>JAOXJK010000012.1:23182262-23205037 GCA_025774025.1 Xenus cinereus | reverse complement strand
TTTCCTCTTGTCCTGTCCCTGGGCACCACTGAAAAAAGACCGGCCCCATCCTCTTGACACCCTCCCTTGAAGTATTTGTAAGCATTGATCAGATCCCCCCTCAGCCTTGTCTTCTCCAGACTAAAAAGACCCAAGTCCCTCAGCCTCTCCTCCCAAGGGAGATGTTCTAGGCCCCTCATCACCTTTGTAGCCCTAATACATATCCGCTTTATCTGTAAACACAGCCACCAAGGCTGCCCTGGTCGCTGTTAGAGCCTCAGGTAGGAAGGAGATGCCACTGTTGCTCTCACCGTTTGTCCAAGATGCTGATCTGCTCCCCTCTCCTTTGGAAAAACTACTGTGAATCAAGTCACTGATAAACACCCAGAGGAGAGGGACACGTACCCTGGCACTTTGCCTGTTGGCTTTTTTCTCCTCATCAGGAAGTGGTGGCATCGGGTAAGGGTATTTTCTGCTGGAAGCAATAGATCCAGTGGAGGAAGATGGAGACTTTGCAGGAGACAGTGTCCTGAGATGTTAAAACACACAAAATAAATGTTATGTCTTTGGGTCCTAGCACTACAACAGCAACTGCCATTACTCTGAAGCTTGGTTCAGAACCAAGTGTAGAGCTTATTATTAGATCAATATCGGGGGGATAAAGTTCCTTGATCAGTATTCTAATAATTTCATTATATGAATAAAGGTATTTAGAGCTTTCGGGAACACTGGGAAAAAAAAAAAAGATTTCCTACTTATTATTAGAATTGTATTGCATAACAAAAATAATTCCTTAACTGTTTTATACAGTACTGTAATTAATCATTATAAAATTAGCAAACCAAATCTGCAATTGAATAAATACAGAACTAAAAGATAGACGTGGCATTATGAAGCCTAAATAGAAATAGTGATTGCATAAATACAAGCTGAACGATGTCTTCTGCCAGTGATTAAATGGCAATTATCAGTGTCTTTATGTCTATCTTACACATATCCTATATTGATACAAACACAGCAAATAAATCTCATATTTTATAACAATAATTTACACAAATGCATGCACTTGGAGGCCAAACTGTTAGTTGTGAAGTAACAAAGGCATATACAAGGTGCCAGTAACAAATCATTAGACATGCAAGCATCACACAGTGCGTATTGTTCCAGCCAAAGAAAGAGTCTGATGAGAATATACAAAAATGGACTGATTAGTCAATGGCAATCAGCATTTCTGTACAAGGTGAGTAGAGTAAGCAGGAGCAAGTAAATGTTTGTATCACATGAAAGGCATTCTTTTCATGTCAATAAGGCAGCAGCACATTATTGACTGAAATTTTATACCCAAGAAAAACTCTTACGCTTCTGTTTTGAGGTTCTGCACTTTTCCCCACTTGAGAGGTTCCTATCAGGCTCTGAAGCTGGGCAGAATAAAAGGGAAAAAAAGCCCCAAAGTAGAAAAACTGAGCTACCCTGGCTGCCTTGTTCTGTTTTGCAGACTGAGGGCATTTTTCAAAAGAGGCCTCCCAGCAGAGCAGGCACATCCCCCAGACTTCCCTGAGCTCTGCTGCCCACCATCTGCTGAATTTAACCTGCCCCTGGAGACAGAAGGTTTCCCTCAAGCTCTACACACAGGTCTTCCCAGCCCCTCAGACACAGCAGGGGGCTGTGTGTTGAGCAGCTGTAGACCCCACCGATGAGCACCATCACTGATACTGAGGAGCCACAGGACGCACCCCTGGCAAACAGCCCCACATCCCTGGCTCTGGGGATCAGGTCCTTTCATCTAGAGAGGGTTATAGACAAGGCAGGGACTCTTTTGTGTCTAGAATTGTTTTGCATCTCTATTGCCTTTAAATAATTATTCTTTTATTTTGGACTACTGTATCATTTTGTTATATCTGAAGCTCCTTACAACAGCACGCCCTCTTGCCCCCCATACAAACAATGACTGATGGTTGCCACGACCAACAAGGTGTCAACGGAGATTATGTGGTGACAGCTCCCCAGGCTGGCTCATGATGGTCTGATGCCTCATGCTGTAGCCTCTAAGTTCAACAGCACTTAAAAGATTTAGGTTGGCACAACTGTCCAAACACCGAACTGTACATCTTCAGCACATGTCCTTCCATCACCCATTAAGATGAACTGGACGTACCTGAACGTTTTCAGGAAGAAAATTTTAAGCAGCTACTGGGGTGTAAAACCAAGCGTTGGTATGTCTGGCATCACAATCCGGGCACCAAATTGCACGTGCAACAAAACACGTCTTTTTTTTCTTTTTTTTTTAAATGCAGGGTGCCCTGTTGTTCACCACCCATACAAGTCCTCTCACGTGTGCCCACACTTGGACTGATAAAGATCACTAATAAACTACTAGTGGATCTGGAATCAAAAAATTAAGGGATGGGGGATAAGGAGAACAGATTTTACATATTATTAGTGATCCAATTATTCACGAATTTTGCCCCACGACTGCAGGAGGATTTAAAATCTTAATGTGCAGATTTATAATGATGCACTTGGAGATTAGAAGCAAGGAACTGGGGGGCTATCAGATGTGAGTTGGCAAGCCCTATCAGAAAGCTGTTGGTACCACAGCCGGGAGGTGGCACACAGAATGAAGACACCTCCCAAGCCTTGCACCACAACCAGGCACAACACCACCTCCTGAACACCACAGCCTCTTCCCATGGGTTATTTTAGGTACCGCAAGAGAAGGTCATGGTGAGACGGAAAGCCACGGCCAATATACCTGTCCATCAGCCCGAACAGGTAATCCTGGAAGGAGCAACAACTCCCCCAAAGACGGGGCACATTGAACACTGTCCCTGCACGGCAGGGATCCGAGCAGGACCCCTAGCTGCAGCCAGGTGGCTTTGTACCATAACTCAACCTAACTGATTGTACCATAACCATAACCTAACTGATGTGCACCCTGCTGCTCACCTGTACCTGCAAAGCTATGGCCAGATATATGGAGAACACAGTTGCACACTTAAAAGAAATGCCCTTGCCCTCCCCTCACAGGCTCTGGACCCTTATTTCTGCTACAGAAGTGATGTGCTGGGCTTTGTCATCTCTAGTGCCATCTGCTGAGCCTGTAAGAATACATCACTGCTAAGCATACGCTCACAGAGCTTAGGATGCATCTGGAGTGATTTATGTGTAGTTGTTTGAGGTGATTTTGATCACTTCTCAGGTCTTGCCCTGCAATTACGTATGTGCTGTGTATCCCAGATTCACATGTACTTTAAATGAGAAAGGGCCAGACACAACCTTTCTCATTTACAGGATGGGAGAGGGACAGCATTCCGGGACACTTGCAGGTAACGCCGGGGTTGAAGGTAGGCAAAACTTAGCAGTTTGGTCCAGGATGTGATCCATTTAGCTTTCCCTGGGGTTTCAGTTCTCCTGCTATCGCATCCATTAGCTTTCATGCCGAATCTCGTTTCCAGCTGCATTCTGCCTTGTACACGCCGTACCAGGTTCAGAGGTCTTACCACCAACCCCAAACAAAGCCATGCGCTTCAACACACTTCAAGGATTCTCACTTCTGACCAGAAAGCAAGATGCAGTGGCCACTCTGTGTCCACCTTTCTGTCCTGGAAGCTGAAACTAGGAGTGTGGGGAGACCATGCTGGGATTCACAACAAAACTTGGTGGCAGTAGGAGGACATCTGCACCCACTCTCCTGCAGCCAGGCGCCTGCCTGCTCTGCCTTCTCCTAACCCAATGAACTCTTTTCCCTAACTCTTGAAATGAAATCCTGATCTTACTGACACCAACAGGCTTTTTTTTTTTTTTTTATTGGCTGCCAACAAGGACAATATTTTTGCTTTGGCTGCAATGAGGACAACTTTTTTTTTTATCTCTTTAAGCACAGCCTAAAGCTGTCTCAGCGAGAGCAGGGGGCTGACGGCTGGTCACAGCTCTGGCCTCAGCTGGATGCTCCCAGAGGAAGGCAATGGACCCCACCAAGCAGCAGAGCCAACTCTGGCTAATGACCAGCTGAGGAGGAGCTGAGAAGAAACTGAGGAAGAAAGCAAGAACACCAAAGCACAGGAAAAAAATAAGAGGGGAAATGGATAGCCTGTTGTCTCCTGCCCTCCATGCTCCTTACCAATGCCTTTCTGATACGGAATGGCCATTTTCCCTCTGGGTATGCATCCTGGCTCTCCATTTAAAAACACTGTTTTCTTTGGAAACTAATTTTATACTTAAACAACTCCCATAGAATCTAAGCTACTGTAAATATTTGCATTAAGCCAAATGTAGGCAGCTCAGGGCTTCAGAAGGTGCCTCCTAGTCTTTTTAATCTAAAGTTATCTACAGAAATGCCACATTTGGGGATTCTGACAGTTTATTTTGTGATACCATCACGGTTCCTGAGTCTTTCAAGAAACCCTTCACCATATTTTATAAAGTCAGGCTGTGCAGTAGCCACTGAAATTGGCAGTACCAAAAATAAGTAATAGTATCACGCTGGTAAAACAGCGTGCCTTGCAGCAAAGCTGCAATCAGGGGAAGGTTTCCTGCCTGGGGTTATGCAGCTGTGGCCTGGAACGTAAAATTAAAATCTAGCCTAGACTCTGAGCAGTAAAATGAGATTTTTCTTTACAGATCTTATTTTCTTACAGAAAGGAATTCCACAGCTGGGAGCTTTCTGGCACCAGAGACACCAGCTACTAGTATTATTATTAATAAAAAGTAATTATATAGAAATACCCATTAGACTTGTAGATTAGGAAAAAAATTAAAAACTAGGACACACAGTGTCAGAAAGACAAATTTTGATTTATACAGGGCATTTTTTTAAGCGGACAGAGAAAGTCTTTGTGATTACTAATATCTCTATTTTCTGAAAGGCTGCAGCGTTCCTAGGAATTGTAGGAAGTGGTTTTTCCTGATTCTACTTCAACTCTACCTGCAACAGCACCAGTCATCACCACATTATTCCTAAAACTAGAGGGCAACAAGCAAAACAGCAGTGTCACCTTCAGGACATTTTTAAAAGAAAAGAGAAATCGAAGATGATTAGTAACAAAAATACCACTCCGCTACTTATCTGGTGCAAATGTCTTATCCAAGGGCTGTGATTTGTAAAATGTGGTATCAGCTGGAGAGCCTGACTTGAGCCTGACTTTCTGGTTTACCAAACAAGATTTGTTTTGTTTGTGAATCACTTCACGGGCTCAAACCCCAGCCATGTGATGTTCAGACATACCATTCTTAGGAACAATGTTTTTCAGTCTGTCACAGAGTAACCAAAACGGCATCTGAGTTTTAGGGAGAAACTGTTCAATTCAACCTCTCGTAAACCCATGGCAACTCATCCCAGGAGAAGATCTGATCCTTTGCCTTTTGCCTTCCATAACATACCTGCAGAATTGTTCCCCGTGGTTACCTCAATTAATTAGGACATACAGGTTTCAAAACTGATTCTAATTTCTTTTTAATTTCTAAAGCTACTGCTGCAGTCATTAGTCAGCTTCTACGGTGTAAAATTTTTAATTTGTTTCATCTCTGCTGATATGCAGCCCTCAAAACTCACATGGGTTGGCTTAATCCTCATCTACATGCAAAAGATGTTTGCTTTATCTCAAACGCAATTAGAAATGTGACTCATTTAATGCAACAGCTGAAAACCCTCGGGAGCAGAGCACAGTCCCATCAATTTAATCTAGTTACTAAATCAAGACATACCGATATTAAAAGATGAAAACCGAATTAAGAGTACCCACGCAGGAATTTAAACCTGTTTAACTAAACCATTTAAAGTAACATACTTTAAACTAGTGCTGTCTTAATATTCCATCAAAGTCTGTCTTTATTGTGACCACAGGGCTTCTGATACAAACACCCTGGAGGACAGCTATGGGGCTAGACTATGGTGGGTGACTGATGGCCTTGCCTGAACAACAAAGGTCCAGAGGGTATTTTTAGCAAAAGGTTTGCTAATAAAAAACACACCTCATTTCTAGTGTGCGTTTGCCTAATTTCACCTTCCAGTGACTTTTGGTGGAATATTCTAGTCTAAAGGTCTTCCCACAAAGGTTCTGCTCCATAAGCAGCTAAGTGGATTTTATGATCAGGTGAACATTTAGCTGTTGAGGTCCTGCACTCCCTTCTGAGGTTTCTCAGGGCTTAAATCTCCCCAGTTCCTGTCAACAGTTGTTAACTGTGGACACCAGAACTGGACCCTGTATCCCAAGGCTAAAACCAGCAATGGCAAAACTACTGGGTTCACAATACACTCTGTCTGAACGTCCAAGCACCAACACTGAGATGTGGCTGATACTGGCTGGCAAAGTCACAACATTGTCCCAAAAGCCTTGGATTCTTGTGGCAGGGATTTTTACTCCTTGTTCAGGACGGAGATCAGGACCGGCAGGCTTAAATTTACCTTCTTTGCCCTATCTGTTCGTTGGAAAGCCTTTCTGCAACTTACTCTGTAACTTAAGAGTTCTTGAAAGCAAGCAGAAACTGTCTGAAAAAAGTGGCAATTTTATGCTCTTTTAAGACTTCGGGACATTTTTAGTTCTAAAACTGACTAAATTACCACTCTGCTATTTAATATGTGCCAGTGCTTCTAGAAGTGTTCCATTAGCATCTCGTGATAACAACTACATCACGTTGTTTTTCCCAAATACACTCTGGACATATTTAGTGAATGTTTTGCACTATTACCCGATCTACTAATGTAGCCAAATTATTGGTAAGATTCTATTTACTCCTCCTTACCCTCCTTCACTGCTTTGGCTACAGATTTTACTTTGCATTCTCTTCCTTTGTGTTTCTATAATTCTTGTTTCAGCTTCATTTCTGATACGTCAACTTACAGCTTCATCAATCTCTCTCATGCTTTATAATATTTGTCATAAATTGGCTTCCATTCTCTCTTCTGCTAGCTGATTTTTTCAGCTGATGCAAACTTCTGTCTCAGCTGTAGGATTGTGTCTTTTGGGAATCTATTAAAATGTTCTCCCCCTCCTGATTCATGTACAGCAGGGAGGTCAGAATCACAAATGCTTCTTCTCTTTAACTTTGAATGGATCAAAAAAACCACACATTCCCTTCTCAAAACCAGTATTTTTGGTTGAATCCTACACTCACTTGTAACAGATTCATTAGTGGCTTGATAAACAGAACACAGAGTATATTCTCGTACATTTAATTTTCCAATTACAATATATTAATTATCTCATTGTATGCTGAGGGTAACGTACCACTACTTTTTATCCCTTTTTCATTTATATTTAGTATGCACTACATAAGACAGTGCGTAGAGCCAGTGTGTTATGAAAGCACTTGCTTCAGTAAATTACATTCTATTTAAGTTAATACTACTTTATTAGTGATAAGTATGTCTCAT
Source organism: Xenus cinereus (assembly GCA_025774025.1). Classification (NCBI taxonomy): domain Eukaryota; kingdom Metazoa; phylum Chordata; class Aves; order Charadriiformes; family Scolopacidae; genus Xenus; species Xenus cinereus. The sequence goes on along the minus strand of JAOXJK010000012.1, from coordinate 23,197,686 downwards.
GCCCATAAAACACTACTTGGCATAAAATGATGAGAAAGCTACTACAAGCTATAGATGATGGTGGGAACGCATGCACTACACACACCCTTTTCAATGGCTTCATTGAAACATTCAGAAAAAGAATTGTAAATTGCACATGAAGCCAAAACAGACATCAAAATGCAGCAAAAGAAGAGGGGCCCTGTGCACCTACAGTAACTTGTATTGATTTATACAATCAATAGGAGTCCCAAGATATTGGTAAATGCTGGAACAGCTCTTAAAAATGATAGAGAATTAATTTACAAAATACCTAAAGTATGGTCCTTCAGTGTTTTTATTCACATCTTCTACCCACTTAGCTACATTATATTCTCTTTTGAACCATGGGTTTAAATACCTGCAGAAAGCAATGGAAGGAACAGAGAAAGCAGAAGAACAAGAATAGAAAATCTGAGAACACACAGCACAAGCTTAGCAAGGATGTCTTCATCCCCAAAATGCAAGTGAATATGGCAAATAAATCAGTATGAATGTTGGGTGAGGACTAGGCAATGTGTACAACTGCATGAGGAAATCTGACCTACAGCAAGACTCATATGTTTGACTAATCTGGAAACTCTGTGGGATACATTATTCATTTAACATCGTAAAGGCATAATTCACTCCTATGCAGAGGGCCAGCATTAAGCTCATGGTCAAAACTCCTCTCATGTTCTCAGAATAAGGATGAAGGGGCATTTTGGTTCCAATCCTGCTGTTTGCTTGTTGAAGACACACATTTGCACCCATCTAGAATAAATTGCAAGGTAATAGCCTAATGAGCGCAGAAGCTTGGGCTTGGCCCTTTCTACAGGAATGAATTTTGGCCTCAGCATGTAAAAAGGCTTGAATTGTTTTTGCCACTGCAGTGGCAATTTTTACACTTATGTACAAATAACCCTTTGATTTTTCAATGATCATTTAATCTGGTAGGACCACAAGAAACTCTAATGGAGGTGGCCTGCAGAGTTATCTCACAGTTTACAGAAGCAATTCTGATACCAAACCCACATTTTTTAGGAAAAATAAAGATGGTGTTTAATTATCTGACAGTAATATTACCAGGGAAGGAGCAATTATTTTTTTGTATCCAGTTTCTCTTAGCCCCCAATAACGAGATTAGCAAATTCCTCCCCCTCTGTCATGTTAAGAAAAAAGGCAATGTAGAAACAGGAGTCTGCCTGGTCCACTTTAAAGTTTGTTCTTGTTGTATAAGGACAGCAACAGTTTAACAATTCTTTGTGGTCACCACGTTTACATAATAGAGACTAGCAATAGGAACCAAATTGTAATCAAGGAAAAAGGGAAAGAAAATTCCTCTTTGTGTTATTTTTGATATTTCTGGGCCAGTTCTTGCCACCCTTGGTTATGAAAGTGACTCCAATGACCTTACACATAGGAACAGGCCTTGCAAGGGCTTTCTCAGATGAGTAAAGTTTAGGGCAGAGCATGTTGTTCCTCCGCCACCTTATTTGAAACCACGTTGGCAACAAGAGCAGCAGCACTTTTTCAGCTTCTTTTGCTCCTTTTTTGCTCTGGAACTTCTCCTCCCCACCCTGCGCAAGCACAGCCACAGCTCTCAGAAAGTACTCGCCCTCAGCCACAAGTGCTTCTAAGTAGCTTCCTCAGCTCGCGTATTTATCAGGAATCAGGAGTGCTTTATGCTTTCCAGCTTGGGCTCTCAGAGAAAGAAAACATCAAAAGTGGTAGCACAGCAACAGATGAACTGCCAGTGAAGCAACAAGCTGAGACCAGCATCACCAGGAACTAATGAACTTCTCCTTTAGCTTTAATTGTAGGTGCAAGTACACATTTTCTTTTACTTGCTGCAGTACTTTTGACTTGCTTTTTTTTTTTTCATTTGAAAGGGTCTTTTGGTAACCACAAAACACTCCCAATTGGGCTTCCTGTATTAGAAAACAAAGTGTAAGGTGGTATCAAAGCATGCAGCTGTTGCACAACCGCACTGCAGGGTTTCCTGGGTCTGGTTGTGACCATCATTCACCACCTCAATTCATCTGTTACAGAAAGATTAAACTCGAGTTACTGCAGACCACTAGGTGATACCGTTGGAAAGCTCTCAGGTTGACCTTCCTGGCCACACGTTTATTAGTGATGGCCAGAATCCGCATTTTCGTTGAGTGAGAAATTCCACTTTAAAACACGGGTGTCCTTAGACGTAAGCCTACACCTCGACCAACTGCTCAATTTGGCTTGCAGCGCAACATGCAAGAAGGCAAAAGACCTGGGCTCAAGAGTACTCATACTCCTCAGGCTGGCGAAGAGGAAGGTTAGCTAGGGCTGCATCAGCAGGAGCACCTCCAAGCAGTCACGATGTTTTGCCACAGTGAAACTATCGTATACTGAGGGAAGGGACTTTGACGGGATAGAACGGCAGCCCAGAACGCAGGAGCAGGTGAGACTGACCTGTGATCCCGGCTCCCTGTTTGGGGGTGGTCAGAACCCCCTGGGCTTATGCCTTGGGCCCGGATTTGGTGGGCGAGAGAAAGCCCAGGCTCAGATGCATGGGTTACCCTGCTGCAAAAAGACAATATATAATAGAAAGTCTAAGCCAAAGATTTTTGTATCAGTTATAACAAGGAAGACAAATGCTTATAGGAAAAGCAGTGCAAATTAAAAAGGTCAGAATTGCTATTTGGCAAAACGCATGTTCCCCGGGACCTGTTTTAACACAAGCTCCCAACTAAACTGTCAACTTATTCAGAAAAGTCTCCCTATTATTCCTGGATAACTCTAACTGGTTTTAGTAGAAAACTTGTTTTCTCAGGCCATTTCATCAACCCTGCTTGTGAAAAAGCTGTAGAAACATTTGGCTCATTGGCATTCCTCCTGTGTGGACTGAACCATCTGCCTTTAGTAAAGAACACAAATTTTGTTTTAAATCATCTAGGAACAATTAAAAACATCCCAAATGAGCTCTGGCAGTCTCCATAGAGCTACGCCTTTAGCCAAAGCCTTGTTCACGTATCTGTTAGGTACGAGGGGTGGCACGAAGGTGTGAGCATGAGTATATTTTTCAGGAACCACCCAACATGCCTGCAACCCTCCTGCCCGTGCTGCTCGTCAGGGCTGCAGAACCCAGACCTCACTCAGAGTTTAAGAAATTTTGCTTAAACGATTGATGGCACGAGTCTCTATCTGCTTGGCTCTATGAAAAAAGACCAACTTGTGCATAATATGTGCAGTTATGCCTCATGCATATGTCAAATACTTTCATAGTACATATCTGCTTAAAAAAACCCCTGAATTCTGCACAAGGTATAACACAAATGAACCCAATTTTCCAGTGGTTAACTACACCATCTCTGCTACTAACAGGAGACCCATAGAGCTATCCCTTTTCTTCCATTTCAACAAGTATACTTCATTGGACTCTCAGCAGCCACAGAGGTGGACTTCCAAAAGCCATCCATCATTTCGCAACAGATTTCAATATTCTTCTCGTTTTCCCAGAGAAGGTAAGAAGGTAAATTTGTCTGGGAAAAGCCTCCATGAATTCTGAGGCATCCTCAAAGCAGCTGGTTTTTTTTAAAAAAAGCTCTTTGCTTTTTTAAATGAGTAAATGCTGGCCACGGTTAGATCATTCTCAGTCAATTTTCTCTGCTTGCAAAGGAATTTCTCTCTCTAACCAGAGCCACCGTGGGCCCTTGGCAATTCTCTCTGTTCCTGGCACAGCACCTGGATCATTCAGTGGGAGGTCTCTCTCCAAAGGGTGACAGGCTTGCCGAGGAGACTCGGACAAGCCATGCAGTCCTGTGCAATCCAGGACAGACCCTACATCAGGAGAAAGAACATTTTCCTGTTCAGGTCTCTCCAGAAACACACACGCTGTGCTTCATCCCTACCAGGCTGCTGCACGGCCCTTGGAAAGGACAAGTCTCCTCCCTCTAGCCCAAGGCTGCTGCTGCTGGGTTGAGAGACCAGAACAAGCATCAAGAAGGAAAGTAGAGAATTAGGTGGAAGTTCAGGAGCACCTTTAAAAGAGAAAAGAACTTTACAGGGAAAAAGTTGTCCAACTCACTCTCTCTATCTACCCACTTATTTGGTGCTCCAGTGTTCTCAGAGTCAATGTATCCTATACCAGCTAAGCAGCACAGAGGAAAAAATACATCCATTAGGGTTTTTTTTTTTTGCTTTTACTGAAAACAATACTCTTGCCATCCAGTTACGCTGACTCTAGGCTAAAGAGAGCTGATCTGTTTTCATTCTTTATGGATCAATTCTGCCCCACTGTACACCTCTGCTGAATGACAAACTAATAGTATCATCAAGTTTTCTTTTTTTTTTTAACAATCTTTGTTTAAGAAATACATTTGGAAAGTGAAGAAAAGCACAGGACAATTTTCTAAAGAAGAATGTGCAATCTCATTTGTATTCTGGGCAGCGTGGTCAGACTAATTTTGCTGGTATCAAACTGTCTCATGCACAGAGAAAAGAAAAAAAGCAGAATAATGATCCAGTAAGAGTTTATCAGCACGAAGACCAAGAGCACAGGAGCACTTGACCGATAAACTCCTCCAGGGGATCTGGGGCTAAAATTTCTGGTTCGATGTTGCATTTTGACCATGCAATGCTGTCACTGCAATATGCATCAAACTATTCCTTGTGTAACTTGTAACAGAGGGTCTGCTCTATGAACCTTTCTGAGCCTACTCACCTCCAGACAGTGCACTGCAGGCGGAAGAAAAGTTTCAGAACAAACTCAAAATCCCCAAACCAAAGAAAACAGGGCCCAGAGAGGAGTTAGCATCATTAGTTTCCAGCAGGGTTGGTATCAAGCCCCATTTGCCCACACAGGTGCAAAGTTAGTACTAATGACACGGGGAAAAGGGCGCTGTCATCGCCACTGTGGCCAAAGAAGGGGTCATTCCTGGGTGGTGTAAGAGCTGTAAGAGAAGCCAGCGCTTGACAAGCCCAGAGATTATGTTTCCAGCCATTCACCATTCATTCATGAAAGCAGCCTGAACCAGCAGGCTTAAGTACATAAGAAAGGCTGTTTCCCTAGGGGGAGCACTGCACACATGGGCTCTTCAGTGTCTGTAACCAACAAATCAATAGAGAAAGCAGCTCTAAGTCATACTGAAAAGCTCTGGGGACCAGTTTCTTGGTAAGGACTCTCATTACCCATTTACTGCAGGGCTTACTCAAGACTGGCTCTTTCAGGCTTACAACAATAAACTTCAGGGTACTCTCAAAGCAGACAGATACCGCTCCTAAAACCTCCAGACAGGCTCACAAAGATACAAATCTCTAACTCTGAAATGGCCCAACCCAAGGTGAAGGCAAGGGTAGGAAAGTGGTTATCAGAAATTCAGTATTGAACCAGGATACACTCAGCAATGGCAGTTTACTGTAGAGAAAAGCCTGCAGTGATGGTGCAGGCTGCCACCATCATTGGGAATTGCTATGGGAACCACTGTGAGGAAGCCTACATAAAAAAGAAAATTGATAGTTAATTTTTAAAGAATACATAAAAAGAGATTGAAATACATTAGCCAAATCATTTACCAGATTATCAGTCAGCAATGAGAATGGGCCACAGAACAAAAATGCAGCTGTCTACTTTTCAGTACTCTTAATCTCCATCTACAAAACACAAATATGAAAACTGTACTTCTTGGCTTTGCTTTTATAACTTCAGACTTACTCAGTTGAATTAGACCGTGGCCTAAATCTTTTGCCTCTGACTTTCTTTCTGTTTCCTCCTATATTACCTGAAAGAAATCAAAGGATAAAGACAGACAGTAAAACAACTTGAAATTCGCCTGTGCCCCATGCCAAACTGTATATTCTTTTTGTATCCCCAGCAAAAGAGTCATTACCTCATTAACTTTAACCATTTAAAAGTCACAGGTCAGGCCTTTTTGATTTACCTCAGACCAGGTAAACTTGACACTTAGGTGAACTTTCTCTACTTTTTGCTGCAACTGTGCAGAGCAAAAAAATCCCTAATTTCAGCTTTCATTTGAGAAAAACACTACGCTTCCAGAAAAACACTAAATACTGCCTGATAAAATCACAGAAGCTGGCATGAGCGAAAAGACCTCTTCCTCTTTTTCATGTTAGGATTCACTGGAGGAATAGAAGAAATTAAACGTCATTTCTATGTGCCAAAGCATTGTTCAAAAAAAGCTACTTGTGCAGAGTGCTTCTAAATCCCGATTCCAGGTTAGTAACTTTTAGCACAATTTAAGGCGTCATGCTGCGGTCCTAAGATCAACCAAACTTCCAGCAGAGTAGCAATGGCCCAAAGGCTGGTTTCCACCGCGGCCAGCACAGAGGTTTACACTTACCTTGCCAAGAATTACTCCTAGGCCTCCCATTTTCACAAATGTCTGAAATATGTTTTGTGTCTGGGATCCTTTCACTCCAGGAATGAGATAATCCATTTGACCTGGAACAGGAGGGCTCAGATGCAGTTACTGTTAAGAGTATTGCCTCATATCAACGTTAGCTCAGCGTTTCAGAGCGCCACATGCCCGAGGCCAGTGACATGACACAGCCTAAGGTCTGTCTGCACTAGCAGAGCACCCAGGATTTCTGGTTAAACCCTGCCATTACACTTTGCCAGGCGTCCCCGCAGTGGTTTGGTGTGCCCACGCTCAAGAGCCAGGCTTCAGCAACTGCCTTCTCCCATGGTCTGCTGTGGAAACCACCAACACCAGCACACGCCAGATTTCCAGCTCTGCTGGAAGATGCTCTTCCAACCGTGCTCACCTCAAGGTGATTTTTTCCTCACATCCCACCTGCAGGCTGCCCGCTCCCTCCTCATGCTGTTGCAGTAAAGCTGGGACTGCTTCCCCCTGCCCACTGCGACGAGCCTCAGGGGCCCAGGAGTCTGCGATGAATATCCTCCCACCCACAGCTGGTAGTTCCAGTGGAGGGGTAACTGTCTTATTTTTGCTAATTTTGATTTTTTATTGTATTTTGACAGCAAGTCACTACAGTATATAATTTTAATGCCAAACTCAAAGCCAAAACCAGTCTTTATATCTGGGTGCTTAGTGGAAACTAGTTTGTTTTAATTCTTGTATTCCCTCTAAGAGTCAGAGCTGTGTGTGGCACCATCCAACCCATGGGGTTTTGCGACAGGCTCCCTCCTGTTGAGCTACAGCTGCTGCTCAGCTGTTTGCCATGAGGTCTACCAATTCTTACCAAAAGAAACGAAAACAAGAGGAAGTTGAAAACTGGTCAGAATAGATGGATTATTTATTACAAAGCAGTTTTGCTCAAAGGATCTATTTATGTTGGTTTTAAGTCTTGCATTTTTCAGTCTCTTTTTTCCTTGGAGGACAGGCATCTCACAGATGCTCTTCATTTTCCAGAAGACCCAGCTAACACGGCCACACTGAACAAAGTCCAGCGTTTCATTAATTCAAACGTAGTTACAGCATGAAATGTCTGAGAACCAACAGATCCATAAACGGATTTTTAAATAATTTTCTCCTCCTAATGGTCTATTTTCAGGTTCAGGTTCAGGACTGTCTTGCTATATACTGGGTTTGATGTTTGCTGTTTCATAATAGCAAGAGTTATCAAAAAGCCATCTCTTAATCCTTGAACATCCTAATACCAACACTTCATAGTGCTTTCCAGGATGGAGAAGGAGAGGCAGATAATGGCCCAGTCAATCTAATGTCTCCCAAGAGATGTCATCCATATCTGCACACAAAGCAAATCAGAACCAGCTTGAAAGGTAGGGAATAGCACTTTGGGCACTGAAATGGAGTATTTGTCAGACTTACGTTTCCAGACGTTACAGTGGCACAAAATACCTCAACTGGTGGTAGGGAACAACAAAACTCTCTAGTACAGACAGACCTTAGAAGCCATTAGCTTATTGGAACAAATAATAAACAGAGACACATGAAAGAAATGAAGAGAAACATAGATACTGAATGAAAGAAGAAACACGTTAAATTATATTAATTTAAAACCAAACTGGCATTTGAACCTGCTTACACAAGCTACGAAAACTTGCTTCCCCAAGATGTTTTTAAAAAATTTATCCAAATGAGAAAAGATTATCCAACACAAACAGTGCATCATTAAAGATTAATGCTTCCTCACGGAAAAAAATAATTTATCCATTCACAAATCTAAAAAGCTAAATTTAAAAATTAGAAATCAATTAATTATACACTACTACAGTTTTCTTAATAACATATTCACTAGAACAGAATGAATGAAATTGCACATGGGATCAAGCTGCTATACCCAAATAGTAAATGTCACTGCCCGTGTATCCCTTCCATACATTTACTTTCATTGAAATAACGACAAAGAAATGGGCTTCATCAACTGCACAGTTACAGACTGCCCAGTGAGACGAGAATTGAGAATTATGAAGCAGTTCAGGATTGTCGATCCCTCCTGTGACACAGTGCTTCTCATAAATTGATTTTAAGTGTTAGCTGGAGATTTTCATGGTTAAAGGATCTCTAACTCCAGAGGGATGGTGAGCATCATGACCTTTTGACCGCAGAAATTACAAATGACTCTTAATGCTTTTTAATGAATTTTCCTTTTTAAAATGTTGTTGGGTTTTTAAACTAAATAGAACAATAACAGAATTAGTGAAATCGGATCAAGGGCAAAATCTAATGCCCTCCTTGGTTACTCATGATAGCAAGCACAAAACTACAGAAAGTCTTTGTAGAATTATTTTCTAAGATAACCCTTAGTATACTAGTCTAGTTAGTGGCATAAAATGCAAGCACCATCATCTTTAATGTGAGACAACAAGAATATTATCCAGAACTCCAGGTCAACTCAATGAATTAATGACATGACAAAGATATAAAAACAGCATTTATATTGAACAGTTTATGTTTATAACTATTATTGAAACAAGACAGTGTTCCTTTTCTTTGATTACATGACCATGATTTTAAAAACTGTGGTTCTTTGACTCAATTTTTTTTTTGAGCCAGCAATTATTATTACAGTCTACTTGAAAATAATTCTCAAGCAGGGAGATGATGAAAATTTGATTAACCAAAAATTGGTTTACAACGGAAAACTTGTTTACTCTAGCCTAATTGTAATAATTAGCAGCTCAGGGCATGTGAGAAAAATCAGTAATCAGAGCACAAAGGATGCTATTTCAAACATTCCCCAAAGAAAGAAGAAAGAATCAAACCTGCTGCAAAACAATGAAATGTTCTGACTAATGGAATAATGGGTGATGGAACAGGTAGAAATCTGAAAATGCGACAGAAAAGCAGACCTCTTCTTAGAACTAGACGCAGAGTTTGTGCTGACTCCAGGAGGCATGTCGCTATAAAAAGAGTCGGCCTCTCCAGGCTTTTTTACATAATCTCCCTGGGGTATTTGTCTAAAGTATAATAAACATCGTAGAGTCAGAAAACATGACAGGTACCAGCACACACACAAACATGCACAAGTATCAGTTTAAAAGGAAGCGATTCTTGAGGAATCCTGTTAACCACACACCATAAGCCTATTAATAAATAATTCAACCATCCGAGAGAAAACTCCCACACGCTTCTGAGAGATGCAGAAAAGTGGGTTATGTGGTTTTGGTAGGGAAAACAAGGAACATTTCACTGATAAACTCTGACCCAATTTTCAAAGTGAATACTTTGGGGTTCTCGAGACATTGGATAAGCAAATTCAGACATTTCAAACAGCTCCTCACACTGGTTGTGAAAGCCATCCTCAGGGGCACCAGGAGTACTGCAGCCTGAGCTGGATGCATGCCTGCATCAAAAGGAGTTAAGGAAAAGCGAATTCTTTTTTCCTTCTGAAGTAGATGCTTTATAGTTAACTTTTGTGATCATTATTGGATTCAAGAACAGCAACCTGTTCAGGTTTTTAAACCTCACAAAGAGAAAAAACCCCAGTTTTAATAACTGTTTCCTTGTGCAGGGGAACTAACACCACTGTCAGAGGTTCTCAGCTACTCCGGGTTACCACAGGAGACTCAATCTGCCGAGACAGACAAAAATAATGCCACACGTCTGACAACAGACATGTTGTCATCCTTTTCCAATACCAGAAGCTTGGCTATTGTGCATAAAACTATCTATGCATTAGGAAGTCCTAATCAAGTTACGCAGCTTTTTTTTTGCAGACAGCGAGTTCATTGCCAGTGGAAAAACTGCCATGCAAATATTCCAGATACAGTTCCATGAAGCTGAAAAATCCTCCCTAGTACAAGTAGCTACTTTGAAAGTTGGCTATGTTGTAATACCAGCAACTAAATTATCTATTCAGTTTTGCGCTTTCCAAGGCCGTTTTGCTTCAGTCTGCCCCTATTAAGATGCGCATTTATCAGAAGGTTGATTCACATTCAGATTGTGTCCAACTACAGACCTGAACTGGGCTCTCTTCATTCCATATCTGAATTTTTAATGCTTCTGAAGTATTTAAAAATATATAATTATAAGGCACATAAATCATTAGTGTAACACAGTACTTCCACTGCATTTCTTCTAACACCTCTCCGGTCTCAGTTCTTTTCCCGTCCCTGGGCCGGAAGGTGGGTGCGATCAGAGTTGACCCAGCGTGGGCAGCTCTGCTCCCCAAGGTTCCTCCAGCAAACTGCCCCCTTGCTACTCTGTCAGAAGTAACTTGTCCCATGTAGCTGTGTCCTTGAAGCCACACTATGCCACCTGACAGAATCCTTGCTACTCAGCTCTTTTATTTTTTACTCTGTTTACTCGTTTCAGTTGCTTGGTACTACCAAGTATCATTCCTCATTCCTTATGTTATGATGAAAAATACCTCAATGGCTTGTTTACATCTTTATTTAAGGAGTAATCATAGCTGTTTTTTTTTTTTTTTTTAAAGAAAAGGACACTGGACACTCTGGTGGTTGTCTGATTTTTGCATTTAGGGAGCACTCCTTGTACATATGCAGAAATACTCTATTTAGAAGTCAGCCTAGAGAACTTCATTTTCCGCATGAAGGAGATTCAGTTACTAAATATCTCCATCACCTTTAAAATGATGGAGTCCTTCATCACCTTTAAAATCCACAGTTTATGCTGGTTTCATAGAATCACAGAAAGATATGGGGTTGGAAGGAACCTCTGGAGATCATCTAGTCCAACCCCCCCAACTCTGCCCATTCCCACGGACCGCATACTCACAGCTCTCCCTCCAAATACTGATTTCTGGAGACGAGGGGATTTGAAAAAGTTAGATTCTCTATTATTCTAATGTGAACATGCATGGGCTGGTCTTTTTCCATAATTTGAGGTTTTGGCTGCTCTGTCCTCAGTCAACACTGAAACATCCACAGTAGAGCAACTCGATGGGCACGTTAGTCTGCACTTACAGACTAACGTTCCACTAAGCAGCACCAAACCCTGAAATTCTGGCTTCCTTGTGCCAAGTGACATTTCCTCTCCACCAACCTCTCCGTAATGCTTGACTTCAATTATTTTGCCTTTTCCTGTTACTGTTCCTGCCACCTATATGACCTTGTAGCACTCAACCAGCGCTTGGCAGTGCTCTTCTGCTTTTTGCAAGTATTCTGGGCCTGGCAGAGAAAGCACTATGGAGGCTGTGGACATGGAGAACAAGCAGGAGTAGTGGCAACAAACAAAGCAGCAGCTTGACCAGGAGACGGTGATTCGGGCAGAAAACAGGGGAATTCGAGAAACCCTCTTATCTGTGGGGGACTGGGAGAGGAAGGAGCTAACTCCTTCCCAGAAGACCCATCTGCCAGGCAGATGAGTGATCAAAGGGAGGTGGTCTTCCAGGAGCCAAACCCAACTCACTAGGAACTGCTTGGGTTTTGGCCACAGGCTTGAAATGGTGAAAGCTCAGCCCTGTGCTGAAGAGTTTTGCTTCAAACCAATCGAGTAGGATGGTGGGAAACAACGGGCTCTTCATTCACGCAGCAATTTAACTGCATTTTATTTTTAACCGCAAAGAAATTCCAGGAATGAATTTCTCTCAAAAGGCTCCTGAACACCACATTAATATTAATTCAGCTCTCAGCCTCCCAAGAACACTTTCATCTCTAATAGCAGATTTTCAGTCTCTCTTATTGGAAATATTCTCCTGTTTTCCTAAACAAAATAGGTTATATCAGAAAGAAATATTATTTTTGCTGGAGTCCGGTGAAATCAGGATTTGAAGCAAAGCATTTATAGAATAAATACCAGTTGCAAATATTCTGTAAAATATGATCATTCATCACTATATTTTTTATAGCATGTAAATAAACGAGCAAGAGAGAAGAGAAGCTATTTTCAGAGCTTTCTAAGATACATTCCATTACTTTTATCACATACCTCTGTCTTCTGTAGTTTCTTTCCATACAAAGGGAAGACAAAGAAAGAAAAAGGAATCTTATCAGTATGCAGGTATACATGGCCAAATAATTTGCCTGGACCAGTGACAGCTCTACACTAGGAAAGAACTTGCATCTTAATTGCAAATATAGATCTCTCTCTTACTGGAAAATGTGTCTGAATTAATTTCAGGTTAAGCTGACTGAATATAAACATCTGTTTAAGGAAGCCTGTGATTAAATGCTTTACTGACTGAAGGCTTATCTTGCTGCATTTACTTTGTCATTAGGAAAGATTTATAATTGAATCAGGCTGTATTCTTGTATTTCCTTTGTCAGATACAGTAAAATCATAATCTGATCATCTACAAAAAAAAAAAAAAGAAAAGAAACAGCTAAATAAGAAGTAAACTTCACCCTTGGATCAAGCTCTCTGAAAGCACATGCACATGTACAAATTGCTTGAAAAATGCTAATACTGTAAAAATATCACTGTATAAATATTTGGATTTTTTAGATTATGTTTGAACTGTTCTTTTCATAACATAATCAGCTATTAGAGGAAATAAACATATTTTTAAACTGTATTAAGAAAACACAATTTACTTACTTGTAACCCCAACCAGTTATTCCTAAAACGAGAGCCAACACTAAAATGGTGCCAGCAATAGCCCCTATTATTATATTTGTGCTAACAACACCTGGAAATACAAGAAAGGGGAAAAATATACAGGGTTTTAGGAGAAAAAAATATACAAAAGCAGTAAATGTACTGTCTTTCAAAAACCTGCTTGGACAACTTGCACTAGACTGATTAATTGTAACCAGTGATACGATCTTGAAGTATAGCACGGACATAAAAAGACCATTTATAAATCAAGCTTTGACCTCTGTGTCCACTTCCTTAACTGAAACACTTGCTACACGGGAAAGTTGTGCCATGTTTGCCAATATAACGTTATCGATATTGAAGTACTGTAGCTTACATCCTTATAACCTGCCTGGCAAACGCCTGCTTGCATTAGAATAAAAGTGACTATTTGTTTGGTTTTGCTCAAATCCCTTCCATAGCTGAATAAACTAATCAAAAGAGACATTCTGGGAGATGGTAAAACTGTCCCCCCACAAGGATTTGTAACGAAAAACATTTACACCCTGATTTTCCCACAGTATATCTTTCTCTTGTATGCAAGCATAAAGATGAATTAAAAGTTTCACTCAAAAAATGTAAAAGCCTAAAATTTGCATGCCAACATTCTGCATGCTACCCATGTAATAAAAAATTGACTCAACAAATAAAACCCAATCACGTAAGCAACCTCACCTTTCCGTCAAGGCGTGAAAAGCCCCAGTAACTCTTTGCTTGTCCCAATCTATCGATGTAGTTAATAAGGCCGCTCAGGTGACTGGGACAAGCAAGGCACAACCGACACAGTGACACCAGTCCCGAGAGGGGCACTGAGTGTCCCAGGGCTGAGACCTCAAAACCAAATTCTTCTGCTGGGGGAACAAGGCTCCCAATGGTGCACCGTGTTGTACGCTAACTGAAAGAGTAGGAGACCTAGTTTTGCTTAATGAACCTTCCTCAAATCCAAGCTTTTCCAGCTACAGGTAAAAATTGCAACAACATACCTTTATTGATGGCATCTTTATCAAAAAACATATCATCTTTGATGCGAGAACTGCAGTCATCTCCTCCCCAGAATCGGTCACAGACACACTTTATTTCATTGCTACAAACCTGCAGCCAAAAGTGTAGCTCAGAATAAAATCGTGAAATTAATCTATTCCCCTAATTAATACCTACAGTATAGGTACAGTCATATATCACTGATTTTGACTGCCTGTAAAATTTTGTAAAACATATGTAATATACATTAATTTTAAATTGATATATTAGGTATAAATGTATTAAATCTATTACTATGCTTTATATATAAATATATGTAGTATGTATTAGGTGCAATAATATATTTTAACATAATATATATTTAATAGACCCATTTATAATTGCTTTGGGAGACTGAACCTCAGCGATTTTATTTTTTTTTAATATGAAGCGGTTAATTTCGGATTAAAAAAAAGGTGTTTTAACGCAGTGTAAAAAACAAAAGACGCTGAGAGAGATCAAATCCTTTGATCTCAGCTCAGCCAGAAGGATCTGGACGCACTTTCAAGCTGTGTGAAGGACAAGGGGACTCAGCCAGGGCCACAGCAAAGCCACATGCTGTGCACCAAGCGGAGGAGCTGCCACCAGCCAGGAGCCAGCTCACTGCCCTCCTCACAACAGCAAAGGGACTCTCAGCGAACAAAATCAAGAACCTCATGAACCTTCTTGGCTGTTGACACAATCAAGAGGGAATTAAAAAGAGCATCTGGAAGGGCAGAGACCTAAGTTCCTCAGTTCATAAAACCTTTATATTCTCCAGTGCGTTGCCTGAGGAAATATCAATCAAGTTAGCAGAAGTGACAGCAAAAGAATTGAATGATTGAATGAAAATTTTTGTAGAATTAATACATACTTACTATGACTCATTTTTTAAGATACCTTGACTGCTATGGGTTATGTTTACTTACGTGCCTCTCCTCCCTTTCCTTTTCAAAAGCTTCTCCAGTGTAAAGGCTTCTAGAGTCATGCTGCTGGCTTTCTGAAAGGTCTAGCTACTACACTACATGACACCAGGTACCCAGCAACAACGGAAAAAAGGATTAAAGAGTACAAGAACATACACCGTGTCCTGAACAAATTTGAGTGTCTGTGGTGCCTGGGCAGGTACTGAAGTTGAAGGCCTCTGTGGGGAGGCAGCGATGCTCAAGGCACACCATGTTTGGCCCACACGGTGTCCCATTCTCCACATAGCCCAGGTCCGTCTCCTCATCGAGCTTCACATGGCCACCACTGCAAGACAACCAAAAGGATCCCAGAGACTCATGTCATGATTAGATTCAGATTAGGCAGAAAAGGACCTGGGGGTGTTGGTGGACTGTTGGCTGAACACGAGCCAGCAGTGTGCCCAGGTGGCCAAGGAGGCCAACAGCATCCTGGCCTGTGTCAGGAGCAGTGTGGTGAGGAGGACTCGGGAGGTGACGGACCGTCCCCCTGTACTGGGCACT
>JAOXJK010000012.1:23160284-23178605 GCA_025774025.1 Xenus cinereus | reverse complement strand
AATATTGACAGTGATTGAGAGACTACAGGTGTTTTTTTTTCATCTCCTGGATAGAAGAAATAAAAATCACCTGACTGGAATTTCCTGTGCAGTTCTCTGCAATATCACAATCATTCACTGCTTCTCGGCACAAAACTCCTTTAGGTTCAAACTGAAAAAAAAAAAGGGACAGAAAATCAGTGTCTTGATTTCTCCAGATCTTGCCTTAAATGCAATGCTTTATAAGAGTTTAAAATAAAAAGCAGGAAATTTTCACGTGCTGATTGAAGAGGGAAGACTTTCCTTTCCCTGCTGTGGCCATCGCACCTGCCAAGCCACTGGCCATTCACCAGTGCAAGTGGTACCACTCTCTGAGATGCCTCCTCCTGAGAGCCCGGAGTGTGGGGCCGAGCAGGGGAAGTGCTCTCCTGGAACCCAGGACCTCTGGCATTCATCAAACCAATACCGCAGTGCCTTGCAGCATTATCTCAACCATTGTGCCTTTCTGTGACTATTTTACTCTTCTTTATAAAACAGGGAGAGCAATCCTGATTTCCTTGCTAGGGATGAAGAACACTGCCAAGCTCTGGGTATCAATACTATGGTTATTACAATGCTCCATTGTAGAACAGAAACTATTGATAAACGTACTGAATTCTGTACACTTTGACGCCACTTTCTAAGTGACCAGATATTTAACAACAAAAAATGTATCAGTGACATAACTAGGCATTTTGGTTAAAGACTTCTGTGCTAACTCTCAAGACCTGTAAAAGCAGGAAGACATCCCATTAGTGGCAATTGTTAGTGCAGAACCCTTACTTTCCCTGAAAGCTTTCTGAAGTTTGTGACACCCAGTTCATTTTGCAGCTCTGTGATTTTTTTTTCCTGGATCTGCATGCACATACAGGGTTTTTTGGGGGGACAACTGCGAACTCCGCAGCTGGTGTGAACGGGCACGCAGCAGTGGAAAAGCCAGACTCTGATACATTCTCAGCCTTCAGCCTATCTTTTTCCTACCAGGCTCTGGAAAAATGCAGACAGACAGGAATATTGTCAGAGTATGGGATGCTGGGATGTGCACTCACCACGTTTTGTTTGCAATCCTTCCTTCATTCCTGCTTTCAGGCAGGGTATTACAGGGGAAGGCACCCCCTAGTTTGGGAACTGTCTTTTGAGTTGTCCTGATTGATGCCTCTTAGGGACGTGTGTTTTGCAAAATTCTGCCATTGGCTCACCCTCACCACTCTATATGTAGGTAAAACCTTGTTTTGTTTGCAAAAATAATGTAGGTACACAGAAGCTTAATTTTTTTTTCTGATAGTCTTTAATATGGTGCCTATGTGACTTGGATACTTGAACAAAATTCACCCACACTGGCAATCTGCTTATTTTTTTTAATTACATTAAAAAAGGGATGTGCTTAGGGAAATGTGATCTGTTCCAGCATAATCTGTGCTTTTTCTTTTTTTAACATTAGGATGAGCAAAGACAAGAATGTGGTTCACAGTTATGACTAATGTTCCTCCTAAGGAAATGAAACCCTCAAATGCCCACAGATAATGCCCAAGATAAAAATACCGCACACAGCACACCACAGTTTTAATAACATTAATAATAATTATCATTATTACTAAATGAGTATAAACAACTATTTGAAGTTATATTTAGCTGGGCTCCCTTACAGCCAAGATCTGGCTAAACTCCTTTTACTATTTACTGATGTATCAGGAAGAATATCTTATAGTGTACATGAGGCTTGAGTCCCTTTCCTCAACGGGATTTCAGTCAGTCCAAACACAGGAGACACAAGCAGAGCTAACTGAAACTTAAGTCAGGTGTCTTAGATGAACACTTCTGACCAATTCTGCTCGCTGCGTTGTTTTGGGTTTGTTTTTTTTACTATAGCCTTCTCTCAGGCCTCTCTGATAGGATTTTCCCATTCAGTCTCATGGATCAAATGCAGAGGAACACGTAGGGCATTGGGAGCGGCACGCAGGTAAGGATGCGCATGGTCAGACAAGACAACGAAACCTTGTGCAACTTCGGCCTGTTTCAAACTTGTCTAAAACTGGAAAGCTTTAATTCACCCCTGCATTTGATCATAGTCCCTGCTTCAAGAAGCCAAGCCTAAAAGACAGACAATAGCCCCAGACGAGTCAGTTTTCAGCCAATTTTAAAAAGCAAGCTTTCAGAAAAATAATCCCGAGGTCTGCAAGGAAAAAGAGGTGCTGCGGTGCCTGCAGCCACCTGGACACCTTCCCACCAGGATGCTGCAGTGAAGGTCACTGCCCTTACCCGGCACTTCCGACAGCAAAGCCCGTTGCTGCACTGGGAGCCCGCCGTCAGGGTGCAAGTATTGCAGCACTCTCCTCCTTCGCTGGCACACTCCTGAGGAACACACACACTTAGAACAGCACGCGTTGGCAAAGCAGACAGACCCCAAGCTCTCTTATTACTTCTCAGCTTAGCACACCACCTGAACAGATTTTTAACCAGGCTTTTAGGCGCTTGAAGGCAGAAAAGGGCATGCCCTGTGGAGCTTGAAGTTGCTGTTTCCTATGCAATATAGGAAATAATTTTTCTAACTTCACAGTGTCAATCATTAAATACTGACATTTTAACACTGACCAGTCATGTTCCCATCTAGGAAAATACTTTCTTTAACATCTTTTAAAGCCTGATCCTGCACAGGCAGATATTACTATTATTCTTCAGAATGTATGTAGTGATAAAATAAAAAAGCTGTGCTACATGCTACATTGTGTTAAACGTTATGGAAAAATGTAAGAAATGACAAATCCTTTGCCACAGGACCTTAACATTGCCTCTCTTCCTCCACCTAATCTCAATGGCAGTGATGGGCAGCACCCACACTGGTGGGTTAAACATGATGGAAAAGGTAAGAAATGATGAATCCTTTGCCACCGGACTTTAACACTGCCTGTATTCCTCCTCTTAATGTTAACAGCAGTGATGGGCAGCACCACGTCCAGGAGAATCTAGTTGCTAATTTAAAGTACATAGCACTTACTGCTATCGTCCCACAGTCACACTCTTCTCCATCTTCCACAAAACCATTGCCACATTCTGGAGGATCCAAAAGCTGCAGGGCAAAATCAGAAATCAGCAGGGAAAAATGAGAAATCAAAGGGCACATCTCTCCTAAGGGAATCATTGTCATATTTACTCTGTACAACATATTTTTTTAGCTAGCACTCCAAAGGGATTAACCAAAAACAACTACCTACAACTTGGGGAGAAGCAGACTAGAAACACCACAAACAAAATGTGCAGAGAACTGACAATGCTGTGAACGAGTTCAGCAATATTGCCAAGTCACGTAGCATCTTTGGTGCACGACTGCCATTTTTTACAGCAGATGCAGTTTGAGCAAAAGCCACAATCAAAACCAAAAGGTACGACAACAAAAGAAAAAAAAATCATTATTGTCACAGAGTTTGCAAGTGCTGTTGTTCTAGAATTCAAGTGATAAGAGCTGTGTCCCAGGATGAAGCCTGAACAACACCTTCAGAAGGAATAGCCATAAAAAAATTTGTCCTTTGGGAGCACATAGCTCAGAAATGCAGGGAGAGGCTGGGTTACTTTGTCAGTTTTTGTTGTAGCCATATGCTTTTTCCTTCCCTTTTTCTCCACCACAGCTGGAACTTTCAGTAGTTTTCCATAAGCTCGTGTCACAGGCAGATGAGAAAGTACAGCTAGTGAGGCCTCTCCCCTTTCTTTCAGCCTCCCCGTCTAAAATTAAATGTCTAAATCTGTACATTTGCAGTAGTACTTTCCCAGGGGCAAGATTAATTCATCAGTTTTTACATAGGACCCATGCTGTGCTCTCTTTGAATGGACATTTACACCCTGTTCTTTGCAGTTTAATTGTTTGCAGTTTCCTAAAATTTCTAAAGGCAATTCTTTAAAAAGAAAATAAAACGTTTTTTTCCTTTGGGAATCAGAGAAGCTTTTTTTACGTAAATGAGAAGGCATATAATTCTGTCACCAAGCCTAAAATTTTGCATAATGCCCTGAGTTCTCCAATTACGATTGTTCCAGAAACCACTCTGCTTATGAGCCCCCTGCACACGTACATGTGATACAGAGCGCGTTTCTCTGGCCGCTGCCTTTCTGCCAGTAGCTCACAGGATGGAGCATCTCCCCGTGCACTTCACTGTGCCACAGACCAGCCTGAGGCTTGTGGTACAGGCTGATGTGTTATTATTAGATCCCCCTGTTGAAACGGGAATTTGACTGCAGCGTGTATGTAGAATACAGTATGTAGAATTTAACATTAAATGTAATCAAGCGATTATCTTCTAGAATTATTAAAAAGTTGTTAAAACTGCTCGTTTCCGACATATTTTTCCAGACATCTTAACTTCTTCAGTATCTCTACGTGTGCACTGCACAATACAGACAAGTAAATGGAAGCAACAGAGGGTCCTGCCTTAAAACATTGGGCCAGCTGGCTGCAGTATGTAGGGACAGCTAAATATGAAATGGAAGAAAAAAACATGAAAAGCAAGTTGGGTAACTTTTCCCCTGAAGTCATATAATTAATTCATTCATTTGAAAAGAACATACGCTCCATCTGCTCCAGCAGTCGTTGATGCAGTTTTCGGGATCACAGCTGATTTTACAGCGGCGCACTGTTGAACACTGCACCGTGTCACATCAGTTTTCCTTTATCTCATATTTCTTGAAAAGCAAAAGTAAGTTTGTGTCTCACCACCCTTGCTAGGAAACACATCAGCCTCGTGAATTAGACGGACATCTATTGACAGTAACTTTAAACCAACCCAAACAACACTGCATAAAAGAGTCTAAATCACCCTGGCTTCCACATCTAACTTCACATTTCCACATGCCATTAGAAAAAAAATTATAAATCCTTCCAATCTAAATTGAGATGAGAGTAATTGTTTTTTATCAAGCGACAGATGTGGACACGTACATAATCACTAAAATAAGCCCAAGTAAGATACATTACACTATGGAAACAATTAACTCAGCAAAGAAATAAAACCACCATTTTTCCTTTCCACCTTTAATGAGATGGGAAGACAACAAACTTCTAAAACGCAGTGGCATTTTAAATAATGGGAAATCTTTATAGTGCTTTCTTTCCACTTTTAATAACATATCCTTCCATGAAAAGAAGACTTTTGAGAGATAAGCAGACAGCTTATCCAGATTTGATATCTTCTCTTCCCTTCTCTAACATTTATTGACATTCTGTGGTTGTCAGAATGTGCATTTATTCTCAGCCGCTCCAGCAGGAACATGCATCACTCCAGAATTTACTTTTTCTTTTACATCTGTGATCACCTCAGCTATCTTTTCTCCACTTGGACTGTTTTTACTTTGCTTGCTGAAAGACAGACATTATATAGGTAACATTAATTATATTTAGAAAAGAGTAAAGAATATTATCCTGATTACTGTACATTTTAACATACACGGAGCAGGAATATACTGAAACCCTGCTGGAAATCCTCCAATGTAGACGCACTTGCATCTTGGCTGGAGTTTCTTTAGCCTCGTTTTGTTTTTATCTCCCTTAAATGTCTCAGTTAATCATTTCATACTCTTTGCATACTTCATGTGAATACACCCGTTTAGCAGGCCAAAATTGAGACAAGAGAAGCAAAGAAAAGGCGAATACCATCTCAAGAGATATTCCCCATTTCTCCTGATTTCCAAGAAGACCTCTGATTTTGTACTTTAGAGGCAAATTTGGAGGGGCTGTGTCAGTCATTCAAGTGGGTCCTGGTGCTTTTGTAGCTCTCCTGCTCCCAAGCCTTTAGGGAGATAACACATCCTGCTAAATGAGGCAAGGTACAGTGGCGCTGGGATTCACCAGCCATCCCCGACTACCCAGCACGAGGCAGGGCTGTGCAGAGCCACGTGTGCTGGCCGGGAAGGAGGTAACACAGGGCTAAGATGATCCAAGCACTTCTCGCAAGGCACACGCAGTTCAGGGGATGACAGACCCTGGTGACGGTGATGGGGACCATGTGGGCAGCTCCTGGGGAATGAGGAGTGTAACAGACACCCAGAAGCCACGGGCTCTCCTAGTGTCTGTCCCCCGACTCCTTGGGGCTTTCTCTCCTGCTCTGTCTCTTTCAGCTTTAGAAAAACTAGTTCTAGTTCTCAAAGTCCATTCTGAGAACCACTGTAAAAGATTTGCCTTCTCCAAACAGGGAGGATATCACACCCGCTTGTAGCTGCTGGTGCCTGCTGCTGTCTTCATCTTGGGACAGACAAGAAATAAAAGCAATCTTACTTCAGTTTCCAGAGACTTGTACCAAAAGACATCAGTCCAATGCAAATTAGAATTCAAGCTGTGCAAAAGTTTACCAATACACTTGAAACCTTGGCAAATAATTTCAGCAACGTACTGTATTTACAATATTCAGAACAAATTGCATGAGGCATGGTTCTAGATCAAAGCCTGCAGGAACTCTGGACATGAAACCACTTATTAAAATTTATTTAAATATGATTTCCAAACACCTATGAACTAAAATCAGCTACTGTCACTCATATTTCAGCAGAAAATTTAGAACCTAGAGAGAACCAGAAATACCAAAATTATGGTGTTTCTTTTCTCTAACATTATCCTTGTCATTCTTCTTGGTTTCATCTAAATCAGAAACTGAATAGAAATAGTAATCAGGAATAAGGTAACAGCTTACTTTGTTTGGTTTGTTAAAGAGGCAGGCTCCACCTCCATTGTTTAAAAATTCATGATATTCTTCAATATCACATTTGGAGAACTTGCTTGGAAGATAATACCTGTACAGAATAAGGGTAGCAGGATTACTTTCTATAGTGCTTTTTACACAACAATTTGCTTGTAATGCTATCTAATTTGTAAATCATTTTAGTAAATGACAAAGAACTTCCAACAATGACACGGAGCTCGTGGAATGTGAGGTCTAAAATATTTCAGTAAGTTATTTCAAGCCAAATACCTCAAATCTTATTACACAGTGTGTAGTTCTCACAAACACGGCCTGTTCCACTAACTGGCCTAATCTCAGACACATTTATTTCTTCCCGCACGTATCACAGGAGACAAAAACTGCTCATTGTGCATTTCCCAAAATTACTTAAGTGATCTTTATATTTAGGTCCTTAGTCTGCTTCAAGCAGATTTGGGAGTCTTGAGGGCTTTCCTGTATCAGCTCATCACTGGATAAAAAAAATATTAGTGGAAGTGCTATACTAAATAACCCCACATTGCCGGGAGTGATCGCCTGCAAACCATAATTGGTCTTTCCCATCTCTAGTGTTTATGACTTAGGTCTAAAGACTACAGATAACGTAGGATTCACCATACTTCATCAATAAGCTATGTAAATACAAGGGGTTTTTTTGTGTACCTAGCTATATCTGGATATAGGTTTGAATTTCAGATAACAAATTTAAAGACCATTAGATAAGGAATCACTTTTGCAAGAATCAAGAATGCTTCTCAGATTGGCTTTTTAACATACAAAAAAATCAGAAAAATCCTACCTGGTACGTTTTTAGGTAGACAAGGTGAAAAAGGCACACATTCACATTTCCAGAAAGCTTTCAATAAAATATGCTTTTTTGTTCAAAATTGTTCTGACCACAAAGCTACTGTGAAAATTCACAGGTCAGTCTGAAATTAATTTTAAAAGCACTGTCTATATCTAAAACTAGACTACAGTTTAATTCATATACATGACAAAAGACAGGCCTGTACTATGAATAGTTAAAGTCTGAATACACACTTTAGAAAGCAGCAAATTTCATCTAGCAGCAAAAATTTGCCAATTAACTAGTCTTTAGATGTAATCTCTCCAGTGACATCACCTGTGGGTGTAAACATACTCAACCTCCAATGGGAGCAGGTTTTTTAGGATTACCACACAAAATGGGAGGATAGAAAAGTGATAGATAGAGATGAAAGATTCCAACAGAAACACTGAAAATGAGACATACTTAAGCAATTTGAGAATAGTATTTCAAGAATTAGGATGTGTCATTATTTGTCCCCACAAACTTAACAGCAAACTTGCAGGAGAAAAGAAGCTAAGCATGCTCCTGCTTCTTTGCCATGACCTGGCTAGGCTATTGAGCCCTGTGCCTTCTGAGTTAAATCAGCAGTCCCCAAAAATCTTCAGATTGTCTCATTAACCCATTTGTTCTCACATCTCTTTGAAAGCGTCTTTGCTACATATGTTGTACAGCTGATACCTTACTTTCTGAGACACGATTGACAGAAAATATTGTGCTGAATTACAAAAGGCGAACATTTTCACACCTTATACTTAGGTCATTGTACGAAGGACATGACTTTCCTCCAGTGAAATGCCTTACCCCGTGTCTCCCATGATGCATCCAGACCATGTGTCCTCACACTTACACTCACCTGACAAAAACAAGAAAAAAAAAATTACACCTTGAGTCTTGGGAGTCCAAAATAATACATTTCTTCATCACAAAACCCACACTGTAGTCAATTCCTTTCATATTTAAATACAAGTTGTAAAGAATAATTCGCTGGTTTATTGCACACCTTAGTTTAAGTGTATCAGTGCACGCCAACAAATTTTCTTTCAAAAACTATACATGATTCTATACAATTCTGAGTTTTGAAAACATGCCTTGTTTTCCTTTCCTTTTCTTAAAGTGAAGTTAAGGGAAACTGCAGTGTCAGCCTCGAGCACTTGCCAATTATGAGTCAGCTCTCCTGCCTTCTCCTGTGTCCCAGTATCTGATTTCCAAATTTTTAGAGTTTAAAAAAAAAATTAATAATTTTAACCCTTCCACTTATTTTTTAGTTCACTTCTACTACTATGCTAATGTGACTGGGGAAATCTTCACTCGAAAAAAAAACCAAACCCAAACAATAATTCACACAAAAATGCATAATATGGACTGTAAACACACAAGGCAACAGAGCAGGATCTAGCAGCTTCTTCCTCCGCTCTCCCTCCTGCTCTGCCTGGCACTGCTTTGCTCTGGTCCCAGCCCTCTGCCCTCAGAACCAGGACTTGTGTCTACTTCTGTACATATGCCTTGCACATAAACTTTTATCTTTCTCTTTCTGCAATTGGCCTTACTGTAATACCTGAACATCAGTTTATCGAACGAGTCTCTGCCCAACAGTTGCATTCT
Organism: Xenus cinereus; assembly: GCA_025774025.1. Lineage (NCBI taxonomy): Eukaryota > Metazoa > Chordata > Aves > Charadriiformes > Scolopacidae > Xenus > Xenus cinereus. The sequence continues at coordinate 23,169,461 of JAOXJK010000012.1, read as the reverse complement.
CCTCCCTCCCCGCCAAAACTGTGTTCTGCCCTTCTGCTCAGCCATGAGAAAGCGAACCACCGCTATTACTTACCGTTTTCACAAGTGGCAGTCACCTTTGTGATTTATTTTTAATGAAACGGTGACACCAGTGCTGCCAGCAATTGCGGGCAAGGAGATAACATGGCATTTAAACAGAGGAAAATTAATGATATGTCAGTCTCTCCTTCTGTTATTACAAGAAAAACTAAAATATGCCAACATTGTTAGAAACATAGGGGAAAAATACATCTCAGCGAGACACTGATAAGACCCTCCACCTTTTAGGACTTTCTCTTGAGACAGAGTAAAAAAGTAAACAACCTTACCACTTATAAGTTTTCTTCTGTCTGAGAAAATGCCAATGTTTTGCGCCAAAGTCTGTGCCAGGGTAACTGCCATTAAGTCTGGCTTTCCAAACTGAAAGAAACAAACAAGGTAGGAAGAGTAATTAGTGACAAACAGGTATTTCAGATACAAGTGAAGCTTTTCCCATTTCAAGGCAAAAAAAGGCAAAACCAGATACACAGGGTTAGAGTTCTTCAGAGCAGCCAGGTAATGGACAAGGGAGGAAAACTAAACGTTGGCTTATGGACAAGTTAAGTAAGAGAAAGCCTGTTTCTTTCTTGTAATTATGGCTGCAAGTATGAATGACAGGAAATTGCAGAATCTGCTGAAAAGTGTATTTGAATCCATATCTAACTTTATTCACTCATCACTCCTCATTGAGACATCCCTTCTATAGAGCTGCACTAAAAGCATCAGCAAAGAAGCAGGAAGATATTTTGAGGAACACGTCTGCACTGATAAATTCTGTGCAGACAAATTTCCACCACTTTTTTGCTCGTACCAGTATCACCACCTACCTCGTTCACACCTCCGCCTTTCAGCAAGGAGCAGATTCCACCAGTGTGGGCTACACCACTCCGACTGCTCTGAAACCGACTCCCCCTTTGAAGGAAAAGAAAAAAAAAGTTTACCCTGCTCAGTCCATGAGTTTTGCAACTATCCATCCCAGTATTTACCCTTCTGACTTCCAAATGAGAAACTGGCATTTGCTGGTTGCCACCACTACCCTGCAAACTATGGGAAAAAAAAAAAGAAAAGGGAAAACCAGATAACCAGTCACAAACCTCATATGACAAATTATCTCCACAAAAGGTGTACCGTCTCCCCTCCTCCTTCTCAGACTATCTAATATAAGAAAGCATAAAGGGACTACTTTGCCAAACCACCTGAACCTCCCCAGCCCTTTGTTCATTGATGTACTACTGCAGCAAGTGACTTCTGCTGGCATGTGCGCGGGAGAGGCCGACACATTGCCAACGCACGGGGGACTAGTAAAAAGACACATGTCTAGTTGGGCAGTGCTGGTGTGACAAAACTGTAAGGGGGCTGTGTTAGCGGGTCCCTGCTGCAGAGGTAGGCAAAAACTCCTGGGAACTGCAGCCCGTCTTGTCCAGGGGACAGCTGCACCGTGAGCCTAAATCTAATCATCTCTTTGCTGCTGACCACAGCAGCACAAATGACTGCCAGTTACTGGAGACAAAATATACCCTGGTCCACTCCAGAGCACTGATCCATCCAAGCTGCAGCAAACTGGGTTTTTTCAACGGAAACACATTATTAAACAAAACAATGCACTGTGTTGAAATTGGAGGTTCATTTGTAACCGGTGTACCAGCACACCGGCCAGCCTCACCTCCCAACTTAGCCACATCTCTTGTCTCTCTCTCAGACACAATTTCAGAAACTGGTATTTCTGAACAGTCTGTGAATGCAATACCTCGGACACGGGTGGTGGTGGTGGTACGGACAGCACTGGAATTGACATTCCAGGGGTATCCGCAGTCCCAGTCCCAGGGCACATAGAGCTGTCTTTGCCCCAGCCAGTCCACAAACACTCAAAAGAACAAGACTTCCCCCAAAGACCTTAAAACATCACCAGAGAAGATACACAAAGGATGTGAGGAAACCTGATGCTCATTTTACAGATAAAGGATTGAGACACAGGGAAACTAAAATCTGCAAGCACCACTTGCAGATCTTACTAGCTCCTACTCATGACAGAAGTCAATGACTGTATAAAGCATGTGCAAAAATTCTGAGAGGCTGGATACTGGGGTTGGGTATCCTGGCACCCTACCAGAGTCATCTGAAAATGAGGTGTTTAGGTTAAGTTTGATCATATAGGCTCCTCCAACAGTCAGCAGAGAGGGATAAAGACTCCAGAGCAATGCCTCTGGCCTGCCTTGTGTGGATCAAAAATTTCAACCATGAACCTCTCCTCTATTTTTGTAGATGTACTTTGTTATATCAATCTTATTTCCGAAACATTTAAGAGATGCAGAGAAAATAACGTTCCTCCCAGATTCTTCTTATAGCACAGGTCTCTCCAGGGAACAAACTGTTTCGAGGATCTGCAACACATCAGCAATCCTGCAGCATGCAGGTCATCCAATAAAGTACAGCAAGCCGTAGTGCTTTTTAAGCAGGAAACCTCATTGGTTTCAAAACCAATGTTCTGCTTTTAAATAATAAAACAGGGCTGTCCATGCTCTACCACCGAAGAAGCCAACCTCTGAGGTGGAACCATGCATCCCTTTCCAGGCAGCTGCGCTCACAGAGCAGGTAATTGCCGAGAATAACCAAGGATTCCAGCGCATGCAGCTCGGGCTTAGTACATTAAAAACTAAAATGAGAGTCAAACCTCTAGTGGCACCGGCAGGCAGATTGTGCATTAACTTTTTCCCACCTCCCCATCAGAAACATTACTTTCTGAATTATTATGGACTACACATACAACAGAAAAGAGATGCATCAGCCACTTGTGACAAGCAACCCCCAAGGAAAGAATAAAAGCCAGTAATAAAACATCACACGAGGTTACGTACGAAAAAAGGTGAACTGCGTCACTTTTCTCTCTGATAAAATCCCTCCTATATTTCATAAACTCACGCAGGGTCACCAAGGGGTTTTCAGATATGGTGAACTTGTTATCAGTAGCCCAGGTTTCCATGGCAACCAATACTATCCTGGTGTTAAGTTGTTCTTTATATATCTAGTACATTAACAGAATGAACAAATATATTATGTCAAATAGAATAAAGGTGAGTTTTACCCCTTTTTTGTAATAGCTTGCATTTTTACATAACTGAATATCTCCTTTAAAACCAACAAACATGAAAATGAAGTAAATCCTAAATTTTAGGTCTAATTCTTCAATCAGCTCTCAGCCTGCAGAGAGATCCCTTGCGGGTCCTACACAAGCAGATATGCACAGAAGAGAAACGGGATTTTTTAAAAAATTACTAGAGAACTAATGGCTCTTTTATAGCGTCCAGCTCGTCCCAGTGACACACGAGGGTTCTTGTACCAAATAGTGATCTATAAAAACAGATACACCTCTATGGGAGTATTTAACCTTGTGCTGGCTGAATCACTAAAAGAGTCATCCTTTCAATGCTGGGGGTTAATACTCCATACCGAATGCTTTCAAGAGTATATATTATATACACAATCCACTTGTATGTCCCTATTCTACCTCATTTACTCAAATGCACTATTTCTGGAGAAATTTTAGTGCATTCTAATTTCAGATTGTCTTTTGGGTTTCCAGTTGTCAACACAGGGATCCTGTGTTAAAAACTCTCCTTCCTAAAGTGCTCTTTAAGACTCAGGTTCAAGGAATTGATCCAGCAGGATACTTAAATGTTTTAAGCCACAAAATATCTACTACTTTATGTTAGACAAAGGCTTTATAAGTGGCTGACTGTGGTTCTAGATGAAAATTTGCGATCTGTTATTATTAGGTATACCATGAACTGACAACTCCCGCATCTATCAGTGGAAGAATCATATGACTCATCTCACATGTAAAAGAACATTTAGTTGAGCGATACTTACTAAATCTGCCATGTTCACAACCGATTTAGCATAGCTGTTTGTATGGCCGACTGACAAGCGATGCTTTTTACACTGCAAACCAAACAGAGACAAGTTACATATACAGACTGCAGAAAAATAAGCTCTGTTTCCAAAAACACACGAAGTAAAAAGCAACTACATCACCAGTAAAAGCCCTGCGCAAGGTTTGGTCTCCTTGCTCAATGTAATGCTAATAAGCAACAGTAGAAAATTGCTCAGAAATGCACATTACTGATATACTTTACAACAGCTGTTATATTAACTCCTGTTTGGAAAGTAGTCTAAGATCTTTACTGAAAAATGCTATATGAACAGGAACTTATTGTTACTCTCTTCATTATCTTTATTATTGGTGATTTTTAAGTTAATTCCAAATGCTAATACAGAAATTAGCAGCACTATTTCCATAGTTGAGACTTCTTTTGAGTTATTACCCCAAGAGTGCCTCCATCTGTGTTTTAATCTATCAATCAGACTTCCTTTTTTTTTTCAGTTCTCTCTCTTAAGCGATCTTCTTTATTTCTTCACGTACAATCACACATTCCATAATGCCACAGTAAGTGGTTTAAAACACTTCAGCAATCAGACTGCAACAGCACCTTTACTGACATTTAGAATACAGTACTACAAAGATAACACTGCAGATAGCTGCCGAAAAAAACACCATGGGTATGAAAGTCACCATTATCTCAGAAGAGTTTAGGACAAAAGGACCAAGATTTTCAGGTATGTTTAACCACCTTGTGCCCCACGATGCTTAATTTTGGAATGAAAGTTCTCCATATTCTCTGGAAGCTAGGATCTTTCAGTGGAAAGAAGTATCCAGCAGCCAGAGGATGGGAAAGGCATGCTTTCAAGCAGGAACAGGGGAAAACCACCAAAAATGAGGATATTACACTTATTAAAAACAGAAGGACAAGACTGTGAAGCTAAAAATGGTAGAAAGGACGAACTGAAAAAGCTAAAAACTGAAAAAATGGAAAAAACTGAAAAATGGAAAACAAAGCACAGTAACAGAGGGAAATAAGTATACTACTCAAGTCCCTATTTGCAACTAAAACCTCAAATTTTAGGCCTCCAGCTTCTCTAAGAAGAGAACATTTCCTACAGAAATGTTTTCTGTATACTAATTTATAATCCTGTTTCAATGTTTGGGTTTTAAAAGCTTTATTCCCTGACTGGAAGCGATGGTTGGAAGATGAGCAGGCAATGGGGCAGCCAGGAGGGCACCTCGCAGGGGTGAGTGGCCCAGGGGGACCGGTGGGACGCAGCTGGCTCCGCCGACCAGAGGAAGAAACTGGTTCCAGAGCTTCAGAGGTTCATTGCTCCCTCTGGGAACGCCTGGGGAGGGTGAAGAGTGAAAATGGCTCTGAGTCTGTGGGGGGTCAGCTCCACACTGAGCGCGTCTGGTGTGCTGCATCTACTGCACGCCCAGAGAGTACCCCAAACACACGGGCGTGCTGGCCCAGGCTGTGGGGAACGAGAGGAGCCCAGAGCACACGACACTTCCTTCTCCCGGGAGGAAATCACTTGGCTTCTTCGATCACAGATGTTCACTGGCGTTTGCTCCAGAGAATAAATTCCTAGGTAGGCTCACTCTCACAGTAGCTATAGCTAACCAAAATTAAGAAACACTGTCCTTGGGGGGAATCAGCCCAGAAAGACAAGGTCCCAAGGGGAAAGTTGTGGCTTCAGGTCTTCAGGATCAACACAACGACACCAATTTACGGAGTTCTGCATCCAGTATTATCTGTTATAATCCAAGAATTTATTGCTATGTTCACCAAACTGATCTGACGGAGGAGTATGCTGTCCAAGGACAGTGGCACACTCCTTTTACATTCTGCTGCCTATTTCTGCCTGTTTGGGTATTGACTCAGAGAAGCTGCATGTTACAGAAAGGGTACATAAAATGTATATATATACATTTTGATTTTATAGCCATAAAGGACCACAAAATCAACTAATGTCACTAGTTGGAGGGGCATCACCAGTCTCTGAACTTTATACAGATACTTCAATATGGAATCCTATCGTTTGTGTTTGGCACCACAACATCTTCCAGAAATACACTGTCTGGATTTGAAGACTGCAAGTGATGAAGAATTCACCATTTCCTTTGATATTCCTTTCATTGACTATTAATAATCTTCTCTGACAAAATCTGTGCCTTTTCCCACTTCAATGAGCCTGGTTTTTCTTCAGTACTAAATTTTATTATGTCTCTTTCCACCACATTAAAGAGCCTATTTATGTTCTCCCAGAGAAAGTATACAATCTTAACAAAATAATTTTCTCTGTATTGATTTGGACGCATCATAATCTCCCCACTGTCAACAGCAGCTGCACAAATGCAATAACTGCATTATTGATTGCTGAGTGGCTATAACTAAGACAAGTGCTCAAAAAAGCCAGAAAAAAAATCATCAGCCTAAGTCACACTGATATTAGTTACTTTATGACACAAATCTTTAATTTATCACCCTTCCTTCTCATACCCAGGCCTGGTTGCATTCTTGGTGAAATTATCTTGACAAAATTCAGAAGTAACCTCATCAATGGTAAATGAGACCATAATCTCTTCTCTTAAGGGCATACTGAATTTATTCTGGCCATATGTTGTTCTTTATTGTTATCTTTATGGACCAATTAAGACAATTTGATGTTAGTGATAAGCATGAGATATTGAAGTGTGTCAGTCTTACCATTAGATGATCATTTACAATCATTAACTCAATGTATTTTGTTTCCTCTTCAATTTTACGTGGAATCTGATGAACCTACAAAGAGGGTACAACTGTAAGAGAGTCTAACAGAATACAGAGAGAATGTAACTGAGAACTACAAACAGCTTGAGAAACCACACTTCTCACACATACATTTTTTTCTATTGTCTTAATTCCAATTTCAGATATTGAAGAAACTTCTGGTGCTTAGTTGCATCGTTCAAAAAAATTCTTTCACCTCTGCCAGACATTTATGTGACCTTAAATAATGAAACCAAGTCTTTCAACCCATCTAATCCCAAGTTTAGCTTCTTTTAAAGAGAATCCTCAGTGGGACCTGTATCTCTAAAAAATGGGTTGTGTCAGCTATAAACTTTCTTTTCCAAATAGACTGTGTGCTAGATTAATACAGTGAAGGTAGTACTTGCCTCCGTGTTATGCTTACTTTTCATTTAGAAACATTTATGACTCTGTTGCTTCATGGTGTCCTTGTTCTCCTGGGTTTTCCAGGAGAGTTATTACATCATTATGTTTTAAATATACAGAGTAATGGCTAGTTTACAGAAAGGTAGCAAACCATCTGATAAGGTAAGACCCTCAAGAATGACTTCTGGAATTTCTCCAATGTTTTTCTCACTTCTTTTTCCTCCAAGAGGCTCACATTAGTCAGAGATGTTAAAAGTCATCTTCCCTTCCCACAGCTCTCAGTATTTCATTTTTGCCTGCACTATTCAGCCCCCTGACAGGTTCTATTTTGACCTAAACCATCATTTGAGCTCCATTCCTACAATACAAAGAAGTGCTTCTATCCTTCCAGGGTACAGACAAAACATCTGCACTTAGTGGCTCCCCCACTTTAATAAACAGGGAATGAACTCTCAGTTTAGAATATTTATTTTCAATCAAAGTCAAGTGACATGAAGTACCTACTTGTCACCATTGCAACATAAAAATACTTGTAGATGTTTCATTAATTGGGAGTTGTTGATAAAACTCTATACTTCAAAATGAGGGAAAATATTTTAGCTATTTTTTAATTTGCAATTTAGCAGTGTTTAACAATTTTATAACTCTTCAGGTAAGCAATGTCCAAGAGAATCAATCCATCAGTGTTTTGGCAGCATTAGATACCTCTTTTTGTAACAGCTGTATTGATAGATAGACCTCATGCCAAACCAGCAGCAGCAGCAGGACTCCATATGGACAAATTAATTCATCAGACACAAAACAAACTTGATGGCGTGTTACTTATAAACAAGCACATTGGCACATACCTGCCTTTTACTTCTCTTGTGTCTTGGCTTTACAACAAACTTCTGGGATGTAGTATTCGTTTGCCAGAACTCTAAGCAGAAAACATAGGCAAATATATTGAATGTATACAAGGATGTAGCCCAACCATTAGCGACCCTAAAGCCCCAGGACAGTAGTACGGCATTCTTCCACACATCAGTAACAACTCCCTTTTTCAAGTTTCCAGCTAGGAAGGAGGTAATGTTACAGATGCTTCCCAGTAACAGGGTTCTTATTAAAAACTCTACTAGTGATAATCTGGGTCTGCTGAAACAGATGATCTGTGGGTGTCACGCTTCAGAAAGCGCAGCAGATGTTCCACGCCAGAACTTCACCAACACCGAGCATGGAATATTATTAGCACAGTGCTTCCATGGAGTGAATCACATTTTTGGGAATTCAGCAGGCATTCACAAAGCTCTTGCAATAGCCACCTAAATTAATATGAGGAGCACGGAAGGCAGAATTAATGCTTTAAGATTATTATATTCACAAAGTAAAATAAGTTAGAGTTGGAAGGAACCTTGTGAGATTTTGGCAATGCTCACTATCAATACAATATTCCTCCCTGCTAATCCCACTGTGTCTTTAATTTCTTAAATCTCTAATCATAAGCACCAAGTAGTTTGTTCTTTTGCCAAGTCCCTTTCACCAAATCTATTAATAGCCACTCACAGAAAGCGACACATTTATAATGTTTATAAGCAGAAGATAATACTTGCTCTCACCCTTTTCAATGTCCAAAAAGAAGGAGACAGTATTATAGGAGCTGTGTAAATTAAGGGATTTCCAGTTCACATACCTTTGTACACAACTTTTGGTTCTGTTAAAAAATCCTCAACAGTTCAGTTTTCCCTGGTGAGATTGGAAAGTTTCTCACAGTTCCACCTCCCACCTGCTGGACGTTAACTGTGCAATTTCTGCATGAGGTTCAAACCATAGGATTGAAGCCAATTTGACAGGGCTGCCATATCAGCAAAACCTTAAAACCACAAGATGAATTGCCCATCTGACAAAACATTACCAGGGGCCAGCCTTTTTTTAGTGGTGCCCAGTGACAGGACAAGAGGAAATGGGCACAAACTTGAATAGAAGAAGTTTCACCTAAACATGAGGAGGAACTTCTTTCCTGTGAGGGTGGAGTCTCCTTCTCTGGAGACATTCCAAACCCACCTGGACACGTTCCTGTGCAACCTGCTCTGGGTGGCCCTGC
>JAOXJK010000012.1:23148707-23160184 GCA_025774025.1 Xenus cinereus | reverse complement strand
CCTGTGGGACCTGCTCTGGGTGGCCCTGCTTTGGCAGGGGGTTGGACTAGATGATCTCCAGAGGTCCCTTCCAACCCTCTGTGATTCTGTAAGTGCTAATCTTAACCAGGAGCGGCTAGTTATTGACAAAAAACAACCAGTAAAGCAAAGCATGACTAACTGGTATTGTCTTGGCTAAATCTTGGGGATTATGCTGTCATTTTGATATGCGAAGTCTGCAGAGATCTTTTTACAGAAGGTCCTGGACAATCACAGGCCTTTTGCTTAAAAATGTTTTCATGGTTATACCAGTGCACTTGAGGATTTTCTTTACAAAAAGGACCTAAAACCCATTAAATCACATGCAAGTGTCACTATATTTGCTTAAAGACCTGCAGTCTCTAGAGCTCCCAATGATGAGAAACTAAATCTTGAAAATTTTTTTTACAAATTTGTTTTTGATTATGCTTTATATGTGTTTATTAATTTAGTCTGTATTGTAGTGCCACACAACTGGCTCTCAGCCTATGATTTTAGATTTTCTATCATGGTTAATTAAACTGGTAAAAATATTTTTCAATCAAAAAAATAATAATTCACAATATGTATATAGGGTCTCAGATAACTTTTCCAACAAATGCGATCTTTTTACCCACCATTGGAAGTCAGTCATCTCTAGAGGGGAATGATGCAGCCATTAATGTTAACACACATTAACACTGCGCTATAATTCACAAGCTGGATGAATTCATGGGGCTTGCACTTCCAGCCAGGGACCCTCAAGCAAAAGATCATGACCAGCAAAATCATAGGAAATGGAGATCGCTGAGAAAGCCTAGTGAAAATTCTGATGGGAACATATTACCTTGAAAAGTACAATGAGGATTCATGGAATCATAGAATCACTTAGGTTAGAAAAGACCTTTAAGATCATCGGGTCCAACCGCAAACGTAGCATTGTCAAGTCCCACTAAACCACGTCCCTAAGCGCCACATCTACACGTCTTTCAAGTGACCTCAAAAGCAAGCCCATGCCAGGGCACTATACACCTCAATATGACTGTGAGAAAAAATAAGGTCAACTGAATTATGAAGTCAATCATGCCAAGTCATCCATCCGAACTTTCCTAATTTAAAGTTCTCATTACCACCTCAGATCATTGCAAAGTACAGTACGATTAATTATTTTCTGCAAGTGCTTTTTTTCTTCTTTTTTTTTAATATCCAAGGAGCTAAAGAATGTAAAAAGTACATTGCTATCGAACTGTTGTATAATAGTGTTTCCTTTTACTATCACCGATACAGTAATCCCTATTACTTGATTTTTTTTCCTAATATCAATATTGAAGCTGATGATATATCCAGTCCATTCCTAACACAGTTATGAGTGGAAATCTTAGTTAACACACAGATTCTTTCAAAGATAAGAAGAAAAATTTGACAACGCGAAAGACCTCCTTAGCCTGGGCAGATCGATAAATTATGGGATAATAAGTAACATAAGAAATACTGTTGACGTAACCTAGCACAGTGCTTGCTACTAATAATAATGATTCTGCTGTAATACTTCCAAAAAAAAAAAACCACGCACAACAATACTATTGGAAATTAATTGCAAATATTGTTTAAAGAAAAAAAGAAAGGACGGAGAAGGTGGTGCGGACTGCTCTCATCCTCTGCAGCTATGACTGTGCATGAAGGTGAGAGAGATAAATTGAATAATCACAGACAAAGAAAAATGGTGGGAGTTAAAGTTTATTTCTCCTGGAGGATCCTAAACATAAAGCGATAGAAGATTAGCACCTTATACCTCTTATGACATCACAAATGTTTGTATAATTAAGACCACTAGCACTGCACAATTAAACCTCCTTTTCAGCCTTTTCTACAACCTAGTGGTTCTAATTCAGTCTAATGGCAACATCTTCCACGGTCACATGCTGGGCTTCTTACAGCACAGCCAGCAACTTGTTATCTACAGTGAAATCAAAGCCATACGAGCATATTTGGATTGATGTGAGAAAAAAAGCAATGAAAAGCAAACCCCAAAGAACCCTGAAGCCCTATTTTGATAGGTTTTTTGAAAATCAAGAAGTTTTGATGGAGGTCAGACTGGTGGATTACACTTGCAATTAATGCCTTTTCATAATTTTAAAAGCAGAAAATAATTTTATTCCAAAATCTTGAAAACTTACAATTTCACTATTAGGAAATCTTATATGACAACCGATAGATATCTACTAAGAGTGCTCTAGCAGTCTTCTACTTTAACAACCTGAGACAGAAGATTTATTTTAAACTCAGCAGTGGTTGCATTATTTCCAACCTTTCAAATGACACATCCTCAAGAAAGCATGATAAAAGATGCACTTTATTATTTGGCCTCATATTCAATAAATTGTTCTCATTACACCATCATCTCCATGAGGACAGGGAGCAACCATGGAACGCGTCTAAGATGCATGTACATAGGAAGCTTCACGATACAGATGTCAACACCTGGCACCGCATGAGCCTTTTGTGCTGCCCCTCCATCCCAACACCTCCTCCACCTCTCCTGGGCAATCACCAGCGGAGGACGTGAGGCACCAAGCTGGGATACTGTTTTGCTTAGACTCTGAAAGATACCTTCTGCAGAACTTAAATCAAGGTGACCCAGTTGTAGCAATTTCCCTTGTTTTTTTTTCTCATTAGTTCTCTGAATGATTTTACTTTGCTTAACAATCAGCAAACCTGCACCCACTGCTCCAGGGAAAGACCCATCTATGTGCAGTACCCAGCACCCTAAGATCCCAGATCCAATAGTTACTATAGGACAAATAGTTTGCAACAAGACAACTGGACAACTGTAACTGTCCTGAAGAAATTAGTCTAAAGGTGGTTTCTACCAAAATGATAGTGTCTATGAAGGACAGTTTTATTTATCTAGGATATATTTTGTAGAAGAGGAAAACGCATCTGTAAAACTGGCAAATCCTTGACAGAATGGGGATATGCCATAAATACTGCACTTTTAGCTTCAATTAACAGGCCAGCCCCTCAGATAAAAACTCAGTTTTTTAAACACCTCTTCTCCTTCCACACACAACATAAAATTGCTTGTGGGGATTCATCACTACAAGCACTTGAAACCAGTTTTGCCAGTACAATTCCCTTGTACTGAAACGCATGACCTGCATGATAGTCAATGCTGTGAGAGAGCTGAAGAGCACTGGAGATGAGAGAGACACTAAACAGAAAGATATGCGGCAAATTCTTGTCTCCCAGGCTTCTGCTCACACCATGGTACTCACCCTGTATCTCAAAATAGGGAAAATCCATGAAAAGTTATCAACCGCTGGTGATGTGTGGGGTTTATTTTCATCTGTAAGCCACCTCAGTCCTTTCCTTTCTACAACTACTAGGCTATAACGCAGCCCATACACCATATGACTTGTTAAGAGAAACGTACATCACAACATGAAGGTCTAGGAGATGTTTGTTTCATTGGATTTGGGTTCTTTTTCAGTGCTTTCAGTGCTTCAGGGTTTTTTTTTCAGTGCTTTTTTATTTAATCGGGGAAAAAGAAGAGATATACAAGTAAACAATATACTATGAGAAGGTTATCTATCAAATACAATTAACAAATTTGGCCTTAGACTAATACAAGTCAGTAACTCATGAATATTTAAAAAACATACCAGTTGGCAGGTCATCCGAAGGAAATTCAAACAACTTGGATTTGTAAACAGAGTGGAAATGGAAGTCATCCTGAAATAGTAAATAGTTGCATGTATTAAACCTGGATAAACTAATACATCTCATGAGCATTAAACAGACAGTTCCAAACGTCCTTGTTATCCAAGACCTACACTAGTGAACACGCAAGGTGCAACGCACGGTTACTCTCAACTTTTCTCCTTTTCCCAACTATGATGTAATGGTTAACGCCACAATTAATCATCTTCTATTTGGAATATTTAAGTACATCAACAAGAGCGGCTGAGCACGCTTAGAGACAGGCTTAAGAAAGCTGCCCAGGGAACACCAGTGAGAGTCACAGAAGCTGCTGAGTGAGCGTCAAGGCCAGACCAGGAGGAGAGGGATGGAATGAATCCAGAGTGGGAAGCACCAGAGAAGGGGACCAGGCACTCATAGGCTTCTCCTGCCGGCTCCAAGGGACCCTCCATCACCCTCTGGTTCTGCACTGCTCTACATCCAAGTGTTACAGAGTACACAGAGAGACACGTAGCACTGCTTAAAGTTTGGAGGTCTACTTTTGCCCCTGGTGATGGGGACTCACATATGAGGTAAATGAATTGAGAATGAGGGGATGACTCTTTGGTCCCAGAGCCTTATGCCTACCCTGTACCGATGAATTTCGGTGTTCAACAAACAACACTGCAGGACTACTACAAGTTCTACTTACATCTGAAGAGTAGTCTTCATCTGGCTCAATAAGGTAAGTATGATTTCCATCATAGAACATCCCGCTGTGAAGAACAGGAAATGTAAATAGGGATTTAATAAACAAATATTAGTGCAACATAGAATTAAGTTTAAGAAGTTCGTATATTTAAAAAAAAATAAATATTTAGAAAAGGAAGTAGTTAAAATTGTTTTTAGGAACTAAGTGTAACTCTGAGTCAATCTTTTATTTCTTCACTTCAGAAAGAAAGACATTCACTCCCATGGTGATATAGGCTCTTCTTTCTTCCCCAAAGCTTCTCTATGACATGTATAAACACCACAAAAATTGGCTAATTTAGCCAACTGAAAATCCAGTTCAGAGCCCCCACTCCCATGAAAAAGAGATCGACCTGCAACAAATAAGGGACCTGTCTTTAGGAACACATGAATATGGAACATGCACACAGCTTTCGCCCAGATAAAAATATTATTGAATTGAATTGATCCTTAGGTTTTAATGCTTTTTATTAACTCTTTCCTCAGTAATTTAATACAGTGCCAAGTACAAAGGGCATAATGGCATCTTTTGGGCAGAGGGGGCAATCTTTTGGGCATTTCAGCAATAATAATTATGACAGATGGTATTTTCTTTTTAAATTGATTTAGTTTAAGTTTCTATTTTGAGGAAAAATTAATGGCTACATGCATTATTATATCAATATGGACATGATATGATGTTCATGATAATGAGATAGGAAACCCAGTCAGACAGGTTTCCAACAGGTTGTGGTGAAGAGGGCTAGAGAAGACCAAGCATTCTGCCATAGCCATGGTTCTGGGTAAGTAACTCATGGGTTCTTTCTTAATGGCATAAAATCTTCTCAACCACAAAAATTTGAAGGTCATTCATGACAAGCACACCGCTATGCATCTCAGAAAATCCATCACTTTCCTTGCCCATACACAATCATCAATTTTCCATTTTAAATTCTAACACACATTTCTACTTTAAATGAAGAATAAACTGAACTATTAAGGCTCCCTTAGTCTGTGATAGTAACACCAGAGGCTTTTGCGTTACTACTCGAATGTACAGCAAACTTGAGCATTCCTGCAAGGATGTTTTCTATTAAAGGTTATCTTAAGTTTACTTAGGTAAAGACTGTACTGAGTTTTTGTCTTTAACACAATGCAGGATGCACAAGTGTGGTAGAATTGCACCTTAAAAGAAAACATTGCTATAGACATTACTCTGTAAGAGCATAAAACCAAAGGGCATTTCTTATATCACTACCATTCTGATCTTCAACCAAATCAGCAATTTTTTAAAATAATTTTGCCTTTATGGCAGTGGCATACAGACATGGTTTGGATTAGGCTGTATCAGCATGACCCTTTCAAATTGCCACTACTAAGAGCTTTAATCTTGGACATAAATATGAGCTGTAAGTCCAAACTTGGCACATACTACACAACAGCAGCATGAAAGCAAGATCATTTATTTATGTAGATTACTGTTTAGCAAACTTTCAGGCATCAAAAAATCCCCACCAGAATTATAAACAACAAAACCAGATACCTTTATTTTTTCTTATGCAGCTGCTTTTTTTTTTTTTTAATCAGCAAAATTGATTTTGGTTCTGCACAGGACCAGATGCGGTCTGTAAAATACTGTCATTCTTTTCCTGACTAATAAGAAATATAAGCATATATTAAGCTCATAAACCATTACAGATATTGCTGAGCACACTGCTCTTAATATCATTCACTTGCAGGGTTAACCATGTAGCACTCATGGGAGTAGAATAGTTTATTGACTGTATAACATACAGCAAGTGTGACCATCAGTACATCTACAATTTAAAGTTGTTTCACCTTTCAAATTATCTGTGCCTATTCTTTAGAAATAAATACTGGCTATACAGCTTAAAAGAAATATTCTAGCATCTGCTGGAAGCTTCTTTGCCTGGGAATAAGATGAGTTTGGGGAATATCCTGAAGCAAAACTTCCTTCCCTCTAATTGCAATTTTACTTAAGCACTGTCTACAAAATGAAGCGCCATCAGTAAACGGGATCTCGTGCGACTGTTGCACCCAGCAGCACTGACCTCTCATCAAGTCACTCAACGGTGACAAGAATAACAGTCACGGCTAACCTACAGATGTGACTTGCCCCCTCAAAACACTCAGGGTCCTTTTCCAACCAGCTTCAAAAGTCCAGTGCTCGGCGAACAAATCACACTCTCGCAGACGTGTCAGAGAGAAAGCATCAGCAAAACACGGGCCATTTCAAAAACCTGAATTGTTATTACGTACTTCTTTAAACAAACAAATTTGTAGTGGTGAGGAATTCCTTTGCAGTAATAACAGCTTTTTTTATGTTCACCACCAGTGGGCAGCAAAATCATAGACCAACCTGGAGTCTGTGCAACTGGCCCTGAAACACAGGGCTGCCTGCCTATGGCTTCTTGATCTCCCAGCAACCAATGTGTTTGGCATCCAAAGTTTTTTGTGTTAACTCACAGGAAACTGTGGTTACTGCCTATCCCACAGACAACAACAAAAGAAATCCAAACAAAATGGCTCACTTGGAGTTCAGGTTGCAGAGCTACATTTTTCATTGCCAAAGTCAGCAAGAGAAGAAATTCATAAGTATTTTAAGTATTCATATCATTATATTTTATTATATTTATTTAAGTTTATTATATTTATTTATTATATAATTAAATTTTAAGTATTCTGTCAGCCAGTTAACTAATAAAAAGAAGACCACAATGTAGACATTACCAACCGAAGAACTCATAATTTATGATTTAAAAACCACGTTTTCTCACATGCATGAAAAAACCTGCTGTTACTGGAGGAGATCTAGGGGTACTAATAAGTAAGAGAGGAGATTAGTGTGAACTTTGGGAACATGAAGCTTGTTATTCTATTAAAGGGATCTGTTCTGTCTTAGGCACTTCCTAAAAGCAAAGCTCCTGCTCTGCAGACCTTATTAGCAGAAACCTCTCCCCAGCTTCCTTTAAGCCAGTGAGACGCTCGGAACCGTGGTTGGAACTAAGGAGCTCTGATTGTCATTGTGAGTTTCTAGTAATTACTTCACATTTAAAACTGACTGTGGAGGAGCTAGTTGTAATGATGGAAATGCAGCGTCAGAGAATGTGAGTTTAACGCAGCTTAGGAAAACGTTACTTTCTCATACGGGATGCTGGAATTCCCAGCCCGCTATAGTAAGCTTCGTATTGCATCTTGTGTGAAGGATAACCGTGCTGAAACTTTATTGTATGAGAAAAAGGGGAGAGGGAGGGGGAAAAAGGATTCCTCTCAAGGGAGAATTATACAGGGAAAAAAATGCATCTTTCATCACATAACTGTGTTAGAAGGGGCCAACTTGAGTATCAGGAAATTTAAGAATGCAAAGCAGCAGGAGGGTCAGTCTTAAGAACAAACTCACAAAAGGAGGGCAGGAAAGGACATATGCAGGCTCTCCTTCCTCTCTGCTTTTTCTCCTGGGAGTTAGCAGGGGCCAAGACCTAATGCATCACTGCTAATGGAAGCCATGCAGTGGCACAGGATGCATTAGGATGCTACTATTTTTAGGCTCACTGTCCATACTGAAACTGGGCTCAGGTTTCTGGAGCTGCTCAACCGTGATCATAAAAGAGATAAACACAGCTGTAAACCAGACAAGTGCGAGGATGACAAGTCTTCTGCACGCCTTCCCCCCCTTCCTAACAAAGAATATACAAATATAAAAGAAAGACTCTACTTAAATATGTGTGCTTATATGGCTGAAACCAAAACTACAGAAAAGTTGGAGATAAGGAAAAGCTCACGTCATCTCCACACAGGCTCACTTGCTGTTGTGACTTTTCAAGCTGATCTCAGTATCAAAAGCGCTGAGACCCCGTAACTCCCAGATTCAACAGACACTAAAGTTACTTGGTTGTTCTGAAAACCTGACTGGCATCTTTCAATAGTACCAAAAATAGTCAGGTCCAAAAGCTGTACAATCAACACACAGCTTCATGTAACCTTCAGATAACAGACACTTTAATTACAA
This sequence comes from Xenus cinereus, assembly GCA_025774025.1. Classification (NCBI taxonomy): domain Eukaryota; kingdom Metazoa; phylum Chordata; class Aves; order Charadriiformes; family Scolopacidae; genus Xenus; species Xenus cinereus. The sequence goes on along the minus strand of JAOXJK010000012.1, from coordinate 23,151,750 downwards.
TATCACAAAAAATGATGTGCTTTTAAAAAAGTACAATTGCACAATTTTATATCCTTTCTTGCAGATTGTCCAAGATTTTACTATATCAGAGGTATTATCCCATGCACACAGCTTAAGGTCAGCAATTCTGTGAAGAAAATAGATAGGACAAGAGGAACTCTTAACTGACAATTTCCTTTGTAAAGAGAGTAGAAAAGAAAGATAAAATACATCATTGTAGCAACAAGAAAAGAACACACTTTCCAAATGGTTCATGTCAGTACAGATAGTGTTTTTTTATTCTTGTAGAATAGGGTGTTTTCAGCTACTTTTACTCTTCTAACTCTACAATAAACTATCTTAAAGCAAAACCTGGCCACTGTCATATGACTCAGTTTAAAAAAACAAAACAAAAAACCTTGACTGCTTTGTCAGTGAATTCTGAAAACAAGCAAGGCTTTTGCAAGGTTCAAATTAAACACATTTTTTCTAAAGATTGTTGAGTACTTAAAACTGGTGACAAACTAGTAGGAAAATAAATAACATTTAATTTACTATAAACAGCTTTATTTTCCTTAAAAGACTAATAAGCAAAGGCCAGTAAAAACAAAACATTAGACTTACTGTAATCCATGGCATGTTGACAAGGCAACAAATGATACAGGGTTTCCTCGAATTTCTCCCTGATAGTAGCAATGTTCTCCTCCCTGAAATTGGAAACTGAAACTGTAAACCCACAGGACACCCCACAGTATCCCACTCCATCCTGTCAATCACTGCATTTTCATAAAAACAGTGCCAACCCACTGACACAGCACCAAGAATTGACTATCACTTACACGAGGGTGTTCATCCTATCTTCTTTCAGCCATGGTTTTGTACCTAGACAAACATCATTATTTCGACTCTGGACACAGAATGGAGATATTTTCAGTGTGAAAACCCTGGCATCCTGAGTCAGATTTGAGGGACAAAGGACTCCAGAATTACTCGTCTTTCTTCATTGACTAGGAAAAAAGTTGGAAATAGAGGGCTAAACACCTGGTCTGCACATGGCTACATTGGACAAGATGAACTCTGCTCCAAGGGTAAGGCAATTTCCTACTTCTGAGGAGAAAGGTATGCTTATCAAATAATAATAATACTTGATTTAGAAAAAGAACAAATCAGAAGAACAAATAATAATACTTGATTTTAAAAAAGAACAAATCAGAATTGCTCACTCCAAAACTAATGGAAACGTTAAGTATAACAAAGCAGTAAAGGAACACAATTAAAATTCATGTTTGCCTCTTCTCTTCTGCAAATTAAATATGCGCCTTTCAAACCAAATCCAGCAGACGTTACTCAAAAAATCCCACCCTTAGTTTCACAGAAACCACACCAATAGCAAAGTAATCCCTACTGCACAAGTGCTGAAGGTATTCAGTAACGCACAATGCCAGTATTTGTATGAAAAATTAGAAAAACAATTCAAACATCCTTCAAATTCTCACTGCCACTCTACCCTGCAGAGGAAGTCACTTATTCGTGCCTTGCCAAATTCAGCTATGTCATATTACTGCACTACTGTTCGTTAAAGGACTGTGAAGATTTTCAGTGCTTTTTTTATTTTTTTAATAGCAACACTTTACTATCTCTATTCCCTATCAGCAATGTATGAATAACCTACCCAGCCTAATTTACCCAGCCATGTGAATACTTACGTCCATTTGCTGCAGGGAGAGAAGGGCATTACAATGACTGGTTTTTCAGAAGCTGGTAGTTACTTGCATGAGGCACAGCACAGTCATTCTAGACATCTGACATTAAATGCTCTTAAATTTCACTTTTCAAATATGAAAAAAAAATTAATCAAGAACAGGCAAAGGCAAGAAAACACACAGAACATGTTGGTCGTTTTGTGTTTTGATCAGGAAATCCTGCTCTGTTTTCCACAAGGCGTGCAAGCTATTTTTGAAAGAAACTATTGTCCTGGTTTGAGGGAAAATGGAACCGACTTTCTGTTCAGTGATTTTACTTCTTAGCTAGGCCTCTTCTAACCCTCTGGAATTAACAGCACATTGTGGAGAAAGCTGTTCACTTTTAGAGTGATAAGACCAATGCCAAGGAACGGTGTGCAGAGGCTCCTGCTTATACTTATTGCTGTAACAACAAAGGGCAGCCAATTTCGTTATTTGCCCCGTTAGAGGGTCGGAAATGGAAAAACACAGAGGGGTCCCACCTGTGGGGAGGAACGGACAGGAGAGGGAACCCAAAACTGACCCACAGGGTGTTCCATCCCATCTGCCCCATGCTCAGTATAAAGCTGAGGGATCAAAGAGTCAACCCTCTTCCTTCAATGGCCAACGTCCGACGAGGACCCTGTCTGTTCATCTGCCTTGATCCCGATCTGTGTGTTCCTGACTCCAGAGCTGGAACCCAGTTCCCATCCATCACTGAGTCTGGGACTTCCCCAGTGCCTGCTGGTGATGTCATCCTCAGAGCTTGATACAGTTTTGTATATATTGTATCTATTTCATCATTTCTTTCTTATTTTATTATTAATATTTCATTAAAGTAGTTTAGTTCCTTCTAACCTCGTAAATCTCCTTATCTCTTCCTCCTTTTCTCCTGGGAGCAAGAAGCGGGAGGAGAGCAGCTGTCGCCATCATAGGCCAATTCGGCCTAACCCATGCCAACCATGAAGTATGGTGCCTCCGTTCTGAGGTGCTCTCCTTAGGAGAGGACAGGAGCCTGTTTGTGGCTGCTCACAGGGAGCATTACTTCCTCTCTTCTCCATATCACTTCTTCCACTTGCTGTAGTGACAACCAGGCTCTGTGGGATTCAAGGTCTCTGTTTTCGAGCCTTGCCAGGCGCAGGGACAAGGAGGAGCAAGGCCTGGGCATTTGACCCAGGCTGGCCAACGGGATTGTTTCATACCACGAACGTCACATTCAATATAAATTAGAAAAGTTTGCTGCGTAGTTCTCTCTCCCTTGATGGCGGCGGGTCCAGACAGCTCCTTGCCCCGGTGCCGGACCCCTGAGGCCTTCCCTTCCTCCTGAAGCCATTGCGCTGGCA
>JAOXJK010000012.1:23034508-23046793 GCA_025774025.1 Xenus cinereus | reverse complement strand
GGCCTTGAACCCCTCCAGGGATGGGGCAGCCACAGCTTCTCTGGGCAACCTGGGCCAGGGTCTCACCACCCTCACAGTGAAGAATTTCTTCCTGACATCTATTCTAAATCTCTCCTCTTTCAGTTTAAAACCATTCCCCCTTGTCCTATGGATACACTCCCTGTCCCTCCCCATCTCTCCTGCAGGCCCCCTTTAGGGACTGGAAGGCTTCTATAAGGTCTCCCTGGGGCCTTCTCTTCTCCTGAACAACTGCAACTCTCTCAGCCTTGTCTTCACAGCAGAGGTGCTCCAGCCTCTGATCATCTTCATGGCCCTCCTCTGGACCCATTCCAACACGTCCATGTCCTTCCTGTGCTGAGGACTCCAGAGCTGGACACAGCACTCCAGGTGGGGTCTCACCAGAGCAGAGGGGAAGAATCACCACCCTCAACCTGCTGGCCAGGCTTCTTTTGATGCAGCCCAGGATGGGGTTGGCTCTCTGGGCTGCCAGCGTGCACTGCTGGCTCATGTTGAGCTTCTCATCCACCAACACCCCCAAGTCCTTCTCTTCAGGGCTGCTCTCCAACCATTTTCCACCCAACCTGTATTTGTGCCTGGGACTGCCATGTCCCAGGTGCGGGACCTGCACTTGGGCCTGGTTAAGGTTCATGTGAGGTTCATACGGGCCCACCTATCCAGCCTGTTCAGGTCCCTCTCGATGGCATTCCTTCCATGCCATGCCATGCAGCTTGGTGTCATTGACAAACTTGCTGAGGGCGCGCTCAATCCCACTGTCCATGTCTCCAACAAAGATGTTCAACAGCACTGGTCCCAGTACTGACCCCTGAGGAACACCACTCGTCACTGGCTTCCACTTGGACATCGAACCATTGACCACAACCCTTTGAGTAGTTCTCAACAAAAGGTTGCTGAGAACCTCAGCTTTCTCCTTGTCTGTTGTTACCGGTTTGCCGGTCTTGCTCAGCATTGAGGGCATGCTTTCTTTAACCTTCCTTTCCTGGTTGACATACCTTTAGAAGCCCTTGTTATTCTTAGCATCCCTTGCTGGGTTCAGCTCCACCCATGCCTTGGCCTTCCTGACCTCGTCCCTACATAACCAGGGAGCCTCCCTATACTCTTCCCAGGATACCTGATCCTGCTTGAAATGCCTGTGCAGTTCCTTCTTGACTTATAGTTTAACCAGCAGGTCCTGACTCAGCCATGCTGGTCTCTTCCCTTTCTTTCTTGATTTCTTACACCTGGGGATTGAGAGCTCTTGTGCTCTGTGGGAAGTGTCCTTAAAGATCTGCCAGCTCTCTTCTGCCCCATTGTCCCCAGGACTATTTCCCAGGGGGTCCTTTTGACTAACTCCTTGAAGAGCTGGAAGCTTGCTTTCCTAAAATTCCTTGTCTGTCATGTATCCCTTAAGACCGTGAGCTCCACCAGGGCATGATCGCTGCAGCCCAGGCTGCCTCCAATCTTGACATCCCTGATGAGCTCACTTGCACTGGTGACCATCAGGTCCAGTATCGCATCCCTACAGGTAGGGCTGTCTATTTCCTGTCTTAGGAAGTTATCATCGGCGCACTCCAGGAACCTCCTGGATTGTCTACAGCTCGCCGTGTTACTTTTCCAGCAGATGTTGGGGTGGTTGAAATCCCCCAGCAGGATGAGAGCCTTTGAGCATGATGCCTCCTGTAGCTGGAGTAGGAAGGTTTCAGCAGTAGGCTCCCCTTGATCAGGTGGCCTGCAGTACACACCAACCACAAAGTTCCCCTTGTTGCCTCGGTCTCTAATTCCTACCTGTAAGCTTTCGACTTCCTCTTGGCTATTCTTTAAGGACATCTCTTCCCACTCTATCCATCCCTTAACATAGAGGGCAACGCCTCCGCCCCTCCTTCCTCGCCTGTCCCTTCTGAACAGCTTGTAGCCATCAACAGCCATAGGATTGTCCCACCGGGTTTCAGCGATGGCCACTATGACATAGCTTTCCAGCAGCACAGTACCTTCCAGCTCCTCCTGTTCCTTGGCCACGCCGCGTGCATTTGTGTAGAGGCACTTCAGCAGCGCTGTTGGCTGCGTCACCTTCTTAGAGGAACACTCCTTGAGGTGTTTCACAGGTGCTTCCCTGTTGACTGACTACCTCAGGAGGCCCTGAGCTAATACTTGTTTCTGTAAGACTTTGACTGAATTGCAGTGTCCAGAGCATGCCTCAAGGCAACGGGCTGAAGGACCTTACTAGCACCCCGTCCCTCCAACCCTGATGTGTTAGCCCACAGCTTGTCACAAACAGTGAGATAGGGCGTTCCAAAAGTTCACATACTGAATCATTGGACTGAAATGCTAATGCCAGAGCTCAGTCTCATTTTTTTCCCCACATTACTACTGTAAGCTACCCAGGCAGAAGGAAAAGAGCACATCTGCAAAACATACCAGGGACAGCTAAGCATCTTGTTCTACTTCTGAACTGTTACTTATGTTGCATAAACATTTAAACATTAAAAAACATTGTTTATGTTACATTAACATTTAAAAGTGTTTCAGGGGTTTGGTACACAGCTACATTCAGAAGTCAAATTCACACATATTTATATACAAATTTCTTGTACTTACAACTGTGTCCAATTCTCCCCACTATCCTCATGTCCCTCATACCTATTACACCAACTCACAATGTAAGGCCAGGTTTAGATCTCTTTTTTTTAATTGAGAAAAGTGTCAAAGAAATCCAGTCAAAGAATTTCAAGCTTATAAACATCATCATAAAGCCGAAGTTAGTTAAGAATATAATGGTGCAAAACATGCTGTGCAGAACTGCACTTTTTAATAATTTCTTCTTGTCTCAACTTCTGACAAACTGGTATTTCCTTACACACCCAGGTGTGATCAATTACAGGATCAGGAAGAAGTGAAAATTTTAAAGGCTGAAAATACCAAATTTCATGCTAATGTGGATACTGAAATCAGATTAATACTTTTGGGTTTTCTCCTTTTAAAAAGAAATGATTGAACAGGAAATTAAAACCTAACTACAAGGAATGATTTTAACTGTAACAACTTCCCTTTCCTTAGATCTAAACAGTCTCTGCAGGAGACTCTTATCATTGAGTCGGGACCACAGGACTGGAATTTAGTGTATTTATTGGCCTTTTGGGCTATAGGATGTCAAAGTTCAAAGCTTACAGATTTCCTTTTCATTCATAAGGCAGAAAGTAACCCAAACTGGACCTACATAGTAACTTTACACTTCCATTACTTAGTAAAATATTCCCTACTATACAGTCTCATTTTGTATCTCAATCTCGTTTGGTGGCTAAACACAGATACCCACCCAGAGCACGCAGAGACGAGAAATGTGTATTGTATTCTAAGAGGACAGCATGCCTGGCGTCTAGTCAGGAAGGTGAAGGAAATTGAAATCCGAATGCCACTTCCTCAAGGCATACAAAATGGTTCTGAATTACACAGTTTGAGAACCACATTATTGAATTCATGAAGAGAACACTTACCGACTTCTATCTTCCACCTTGACAAACGGATTTTTCAGTCTACCTGCTCAAGGGGGAGAAAAGGAAATTAAGGGAGAAATACTTTTCTTCATTCAGAAAGCTACTCCAGTGGTTGAATAAATAAGCAGACATTACTTTAGAATTCCTCATGTACACGTTTGGACAAATTCTTGATTCACATCAAGTTTCTTTACACACAAATTAGAATAACAGCAGCACACTTGACCAGATGAGAACTGTAGTACGTTTTTAAGCATTCAGAACATAAGGCAAAACAAAAAAACCTCTACAAATACTGAAGTACTTACTTCTTGACTTCGGAGCAGTAACCTGTTTTCCCTATTGAAAAAAAGAGAGAAGATATAAAATCCATGTGAATATTATTCTGCATTTTACTAAATATTTAGCTACAGCTAATTTTAAGTTATGAGATTTTACTTATGTGTTACTGTGTTACTCATGACTTCAGACACAGACATGATAAATTTTGCAGGAAACTAAGCTCATTAGTATTTCAGAAATATGGTGACATGTTTCACACAGAATTTTTTTTTTTTTTTTGCAGTGTAGAAATAAAAGTGTTCTCCTTGAGATGTTTTAATTTATTTTTCCTAAAACCAAAACCAAACAAAAACCCCACAAAGGTAAATTTATTCACTTACTCTCTCTTCTCCCTCAAAATACCTTGCCACAGTTGTAAGTTTATTCATTCTTAAATACGGACAATGTTTTTACAACGCTTTATAAATGCTAATTAAGTACAAGCTGTAAAAACCCACCAAAACCTGCAGATAGCAACATCCTCCGATTAAAACAATTCTTCTAATTTGATCAGAAGGAGTATTTTTTCATCAGAAAAGAGTAGAGTCTACGTTCAAGCATCAGCTGTTAGCTATAATTTGTTCCGGTAAAGGTACAAACTCGTATTTTATACTACTTGCAAAAAAAAAAAAACCCCATCTTGCTATCCATGAGCACTAATGACTTAGCAGAGGATTTCATGTGGCCTCAGTAACTAGCCAATATTGCATTCCAAACTGACATCACATCCACTAGATGGTGTGTTTCCATTTAGTTACCACAGCCCCTTGCCTAGATTAGATAATTGTACAACTTCACGTGTTTCATCTACGTTACAGAGCAACTGCAGAAGGTGCGCGCAAGCAGCTAAAACAGTTTCAGTGTCTCACTATATCATACACTAAAATACGGAGAAATTGGGATTTTCACACGCCGACTGCCCATTATCGCAAAATAGTTGAAAGATGCATTATGCTAGTTCTTTAAAAGACTAGGAAAGAAAAGATGCAGAGTTGAGCAACTGACATATAGACCCTAGAGACAGCTTCTTCAGGAAACAAAACTGTGATTCTTCAGAATAGTCCATCAAAAGGAAAGGGCTTCTAATGACCGTGTCATAGGAAAAATTGTACAAGGCAACGTAAGCATTAATATTTTTTTTTTATTATTTATTCTTTTTGAGGCAGGCAGAATGGAAATTTCAGACAGTTCAGTTCTTCTCATTCTCAGATATCCTTTGCAAAAGCAAAGAACTACACACTATTTAATCAATGCTACTATAGAATTTATTTTTTAATAGTGCTGAAATGTATAGCTAATACTTTCTATTTTTCAAAGATGGTTTTTAAAATGAATTCATAAAACATACTTGTCTGTGAAAAACTGAACGTGAGCAAGACTTTATAGAAATAAAATCTGTAAGCTTCACAGTAGGTAGTTTTTAGTACACCCATGTTTTCTCAGTTAATGAAACATTTTCACAGTTAACGAAGCATCTTCACAAACGGCAAAGAACCACTTACCACATCTTTAAAAGAACTGCCGGCTCTTTTGGTTAGGTAGAGCTCCTTTTTCTTTTGTTCAATGTAATTCTTAACATCTGGGAAAAAGAAGGAGAATTATACTCAGCTAGCTCAGTTTACTTTTGTATATTTGAAGTAATTTGTTACTTTGAATATTTTGAATTCATCAAAAGAATAAGTGAATGTAGTAAATGCAAGTTAAGCTTCATCAAATAAAAATACTTACCATCAATATGAAGTACCTTCACTCCCCAACTCAAAGCATTGGACAGTATACTACCAGAGGGAATTAAGTCCTGCAAGCAATAAATTATATTAATAATTTTAAGCAATATATGGTAGATTATGTACAATAATTTAAAATATATTACAACATGCAATATGAAAGCTGAGATCAAAGTGCTGATGCTTTGCTCCTTGCCAAAAGACTTATCATTCTCCTCAACTGATTTTTCCATCTCTGTGTCACAGCATTTCACCATCAAAAGACTGTATTTAACCTTTGATAAAGCCAAAACTGTTCTCTATTGTCACATTTTGTAGTAACTAAGATTTGAAGACAGTGATTTATACATTTATTTTAATTCATAAGCACCTCTCAAATTCTAGCTATATTAGCAATCCTGACAAATTGTAATACTGGTCGTAAGACTCCACAGACTTTGAATTCTTCAGGCAGAAAGCATGACCTGACAGTTTTATTTAGGACAGTCCCTTGACTTCTGTCTGAGCATTCCATGAGGGAATTCTCTCTTAGACCTCTAAGACCACTCTTACTAGCACTTGTTTTCTGGAAGAGGAAAAGGAAAGTTTCTCAAGCCCAAATTCCTTGATTACTTGACTTACCTGCTCTTTGATTGCTTTTTCAACTAAGGATTTTCCTCTGCTCATCCGTACCTATATTAAAACACAAACACATTTGTAGCAAGATAGAACTCATTTCAAAAAAACAAAAGGTAAGACAATTTTCACCGTTACTAACAAATACCTATTTTAGCTATGATAGTCTTTTTTTTATTGTACTTCTCTTTTTCATTAATTCACATCTTCCCCACAAGGTTCGGGTAGATAACAATCTGGGGGAAAACAAAACCAAAAAAAAGAAGAAAAAAAACCCAACACATAGTCATTTTCAGCCAAAGCAGGTCATTGCATGGCTGAAGCCATGTCAGTGCTGGAACAAAAAAGATGGTGGGAATATTTAGCCAGTGGCACGCGCCAAAAAAATGAGGTTTCATAAGCTGGGCTTGTGCCAAATTCATGAATACCATCACAGCCTCCATCTTATCCCCATCTTTTATATCACCTTTTGTACTGTACGCTGCTTGTTGATAATAAGCACGCCTTTACCTATCCAAGTGATCTGCAAAATGAGGTGATGACACCTCTGCAACGCAAAGACCAGTCCACAGACCGGCCCAGAGTCCCGTTTCTAGGTAAGCACCGTGTACAAAGCACAGCTAATCATTTCCCGCTGTATTTTGAAAGGAGGCAAGACTTGCCCACCTTACAAACTTCATGTAAACCTGCCCAAATTCAGATACTGCCCTAATTAATGTTATCCTCTGAAAAAGAGCTCGGAAAAAACTTGATATTCGTAATGTTTGAATTATTTACTTCAACTGCTATCACAGAGCGCTTCCGTAGATATCTGCATTAATAACATCACAGCAGCCAGATGTTACTACATCTGGCTAAATCAACAGGAACCACTGGACGCCAGCGCAAGCCTATCCATAGTGATCCAGCTGGCAAACGTAACCATGTCGACGGTTAATTATAAGTCAGGCATACTGAATTAAGACAGATTTTAGTGTAGTCTGCTTCTTTGCAGGAAAGGTTCCTTTATTAATTAGTTTTTGAAACTTTGCTTAATTAGTTTAAATAACAAGTTAGCCTGAACTAGTTTCAAAGTCTGTTTGACCTGTTAAATAAAATAAAATAAAAAGCCCCAAAACCTTATTCACACAAGAAACTGTTGTGATCTTTAGGAAACAAAATAGGAAAAAAAACTGTAAGAGCATATGCCATGGGTTGTACCTGATTTGCAGTATTATTACTAAGAAACTTACTGTATCTACTGTTTTAAATGAACTTGAATCATGTCGATCTTTTCGGTTGCTAGGATGAGGTGATCCATTTCCTCCATTACATGCAGATTCTGGGCTCGGAACAGGAGAAATCTGACCAAGAGTTGGTGCAAATTTCGCTTCCTTTTTATTAGATACCAGATAGCTGATATCTTTACTAAGAAAGCTCTCCACTCTCTAAAGATAAAGACATAGAGCAAGTAATTATTTCAGGATGATAAATTAATACTCGATTTTACATAACTACTTTAAAGAAAACTGACAAAACTTCTAAAATACTTACATCAAATACATTGAATTAACAAGAAGATATTTTCTAAAGATCAGGATAACAAGCACAATTGAGCTGTAATAGCCTCTTACCAGTCGCAAATTCTAATTTCTTAATTTTGTAATCTCTATCATAAGAACTTTGCTGTGTTTTGATTATTGTAATTCTTTCAACTATCTAGCTGCAATACTTTCCAAATAGAAGAATTCAAACACTGCATTGAGAAATAACGGAATAATTCAAGGAAAAATCACGGTTTAGATAATTTTATGTAACAAAAATTCAAGACAAGTGTTCACATAAACTGAACGGCACGTGTACACTTCGCAAGAAGCTATACATTCACTGAGTTTAGAGCCAGCAGAAAAATTAAAATTTTAGAATAGTTAATGTGTTTCACACCTACAGTATTCAGAACACTTCTCATAAATGTAGAAGACTTCAGTAGATTCATAATATTTTCATACTCAGCAAGACAAAATATGTAGTTATCCCATGCTTATTCTCTTCCGTTTTGCTCCTTTCGCTACCAACCGTTGTATAATTCTCAGCTCTATTTGCCTTGTTACTTCTTGCCAGTTTATGCAGCTTAAAATGTTTTCCTCTCCTCCACTACTCAGGATGGGAAGCACAAACAGCACAGGCAGCAAGCCTGAAACCGTGCCTTCCAATTCTGCTCTGTGCCTGTTACAGAAATGGCACAAACAGAGAGAAGCACTTTTGAGTGCGCTCCACACAAGGAACAAGGAAACACATGTGGCAGTTGCTCATGAGGGCGCTGGGTACCTCAGATTTAGGCATAAACTCCTCAGACTGAAACAGGAAAACTTCCTTTGCAACCTTACCTTTCATATATGAATTCCTAAAATTCTGTTTTAGAGAGAAAGCCAAGAGATAGCATGTGCTCCTTTAATGCTAAATGTAAAGAGATGCATTTAACTTTATGTTATTATTATTCCTTGCCTCTATGATAATTTCAGACAGCATCTTGTTTTACAAGTATCAGTTTCACAAAAATGCTCGGTAATCCTCTGAGCTCACAGAAGTTTTGCCAAAGCAACATTCAGAATAGCTAACAATTTAAGCAGACCCCTTTTGCTTCCATGGTTAACTGGTGTTTAATACTGTAACTGCCAAGACTCCCCTACACTAATTCAAAATATTCAACTTTAAAGTCGATAAAGCAATTGCATTGCTTCCGTGTCACTATGATAGCCCCTACTTGCTTGTATCAAAGTGTTTCTTCCATACAGAAGAGAGAATTAGGAAAAAAAAAAAAGCTATGAAGATGCTTTTAAAATTTATGATTTAAATAAGAAGAGTACTTAAAAACGCTCATTAGCATACGCTGTGCAGAAAGTACTTACTGAAGCTACTGACTTTCAGGAAGCACATACAAAACACTTCCCCTAATCTCTTTCAGGTTCAGCTGAACAACTTTAGTTGTAACATGTAAATCTGTCAATATAGTCAGAAGCAGCAGAAAAAAAAGAAAATCACTTCTAACCATGAACCTTATTAAATTTGGATAAAATTTTAAGCAAATGAATAATCAACTGAAAACCAAGCTTTATAATAAAACACTTTTTTTACAGTTAGCAAAGCAGCTTCTAGCAAAAAAGCATAAAAGAGTTTGTCGATAAGCTAATTGTATTAAACATTAAGACAAACATAAAAAAATAAAACCCTGTCACATATGAAATATGAGTAACATTAAAATGCAGTCACAAAGAACACAGAAAAGGCGTTCTACGTGAGCAGATTTTCTTCTAGTTTCGTAAAGGTCTCTGCTCGTTAGCTTACCCCTCCTAGCTCTTTGAGGTCCTTCCCTATTTTTTCAGAGATCACATTTGATGGAATATCGAGGTAAAACACCTTCCCAGTGAGTGGCTTATATTTAAGTTTCTCTGGTTTTCCTGTATCTTTTTTTACATTCTTCAGAGAAGATCTTATCTTTTCTGGCTTTGCTTGCATTCCATCTGCTGCAAAAAGAATAGGGAATTTAAATAGGACTGTGTTTTATGAAATATGTTTATTTTTGTCTTTTCAAAAAGGAAAAATCCTACATCACAGAAATGGACAAGACAAGCTTTCATGCAATACTGGACTTTTAAAAAACAGCTGTGTGTCAAACACACATGTCAAAACCAAGACATTAATAATAATAACACACATAGCCCATAAAAGTTTCTTTTTAAAATCATATCCTAAAATGGACTTTTTATTTCAGTTGCTATACAATGCCATCAGTTTTCTCACCTGGTCTGGCAAGTATTTGCTACCTCTGTATCACAGTGCATACACTACTTGCCCTGTAATAATGATAATCACAATTAAAATTAATTAAAATTAAAAAATGATAATCACAAGAACACCATTTAAGAACAGAATCTGTCTCTTTTTCTTATTCACCTGAAACAAAAAGGATTCATATAGAATAATTAGAACATAAAACTGTCAAAAATAACTGAAACACCAAAAAATGCAAGACCTAGATCATACTATTTATCTGAATTTTGAGCATTACCCCTGCATCTTAATGCAGGAAAACTAAGTTTAAAGTTCAGAACCACTCTAGGTATGACCTCTCTTTCTGTCCCAGTGAATTTTACTCTAAAACTAAGAACCCACGTACAGCAATTAAACTGTGCTGATAAACTTTCCTGATGCTCAAGACAGAGCTATCCATGCAGGCCTAACTCTCAAACTAGATATTTAAATAAGCAAAAAAAAAAAAAAAATACAGTCTGGCTGAGCCTCATTTCTCAAGGGAAATCTTGGAGCGTGGCAGAGTTCTACAACAACATCAGCTCAATACTGAGTAACAATCACAAAAGAAAAATATTAGAAATTGCTAAAAAACAGAAAATAAAACAGATCATTTTATCTTGCCCTGAATAAATGCAGGACTCAGTCACTCTGAGAACAAATAGTTTCTGCAAAATATATTGTTAATTTCAGAGTTAGAAGAGGCTTAGTTAAGAGCACAATTACTGAACAGAAAGTTGGTTCTGTTTTACCTCAAGCCAGGATAATATTAAATACAGCCTGCAAAAGAGTAGCAAGGACGATCAAAGGCCTGAAAAATGACCTTGCACAGTAAGACTTTGTCACCTGTAAAGTAAATGATTTAGGGGGGAAAAGAATACAAATATACAGAATCAAGAAAAACTTAAGAGAGAGTGGTTAAACAGCCCATTCCAGTAGAAGAGCTATGGGGCACCAAACAAATCTAGGGGTCAAGTACAAAATTAAAAACTAATTAATTCTCTATACAATAGGGCAACCCTGTGCAGCTTGCTGCCAAAGGATGCTGTCGATACCAAGATGTGATTTCTAGGGAAGGCTGTACTAATACAAGAAGAGGAATATTTTGAGGGGTCTTAAATACACTGAATTGACCTGCAACCCATCAAGTCCCTGCACCAAAACATACCTAAAAACCAGAATAATATGATTAGATGAACGTAATTATATCTTCTCTGTTCCTAGAGACTTCCACAGGAATCCATTTACAACCAACGACAGAGCCAGAATCATCCAAGAATCACACATCATTAGTTTTACATCGCCTTTCCTTTGTCACTGACACCCTACTCCTGGTTGCTTCTCTTCTGGGTAAGCTCAAAAGAGACAACGGGGGCTGCTGCAAGAAGAGGCTGAGCGAGCCTCTCCTGCGGACAAAAAACCGGTCCCTCTGTTACCTGTTCTCTCAAAGACCCTGAAACGGTCTTGGATGGCAGAGGGGGCAGAACCACCCCTCATGCTGCAAGATGACCTCAGTGATGGTTATGAACACACCTAAGTGAAGCGGGAACAGCAGTCAGCTTTGTAGAATCGAGGAGACCAAAAGAATTAGAGAAGTAGGAAAGCAAGGAGGCTTAGGGGGCGTGTAACTGTTCCAGAATCTAAATAAAAAAGATGCACAACAAACAGGTGTGCACGTGAGATTCTGAAGATGATGAGGGATCAAACACAGTATTACACCCTGCACACACACGCGACGGCCAGGGCAGGTCAAAAATAACATGCTAGGTGCTGGAATCAACATCGGAAAATACACATTAAACTTCTTAGGCATAATCAAAAGTTTGGAGTGAGTACTGCAAGATCAGTACACAGTCTCTGTCGTGAAGCGACTGCATTTTAACACCCTGGGCCTGAGGTGCGGCCCTCACGGCAGGCCCCGGTACCCGCAGGGCCCGGCTGGAGCAGCCCCAACCCCGGCATCCCCCCTGCCGCCCCTGCACCACGGGCACCCTGTACGACAGGGCAAGTCAGACAAACGCCTTTTTTTCAGGTACGCGCTTTCACGCTTAACTCCCCAGGCCCCGCAGGGGCTGTGCCGGCGGCGCACAAAGGCAGCCCCGAGGCGTGCCGACCCGCGGCCCGACAGCAGCGGGAGGCCCGAAGCCGGCACCAGCCTGACGGAGCGGGGGGGAACACTCCCGGGGAGGCGGCACCGGCAGCAGGCCGCGGCTGGCAGCCACCCCACCGAAAGCCCGGAAACCCCCCTACCCCGAGCCGGCCGGCGGCTCCTCCCCGCCCGCCCCCCCCCAGCCACCCGCCGCTTACGGGGACGCGCTCCTGCGTCGCCGGTCTCCGGAGCGCTC
>JAOXJK010000012.1:23012959-23026721 GCA_025774025.1 Xenus cinereus | reverse complement strand
GGATTCCAGTTGTGGCCTCCCCAGTGCAGAGCAGAGGGGGAGAATGACCTCCCTCCACCTACTGGCCACACTCTTCCTTAGGCAGCCCAGGATCCCATTGTCCTCTTGGCCACAAGGGCACATTGCTGGCTCATGGAGCGTTTACTGTCCACCAGGACCCCCAGATCCTTCTCCCCTCTTTCTCTTCTGATTTCTTTCTCTTTTACATTAGAGTAGATCCCTACACTAAAGATGTCACTAAAGAATCACAGCAGATATCCTGAATTCTTGAGGCACAAGGGACTCTACATCATATAATTTGTCCCTCGTCAATCTCTCAATACGTTATTTCTTCTTTCTCTGAGAGTCTACTTCAAGTGGAGATGCATGTGTTCTGAGCAGAGGGCATTTTTCCAGCAGAGTTGTCTGTCCCTTGTTATTTCACAGAGGAATGGGTTTGTCGGGGCCTAATTAGGATGGGGGAGGCTGAAAGGTGTTCATTCATGGCTTCAAGAGCAGCAGTTTGGTGACGATGGAGCCATTTGAGAAAGAAGCTGGTATGTTCCTTTAGCTCTTCTAGATGTTCATTTTTGTACCTTACAGAAAAACCTTTATCTTCCGCAAAATACGTGCGCTTCCCTGCGGTTCATCACCATTGTCAAGTTTGTCTTTATAAACATTGGAGTGTTTGCAGTCATTTCAGCCCGTATCAAACGAGCTAAAGTATTTTTTCCTGGATGATGGCTTGGTAGGAGGTTCCTAGTTCCTCCAACCTCCCTATAACTAAACTTTCTTCTGCCATTGAAAGGATGGCGGATGCTTGTAAGTTTTGCTTCACGCTGCTCGGCCCATGCTTCACATCCAAGTAAATAGGAGTATGGAGGCCACTGTGTTACATTTTGGGAGGGCACGGGTACGCTGTGCTGTCGTCATCAGTGCATGGAATCCTTTGAGACCTGCCATCCCCCAGTGCACTCACCACCTGCCTCCTCCCCCTTTCCCGCATCGTGGCTGAGTGGGAATTAAGAGGAGACTCGGGTAGTGCTGGCACGTCCCCCCCGTGCACCGGAGCGTGCACAAAGGCGGTCTGGGATTGCCACCACGTGTGACAGGAACTGAGAGAGTAAGAGTTCTGGCCTGGTGTGACAGTCACAGTGTGACTATTCAAGCTGATTACGCACCCTCAAGAATTCAAATTACCGGTTCGTATCTTTTTGTGAAGACTACTGTCATTCAGTAAACAAAAGCAAACCTTTACCTGGGGGCAAGACTTTGCTTTTGTTGAATACGTACACTCAGGTAGTTCAGTCAGTAATTTACCAGCCTGAGTATCACAAACTAGAACAGTATCACTTCATAACTAAACTGTTTTTAAAGCGTTTTGCTTTTGAATAACTTCCTTTCTGTGTATGGTAACCAGGGACTGCACATTCAACCCTGAATGTATATAACACGCTCACAGTCACACAGGGCTCTTGGCTTCCCGCGTGCCCACCTCGGGATGCCCATCTCCCTCAGCTTCCTTACTTCCCTGCTACTGCCTCTCCGGTTCCACCCATGCCCTTCTCCCAGGAAAGAGGTTCTTTCCGGCTTCAGCAAGTCGCTCCGATGGCTAAGGCTGCTGTCGTCCTGCTCCGTGGAACGGCTGGGACAGTGCCCTGCTGATGCCAGGCACACAAGTCCTCTCCTACTGAGATAAAAGCCTGCAGTAGTTCATACGTAAACGACCAAGAGACATTCCAAACCCAGGATGTGCACCAGCGGTGACAGCAGTGCATGGATTCATTGGGGCTCCTCCTTGGAATGGCTGCACGGCCAGCTGAAGACTTGCAAGACTTGTGTTCGCTGGAAGGTCCCAAGTTGCTTTACCTGCTGTGGAGCCGTGACGTAGCTGGGCACCAGGATCAGCGTGTTTGGGAGCACCGATGCCGGCAGAACGCGTGACATGACAAAGCATCAATATCATTACCTAGTTTAAGTGGGATGTAGTTCACAGATTAGGATACCTCCATGTAGTTCTTGACACGGGAGTGACGGAGCACAGAGACGTTCTCTCCGTCAGCCGCTCCCCCAGGGAGATGAGATGACCTGGGGGAATTCTGCCGGGCTTCCTGCTGCTGCTCACAAGTTTTCCACAGGTTTTGTGCCATCCGCACTAGCAGCGTACAATTGTCTCTGCATTTCAAGTGGAAGTAACCGGCTGCGTGTAGACAAGTAGATTCAGCCTTATTTTCCTCCCTCTAAGGAAGCTGAATCACTTCCTAAACTCTGCTGACGAGATCACAGTTAATTCTAACGGGAGACTTTTGACACCTAAATTCTACTGTTGCTACCCATTTCCAGGATCCTTCCGTTTCAGCGAAGGTGCTGTAGGGCTCAGGAGGCAGCGCGGGGGAACCACCATTTTATTTACCAGTTGGCTTGAAGGGCTAAGGCAGGAAAGTCTTTCTCATTGAAATGAAAAAAAGAACCAACATCCTTAATTCTCCTTCACCCGATTGTGTGAAATCAAAATAAACGGTGAGGTATATTGTGCCAAATTTGAATCTGTCAAGGCATTTTCTGGAATTAACACTGAATTTCTGCAGTTACAGTTGGTAACTAAATACAGCTTTATTTTTAACACAAAGGATAAAAAACACTAATTCTTTTTTCTAAAGACTAAGAAAATACACGTGACTCTTAAACTATCATTGAAGATTTTGTGACTTTTTTTGCAGCTAGAGAGAAAAAAAAGAAAAGAAAGAAGCTGGGGGGGGGGATGGGGAAGGTGCTCTGACTGTTTTGCAGTGATGAGTGAAAGGAGAAAAAATTCCAGCCGCACAAAGCAATGAAGAATAACTTCCACTGTGCTAACTTGCAGTCTGACTAAAGGGTTTTGTTAGGTATTTAAAATGACATTTAGAAAAGTTTGGGGCTTCCAGTTATATATGATTATTCCTTCATAAGAAGGCCGATACAGAATGAATTCAATAGGTGTTTATTTATTCTTGCTTAATGCACGTTTAATTCTGTGCATGTTTATTTTTTTAACCACCCTCACTCTAGACCTTCTTTCCTGCATTTTCAGTGAAGTGGTTGAATTTTATTTTTTTGTGTATTTTAACAAGTGGTGTGCTGGTACAAAAGCAGCCAGTAGTTGGGTCATTAAGACACCAACTTTCAGTCGTTGCTTTACCTAAGAAACGGACTCTGCTCCTATCCTGCTGTGAAGGAGGAGGAGATATTTGACACTGTTCCCCCCTTGTGATTTTCAAAGTAATTTTGCACTACAGCTTCAAAATAAGGCCTGGGAGAAAGAAAGCAGTAACAGACCCTGGACCACGTTGAATGAAACACGGCAATAAACCCACAGTCTCCTTGTTTGGCAAGAAAAGGATTCACTATAAGCTCAGCAACACTGTCATTTGCCAAATGGTCTAATTTTATCCTGTATGATTAAAACAGAGCCAAAACCTAGTAATTAGTGATGATACAAAATGTTTAATTTACATGCAACATTTACGGAACCTCAAGGCAACAAAACATACAGTTTTGGCATTTTTAAAATTTTGGTTTTTTTGAAAAACGCTTAACGTTTCAAACGGAGAAAGACGCACGTAACTGATTTCCCATGCACAGAGCGACACCCAGAAACTCACGGCGGTGTCAGACCACGTAAAAGACTTCAGTTGAATGACACACGAATCTCACACCAGTAGCTCCAAGAAATGAGCCATCAACGAACATGACTGAAGATCATGATTATGCCCCCCTCCAAAAAACCGACGTAACGGGAGAAGCGTGTAACAGCAAACAAGACCAATTAAATCACTGTACCTTGATGGAGAATGCTAACTTTTGGAACTCGGATTCCCTCATTGTATTTGTAGTAAAAATGCATCTGGTTTACAAATCAGTATTTAATAACATTCCTCAACTGCCAGGAGAGAAGAGGTGCTTAACGTGGGAACAAAAAATGAAGTTACATGAAGTAACGGACGTGCTGACAGTGCATGAAAGGATTTAACGGTCAGAGTTTATTACAGAGAAATTAACTGGGTGGGTACACAAGGGCTTGAAAGACAAGGTCTGGTGCATTTTGCTAAGCTGCCTTAAAAATCTGCATTCGGATGGCGTCGGCAGCTGTTTACCCACCCGGCTGTGGCTGCAGTAACCTCCGGCGGCGTGGACTGAGGAGATGTATCTTGAACCTCATCCTCCAGCGCGTTGCGTTCCGGAGCTGCGTAGCCCCAGACTTAGGAAGGCTAAACGTTTCCTGTAGTTCTCAGTAAAGGCGAGAACGAATCCTCCCTTTCTCTCAAGCCCACCCTAAGATGAGCAGATAACAGTAGTAGTGCCCAGGTACCGTTACAAGAGGCAAATCAACTCAAACCGTACGGAGTGGAGTGACGTACTGTAAACAGCTAAGAGTAAGCAATAATTAAAAATCTGTCTTGTATTGCAGCTACTCATGTAAACAATTTATGAAACTTCTTTGGCACAAAAAAGCATTTTCCCTAGCACTTATAAATACAACGTACTTACATGCATTTAAGTTTTGTTTAAAAAGTTACTAATCATACTGATAAGCGTTACCTTGATTAGCAAAATTCATAGATAAAGGATCCGGTGTATCTTACAAAGAATTAAGAATACAGTTTGCAATTCAAAAACTAATTTGCAAACTTTGAAACTGTAGGGTAATCTGGAAAGTTAGTTTCATTTTAAAAAAGTCTTTTTTTTTTATTGGTAATTTAAATCAATGGCAAGTAATTTGAGAAAACTGACTTATATAAGTTCTGCTGTATTACCTAATTAAGAAAAATACCTATTGCACTACTACAGGAATGAGAAAAATCTTTAACATGAGAATCTTGTCATTACATTGTCTTTGTTTCCCCTTTTTCACTCTCCGTGGGATCTTGCCAGTAAACACAGAGTCCAAGTTTCCCAAGGCACTAACCCCACCATCCTTAGTCCTCATCTTTCCAGCAAGGCCAATAAACCCAGAAATTTCTCATATAATGTTTGTTGCTGCTTTTATAATCTCGTGTATCTGTAACTCAGGCGACTCAAAAGCATTGAGTTTCCTCAACATCTACAAATTGCTAAGTATGCTCGATTTAGATGATGAACTTACGTTTGTTATTCACATGCAACTTCAAGAATTAGTGAGAGTGTTTCAGTGTGATTCTCCAGCGCGACCCAGACGTCTCCTAAGTGCCGTGATACTAACAGGAATGTCAAAATCTAACATCGAGTCAACTTGAGAAGAGCTGTCGATAGGTTAAATATGCTCTTTGAGGTCCTACGTACACAGGTGAAAAGCTGAATTTTTAGATATTTGCCTACAAAGACTGGTGGTAAGGATTCCCTGCCTCTTCTGCGAGGGTTGGTTGCCAGATATGTAAAGCACTGCAGAGAAGCACCATGGCTAGAGTAGGGCCAAGGCCGTTGCGAGGAGAAACAAAGGCGATGACAGTTAAGTAGGGGACTGATTTCCAACTGCTTAATTTTCAAAATCAGTCATAAGCATCAGATTATACGTCCTGTACCTGACCAAGAACTTTAAATAATTCAAGACTAAAATAGAAAATCTGAGAAGTTCTCTGGGGGGAAAAAAAAAAAAAGTTTGAATGAAAACCGAGAGAATCTGTGAATGAAACAGGGAACCACGAAAAGAAAAAATAAACCAGCTTATTTTTAAACTCAGAACTAGCAGTCTTCATTGCAAATCATTTTATGGAACATAACCCAAACGCATACAACACAAAGCTCTTCTTTCTTGTGTGTATCTCAAGACGGTGTTAAGCCTGGACTTGTCATCTCTGTTGTGGGACTCGCAAGATATTCACTTGATTTCAGACTCGTGAGAGACTTGTAGCTTGCTACTGATGTAAGAGACCCACAAAGACCGAGCAACGACGGAGTGTCTTCCTTCCCTGGGAAGAAAAACGAGAACGAAGCTGAACGTTTTTACAGCACAAGACGACCACAAAAAACCGAGGGAACAGAAAAAAACGGTTTCACCTGCACTGCGATGAACGACACGGTACTGCTTCAGCGCACGCGTACTTCACAACTGCCATTAGGAAGACCCATAATTTATGCCGTGGCTTCCCTGTCCGGGTGGGAAAGAGGTCCCTACGCGTGGTGGAGCCTGGGCTGGAGTCACTCTGCAGGGGGAGGCTCAGAGGCCCCACTCGCTGCACGGTGAGCTGAGGGCGCCAATTCGAGCGCTGGTTTTAGGGGAGCACATGACACGGGAGCGATGTTACCCATACCTTAGTACCACAGACCTAATTTTAAATCTCTCAGAAAGGAGTAGAATTAACTGGAACCAGGATGTATTTCTTTAAACGTTTTTTTGGGGGGGTTTTTTTGTTTTTTTTTAAACCTTGGTCATTTGAAGCACATTGGGCTCTGAGCGCTGGAAAGGAGCCCCACAGTGCAGAGTGGCAGAGCAGGCGCCTGCCATCCAAACACACCTGAGAGAAACCAGGAAACATTCCTATAGGGATAAGACTGCATCGGACAATTTATCTATTCCTTTTATCTCTTCCCTTCTCAGAATATCCGTTCAAGTTATTTTGTGCTGACTCTGCTAACAAATTGCATTATAACAAGGTCACAGGCGCAAGATTTTATTGATGAGCCAGTCTACTGGAGTTAAAAAAAATATCATATCTATAAAGTTAGCATTTCTTAAAATTGTCTCCTGTTCCTGACAGAAAAGTTTTATTCTTGTTAGGTGGATGTACGAAAAAAACCAAACCACCCAAACCGTGCCCTGCAGAGCAGTTCATTATGGAAAATAAATAAATAAGTGACACATAGGTCTCTTGCATCATTTATGGTTCTTATTAGCAGTTTCCAATAGATTTTAGCTCTCCCCTCTACTGAGTAGCTTTCCCTAAAGAATGAACTAGATTAGCTCTTCTAAAAAGTCTTCACTTTCAGAAAAATCTTTATTCCCTTTAAAGCCTACGTTCAACGGGAGGACATCAGTAACACAGAGGGCAGTGTAACGCCGTTCGGGCACAGCCCTTGGTTTCAACAAGTGTGAACGAAAAATCTGACCACATGAGATGAGAGGGCTTAATAGTAAGGTGAAAGTTTACTGCTTCCAATCTTTTAATTAAAACTGCCGTACAGAGAGTTAGACCAGAGGTATTTTAACAGCAGAGTCACATGCCATGGCCTACAAAATTATATCAAAGCCTTGCTACTGATGAACCTCAGTAATTTAGAAGGGAGATGTTATGCTAAAGACAGAGTGTTGAAATCAAAACTTAAACTATTACTGTCAGTGGTTTTGCCACACTTTAATTTACAAAAGATAAACATAAATTCAAACGATTAATATTGCAAAAAAACCAGTTGAAAACAGATCTGCTCGAGGACTCTGTTCGTAACAGCCACGCTGATTCTGTTTCACTTCCTTCAAGCTAACTTGAAATAATTTAGATTTTAAGACTGTTTACAGTCTTGATACTTTAAAAACAGGACATTTTAAAGTTATGAACTACTAAGGTTGTATTGCCAAGTGTATTTAAAGTTAACATTTGATGAAATACACAGAGGATTTTTTGTAGCAATTTACGTCGGGTACCCAAATACTACAATTTCAGAAGTCTTCTAGCATTTTTCTGCTTTTCACAATTGCCCACAAGATGGAGCAGCTAAACTTTGCTGAGTGCACGGATTTTGAAGGGGGGGTGTGTACATTACGTGTATATACTGACACGGTTCATATCGTGATGTTCTCTCTAGTGACAGAAACACTGTCGGGCTGCAGCTCCACGGATAAACGTTGAAAGCAAGATGTAAGGATGACAGCGGTTGTTGCAAATCCTTTAATCTTTCTTTTAAGAAACAAAAAAGGAAACTTAAAGATCTCAAAAGATTTGAGTTCGTTATAGCAGAAAGATGACAGAGGATCCTCCTTGTAGCTGAGCTGTCTCTGGTTCTATGATGGACAAGGAAGATAAAGCAACATCTTTGAAGCTTAAATTTGAAGCTTTAAATACAGCATGAAGTCTGAAAATTATTGGGGGGTGGGCATCTTCATAAATCCAAACTTATTTGAAGAATAGTCGTTAGGGAAACTGAAAAAAATTTGCGTAATAATGAAAAAATATGCTGTTCATTGCATATTTTATTTACACTGAAAATTCATCTCATAGGGACTGGAGATCAGAGCTAGGAAGAATAAAATAAAATGAAGCCACTAGACCGGCTCCATACCTTCATTTAACAAGTTCATTCCATCCTGCTTCCCATCCTGGGAGTGACCTGGATCCAGAGAGGATTGAGAAAGACTGACTTCTGCTGAAAGTTGGTCCAGACTTTGAAAACTTTTCCTGCAAAGCGAGTAATATTTAATAGTAACACATTTAAAGATCTAACCAGGCATTTTCAATTCCCCTTAAAAAAATTTCTAAAAAACCGCAAACAAACCAAAGCCCAAAGCAGTTTATCTTTCTTCTCTTAAACATACTCTTTTTGTTGTTTGTTTCCTAAAACACTGTTTTTTCCTAAAGCAATTATTTCCTTTTTTTTTCCCCTCCTCCCCCTCCCAAATTAATCCAAAATATGGAAAATTTTATAGTGAGAGAAACTGGTTTGTTTTATTTTTTTTTTTTTGCTGCCAGCTGATATCCTTGTACGTTGTAACAGGCAATTCCAATAGGACACATTTCAGAGTGCGCTAAGGGAAATGGATAATTTTGAGTTTCCCTGTTCCTCTAAAGGTGAATCAAAATAAATATTCAGCTCACTCATCCCACTGTTGATTGTGCTTTCTGTAGAGCAGAGTGTCCAAGGCAACAGCATTGACATCCAGAGCTCCTGGGGAAGGCCACTGATTGGTGAGGTGAGTAGTTAATTCTTGTCTTGATCTCAAGTCATTATTCTTTAGCACAGTCCTGCGAATGCAAAAAGCAGTAAATCTCAGTCTATTAAATGTGATTCCTTAAGGTACAGAAAGAAAACCAGGACCAACAGAGTCACCAACAGGTTGCAATTTTGATAAAGCATCGGAAACTGTTCGCTTTTTTCCAGGGGAAGCAACTTAGAAACGTACTGAGATGGATTTAGGAACAGAAAAAAGTTGAAATTAGAATCTTTCTGCAAAAGCAATAAAAAAGCAACCGCTTTCTAAAGATTCTTTCTGGCAGCATGATGGTAACTAACAGGCCAACTACTTTATGGAAACCAGCTACGGGGAATCTGATGTCCTTCCCTCCTCTTCCTCCCCTCCCACAAATACTTTTTTCAGTTTGAGCACACCCGACCTGTCCCCCAGTACTTTTGCAGAATGAACTAAACCCCAGACATGTTAATTCCATTAAATACTTCCAGGTAAAATACAACACATAGTTATTCTGTTTTCTACTACCTTATGGTTTCTAGTAAGTTATGTTTTTAAATTACAGAAAATGTTTTAACTGAGTCCCTCATATTCCCAGGAAGCAGACCAGTTTTCTAAAATTCTGGAAACGAGGAAGCTAATATGCCAATATTGGAAAAGATCTGCCAAAAGTCATGCAGAAATAAGGGAAGTCCATGGTTCTTCAGGCTCCAAGACAAGATCAGCCTTTTTCCAACAGTACAAGGAAAAATCCAACCTACCCTGATACTGCTGTGGAGCAACTCCAGAAACGGAGGGAATACTGCTTGTTAACCCATAAATCCTCCAATCCATGAAATACCAGGCACTAGTAAAATGCTCCTTTACAACAAGTTTGACTATCTCTGGCCTGAAGCAAGTAGCTAACGTTCTGCATCTCCATGCCAAATTTACTCAGGAGCTCAAAGCCAAATGCCACGTTGTTATCTGAAATGCCAAACCGCGTAGCAAATTAAATAACTATTCCTGGTACACATACATTGATGTGAATTCACAAGTAACGTGGTCAAGAGGTCTATTTTTACAATGCAGTTTTTATTCTGGTGGTATCTGAGCTGTTTAGACAAGAACCTCACTATGGACCCATAACACCACCCAAAGAGTCAAAATTTCCCACAAAATGAGGTAAGACAATGGGAAGTCGAGTGAGGAATTTTCAATAGCTGATTCTGGGAGAGGAGACAGATGCACAGCGATTTTGCAAGAGAAGGCGGTGAAGCACCACGGTGAACAAAACTATTTCCAAGAAGCTTTTCTCAAGATGACGAATTTCCCCAGCACTCATGCAAGTGAACAATCGGCTTTTCTACCAGGGCATCTCCCCCCTACCCTCGCCAAGGGTCCTGTAGGAATAACCACTTTGATAACCCAAAGCTCTCAAGACTTTCAAGTATCTTGAAGTATCAATCCAAGTATCGCATACTTCCCCGTGCAATTCCCCTAATCCCGTGGGGTACACGGAGCATTAAAGAAGTCTGTTAAAGGTTTGTTGATTTGAGGAAACACTGACCCAGCAAGTTCTTGTGAGGTTTGCCAGTTACACCACATCACCGCCGTACTCAGAAGGACTTCTTCTGTGCTTTCACAGAAGTTTAGTGACGGGACACGGTTTGTATTAGAAACTATGCACACGGTAACTAAATGCAAAACCATACACACAGAACACATGCGTGTAAATTCCCACTTGGACAACTCCTGTACGTTATCACCACGCGACGGGCCGCAGTGTTAAGCTATTATTAAATAAACGTGCTGAGCAAAGCCGACAGAACCACACATCTACAGGCAAGATGCCAACAGGGGAATTCTGGCATTTTATGTAGGTTTCTATATTGAGGCTTTTCCTCCAAATCTTTACACTACAGTCACCTGAAATTTCACCCTTTGTATGGATAAAGAAATTCTGAAACAAAACCTAACTAAGGTGCTCTGGGGATTTTAGCATAACAACCTTTAAAGGCAGTTCTAGTAGATCAGTACTTTAACCACTTCGCTGTGCTCAGGAAAAAAAACCAAACCAGGCATCAAGTAGGATACAGAAGTAACTATTCCCCTCTTAAAACTACTATGCTTTCATTTTGAATCTTTAAAAATATGTAAAAATAATTTGGAGTGTATAAAATAGTCCAAACACAGTATTCAGTAAATATAAAATAGTAGTATAGGTCATAGGAAGTTAGAGAAAATGTTCACAGCAGGTGCTAGTAGCTACCACCTATTTTTTTCAGCCCTAAGGATTATTTCACTCTTCGCTCTCTTGCAGCCATTTGGGAAGTATCATGAGGTTCCACTGAAGCAGAGACTTCTCACAAGCGCTCCCTGCCAAACAGCAATTCTCTCAAGATAAACAAAGGCAGTACCAAGTCACGCATATTTAACCAGACCTATTTTAAGAGTCAAAGTACTAAACTGCACAGAAACGTGGAATCATTTAGGTTGGAGAAGACCCTTAAGATCATCGAGTCCGACTGCAAACCTAACGCTGCCAAGTCCACCACTAAACCCTGTCCCCAAGCCCCACGTCTACACAGCAGGCATCACACTGAAACGTTTAATCACCATGAGGCAAAACCAACCCTGCTACAAAAATTTAAAAACAGGAAAAGAAGTGGAGAGAAAAGCCTCGACTATAGAAAAGAGTTAAAAAGGAAGGAAAAAGGATCAAGTTTTAGTGAAAAAAGCGTACAAATTTCAGAACGCTCAAAGTGAAAAAAATTTTGCACAAGATTATTGACTGCTGTCCTACTCTTGAGAGACAAGAGGAGTTCTTTCTAGAAATTAAGAGCTCTCAAAAGACAACCATTTGTTTTAGCCAAGGCAGATCCAATTTGCACAGTAGCACTTTTGTTCCTCAGAACGCAAACACTGTACTCAGCGTTGGCCAATTCCAGGCTTTGAACTGGGACTTTTCTTAAAGATCACAATTAAGTGCAATGAAGACTACGAACTTTCCTCTGTATGTTTCCTGTCAGGTTGTTTAACCAAAGGAAGGATACAGCTATTAAAACCTATTTATCTGCTGGCATAGCAAAATAAGTTTGACATATAAAAGCTTTTGGAGGAAAAATTAGTATAAAGTCTTCATAGAGCAAAATAAGAAATGAAGAATGGGTAGATAGGTACGAATGGCAAATAGGGATGTTTGTGACATTTACAAGTTTCACAAAATATTAAAGAATAATATGTAAAATTAGCATTTTCTGTTATTTACACACACATAAAAAAAGGAACTACTGAACTCTTTGGGCCTTGACTAGTAAATATTTTAAAAGCGTTACCAAAAGTTCACATAAAAATAATGTAATGTAATATAGAAGCTTCTATATAAAATGGCAGTCTCTAGCGAAACATACGGAACCGCAATGGCTTTGTACAGATTTTATTCTATTGTTTCCGTTCCTGAGAGCAAACCACCGGTGAGAAAACACAAACTGAAAACCAGAATGACCTTAATGCCTGTAGACCAAGACTCAACACCTAGATTTTACGCAGATTATTACCTCATAACTTATACGGAACCGAATCCATAATACATCATAAGAATAACACTGAAGATCACAAGTATGCGGTTCTGTTTTTAAATAAAATTCCATAAAATATTGTTCTATTGGTTTTGTAGCAGTGATGATTTAAGGATGATGCAAGATATGGTTGGTATGCAAGATACGTTAACCCATTTAATACAGGAGTAAAAGCAAGGACATTCCAAAAAGGGAAGAGGAAGAATAAGAGAGACTAAAGGGTTTACTATAGAGAGAAGTTAAAAAAAGAAGGAAATACGATCAAGTTTGAGTGAAAACAAGCAAACCAGCATATACAACAAGCTGTTAACTACTTTTCTTCAGACTGGAAATAGAAAACTTGAAAGCCAAAAGGCTTCTAAACGTAATAACCTCAGGAAGGTAGTTGGTACATGGAAAATACAGTAGATTTTAATAAGGGATTGTATGATTGATTTTTGAATGACGGAAAGGCAGCGTGTGAGATACAGCTGGGCTAACACAGCGAGACTGCAGAGTGCAGGAGGTTTTGTGTGGAGTAGGGGGAATATGTAAAAATTTATTATGAGAGCAGAGGGGTTAAACTGATTTATGGTACATCACCTAATCTACGCCTGAAAAAATTCTTCGTTGGCTGAAAGCCTGTGAACTTCTTCCCCACATCCACTAACCGGTATCTTCTCTACCTAAAATCACTTTCATCTCCTTATAATCATGTTGGTGAAAAGTAGCAGAAGCTCTCCTCCGTGATCTGCAGAGAGAAAATAATTATTTTTCTCCTGCTCTCAACATTTGTGCGCTGAGCAGTCCTCACCCCAACAAATATTTTTATAAGATAATTTCATACTGTGTTTAAAGTTCTGAAAAACATTACAAAAATCAAGAAATACTGAAGAGAGGGCAGCCAGAGAGAGACTATTTCTAATTTCTTTGGAAGCAATTGCTGAATTGCTATTTTCATACCGAAAAGTGGGGAAGCAAACCCACCAAACTGCTAGTAGGGATTTATTACAGGAGAGAGGCATTGGTGATGCTGGAGAAAGAATGTATTTTCAAAAAAATGCTTTTAAAATTCTCAAATGTCCTTTGTATTACTTCACAGCAGATATATTTGCAAGGTCCTGCACCTGGGACGCGGCAATCCCAGGCACAAATGCGGGTTGGGTGGAAAATGGCTGGAGAGCAGCCCTGAGGAGAAGGACTTGGGGGTGTTGGTGGGTGAGAAGCTCAACATGAGCCGGCAATGTGTGCTGGCAGCCCAGAAAGCCAACCTCATCCTGGGCTGCATCAAGAGAAGTGTGGCCAGCAGGTCATGGGAGGTGATTCTGCCCCTCTGCTCTGCTCTGGTGAGACCCCACCTGGAGTGCTGTGTCCAGCTCTGGAGTCCTCA
>JAOXJK010000012.1:22981662-22996629 GCA_025774025.1 Xenus cinereus | reverse complement strand
TTTTGTCAGTGTTAGGTTGATGGTTGGACTAGATGATCTGAAAGGTCCCTTCCAACCTAGACAATTCTATGATTCTATGAGCTGCAATAATCTGGGAGAATGCTTGTTGTCTCAGGCCAAAAACCATGCCAACAACCATTCTTAGACTTTGTTATCTCTGTAGCTGTAATATGCTGTTATAAAAAACTGACTAGCACTTTGCTTTTAAAAATACTAAGAAGTTTGGACATACAGTATCTTGGATTGAAGAGGAAGAACCTACCTTTGGCTTCTATAACAACATTTGATATGCCACCTATATTATTAAAATCAAATACAAACACCCCTCTTTCCCATTCTAGCTTGAAGCAGGTCTTAAAACTGTCTATTTTCTAAGAACTCATCTCAGTATCACCAAGAAGATAGTTCTGCTTTTCATTCCTAGATTCCTTTGCTGATCATTTTTGTTTACTGTGAGACTAAATGTTAAACATAAGATCACTATCATTAGAAAAGCCTTCAACTGGCAGTCTACCTCCATCAATAAAATTCTATGGCCTCTAAGGAAGGGGAAAAAAAACCATGTGGACAGTCACGTTCACTTCAAGCTCACAACCTAACAGTCTAAGAGATACACTGCCTGTAACTCTGAGATTGGAAAAAACGAGTCAAAACTTCTCCATTAGCTATTGTGAAATCTGATCTCTGAATTATTATTATTCTCTTCCCCCTCTCCCCAAACCTCTTTTCCCTCAAATCAATGAGCAGATACTTAGATACTCTGAGAATCGTAACATTTAAGACCATTTACATGAAGTTAAATAATATTTAATATATTTTTCTGCCTTTACTTAAATGGATATGTCACTAGTTGGCTGGTGACAAGCTTTGGCTCCATCACCCACCCCCCACCACCCTCCCAAAACCTAATAATTTACCTTCTGTTCCAATGCAAGCCGGTACTTCTGTTCTACCCTTTTGCATTTGTTGTACCAACTGTTTTCATCTGTGATGAAAGGAGGACCAATGTTCTCTGGAGTGCTGCCTTCACTGCCACTACTGCCCAGCGTTCTTAGCTCTTCTTCATCACTGCTGATGCTGTCAGAACTGAAGGATCATATTTATTAGCCAAGTGTTTGTTAAAATGGAATTCCCCTGAAACTAAAACACTACAGTTCTTAAACATATCTGAAGCTCTGTAAACCAAAAAGAATCAAAAAGTTGGGATACGATAGCTCACCAAATACAACTTATATTTCAAGCTTTTATTTGTATAGCCAGCTAAAGAATGGGCAAAGATTTGCTTGTGATGTTAGTGAAGTTGTCAGGGTAAGGTAGGTCAGACAACTGCATGTGGGATACTCTCCTGGAATTCAAAGGGCTGATTTATTACAATATGCTGTTTAAGGAAACGGTGACGTAATCTTTCCTTCACAAATTCAGGGCAAAGAGTAGTATTTGAAAATAAATTGTATTTGGTTCTAAAAATGCAGAAAAATAAAAAAGTGATTCTCATTATATTAAATCATGATAACCTTAAGAATGTATCATCATGGTTATAGCAAAGACCACATGCCTGTTATTTCACAGAACATAAGTATCTCCCTATGTA
This sequence comes from Xenus cinereus, assembly GCA_025774025.1. NCBI lineage: Eukaryota > Metazoa > Chordata > Aves > Charadriiformes > Scolopacidae > Xenus > Xenus cinereus. Next base: position 22,995,038 of record JAOXJK010000012.1, on the reverse strand, counting down.
AGGAGGAAATGTATCTCCTATGCATCTCCCATAATATAAGTATGCAGATTTATTGTTAAATTATCTCTGTATCATCCAGAATCAACATATGGATGCCAAAGAATTCAGACCTAAAGGGGCTACAGGAGAGATGGGGAGGGACTCTTTATCAGGGAGTGGAGCGATAGGATGAGTAATGGTTTTAAACGGAAAGAGGGGAGATTAAGATTACATATTAGGAAGAAATTCCTTACTGTGGGAGTGGTGAGACACTGGAACAGGTTGCCCAGAGAAGCTGTGGCTGCCCCATCCCTGGAAGTGTTCAAGGCCAGGCTGGATGGGGTTTTGAGCAACCTGGTGTAGAGGGAGGTGTCCCTGCCCAGGGCAGGGGGGGCCAGAACCAGATAATCTTTAAGGTCCCTTCCAACTCCAACCATTCTATGATTCTACAGTCTATCTCAAAGACAAGAATTTTAATTTATCTCAATACCCTTTTGATATTTCTCCTTACACCTATGCTTTCCATTACATTAACAGCATTTCTTAGTTTTTTTTTTTTTTTAAGTAGTGATTCCTGCAACCCCATGATCCTGCCGTGATGCAAATTATCCTTTAACTGAACTATGCAATTTGCCATTAACATGTAAGCTAATAAGAATTTCAAGAGAGTAACTAGGATCTTTCCTGTTAGGTCTTCAAGACTACTACTAACTTTCAACTACTTTCTTCATTTTGGCACACCTAACAATAGAATACAGGCCATTAATTTCCATGCTTTTTGGAGATTCCAAATTGCTATCTGATACATTTGACAGTGATCGTTCTTTTTATTATTAATCATATGGCTCATAAGAAGACCAAAATGCAGCTGGAAGGTGAAACTATATAAGCAACTGGCCATGATTTTCTACTGTGTGCTAACTGCTTGTACTGCATACTGCTCATCTGTCCTATCTTACCATTTACCAGGGCATATATCATTTTTATTTACAAAATAACTACTTTTAAATTTATGGCCACACAGAAAAGGCCTGAGAGAAAGGACAACTTGGTCTGGTGATCTTCAAAGGAAATAAAAAAATTGTTTACTGCTGAACTGTGATTCTAATCCAAGTGAACAAATTTAGCATGACTCATTCTGATGAGTCATGTAGTAATTCCACCAGTCTGAAAGAGCAAGGTAGCTGAGTGTACAGGTTTGTGTTTAGATATGGAGATTATTTTGAATATGAAATGAAAAGTAAGAGGCCCAGTATGAAGTAAAATTTTGCCCACAAAATAAAAGAAAAACAGTAGCATAAAGATAAAAATTACCTTTGGGTGAACTTCAAGTACGGTGTATAATCTATGACAGCTGGAAAGCTGCCATCCAATCCCTCACCCTTCAGACAAAAACTGATAGAACAGAAAAACAATAATAAGATTATAACAAGAAAATTAAAAGACAGTGACAGTTGAATTTTACCAATGTGAAATTTGATTTTTCTTAATTTTTTGTTAATAAGAAAGGCCTAAACACTGAAATAAAGTATTATACAGCGAAATCCTACTCAGCTGAGCTGGACTGTTTAATATTAAATAAGAGTCACTGAGTATATTATGGGATAATGAAAACCAGAACAAACAGGAATTTCACATAATCAGGGAATAGATTAGGGCAAGTGGTATAAACCCAAATTTTTAAATAGTCACTTTTATTCTGAAAATACAGATGGATTGCAAGGAATAACAAGAAAAAGAAAGTCAGGACAGGAAGCAAGAGGAACAGAAGAGCTATGGATGAACTTGGAATCTTCAGTATTTAAGCTCATTTACAGTTTTTGCGGAGTGCTTATGTAACCATCCTACTAACTTTAAGTCAAAAATCAGTTTTCAAAAATATTTCAGAGTCTATCTCCTTTCAGACATGTTCTGGTGTTGGGCTGCAGGAAGATGAGGAACACTAATGAAATTAACTTTCAAAAAATGTTCTTAAATGGTTGTAGCTTTATAAAGCTCTGATCTACACTGTATTCCTTTTGTATGATATATAAAAGACTGTATTTGAATCATGTTAATTATCACAGAAGCGACAAAATTAAAGCCTTGCCTCCACAAGGCTCATATTCCTCACTCCTCCTACCTCTGTCATCCAAAAAACACATTCCTTTAAGACACTGCTTTTGCTACCTTAATTGCAAAGTGCCATTTTTGACAATGCAGTTACTTAAGTGATATTTGAGAAGTAAATCTGAAGGGGTTTTTTTCCCTAATAAAAGAAAAGCAAACAACAAAATACACATTTCCACATTGCTGCAAGAGGGGAAAAAATATTTAGATTCTGTTTTCACCTCGGTTCCCCGATCTTCACCCCAAAGTCTTATTTACACTTCCACATAGATAAGCCAGTGAACATTTATTAGAGACTCAAATGGAAAAAAAATCCACTCAAATATAACATGCAAAGAATAGCTACAGCTTCTCAGCTACTCAAACCACAATACTATGAACTATATGTGGCACAATAAAAATGCTCCTGTAGCACTAGGTTCCTATTTTGGCCAGAAAATTTCTAGGCTCTTAAAAGTTGCATTGACAAAACCTTAAATGTCTCCAACAAGAACCAATCATTACTCTGAACGTTATTAACGGACGCCTATAAATATGTTTATATTAGAAATGAGAGGACAAAGGAAGAACAAGTACGCTCATAGAACTAATCTCTCATACCGGTAGTATGTATCACTGATGCTTATACAAGAGAAAACACAGTCAATTGATGGTTATTTATGGGAGGATTTACATATTGCAGACCTACTCTTGCTGTGTTTCTTTTTGATGTATAGCTATAGTCCTTCCAAATATACTGCTAAACTGCTTCTGTATTAATTTTGCATAGTATAAAGCTTAAACTAATAAAATCTGGTAAGATCTGAATTTGCTGTACAGAAGGCTGCCTCTCTTATCATTTGGCAGCACGCTTCCGTCCCCCCCGAACTTATGTTGAGGATGCAGTGAAGCCAATCTAATGACTAAATGCTGGCAAAAGAAGCTATCCTGCATTTTCAACACCTCCCTCTCTGGTTTTTCTTTTTTTTTTTTTTTTCTCAACTAGACATTTCCTTTCCCCTCCTTATAGTGGCATTGGCACTTATCTGAGTCTGGTCTGAGGGTACATAAGCAGCAGTAAATCTCCAAAGGCCTTTTGGCAACAATTACTCAGTGCATCCAGGGAGACTATGTGGTGTTTTCTGCCAGTTTATCTCCTGAAATGGTTTGTGACGAGCATTAATGTTGCTGCAGGGTAAATATTAACCGTGTACTGCCAGGAGACTGGAGAAAAGCATTATCACTCTCCTTTTCCCTACCCTGGGTAACGAACCCCTTCCCCAATGGCTCTGCCTGGGGCTGAGGGGGCCCAGACAGACATATTAATGGAGCCTTGCCCCAGCCAGGTGTCATCTTTTCACAGCCACTCTAGCCTTTATACCTTTATACATTACCAAGATGTTTTTCATGTTATCTAGGGCGTGTTTGCGCTTTCACCGCCCCAAACCACAGAATTAATCATATAACAAGGCACACAAAAGCCTACCTAGAAATTGCAAAGGTAAATTCATGTAATCTGATGATACTTTGCAGTTTGGCTGCAGTTAATTATAACACAAATTAATATTAAACGGTCATTTGTAGGTTAAGCTTTTAAAAGCTAGAAGTGCTAAAGTTAAAGATACCTATACCTTCTACATATGCAGTTGCAACATTGTCATTGAGTAGCAGGGCATAACCATGCATTTAATCACAGTTTTCCTTACAGTTTAAAAAGAACTTTAAAAGATTCCATTGTCTGTAAGCTTCACTTAAGAGGTTTGATATACCTTCTGCGATTATACTTCTGATTGCTTTCAGAATTTTGATACCTGAAAGAAAGATTGTCTCATCATGCAGCTATATAAACTATGGCAAACTTTATCTAGAAGAGCCATTCAAGATCTCTCTCTCTCCCCCGCCATCTTGCCCCTCCACCCTCCCCCCCGATTTTGTCTCTCCAACTAGAGAGTCTAACAAAGAGAATCTGACAATGTTTTCCATAACACATTGATATAAGTACTTTCCCTGAGCATTTTGTTATGAAGCATGCAAATATAATACCTGAAATCAATTGCATTGAGTCCCAACAGCATACCAGCAAGCATATTTGCTTCTTCGCCAAGAACAATCGCTCCATCCTCATAAAATCTCCTTCAATAGAAAATAAATTAGTTCAGTTAATACCATTTTCTCTCAAATAATTGTAATGCTTTAATAGTTAACAGAAAACTGAAGAAATCCAGTTTAAATAAAAATCTCTCATGTGAACACCAGGGGCATTCATATTTCATTTCAAATAAAGCAAACCGATAGACTGCACAGCATAAAACCCCACAATCTTTGAGAACACAAGAATTTAGACAGAAGCAAAAAGAATTTACAATTTGGCATTAAGAAATAGTAAAATAGGAGGGACAAAATACAAAGAAAATTAAGATATCTTGTACTTTATTGCTGAAAGGAAGAATTTGTGTCACGTACATAAAAAAAGTTATTATTCCATAGTAGGAAAAAAAATAATTGTCTCTCACAATTGCACTTGCAGGCTCTTTTAAAGTTCAACATTCAGTCTTCATTCTTTGTAGTTAATTACGTTAAAAAAAAAATATTTTCACAAACCAGCTGTTTTCCAGGTAGCATACTTTTTCTCAAAATACTGATACTGGGAAGATGCACGCTGCATCCCGTTATTCCAAGATTTAAAATTTTTATTATTTGAGGAAGTGCTTTCTTAACATCAATTTTTAATTGTAAAACACCTACTGGCCAAAGTTTTAGAACTCCATGGCTTGATCTCAGAGTACACTTCACATACCCTGGTATATGCAGCCTCGTGAAGGTTGCTTGAGAACAGTGACCAATAAAGCAACGATTTTAAAATCTGTATTCCCTCACCACCTCCCCATTCTCTCCTGTCTATTCTAATTTTCTCCTCCCAGCTATCAGAGAAGAAACATTCCAAGCACAGGTCAGGTGAACAGGACCCACCAGGGCCACGCGCAGCCTTGAGAAAAACATTTCGTGTGTTTAGCAAAGTAGCACAAAATTTTAATTTCTGTGCCAGAGGAGTCTTGGCAGCAGCAGAGGCAAAAAGGTCACCAGAATTCACCTGAGCGTTACATGTGGAAAGAGGGGAGCAAGAGCTGTTCAGTACCAAAGGCAAGGTTGAAAGGCCACTTACCAGAAACTGAGATGCACAGTCCACCTATCAATTCCAACCTATCTTTCAGACAAATACCAGCAAATCTGCCCTACCAAAAGCTCCATCTGTTTTAAGAACTGCTCAAAAGCACTGAGATGGCTCAGTGAGAGCTCAAGTTGGCTGCATGGCGAATGTCCAGAAAAGACACATTTTGGGGCTCAGCTCCAAAGACTGAACTGTGTTACCATGCACACTGTCAGAAGCCCCACTTTTGCAGTTTCATAGCAGACATCCATTTGCCGTAAGGAAACAAGATGCCCAAGACCTTGGAAGTTCTCAGTGGAAGCAAGAAATCTGGAAGACTTCCACTGGGAGGACAGAGATGATGATAGTCCTAACACCAAGGCTATGATGTACAGACTCAGCTCTCCACGCTCTGACTTCAGGAAGGTCACCAGGAGGCTCTACTGGCCACCAGAATACTGAGCTAGATGGACTTTAGAGTCGGATTCAGTACAGTTACTCTTATTTGTGAGCTAACAGCAATGCTCCCAGTACGAGCTGATTACAAACCATTTCACTGGCATTTGTAAAAATCACTGCCAAATACCAATCTTACTGCGTTCAGTTTATCTTGTAAAATGGCACCTAGGAAGTAATCACACAAAAAAGCTAGGGCATACCGATAGCAGTGAGACAAAGGCATGTCAGTCTGACAGGGGAAGTTCCTTAAACCAGCTACAGCAACCCAGCCAAAACAACAGCCCTTTTGGAAAACCCACAAATATTCTTTCAGTGTTACGCAGTTGACATCTCACAGCCAAACAGTCTACTTTAACTTAAGAGTCTGTGCTGACCAATTTGTTAGAAAAATAATTGTGTCGTCATGTTTAATCCAAGCCCCTTCCAAGTGTCCTACGCAGACGCAGCACTAATAACGTGCTGCTTCATTAAGTCCTAAGATCCGGAACCTAAACACAACAGCAAAGTTTAAAAAGAGCTGGCAGTTTGATAGATAAATCTCATATTCTACATTTACACATGTGTAACATATGATATTTGGAGTTTACCGAAAATAGTTATTAAATATACATATAGCACAATACATAATTTAAAGTGCTAAGTAAGTGGTGCAAAGCATCACCAAAAAATTCAGGCCACTTACTAGGTATCCAAAACCCCACACAGGAAAAGAGAACGTGTCCATTATCGCTAGTGGATTTGAAATCTACAACACCAAGATCTGAAACTGTAACTGTTATTTCCATTGGATGTATTTAAACATTACTTCAAAAAACACTTTGCGCTTACTATAGTTGGAATGCAAGAGAGGTTGTTTCCAAAAGCTATACCCCTCAAAGAACATTCAAATATATGAAACATTAACATGTTCAAATAAATTAATCTGAAACTGCTAATAAAACAATACGACTGTTATCCACTAGAAACAAACCGCAGTACCCAACAGGCACAAAGAATGTACTACTTAACTACATAGTTTGTGACTCTCCTCTTCCTCCTCATCTCCCCCTCAAAAACCCAACTGACTTTTCAGTTTGAGACACCATGAGCAAATCTTTTCCAGAAATCTTTCTTTTATGAGCTTCTTGTCTACTGTAAATGCAAGCAAACCTGGATAAAATAAAGACAACAGGTCTGGAAACGTCAATAAAATGGAACATTGACCAAGATGTGTTTCAAAGTCACCTTAATATTGGCAAAATATATGGAGATATGTGGACAAATAGTATTACAAACAGAATTAATATTCTAAACAAACGGAAGTCCTTACAGAGAAAATTCTTACTGTTTAAATAGTCCACTCAGTATGTCTAAAACTTTTAGAGTTTAACATAAAGTACCACAATGTGTTACAGCCTCACTCATATTTAGATGACTTCATCATAAATCTACAAAACACACTTGTTACAGGATAAAGCGTCATAGAAAAATCACATTATTTAGAACCAGGCTAAAACTGCTGTAGTATTTTTTTTTATGACAAAGCATATTCTTGTCCAGAACACCTTTTACCATTAGGAGGTACAACAAAAATTTATTACACATTTTTCATACTACACCACGAATCCTAGCTATGCCCAATTACTAATTCTATATTTCTCAAAAGTTTCCTGGAATTCTTTTCCTTTCTTCTTCAAGAAAAGTTCCAATAAAAATTATTTTTTATGGAGTCTCTAGGGTTTTCTGTCAACCATACCTAATTTTGAAAAGAACAATACATTTCTCTACCCTTACCATGCTACAATTTCAGAATTAGTTCCTTCTCTGGCGAGGTTTTCTTCTCTATTGACCTGTTAAGAATTCCAGACTTATTTCTAGATTTTTAGAATCACAAAAGGATTTTCAATTTTGGAGCTTCACCCATGCTGAAATCCAATCGATACCAACTCCAGATAGCTTTTGCTAGGTTACAGCTTTTACTAGTGATACCTTCTCCTATACAAATCAAGTGGAACATTCACTTTCAAATCTAAGTCCCTCACTTAAACAACATTTGGTAAAATATTGCAAAAATAAAAGTTTTAGAGACCTGGTTGTTTTGAAGTCTCTCAGAGCTGTGGAAATATATTCAGACAAATGCTTTTCCATAAGTGCTACTCTGATCCAGGCTCGACCCTGCAAGAAGAAACAGACATCGATTATTTAAGTATTATAGAACGAAACACTTAATTTTACACCTGAAAATGAATACAGTTGATTTACCTGGGTAAAATCAACTGATGAACAGAACTACCTCTAAACAGAAATTGTTGCTAGGATGTACTTCATTGTAGTAATAATAAGAATAGAAAACACATGCTTACAAATAAACTTTACTGTGAAATAGAGCTCTCCAAAATTTGAAAGGGGGGGGGGGAGTTTTCTCAAGCCTTTTGAAAATTTCATGTACATAAATGGTAGCAGATCAGGGTAGAACACTTTTCATTTCAAAGACAAAGGTGTTGGAATCTGTTCCACTTTAAAGCAGCAGTAACCTACCCTGAAGGTGATTTAAGTATAAACCTAATTCTCTGCGTTCAATTTAAATGTTTGTGGGATCAAAGAAAAAAAATTTATAACTCAGTGACATATTTTTATTATGTAATTTGCATAAATTATTTTCTCCCCTCTGTAAGGGCATCATTATAGAAGGTGCACATAACATACAGGAATGAAATCAAATCTAAGAGGCCTAAAACTTGTAGTCTAAATGCAAAACTTCATCCAAACAGTTCTATAAACAATAGCAATAGCTTAAAAAAACACCTTTAGGAATATATGTTGCACTGTGTTTACAGGTCTAGGGCACAAGATTGTAGCTTACATGAAAGACACATTTCAAATGGCTGCATCGTTAAGACTGTCAGCTTGAGAACACCAGGAACATTTCTTGTAACCCCCATAAACTTACAAATAGTTATGTAAGTAGTAAGAGGACTTTCTGCTAAATATATTTGGTACTTATTGACATCTAGCTGAATATCACTACAGACACTCTACCAAAATCATCTGTAGTAGATTATAATTCTACTTTTAATTTATATAGACCTAGTTCAAACTAAATTTATAATAAGATAGGCAGATGCTAAATACCAACACAAAAAAAAAATCACTTTTATAAATACCAACACAGCAAAAACTTTAACACGGAGTGAACTAAAATTACAAGGATGTTTATCTGGATAGCTGCCTTTATGTTGCTGTTATTTAGAACATGAGCAAAACAGTCCAGCCCTGATGGTGCTGCTTAGCTAATAACTAAAGCCTGTGCAGCTGCAGTGAAAGCAGGGCTAACTAGCACAGGGAAACCCTTACTAACAGCCTCCGGGCTCAAACAAAACCCCATCTGGGCCACCAGTAAAACTGATGCATACTGCTGGTGTTTACGTAGACGTGCCTCCAACCTTCTCAGATACAGACATCCGAAAATACTCCCACATGCACCTTTAAAAATTCACCACCGCTTTCCACGCTCATTGCACAAATTAACTTCTTTACTATTTGGCATGGAGTTTTCCCACCAAGTAAAAGAAAATTTTAATTTATTTAAAGGAGCATTTCAGAAAACAGCTTTGCATCTTATTATCTACTGAATTTAAATATTCATATCTATTAAAACGTTGCCATTCAGAAATACCTTTAAAATAAATCTTGAATATAAGCAACACAATCATCAGATTAGAGAACGTGAGTTTCTCCAGAAAGTATTTGGAAATAAATTCTCCAAATTATCTGAACTTCCAGATCTCAACATAAGCAAGAAGAAAAGCTGCACGATAAATTATCAGTCTGCTACTCCAGTACATTGGGAGCTAGGAAGAGCATGTAATACTCTGGATAGGAAAACCAATCAATAACATTTTGCCCTTGCATCTCAAGTGTTTTAAAGTTTTCACACAAATTACAGATACGTTTACTATATAAAATTCAAAACTGAGTCTTCAGTCACAAACTGAGTCAAAACAAAAGAAGAAAGGGGCAACAGTAGACATAGCAAATAAGCTGTTCTGCAATACTATGGATCATCAGAATGGCTGCTCAAAGATCTACTAGTTTCATGTTGCTGCTTGACCTAAGCATCATCTTTTATTGAAGAAAACTGTGGTTGCATAAATACCTGTAATTTAAATTGTACTAACCACACAGTCATGCCCCTGAAAAAAAAAAATCTACAAAGATTTTGTCTATAACAGCTAATTATTTGCACCTGACCAATGACATCAACTGTGAATAATCCAGAGTATAAGAAAAATTGGGATCTACAGGATTTTTGGAATAGACATCGGACACAGTTTGGATACTTGTTCAAACAAATGATTTCAGCTCATTTAACAATAAAAAGGATTAAGAACATTAATTTGTGCATTCTTTTATGCTACTTTCAAGTCAGAAGGTTCTCAGTTATCAATCAAGGCTGCTTTACACAGGAGTATAAACTATTGCAAAGCATTCTAATATAGGAAAAAGAACTTGCAAACTCCGTCCAACAGCATTTTTTTTTAGATGTTGGTTTACAGATGTTGGTTTTTAGATGTTGGTTGTTGCATTATTAAGATTTAATGATAGGTCAGTTGAAAGCTTATTCTTACTCAGTTTATATGCACATAAACACATGAAATTGTTACTTTCTTAGCGTTTCCATCATACCTACAATCAGAGATCGTGACGTCATTTCTATATGGATCCTTTAAAGCTATGGGGCTTTATTAGCAAATAAATCTATTAAAGGCTTCCTGCACAATCACACCAACAAACTGAAGAGCTAATCACACCTTTTCTATGAGTGCATAAACTCTATACTATTATTTCTACGGTTTCAAAATAGTATTTGTTAGGCATGCCCGCATGAACTTAATTTCCCTCAATATACTGCATTTTCAAAAAATTATGTACGTTATGTACGCTTGAAAATGTGAAGGCAATCATTTTATAATACAACATGCTCACTGAATAGAGAATCTGATATTTATTCTACTAAATAACAAATTTTAAAAGAAATACATTCATATTTAAAAGTGGGGTTTTTTTAAAAAGTAAATATTTACTAGATATGTGTAAAAATAATTAATTCAAACAATGAAAAATTTTGTGGGGCAAGCTTAGTAATACATCTTTCTTCTGGGTACAGAAATGTCAGCTATATTTTTACACAAAACAATGTAATAAAAAAAGTCAATTTGACCTTTCTCTTCCCTACCTTAGCTCTAGAAGAACCGACATTCTCCATGTTCTCAATACTGCAGATGCAATTGTGAGAGACTTTTCGACAAGCTACTCGAATGTAGTCCCAGAAACTACGAGGACTTTCGTAGCCGAACCAGGTGATCTGACCTTAAATCAAAATACAAGATATGTAAAGATTTATGAACCTCCCTCTCTGCTTATTGGAAATAAACATAATTAAAATACTTCCCTATAGGTTGCCTGCACTGATAGGACTTTTTACTGGCAAGCCCATAAATTCCTACTGAAAACTGGCTCACACGTAAAAAAAACCAACTTGCATTACGCAGCCACTGATGGACAAAGAGAAGTTTGGGGCCTTTGTGTACAAATGTGTATTTTGTTGTGGTTTTTTTTTTCCCTTGTTAGTATGGCATAATAATAGTAAAGAGTTCTTCACAGGACTCCTAAATCACAATAGAGCACACACTGTTATGACTTAAAAATATGATGCAAGAAGTATTTCTGTTATTTGTTTTAGGTAGTACCATGTGTTTCACTACTGCAGTCAAGAAAAGAGAGTTTTGTTCTTTAAAAAAATATTTTTTTATATATAAATAAAAGACCACTATTTGCTGTGGTAGCATTGTCTTCATTTCGGGAGCAGACTGGAATTTTTCAAAATGGGCTTTCATTGAAGGAAAAAGTGATGCATGATCAAAAAAGTTCTGTAGTTACAATTTATTTTAAGTATACACAGAATGTTCCTTGGGAAGCTGACCAAAATTAATTGAGCAAATCAGTATCTCTTCTGGTGCTTTAACCAAAATCCTGTTTTTTCCAGCTAGCAGTGTATTGCAGTTAGAAAATAAAAGGCAAAATTATATACTACTTGCAACCACTCCACGCAAAATAAATTGCATCACAGACATAACAGTCCAGCCCCATTTTTCAGACTGAACAGCATACAACTGTGAACAGGTTTGTAAGAAGTAAGATGAACATTACCCTCTGGTGACCGCCATATTACGTATGCACAAATCCTTTTCTCCATATAACATGAAATCTTATTTTTAGGCTAATTTTATTTTATTTCAAGTCTTGAGTTGTAGTTCTGAAGCTTTACTAATTTATCAGACAGATTTCTAATTCTTTTGCTGTTAGAAAGCTCATATTTCAAGAATGAAAATATTAGACTGATACTGCAAATTACAGAATCATAGAATGGTTTGGGTTGGAAGGGACCTTAAAGATCATCTAGTTCTAACTGTAAAGATCATCTAGCATCCTCCATGGGCAGGGATACCTTCCAATAGACCATGTTGCGCCTTGAACACCTCCAGGGATGGGGCATCCACAACTTTTCTGCGCAACCTGTTCCAGCGTCTCACCACCCTCACAGTAAAAAATTTCTTCCTAATATCTAACCTAAATATACCCACTTTAAAACCATTACCCCTCATCCTATCCCTACACTCCCCCATAAAAAGTCCCTCCCACCTTTCCTGTAGGCCCCCTTTAGCTACTGGAAGGCCGCTATAAGGTCTCCCTGGAGCCTTCTCTTCTCCAGGCTGAACAACCCCAGCTCTCTCAGCCTGTCTTCATAGCAGAGGTGCTCCATCCTTCTGATTGTCCTCGTGGCCCTCTGCTGGACCCGTTCCAACAGGTCAGTGTCCTTCCTGTGCTGAGGACTCCAGAGCTGGACACAGTGCTCCAGGTGGGGTCTCTCCAGAGCAGAGCAGAGGGGGAGAATCACCTCCCTTTCCGCAGTGGGGAGGGTATACTTCTCCCTGCTCCCTTTCCCCTTGGTTTCCTCATCTTGTGTCTCTTCCAAACCGGACAGGATGGAGCTGGACAGGAGACCAGCCCCGTGGCTTTCCTGACGGCTGCCGGGGGCTGCTTACGCTGCTTTAGGCATGGCTTGGCATTAAATGACTCGATTGTTTTCTGTCGGTAGGGGGAAGTGAAGCTGGGCAGGACCGAAGTTGCTGCCTGCTGGAAATTCGCGGCTTGTTTCCTTTCTGCCTGCGATTTCAGAGGTGACTCCTGATGTAGTCATCTATTTATTCCTTTTGTTGGTCGGGTGGCTTGTTCCTCCATCCATCATCCAAGCCACGCAGCCAGGAACGTGACCGGGAGAGGACAGAGAACTAGCTGTCTTGGAAGAGGGAGGAAATGAGTGCTGCCTTTTTCGGCCTGGCGCTGGCTCCCGGGACTGCAGGAAGCTTTTTTATACCTCCCTACACTTCACGGATCACAGCCCCATTTCCTTCGGGGGCTCTCCCTGGCTTTTATCGTCTCGATGTGGGTGTTTCGCGCTACCTGGCCGGCGCGTTCTTCTCCGCCCGTGCGTGAGGCTGCTGGTTTTTTGGACGCCCGCTCGGCGATGCGGATCCTCCCTTCTGTGACGGAGAAATGTTTTTCCTTTTGTCCCTTTTTGATATATTCCACGGTACCAAAGTGCTTCTCCACCCCCACACATATACGCGCTTTGCCTTATTGGCTTTCGCTCTCCCCACCC
>JAOXJK010000012.1:22970269-22981562 GCA_025774025.1 Xenus cinereus | reverse complement strand
TGGCATCCCTTCCCTCCAGCGTGTCAACTGCGCCACACAGCTTGGTGTCATCAGCAAACTTGCTGAGGGTGCACTCAGTCCCACTGTCCATATCACCAACAAAGATACTAAACAGCACTGGTCCCAATATCGACCCCTGAGGAACACCACTAGTCACTGGTTGCCACTTGGACATCAAGCCATTGACTGCAACACTTTTGAGTGTGACCATCCAACAGAGAGAGGGGAATTATACATACTGAAAATCATGAACATAAAATGCCAAAATATGATTACAAGAATATTTTTATCTAGCATGACTTATCTTAGCTCCATGCATACTTTGAGTAGTGTCAAAGCTCTGTCCCCCATCAGCTTAAGAAATTCAAATGGTGGTTTTTTTCCTCCCTACCAGGTGCATGTAACTTGGCTTTGTGATCTATCTGCTTACTTCACCACGTGGATTTATTTATTAAATTCAAAACTTGATAAAAGACTTGTAAGAAAAAAAAAAAGAAGGAAGAATTAATATCTATGACTCAATATGCCAAAGGAAAAACAAAATCCCAGGATGCTTCAGTTACTGTAGATTCAAATCTTCTCAGCTCTAAGGACTAAAATAAAAGAATTTTGATGAGGTAAGCACTCTTACAAACTTACTATTTTTGTTGAAATGCCAAATGTAGCGGACAGCAAGAAAAATTCAACAGTATTTTAACAACATGAAAAGCTAGAGATATATTTCATGGTTTTTACCATATCAGAAACATTTCTGCCCTGGGGATTATACCTGCACAATTAAATGCAACTTAAGTGTGAAGATAACGTCGTGTCACCAGTTACAGTGCCAACTAACAAAGGCAAGCATATCACTCAATAACTTTTGTGGCTTTTTCAAACTATCTTAAGGACAGAATATATTCTGCAAAAACCAGACACTTTCACTCTATAGTTTTCTAAAGTCACCAATTCAAAACAATTCCTTTTACAAATGAACACCTGAAAAACATACCACATTTAAAAACAAAAATACCTTTATAACAGAAATAGATACCAGCACATTGCACTTATTTGACTTACGCTGATCGACAAAGCAAGCTGTCCAGAATTACAATATACCCCGACATAACAGCGGGCTCTCATCTTGCAGCCAGCTCTGCAACAGGGTATGATGGGTTGCAGACTTCAGTAGGAGTTGTCTTCACTGAGCTGGCTCAGGACTTTTTGTGAACCAAAGACTTCTATATTTTACTATTTGCTCCCTACAACTTTAAACCTTGCCCACACTCTAGAAATTAATATCATCTGAAGAAAAACTTCCTTATATACACTGAAAAATGTTGGAAAAGAGTCTCCAAGAATAGTGAGAATGTATTTTAAGAACTACTAAATAAGATATTAAGCTGTATATTCCCTACAATTTTAAAAACTTTCTGTTTGGCCCTCAATGCACTCAATGTACACAGCCACGAGAACTCTCAAGAACGAGGAATGAACTAGTTCCCACTACTCAGCGCTCCTCCTGGAATACTGTGTCCAGTTCTGGTCCCCACCATTCAAGAAGGACATGGACAGATTGGAGAGGGTCCAAAGGAGGCCCATGAAGATGTTCAAAGGGCTGGAGAACGTGCCCCATGAGGAAAGACTGAAGGCATTAAGTCTTCTCTCCCTAGGGAAGAGAAGATTCAGAGGTGACCTCATCACAGTATTCTGGTATTTAAAGAGCAGTTACAAAGATGACGGAGGCTCTCACTTTACATGGAGAAGACAAAGGACAACAGATACTAGTTTCATCTAAACATAAGAAAGAAGGTTTTTACAGCAATAACAATCATTCACTGGAGCAACCACGACAGGGATGTGGTAGAGTCCCCATTACTGGAGGTTTTCAAGATGCAATTGGATGGGGTGCTAGATAAGCTCATCTAGGCCCACAATTTCCCACAAACGGTTGGACCAGATGATCTTCCAAGGTCCCTTCCGACCCAGGCTGTTCTATGATTCTAAAGGGTCCTAATAAACTTGAAAGCCAATTCTAGTATACAACTTATACTCTGTCAAAAACTTAAGAAAAGAGTAAGTTCCCTGGGAGGTCCAAAGCACAAAGAGTATGAGGTCTTTGCCACGAAGTTCATATGTCATCAGAAAACACAGAAGCTGACAGCTATTCCAACAGGAATGGTGTTATTGTTTTTGTTAGCCAAACAAAATTGTTAGATAAGCATGGAAGCTGCAAGTTTAATATTAAGCATTGTTCAAATTCATTCAGTTCATGTCTACAAAACTGCAAAGCAAATAGAAATGATGTTGTGAATTTTTTTTATTTCCCGTTTTTGAATTCTGCTACACATCTATTTGTATCAGCTCATTTCTGCTCCAGCCTGACAGCTAGATACAAACATCTGCAACACTAGCTGCTGCAGATCTTTTTTCACCGCCCAAGAAATTATTCACAAATAAAGACATTAAACAGTTTGATTCCTACTCAAACGCAGTCCAATTTCATATCTACAAAGTTCCTCAGTTACAAAATAATAATGATGAGGATGCTTTAAGGTACAGGCAGGTTTTCTCCAGACTTCCCTGCATTATTTAGTTCGCAGCAAAGCTTTCTATCCTGTAAAAATAAGTATTAATACAAATTGTTGGTAATAAACTGGCATGAGAAAGTAGAATGAGCTAAACCACAAATTACACAAGAGCCCCACTACTTCTTTTTAGCCAAAATCTGTAATAAGGTCACTAAGTGTGTATAAATATTTAATCTAGTAACAAAAGCTATTTTGCTAATAACGTTATTGCACCAAATAAAGGGCCACAGCAGCTATATGCTTAGACTTTCTTTTTCGTGACAGTAGTGCCTTCAGCTCTTATTTCCTTAACCTACCTTTTTCACCTCCATTATATCTCCATTAGCTTAACTCTTTTATCCAGCAGACTTGTTTCCCTCAGGATGAGCAGCATTACAAACTGCATCTAACTCACTCAAAGAATCCTGCTTCCTCACCTGTGACCTAGACCTACAAGTGCAAATTGTCTTCTGCAGACAGAACTCATATCCTTTCCCTTTGTAACCACTGT
Organism: Xenus cinereus; assembly: GCA_025774025.1. Classification (NCBI taxonomy): domain Eukaryota; kingdom Metazoa; phylum Chordata; class Aves; order Charadriiformes; family Scolopacidae; genus Xenus; species Xenus cinereus. The sequence goes on along the minus strand of JAOXJK010000012.1, from coordinate 22,978,502 downwards.
TTATGCCCGAATTATTAGAATTCAGGTAATTTTAATTAATAAAAATTATATTCATATTCATTCCTTAAAAAGAAAGAGACTACATGAAACAGCAGGTAGTAGTGCGTGCTTTTTTTCCCTCCTAAAAATAAGTAAAATAAAAATCATATGAGAAGGGATAAATCGTACACTGCATATATAAGAAAAGTTACTAATTAAAAACTGAATTATTTAATAATTCACCGTACTGTGAAGAAGTGCAAAAACTGAACATTTACCAGTTACAACACTAGTACAACCATTTACCATTACTACCCCCAGACTATTGATAATGCTTGAAACTAGAACATTTTATAGAATGGGGAAAGGAAGAAAATTATTACATTTATCTTTCCACTCAAGCAGCAATGATCACCCTAGAGGCTTACTACTCATAGTAAGTTTTCTAAAAGAAAAAAGAAAAGCAAGCAAACAAACTCCACAGTCACTAAAAATTAGGAATAAAATAGATCAGATATAGAGACAGACAGCTTCCATGGGCAACTTTATCAGAAGCTTTTGATGTGTTTATAACGCCTCCTAAATGTACATACAGGAAAAAAGAGGCACAAAAGTCGTGAAAGTGTGAACATACAAGACAGTGTGCTGTGCTATCACGATGGCGGTAAATGCAAGTGCATAGACAAGAAGTACGCTCACAGTAACCATGACATGCAAAAATTAAAGAAGGCACAAGCAAATGCACCATATATGTTGTCAGCGACAGAATTTAATTTATACACCAAAGCTGTTTCTAAGCATGCATACTGGCTAGCAGTTTGCATATAAACACATTTTGCTTTAAAGGATATTACAATGAAAACATAGTAAGTCAACAAATGCATACACATTACAACAGTTTTCATAAATATGTTTGAGATGATGGCTAGAAAAATCTGCAATAGTTATTAATGTTCTTCAGTACTAACTCAGTTAAAGCTAATTTCAAGTGATAGAAAAACGCAGAAAACTATAAAACACTGATCTAATAAAGATAATAAATACATCACTTTGAATTGACTTTAGGGTTTAAATCACCTAGGGTATATCTGTGATCAAATCCCAAGTTCTGTTGTTGAACCCTTTTTGATGCCCCTACCATTTATATTTTTTTAGCTGATCTGATAAAAAGGACATATAGGAAATATACCCGGAAAATCTGCAGACAGCAGTGAAAACAAGAAACCACCAAGACAACTACATCTTAATCTCCACAGTATGGAATGGTTAGTAAAGGAATAAATTCCAAACAACTATCTGGGGAAAAAAATGCCTCCTGAAATTACCCAGCTTGCTTTAAATATTATCACACGTACATTTGTATATAAATTTGTAAAATCCCTTTTCAAAATCCTTATAGGTCTTATTTGGTTCAGAGAGCTTCAAATACATCGTCTCGGTATCCACTCAGAATACCTCTTACTCTCTCCTGTATTATAAAACCATGCAAATTCTTATTCCTGAGAAGGAAGAAAAGAGTAATTAGTCACTCGTCTTTTTTCTCTTATTCTTTCTCTCCTACCTTTTCAAGATCTTCAATTGTCCTGTCCAATAGTATCAGATCTTGCCAGCAGGCATGCCACACAGTTTAATGACAGCCAGAACACATGCTTTATATCTTCCTCATTGCCATATTTAGTCTATTCTGCATTCACAATAAAGCCAACACTTCTAGGAAGTACCAGGTCACTACACATACAGTATTACACAGCCCAGGCGTAAGTATCTCTCCATTTTCTAGAGCAGAAGGCAGTCAATGGCTTGTAATCCCTGAAAAGACAGTTAATACAGTTTACTCTCTCCCTTCCTTAGGGCAATTCAAAAATAGGCTGAGCATCAGACTGCTTTTTCTAAAAACACTGGCCTATTCCTGACATCTAACTGTAAGGTAATACAGATGTGGCCTTTTGGTCATGGCATATTATATTACCTTTTTTTGGAACTATTTTGGTATCATATGTCCTAAGTCTTTTGTATCACATGAACAGATACCTGCATTCAAGCAGCGTTCAAAGATCTCTGTTACGTGAGCTGATATATTTATGCTGACCTCATTTCACTACCAAGCAAACACCCACATGTAAAGCACTCTGAAGAAAATGAGCAGGTGGGTTAAAGAAGTGCATCCATGGGGAAAGTCATCAGTTTTCTGCCTGTTTGACTTCCTGGTCTGGCTCACCACAGGATCCAGTGAGGACCACAGCCAATACCAAGGAAAGGTAACCACAAAGTGTGTGTGTGTGTAATAATTCCATAGCAAACTGCACTGAGTTTAAGAAATATCATGGAGATTTTCAGTACTCAACTGGAAAATGCTGTGAGCAATCTGAGACAGCCCTGCTCTGAGCAAGAGGTTCGACTAGACGACTTCCTGAGGTACTCTCCAAACTAAATTCTTCAATGATTCTGAAAAGAAAAAAATCAAACCAACAAAACCACCCAAACCACCATGAATGTTGTTTCATGACCCATTTCCTGTATGGAGCTGGCAACATCAGATCAGTTACTTATCAAATATCAATTTAAGAATGGTGTTCATATTGCTGTAGCAATATGCTGTAGGCATTTTTAGCAGAACAGCCACGAGGATGAGGACTGGAAAACTATTATTCCAGAATTCTTAATTGCAATGATTCCAGGAAAAAGCATAAAATTCTAATCGCTGTAATTGTAATCCATTTCTCCCCTTAAAATGGCTATCCTTCTTCCTTCCCTTTTGTTTTGTCTGGATCCTATCTGAACACAAACCCAATAAACAGCAACAGTCAATATATTCCATCAAGACCATGCTTTGCTCCTTAAAAACATATTACATTTAGTGTCAGAAAAGACAGTTGCCTGGAAAAGTATTCTAATAAAAGTAAACTTAGTCCTTTACAATTAAATGTATATATATTTTTTTAATTCTTCCTTCCTCACCCAGTACTTCTGAAGTAAGTTAAACACTAAGAATTTTTATTTGCCATGGCCTTAAGAAAGTAAAGTCTATATACTCAAACTCTCAAATCTGGATCATCCGATTAACTGCACCACCATGGGATTATCCTGACAATTTTAATACAATGAAGCTATTTATCTTACCATAGACAAACAGATAATACATGTTCTGCCTGCTTTGAATCATTTTATACAACCTACTGCAATCACCACTCTGCTGTTAGTGTGTTCCTACTGACACCAAGTATGCATTCAGAATATAATAGTCATTTTCATCAATAAAATGCAATTTCTTTCAAGCCCTGTGTTGTATAATATATACCCTTTTAAAATTTGAATTGTCACGGTACATTTATTATCTCAATTTCTCTTTCAAGTTTTAAAGAATAAAACAATTACTCAGTGACCTAGCTCATTACCAAAATATTCCCCGTTTGCAACATAATGCACAAGTTGCTGTCTTTTTCCGTATTTTTATTTAACTCTGCAAACTTAGAAAAATCATACTAGTAATTACAAGGGGAAGACTGAAACAACAATTTAGCTTTTTGATTTCCTCTATTTCTTATTTGAAATATTTTTTTTACTTGCAAATTCCACTTGCCTGCAACCCATTTCCCAATGCTGCAAGGCTTCTGCCTGTCCTGAATAACAACTGTGAAGCAAAAGAATGTTGTGTGTGTATAAAAAAAACAATCATAATGATTTTTGCTCAAGCATCACTGAAGCTGGGGGAGAAGGGGAAAACAGAGAGGTTTCCCTGCAGTGTCAAGTTGCTAAGTACCCATAATCACTTCGATAATCTTTGCCACAATGTGACAAACACTATGTTCCTAACCCCACTGTGTGATTTTTTTTTTCCCCTTCTCTGACAGAATGACAGCAGGTAGTAATTGTGCTACTCAAATGTCAGCCTACACACAATATTGTTCACAAAGCTTAGTTATGAATATTAAAAAGCAAAAGTATGAAAAGGAGTAGATTGTCATATTACACATCTATATTTAGATGATTATCATGTCCTTCATATTCCTCAAATAATTTCAGAAACCGTACACAGAACTGAGAAGTGAAGAGAAGCTTCCGAAGTCCTTTTCTAGTGACTGTGACTGCTGAGGAACACTCTGTTCTTTTACCAAGGCAGCTTCCTCTAGAACAATCGGAAAACGCAAACAGACCTTTTCTTGAATTAGAACAACATCTGACTCCCATACAAGAGGAAAATCAACAACTGACCTTTCTCAAAAGCAACTCAATCCAGATCCGTTACATTCCAGTAGCAAAAACGGGCTTGGATAGGGGAATGGGGGGGACGGGCAGGAAAGGAGCTAAAGACAATTCTCTGGAAAAGAAGGCAACGAAAGCAGGGAAGGGAGAAAGAAGAGGGAGCAGCGCCACAGATATGCTCTCCGTAGCTTCTGTTACGGCAGAGAACACTGCAATTGTCTTTCAGACTCAAACTCTTAGGACACAGCCTTATCATAAAGCAGAAAAGCAGGCAGAGCTCGGCACCATGGCAACATCCACTTGCTTAATTACCAGCCAAGAAGGATTATAACAAGAACACTGAAAATATGTTTCACAAAACCCGTTTCCTTGATTTTTTTTCCACGGTAATGTGAACAATAGGAAGCCAACAGCAAAGGGACAGACACACAAAGAAAATCAACACTTTCATTCAGCATCAAGGAGTTTCTACAGGTGTACATTGGTTTCATATAAACAAATTCTCATGGCAAAACATCACCAATAAATAAGATAATTAACATACCTTTCAGTCGATGACTTAGAATCTGTTCCAGAATGGCTGCAAAATTATTAAATTCAGGGGAAGTATCATCTATAGTCTCAAAACAAGAACGGTCGATCAGAGTCTTGACTGAAAACCTAGAGCAAAAGTACAGGACAGTCATAAATTATCTGGCTAGCTATGGGTACCGCAGGACAGCAGCTTCTATAAATCAAACAAGCAAAGAACCTGGATGATTTCAAGTTCAGTCAGAGCAACACAAACACATACCACATTGAGAAATAGCCTGGAAATACAACTGACATTGTTGGCCTTAGGCATAAAGCCTTCAAAACAAAATCAAAACAAAAATCCCCACGCTTTCTATGAAGAAGTGAGCTTGTTATTTTCAAATTATTTTGCTTTTCTCTAGCTTATTTTAATAAAGCTGTACAAAAACAAGCACTCAAAGGCATCCGACATCAATTTGTCTTTGTAATCCTGAAGATCATAATTTTTGCTTCACGCTTTGCTCAACGCTCCTTCTATTCTCAAAATCCATGCCCAAGAATCAGAAGTATAAACTTTATCCTATTACGAGAACATTGTCATTTCATCCTAATGCAAGAATAATCCAAACATATTATAAAAGAATGAATTTTTATGCACTGTTAACTCTGTGCATTATCTTGGACAGGCTGATTTCCCTGTGAATGGGAGTAATCCCTATTCAGCATCATATTGCTTCATTATTATGCCAGAAAAGCTATCAATTTAAATCATCTAACATTTGAAATTGGAAAAGCTGAATCAAGCCACTGCAAGAAGCTGACAAGATCTAACTAGTCGATTAGCCAATGTTAGCTGTGTTTAGTTACACCTGCACTTACACAATTTCATTCTTATTCAGAAGATAGTTTAAACCTCAAGAAGCATGAAAAAAAAATTTATTTTACTCTTGCTTTCTCCATTTTAATCATAATCCGTTTTCAGTTTCCTTTCTTCTCCTTGTTCTTTGGTTTTCAGTTTCAAGGCAAGTTTCAGACGTCCTCAACTTTGAAAGTAACATTTATTTTGAGGCATTTATTGTGGTGTTTGCAACGATCTTTGTATTAATGGAGCCATACCAGAGCCTGAGGCAACAGTTTTCATGACACCGAAACTTCAACAGCACCGTAGAGCTTGGGAAGCCCTCACTCTGCTGGCTCATCCCAGGCCCTATACCCAGGCACACTGACCCCTCAGCTGTGCCAGTTACACTTTTTATGGGGCTCATTATGAACGGATCTAGATTTTTAGTTTAGGAGGGGTGGAGTGACTCTTCAATACGGAGACATTCATAATAAATACGCTTCACAGCACGTCAACACAAACAGTTCTACGGCCCAGCTGCAGAACCACCACTCTATATAGGCACGGGCAGGAATGAGACTCCTTCCAGCACCAGTTCTGTTTTCAAACGCTCTGCGTTGTAAAAGTAACTAAACTGCATCCTTAGTGGAGGCAGCACAGCCTCCTGATGCTCATTTACTAAATGAAACTAATTATGCTCAAACTAAAATGACATACAAATTTCATGAGTTTCAACTCAATTATGATATACGAAGTGAACTTGTGAATAAAGACTCCCTGTCCCACCTTTCCTGCAACTTCTATTGTCGTAAGGGTTTCGGCAGGACAGGAATTAGGAGCGAGAAGGGTGGGGGAGGAAGCTGCTTCTGCAGTGCCAAATATGACTCAGTTTTGAACTCCTCCACGTTTGTAACCAATTTTCAGTAAGTGAAAGACATGCGTGCCCACCAGTAGATTTCTACCTAGTCACCATCGTTGTCGACCGCTCTGATGGCAGTAATGATTGTTGCCTCAAAGCCACACAAGAACGGTGAAATTATCTATTTAAAAAACCCTTCTTAATTAAAAAAAAAATAATAAATTATATAGCAATGCCACATTCAAGTCGGTATTAACTCTAACAAGAAGACTCCTCCCACAGCATGCAGATCTGAAAAAGAGAAGGTGCGGAACATCACTCACTCATGGGTACACACACAGACAGACTCTGTTAGCAGTGTAATGGACTGGGCTATATATAGCAATATCATCTTAAAACTCAGCGACACAATCATCCATAAACTGCAAAACAAAGTAGTGTATAATATGTAGCTATGCCTATTTTTCCTCTATTCGGTGTCCTACTTAAAAGTTCACAGGTTAATACCACACGGGATATGTATTCAGAAATGGAGATATATTCAAGAAAAAATGACTAATTCACATATACTTCTAAAAACCACAGATAAGTATTTTATTTTTTTTTTAATTTTAAAGCATTCTGCAATTCAATTGAAGAAAAAAAATCTACTTTTTAAAGATACAACAATTTTTAAATACCTAGGGTCTGGTTAGAAAAGACAGTATAACAGCTCATCATCATCATCAATGGTAGTCTTTTTAAGTGCTCGTGTCACTGCCACCATGCTCTCCATAGAAATATTTATTTCCATCTCTACACGCTTTCACCAAAAAACTAAGCAACCTTATAGTTATGTCAAGTTTGAGTGAAATTTGCTTTTAAGACAGGGATTGCGAGTATGTACACTTTATTTCCATAGATCAGGAAAATAATAGTGCTGCCAGGCAAAATTTGGTTTACAGAAAATATTTTTGGGGATATTTAAAAAAATTCTTAGGCAAATATTCCTGTGTTGGTTGGTTGGGGTTTTTTTTTTTTTCCTTTTTCTCCAGTACTACAGAGAGGCAAACATATCTGTAAATCTAAGACAAAAGTCACAAACACATTTTGCATGACATTCACACTTCACCATGCTTACTACATAGAGTGGAAGAAGGATTTAAGGAATGTAGAAGTGATGCCTTTGAAAAAAGGTTACACTGTAAGCACCAGGTAAGCAATTTTACTCAATCATCAAAGATGCCTCATGTGTTGTGTCCAGTGTACGGCCCCCATAAAAGAAAGCCCACGCTCTTGCACAGTCACGTGGAAGCACGTGGGGACTGAAAGTCAAGAAAGAAAAGGAAAGGTCTAAAGAACACAAGAGTTATGAAGAAAAAATGTCCAAGTAGAGTTAGAGCAGCTTTCTTGTTTCTCTTGGTTGTTCCCAACTTCATCTCCTCGCCACCGGGCTGCTCCGGCAGCACTGCGCTCTGGAGCAACACATCAGAGGTTAACAGAAATTGTAACAAAGGGCCTGAGAAAGTAAAGTGGTCTGAAAAGAAATTTAAAATTTTCTAAGATTAACATTTTGTAGAAGCAGAGGAGTAATATAGCTCCAATACTTGTTGCTTCAAGACTCTTTAAAAAAAATGTCTTTTATCAAATAATTTCCCGTTATGTGACTGCAACCATAGGGCTGTTTGGTTCATATGGGGACTGCCACTGAAGAGATTCCAATATCAGTGTTTCTAAATTACCTTCCTGAACTCTGTTGTTTCCAGATTCTTATATATTCTTCTATGTCATGAATCTAGTCTTGCTTGAGACAAAAAAAAAAAAAAAGATAAAAAAAAAAAAAAGATGCAGAAACAGTA
>JAOXJK010000012.1:22953881-22966404 GCA_025774025.1 Xenus cinereus | reverse complement strand
GGGGCGAGAGGGGCACCGGCACCTGAGATGATTTTGGGGGCGAGGGGGGCACTGGCACCTGAGGCGATGGTGGGGCCACTTTCCCGGCTGAGGAGCGGCATCTGTGGGAGGCTTCCTGCCCTCTCTTTCTGCCAAACGTCCCCACTCCCCTCACTTGGTACGTGTCAGCGAAGTTCAGGACCCCTGAGTGAGTCCTGTAGGCCTCTAAGCATCTGTGAAGTTGTGGGCTTCTTTTAATTGTTATCAATTACCTCTCTTCTTAGCAAGTTGCTGTCTGGAATGTGGGAACTTCGGTTGTGATGGTGTTAGGCTTAGAGTTAAAACTGCTCCGAACCACTGGACACTGCTTTATGGCCAATGGAACCTTTAGAGGCCACACTTGTGGGAATGGGTGAGGCAAGGAATTGCCTGGGTTGGAAGGGACCTTTGAGTTCATCGAGTCCAACCACCAACCTAGCACTGCCAAGTCCACCACTAAACCATGTCCCTAAGTGCCACATCTACACGCCAGTGATGGTGATTCCATCGCTTCCACAGGCAGCCAGTTCCAATGCTTGACAACCCTTTTGGTGAAGAATTTTTTCCTAATATCCAACCTAAACCTCCTCTGCTGCAACTTGAGGTTGTTTCATCTTGTCCTATCACTTCTTACTTGGGAGAAGAGACCAACCCCCACCTCTCTACACCCTCCTGTCAGGGAGTTGTGGAGACCAAGAAGGTCTCCCCTCAGCCTCCTTTTCTCCAGGCTGAACACCCCCAGCTCCCTCAGTCGCTCCTCGTAAGACTAGTCCTGCAGCCCCTTCACCAGACTCATTGCCCTTCTCTGGACCCGCTCCTGAATCTCAACGTCTTTCTTGTGTCGAGGGGCCCAAAGCTGAATGAAAAAGCAATCCACTCTGCAACCGAAGTACAGGTGTTTGTCCTCGCTCTAAACAAATGCGTGGTTTCTGAGGGTGCTCAGAAGAGCTCTGGGTGTGGAGCTTTGCCTTGGTGTCAAGTTGTACAAGAGGCCCGGAATGAGATGAAGGTCAAGTCGCTGGAAAGTGGGATGATTCAACACTTCTGAAGAAAACCTGGCAGTAAATTAATTGTGCTTTGTGGAGTGTGAAGGAGTAGATTTGGCTGGATAGAGACTTGGGGAGATGTGAAGCTGTATGGATTAATTTGTCTTCCAGTCTGGGAGGAAGTTCCCTTTCCAGTTAGAAAATAACTTTATTTGCGTGCAACAAGGATGAATGGTGACATAAATTGTGGCGTGACTTTATTCTTCTGAGTTGTGCATATGATACTCCTAACTGTTAAATTCTAAGTTATGCATTCCTATTCGTGAAATATAAAAATTTCTACTTATTGACATTCAAATCCCCATTGGACTATGGTTTTCTTGGCAAATATTACCTGCAGATATGAAGCCATTTCTTAGAGATGATATCAAATAAGGAACTGTGTCCAGTTATTGACGACCAATTACGTTACCCAAAGAGGAATTGTGTTGATGTAGGAGCATTAAAAAGTAGATTTCCATATAGATGGCCATGTTTTCATATGTAGTAACATACAGATGTTACTACGTCTTTTTTCATCAGATCTTTCATAAATTGTTTCGAGTGTAGGTACCACTTACCAAAACTGCCAAGATTATCACATGTTACTTGATATGCTGTATTCTCACCCCACTCAGCATGGAGCTGAATAAGTTGGAATTAATCTTTATCTTCATTTGACTTTATATCAATGGTAGGTAAAATGTTCTGCTTTCGCTAAGGTAAAGCTTTATCTTTCTTGAGTGGATTTTTTCCCAAACACATTTTAATACAAATTCACTATGAGGTAGTTCACCATTCTGTCTCTTCCTTCCCCCTCCAGAAACAGCATAAAAGAAGTAGGGGCATAGGTAAACCTGAAGGAGGATATACTTTCTTTTTCTACTCTGAAAGCAGGAGTAACTTTTTCTTTTTCAGATGAAATGGCTCTACTAGAGCAAGATTGAAACACGCTGATGTTCTTTACTCATTCTTTCAGACAAAGGAAAATGTTGACTGTGTTACTTGCTGACTCTCAGAAATGAAGAGCCTACCTTCAGGTTTCTTCCTGCTTTGCAGAATCTTTGTTGAGGCCCATTGTCTCTGCAGCTTCAGTTAAGAAATTCGTGCAGCTTGAGTAATCTTTCAATTAAATTCAAGCTGAGGCTGAAGCAGATTTAATCTCTGCAGATGAGTGATTTCAGCTGCAAGGTCTGTTGTTCTTGAACTTAGGATAAATGTACTGGTTAATTACCAATACTTTACAAAAAAAACCCAACCAACCAAAAAACCCACAACAAACAGGAGAACTTTTCTACATATATCCAAAGCAAAAGTATCTTCTTTGTTATTCTCCTCTTCCTTGTTTCCAGAAACTGCAACTTTTATTTTTGTACTTGAAAGAGGTTTAAGATGAAATCAGACTTATCTGTTGGACTAAGCATTAGGTTCGATAATGATAGGTTTTAGTCCTCAAATAAATGAATTTTCTCAGAGATAGTTGCTTTCTTTCAAATATTTATCTTCTACTACTGTTTTATCAAAGCAATAACTAAAGAAGTTCCAGAAGACTTCAAAAGAATTTTTTTAAAAATTAATTAATATCAGCTGTCTGAGACTTAAGAAAGCTCATAAATTTATCAGGAAATTTACTGTGGTAACTCTTGCATTTTTAATGCCTCTCTTTAAAAAAATAGGCTAAGCAAAAAATCTTCTTGTGTTCAACTGCCTAATGGGAGGATGGAGGGAACAGAGAGGCTCTTCTGAGGAGTGCACGGTAAATGGACAAGGGGCAATTGTCATAAACTGCAGCAAGGGATAGATATTAGGAAGAAATCTTGACAGTACAGATGTTCAAAAACTGGAATGGATTGCTTAGAGCAGCTGTAGAATGTTTGTCCCAGAGACACTAAAAACTGAACTGGATGAAGAGTCAGAATGCCCTGGTCTAACTTCAAAGGCAACCCTGCTTTGAGCAGGCAGAAAAATGTCACTTCCAGCCTAAACTATTTTGATTCACATCTGACAGTTGTACAATAGAATTATTCCCAGAATTAATTTCATGAGAAAAACTACTTTCTGCTCTAAAGTTTCTAAATACAGAATGCGTAATATAGAAGCACGGTATTAATGAGGAGGCTGCATCTGTTTGAGTTGATACACAGACTTAACTGCTTCCCTCCAACGACGTTGGTAGCTTTAAAACGCTAACGTGATACCAATGGCTGTGTGTGTCGGAGCATTTGGCTTCACTTAGAAATCAGTGTCTGCAAAGCATGGCCATGAGTAATAAGCGATTCTAAAAAAATCCACCGCCCCCAATCAAAAGCAAATATGCTGGGAAGTCACTCCCGTTTGATTTCAACCGCGTGAGGTTGGTACGCGCTGCTTACGATATTCAGAAGCAGTATTACTGAAGCAGGAATTTGAAGTGTCACTATATGAATCAGTACAGCAGCTATGAATGCTATGGCAGCAATGAGGAATAGGAATTGGTTCAAACCAGTTTGGATTTATGGATAGCAACGTCTTTATAAAAATCACTACATCTCAAAGGAAAAAAAGACTCAGAAGTGTTTCTCTGGATTTACTGGCTCTCAGTCAATAAGGAGATGCCTTCTAAACGAAATGCTCGCCTAACTGAAGTGGCAAAAGCTCCATTAAGGATATTCCTAATTAAAAAAAAGCTGTGACACGCTCCCCTTTCAAATCTGACAGAATTCATTCACTTGAATTATTTTCTGAAGGCATAAGTACATTGGAAAATAAATTCTAAAAGTCAGACATTTTATTCCATTCTCAGTGAGTTTGTGTCTCAGCACAGTTTGCAACTTTAAAACTTCACTTCTGAACAATTTAAGTACTTACAAGATTTAGTTCTACTTGAAAAAAACTTCCTATATCAGTTTTGTACTGAATCTGGCAGAGATGGAGTTAATTTTCTTCATAGCATCCAGTATGGTGCTGTGTTTTGGATTTCTTACCAAAACAGTGCTGGTAACACACCAATATTTTAACTATTGCTGGAAAGTGTTTATGCAGTGTCAAGGATTTTCTCTCTTTCTCCCAGTGCCCTGCCAGCAAGGAAGCTGCGTGTGTACAAGGAGTTGGGAGGGGACACAGCCAGGACAGCTGATCCAAACTGACCAAAGGGATGTTTCACACCATATGACCTCAGCTCCATGGTAAAAGCTCAGGGAGAGAAGGAGGAAGCGGGGACATCTGAGGTGACGGCAAATAACTGTTACGAATGCCGAAGCTCTGCTTTCCTGGAACTGGCTAAACATCTGCCCCTTAATGTGAAGTAGTGAATGTATTCCTTCTTTTGCTTTGCTTGCATGCACTACTTTGCTTTACTTATTAAACTGTCTTTAACTCAACCCACGATTTGTCTCACTTCTGCCCTTCCAATTCCTTCTCCTATCCAATTGGGAGAGATGGGAGTGAGTGAGCAGTGAGCAGTGGTAAGGTGGGGTTAACCCACAACAAGTTGACGCTATTGTAGAGGAGAAAATGAACTTGATTTCAAGATATCATGTAAGACTTCCTCAGTTAGGAGCAAAACACAAACTATTTGTGGCATGTTTGGTATGAGATGTGATATATATTACTCTTGCACTTTCTGATAGTTTTTAGTGTACTAATAGTTTGGAGCACATCTCGTGGATTTTAGTCAGTTGCTTAGACCTGTGTATATGTAGGAGGCATGTGCACTTGCTGTTTTAAAAGTTTGCATTTTGAAGTGTTTGGGGCTTTTTCGTTTTGTTCTGCCTTTTGGGTTTTTCTGGTCATTTTTTTGTTTGTTTTTTTATTTATTTATTTTAATTTTTTTATTTTGGCAGCATTGTCTGCATATCTGTGTACATTTGATTTACCAATATCTTTGTGCTGAAACCTGCTAGGCACCATTTGGAATTCTAGTTGCACTTTTGCAAATCACTCTTTCCTACATTAATTCTCAGAATCAGTATTTTTTCCAGATTATTTGTAGATCTTACCCTTTGGCATTATTTCTTATCCTTTACCTCTTACAAGAAACTTGTACAGGATCCTTTAAAAGAAAGGTTTGAGGAAGTTTTAGAAGATGGAATTCCACCCACCTTTGGGCATCCTGCTGGTACTTAAATCTGTGGAAGGAGCGAAAGGAATTGAGGAAGTCCTGCATTGTGTTTAAGGTTTCTTGCCTGAAAAGAGTAGGAAAGCAAATTTGAAGGCATCCTGACTTAAACACTGGAAGACAGCTTTTGAAAGCTATGTTTGCAAACCGTAAGTGAGATTAGTGCTTTATGTCAGGGCACATAAAATTTAATCCATGTTCATTTCTCTTGATTATTCTTTTTGCGTATTGTTACGTTATTAAAAGGTATTACACTTTTCCTTTGTGACTTTAAATATTTACATTGCCACTTGGTGGCCTCATTTGATCAGGTAATACATCATAATAATATAAGTTAAGATCCTTTTTCTTCACAAGTGTGCAATTCAAACCTTGATACATAATCTTCCTCTATATCCAGGAACAGTATATCCCTTTTTGCAGCTGTGGGTATGGTGTGTTGATTGCTGTGGGCCTCAATCACTGATGTTGAGGTGGTCACTTGAGAGCTCTTCAGTAAGGACAGAACTGAAATGGATGACATTTCTCCCCATTCTTCCTTGCTCATCCTTGATGTTTTAATGTTCCTTGTCACTTCCAAATCAAAACAAGCAGAGAATCTCATCTGCTACCAACACAGGTTTTTTTAGGGCTAGAACTTCTGATTTTGCCAGGCTTCTTTCTTGCTTATTCTCCACCCTTCATTCTTATTTTCCAGATTTTATTACTTGAGGATGGTTTTTTGTATCCCCTTTGTGAATCTATATCCCAAGTCTTTTTCGCTTTGTGGTTCCATATTATTTGTATAATTATAATTAGCTGTGTTATAAAATGCTTGTGTGTTATTGCTAGGTTTGCTGGTTTAGTGTGCTTATGCCTGGGTTCAAGGCAAACATATTGATTGCATCATGCTTAGTATACTTCTACTCACAGAAGTCTTCTGCCTTGATACGCTTCCTGTCAATGCCAGGATGGAAACTCTATGCCTTGATTCTGAACCCATAATGTCGAGCCCTGAGGCTTGGTACTGCCTCAGAGCAAGAAGGTGGAGCGTCACCCTGCTCCAGTCTTGTCTCATGGTTTTCTTGCAAAATCCACACAGGTATTTTACAGTTGTATAGCTGCAGATAGCTCCGGGATCTTCTGTTACACACTATAAGACACACTGCAAGCTGTAACAAAGCCAGCTAGTTAATATATGGGTAATGATTAATGGTTAAAATAACATACCATTCTCGTACCAGTACTTGACCGTCCTCTAAGAATATCAGTAGAATCAGGGTTTCTGCATCCATTCCTGATCTTAGTGGCTGTAGGTTCTTTAAAGTAATATGTCCTTTGACTGCTTGGTGCCTATTCCTTATTTTTTGTAGCTACTTGCTCTGTTTGCTGTGATTCCTTAACATTTTTTTAATAAAGATTCCAAATTAGCCCCATGTTGGTGGTGTTCTGGGTATTGTAGTTCTGGTGATGTGAGTGAACACTGCAAATATTTACCCTAAACTAGATAAATGAGAAATGTCGCACACTTATTTATCTACACAGAGCAGGGAATTCCTACTGGAACAGATGCAAAGAAAAAATAACTTGTTTCCATATTTGGTGTCATAGATCCTAGAATCATTAGCTGCTAATGATGCTCCACATGCACGTAGTTACTGCAATTCTAGGAGCAATAATCTCTTTCCGTTGTGGGGGCTTCTTCAGACTCCATTCCAGTCAGACAGGCCCCGCTGGCTCCAGTCCCATTTCTTAAAGTGCCTTTCCAATTTCTGTTAATGCACCATCAGTAGTGCTGCTTAGCTTCTGTGCAGTGACTGACAGATCTCTTCAAGCAATAGCAATGCAGGTTGTGTATATGCTGTTTTACAATCACCTCTATGCCTCCTATATAATATCTTGGCCATTATTTCTCCTAAAATCACAGTTCTGTCCCATTTGAATGGTTGAAACTTAGGCCATCCTACACACCGACTGATCACAGAATCTGCTATCCTATTAGTAGTTCCAGTACTTTTCTTTCTATAAAACTACTATTTTTTCCTACTTCTATCCACATTTTGATTCCCATGTGACATTGTTAAATCTTAGGTAAATAGCATTCAAAGGTGTATTTACGTATCTTTTTACTTCATGGGTTTTGACGGTTGCATATAATCTGCCCCAATTTTGATAACTTACTAGTCAAGGTTTCTACACCAGTGATGTCCAGAATTCCAGTTGCAACTTCTGCACCCTCTAAAATGGTGTCCCTAAACTCTCTTGGTATGTTGTACTCGATCATATGAAATCCATTTCTGGGTTAATGCTACAAATGTCTCTTTAATAAAAGGAGTGTATCTTGGGAAAGTCAAAGTAAATGCTTTGTTCACAGTAACATAACATGCACTCTATTGAATTTACTGCCACTGAGCAGTATCTTGTATTCCCAAAATTGTGAATTGTCTCTCAACTGCAATCTTTGGTTTAAAAAGTTAAACAGCAGCAGGAACAAAACTCTGCGAACTAAACATGATTGACCTTTTCTTGTTGTTTGTTTCAGTTTCTACTTCACTTCTGGTCTCCACACTCGGTTTAACCACCTCCGGCGTTTTCTGCTCATATTTCAGTTGGTGTGGTTGTTCAGGTTCCATCACTATGTTAGGTTATTTTGATTTTTAGATATAGAAATAAAGTATCAACGATAAATTTGTATGCTGCTTCAAGGCCCCATAATACATTTCCTTCAAGTCAGAGACTTTTGTTAAAATCTTAAGATTATTTTTGACATCAAGGAACGTAGATGCTATTGTTTAGCCTTCACACTTCTGTCCCATAATTTTAAAGTAGTGGAGACACGTATCCAATGTTTTCATGGTCTTTGGTACAAAAGAGCTTTCCATTGCTAATAGAGATAGGGTCTATTATCAACAAAACAGGGGAGTTTGCTGCTCCCTTTTAACACAAAAAAATATTCACAATTTTGAGCCCAACATAATTATTAATATACAATTTTAATACAAATAAAACCATGCAAACTTCACGCAGATAAAGCCTAACAATTAATTCATGCTTCTTCTTTTAATAGCCTTTCCACTGGTGATGATTCTGGTGAGACTTACCATATACCTTACTGTTAAACTTTAATAGCAACATTTATAACATATCGTTCTTGCTTTTTGCTAACTTATTTACCTTCCCATAATCAAAATTGAAACTGGAACTACTTGGGCATTTTTCAATTCTGGACTTTTACTTGATATGTGTAAGATCCTGCTTTGTTTATAATTGGAACTAGTCCATCCCATTTACAGTTTAGGCTGTATACTTGTGTGGAATGGAACATTATTTTCCATCCTTTTTGCCATTCTGCAGAGTAGTGGTTTGTCCTTGTTTGTTTATCCATGCATTGAGCATTCCTTCCCAGTCAAATTGCTATAACAACATTAATCTCTTTCCAGTGTTTAGACAGGGTCTCTATCTATTCTTCAGTTACAACATTAGGCGGTCTTTTTTCTCCCAGGCATGTGAACTTGTGAGAAGCTGTTTCCTCTTTTCCATGTTGTAAAGTGGCTAGGTCTTTAATACCTTGCTTTGTATGATTTTCTTTGTTTTGTTTTCAAAACGGGTGTTTCTTCAAATGTTAAGTCTACTGGGACCACAACATCCTTGGCAGGGGCATATCCTTGACTATTCCAATACTGTTGCTTCTTTATTTTGCCTCTTGGTGTGCTTTTACCTGACCTGCATATTTTTTTCCACTCTGCTTTTTTTAAACTATGCTCAGGATTTCCTTTCTGTGATTGACAGGCTACGAGATTTCCATTCTGTGATTTTAGGTCATCTTTAGGTCACCTTTATTCCATGTTGGTAGCCAAATAGTTAAAGCTTGATATATCCGGTCTGAAACTATGTACAAAGCCAGATCATTTCCTACAGGTTCCTCTTTTAACATTGTTAGCAGAGCTTGTAGCTCTGCTGCTTGTGCAGAGCGAAGGCAGGCAGTTCTTTATTTTTCACAGGGGTTGCAGCATATCTAATAGAAGATTTTCCATCCTTTTGATGAAAACTGGACCCATCTGTGAACCACACTGAAAATCCTGTGGCACAAAGTCAGCAACGGAGCTTTTATCTGGTGAGAGATACATAAGCAGGTAAAGTGCACTTAATGTTCTGTTCCAGCAGTTAAAAGCCATATAGCACTGGTGATAAAATCTTGTCATCTTCTACAGAAAGCTCTTAGTTTCTAAAAGCCAATGTCTGTCCAGCTAACCTAGGGTTTGATACGTATCCAGTTTGTACTTTTCCACTGATTATGTACTTCAGTGGAGTACGTGTGGCGTGTGCCACGGCGAAACAGCCTCTAGTGATGTACTCCCAAAGCTCGTTGCCTGTGCCAATGCTAAACCTGGTTTTTAATATGGAATAGAGTTCTTTCCCAATGATCTTAAGACTCTCAAAGCAAAGGCTGTAACTTGCATACTATTTCTGCATTCTTAAAGTAGCACAGTCCCAAGGTCTAGATTGGTAGTGGCCAGCTGAACATGAAACAGCTTACAAGAACCTGGGCTTCTGATGGCCAGGGTTTGAACTAGTGCATTTTTGCTTCTTTCTGTTCTTTTCGTACTTGTTTGTGAGATTTCTTCGCTAATTTAATTAGTGGCTTACTGATTTCTGCAAATGTAAGGATATTCTTGCAAAAATATAAGCAATTCTAAAAGTGAATCTAATACCATTATTACAGACTCTCATTGTCGCTTCTACCCTTTAGTGACCCCAGTGTCACCCTCCCTTCCTGACCTCAAACTATTTCTGAATATTTCACTTCAGAGTTGACCGAATGAGTTTTGTCGTGATTAAAGCCTGTGTTTTGAGCAATTATTTCTTGGGTATATTCCTGGACTTTCAGTTCAGTTTTTCCATGTACCAACACATCATCCACTTATGATATGACATAACCCGTTTCGATGTTTATTTCATTCACATTTGATACATTTGATCTGAAAGTCTTGAGGTACGTGGATAAAACTATTACTTTCCCTCACAGGTAAATGCTGGTTTTTTACCAGCTTTGCTCTCCTAGTGGAATTGCAAAGAAAGCATTGGCTAAGTTAAGAACAAAAGATCAGTGAGTTATTCTTAGTGCGGCAAGAATTTCAGGCATCTTTCCATCACAAACAACCTGAGATGTGGCTACCTTATTTAAGTGTTAAAAGTCCACTTTTAGGCTTTTTTCTTTGCTTTTAACCCTGGACAAAATGGGACGTTAAAATTATAGGTCTCTGTACTAGGATCTTGCTTTCCAGTAAAGTTGTTGATGGTGGGTTACATCCTTCCTCCTCTTCTTGAGGGCGTTGATACTGGGTTTGGGGAAGGAGGATCTGGACCTTCAATTAATACACAACTTCTATTTTTTCATATTTTAACTTACAGACACAAAAAATTTGAGGAAATTCTGTTACCCAAATATCCACTGTTTTGCTTCCTCCGGATTCTTAATAACAAAGCAGCAATGACCTGCAGGAATCACTCCACCCTCACCTCCTACTGGTCAGCCCCAATTCCACAAACATCCGTAGCAAAATCTCCAGTGAATCCATTTTGTTTCAGCAAGGCTGTGCCAGTAATTCCCTGCTGTTCGTAAGAGGGATCCTCCCATCCCTACATTCAGAAGGAACTCCTGAACCTGGCAGCTATTTAACTGCAGGCAGAGACCTTAATACAGGTGCTTGAACATCCTATCATGCATATAATACAAGTTTTATAATTCTTCCACTTTCATGAGTTCCAACTGCAACGGATCTTAATTGAGGAGTATTTACTGACACTATGGTATCAATTAACATGATAGCACTAGTGGTAGTTATTGTTCTTTCCCTCACCCCCTGGCACTAATATTGTTACTGGCCATTTGCGTTGGTTGTATTGTAATTTTACCACTAGACCAGGGACAGGGAGACAGCAGAGTGCCCCCAGTCTTTGTTATTGAGAGGGAGGGATGATGAAGACTTCACTCAGAGGGACCTGTTACGTTCTGTAGTTTTCGTTCCTCCTCCTCATCTTTTTTCATTAGCTTGACAGAAGAAGCCAGTAGGGAATTTATGAATTCTGTCTCATTTTCTCATATCTTTGCCCCTTTTTCTCAAATTTTACCATGTTGCTTTCCTGCACTCCCATTGGTGTTCCCTAAAGGAAGTTTTTATCATGTTCTCCAAGCATCTTTTGCAGTTACTCTTTTTACAGAATGAGCTAAACCCACACTGGGGACTGTTTTCCCTTTTCTGTTCCTTTTGATCTTTATTTTTAAATGGAGGCTGTGGGTCCTTTATGACCATATTTCTGAAAATTGTAGTATGTACAGACCTTCCGTCAGATCCACAGGACTGAGATTTCCTTGCATTCCTTCTTACCTTCGTTACCTTGCCCATTGGTTGAAGCTGAATTTGTAACTCCTCCCATTGTATTTCTGCTTGATTCACAGGTCCTAGAAATTATTCTTACTGACTTAACCCTTGTACCACCGCTACTTTACAGGCACTGTGGTTCTATTAACTCAAACAGATACTTCCCTGGATGCCAATCCCAACAATTTTTCCAGGATTCATATGTTTTTACATTTTTCTCATAATATTCTTCTAGGTGGAGTAACCTGCTATCCAAATCTCCTTTCGGTGCTCAGGCAACTGTTCTGAGACATCTATCGACTAAATTTGTTTTAATACTTTCTTCCTGCAGTGTAGCTGATAATCATACTTCACTCTGAGGCTGTGTTTTTAAGGGCTGTGCAATCTTTACTAATTAAGGACAGCTAATCCTTAGGGCCTGCAAACCTCATTTTACAAATTTCTGATTTCAGTGGCCTCAGGGTTTAAGCAATTACTCTTGCTTGCTCTGCAGTCAGGTCGGTTCCTTTTGTTATAATCCCCTAAGTTTTAGGAGAAACACAACCAAGCAGGAGTAGCCAGAGCTGTGAGCTCTGGTTTTACCACTGTTTTGGTTATAACTGCGTAACTTGGTCATAGAAGCCTATTTTGCTCTCACATCAACATGAACTTTCAGGATAGTTGAGGACTATTTTATTCTGCATAGAGAAATGTTAACAAATTCATTATGTATAGTTGACAGTTGTATCCTGGGTGACTGCAACTGAAGTAAAAGGGCTCTCTGAGTGTGCAGAAATCCATCTACAGAATAGTTTTCAGGATTAGTCTTCAAGTTAGTAAATGGTTCAGTGCAAAAATTATATGATAAACCCAGCATCAAGAAAGTCAGGATGTACTCTTAAACACCATTAGACTAGTATTCTACACCCAGATCAAGAAAGAGACAAAATTCTGACTTTTTAGCATCATCTAGATCAGAGTTCATGCATAACAGAGGGTTTTGGTAATGTTTTTAATTATTTCTATTCATATTTTGCTGATGT
>JAOXJK010000012.1:22893066-22911971 GCA_025774025.1 Xenus cinereus | reverse complement strand
CCTGGCCTTGAACCCCTCCAGGGATGGGGCATCCACAGCTTCTCTGGGCAACCTGTTCCAGTGCCTCACCACCCTCATGGTAAAGATTTTCTTCCTCATATCTAATCTAAATCTCCCCTCTTCCAATTTAAAACCACTACCCCTCGTCCTATTGCTACACTCCCTGATAAAGGGTCCCTCCCCATCTCTCCTTATTTAACGTACATTCAACTCCTGCATCCAGATCATTAAAGAGCACTGGCCCTAAAATTGAGCCCTGCAGAACCCCACTGCCAGCCCAATGTAACCCCATTTACTATAACTGTTTGAGCCAGACCTGTCAGCCAGGTCTGGCTCAAACTGGGTGATAATAGTACATTATCACCCAATGTATTATTAACTTTTCTAGCTGTATACTGGACATTTCATCCAGAGGGATAGGGGGAGAGACAGTATCAAAAGCTTTGTTAAAATTAAAAAAACCCCGCATCTACTCACTTCCGTTTGTCAACTAGATGGGTGACCTTGTCATAAAAGGAAATTAAGTTAGTTGAACAGGACTTTCGCCTTGTGAACCTGTGTTAGCTATGACCAATGACTGCATTGTCTCTCGAGTGTTTTTCAATAACTAACTCCCAGAATAACCTTCTCCATAATTTTCCCAGACAACAAAGGGAAACTGACAGTCCTGTTGTAGTACAATGTTAAACATTGCCAGTCTCTTGGTGAAAAAACTCTCCCCAGCATCAAATGGTTAGATGCAAACAGTAAGGGGATGCGCCGCACCCGTGGGGAAAACCCAAGCATAAATAGGAATTCAGTGCTGAAAAAACACCATCACTATGGAAAGCCCTTCTTTTATAATCTAAATTTGTATGAATATAACATGCAAGCAGAGGTACCTGATTTCTTACCTTTTTCTGGGCAGATGCCATCTAATGGTTAGTTTCAGATGTATACCTTGAGTTACCTACAGCACTGTAATCTTGTACCCCATGGCCAGTTCTGGTTATTAAGATGAAAAGTTCACTCATTCCTGAGTCTTCTGTCTAGATATACTTTCCTCTGGTTGTATTTTCCCTTGACCTTACTTTATGGTGTTTCTTAGACTAAAAGCACAAACTATGAAATGTATGTTTCCTCAAAATATCTAAAAACCTTGAGGATCTTTTGTAGACAAGGTCTACAAAAGTCTACCCATGTTACAGTTGGCATTGTCCCTGTTAATTTCTTGCTAATGAATACTTTCTTGTACATACAATTCTCTGAGTTATAAACAGACTTATTACTGTTCATTTGTACTATACACTGTGCTCATAAGTGAGCTTTCCTGCTAAATACCCATCCTTGGAAATGAAACTGGTTGGCAACTGAACAGAGCCTAGATATAGGTGTTTAATACTATTTGAGATACATTAGGAAATTGAAAACATCCTTCCCGATGGGAGGCCAACTGGAATACCCAACATATCGGGTATTGCACAAGAAGCAATGAGTAGGTCACAGACTCAAGCCCAGTGTTCGAACCAGAGGTGAATAGAGGGATGCAGGGTGAGTTCTGGTCTCTAAAGTGAAGTGATTGTTACGGGTATTTTCCGTTGGCCTTTTCTAAGCATCATTCTCTTCTATGTGCACATGGGCTGCATTGGCCATCCAGCCTCCCAGCCTCACTGCGTGGTCATAGAGGAGGACTTTCAGGGCACCTATATAGACTTAACAGTCTACATAAAAACCTTGAATCATTTGCTCCCATGTAGACGTGCATCTACTGCCTTTAAATGTCACTAGATACCTTCGTGTATGCAAATGACTCAAGACTAAAGAATATAGAACCTTAAAGCAAGTATTACTGATCAGATCCAATATTTTCCGCTGAGACCTAAGTTAGACTCTACGCACAAAAGTAAACTGGACACTCTAATTATACCCCAAATTCAATGGACTGAAATTTGAATGCTAAATTGCCATTTTTCTTATAGAATATCTTCTCCCTAATTGTCACTGCTGTCTTATGTTTTTTCACTACTTATTTGGAGGACATTAAAGAGACCTTAACAGAAAATTCTGAGTATCATCAGAAAATCTCACTGTTGTAAGAAGGAAAATATAAAATGCTTAATTTTCATACCAAAGGTCCATTAGTTTAATATTAATTAATAATTATAATTAATTTATTAATAATTATTAAAAAATCATATTTCATCAGACTTTTTTTAGTAGTTCAGAATACAGAATTGCAATATAATCTTAACTTTTTATTAAAACATTTGTGTTTCTATTGCAGATTGCCACAGAAGCCATAGAAAATATTAGAACTGTTGCTAGTTTGACCCGAGAAAAAAAATTTGAGTCGATGTATGGAGAACATTTGGTTGTACCATACAGGTATAATAAAAATAACTAAGCTAAAATATATATATAAGTATTTAAACTATAGAATAAGTTACAAACACTTACTCAGACAAACATTGGGGGTTTTGTTAGCGTGTATTATTTACTGTATAATTTCATTACATCAGAATTAATGTAAATATTATGCATATTTTTATTAACAAATGCAACCATCAGCCAACATTTTTGTTCTTTGATTTAATTCATTTTCTGTGATAATGTTGGTATCTTCTATTGCAATGTCACTTGGTTTGGAAAAATGTTAATTTTAAGTGAGCTCTGGAAGTCACCTGATCTAACTTTCCACCTGAAGTGTTTCAGATATTTAATTAAAAAGTTTTTAATGTAAATTGAATATTTCATTAAGCCATTTTTGAAAGTATTAATAGGATTGAAAGAAACAGACTGTTGAGTATATCATATTGAATGTTTAATATCTTTGTTATTTATTCAACACAAAATTGCAAGTGAAGAAAAAATGACACAAAAATTTGGCTTTGGCTGAAGGTGGGCTAACCTTCAAAAAGTGCTCTTCTTTTCCTTTTATGTGATGCAGTAGTTAAATTTACATCTTCAAAGTGGTAATCATGGACTGAACTGTAAAGTGTTTTAACACCCAAACTGTGAGATGGTAAGACAATATACATAGAAGCTAAGGTGTCACCCCTTTCTGCACCCATATTCCAAGCTTTTCTTGGAAGTAAATAAAGTTCTGGAAACAAGACTCACTTTTCTCTTGGACACAGCCTAATAGGAGACAAAGGATTGTGCTGTTTAAGCATGCGCATACTTCCCGTTCATAGCAGTATCACCTGAAGCCAATTAATTGGTTTTTGCATACTAGGACTTAGGTATGATCGCACCTTTTCATGAAAATATGCATTTTTTCTTACAGAAATTCTGTGAAGAAGGCACATATATTTGGATTTTGTTTTGCTCTTTCACAAGCAATGATGTTCTTTACCTATGCTGGCTGTTTCCGGTTTGGTGCCTATCTAGTGGTAAATGGACACATGGACTATAAAAGTGTGTTTCTGTAAGTATCTCTTTTGTAATCTTTTTTTTCTGTCAGTCCAGAGATAGCTCTTTGTTTACTGCTAGAGATATAATGGAACTATTGGGTAAGCTATGAGAAAACAGGCAAGTTCTCCTTGTTCGATACTTAAATATGATGAAGGCACATTAACAAGTGGATTCCCTAGGTGACTACAGAGTCTGAGCTGTTCAAGTAGGCCTGATTTTGGATTTTCTTTTCTCTATATCTCTCTTGTCTAGAGGTTGAGGCAGTATCCTACCTACTTTGTTTATTCTCACCAACTTTTTTGTTCATGTAACTGTAAGGTCCTCTGTATATTCTACAAAAAACATAGTTGCACCTGTTTATTGATGCATAATAATATTGTAAAAACCTTTTTAAGAGTAGGTAATAGTTGTCTTTGTTTTTTGTATGTCGGGCTTATTCATTGAAATTTGAAACCTTCTCTAAAATACACTTTAAGTAATTGGAGACAAGGATTCCAGAAGGTAGATGCTGTGCACTCTAAAGGAAGGATAACTAAATTATTTTAGATTACATCCCGACAAGAAGCTTTTTCACTTAGATGAACCAATTTTGTGCAGGAAATGAAAGTGTGAAGCATGAATGTATGAACATTATGTAGTGGACTGTACATACCCATAGTCAGGTGGAGAGTTTTATTTTTAAGTTAAACAGGTATTGCAAATAAAATATTACTCTAATATGCATATTCTTGGAAGATGTATCCATTGCAATCTGAAATTATACAAGGAATAGTACAATTATGTATCTCTAAGGGCACTTCATAGGCCTTTAAGGACAGAAACTCCACAAAATTTAAAGTAGCATATGCTTAGCTTTTTACCTCTATATTTTGGGGTTATAATCACTGTTTATCCAATCATTTACCATAATACCTAAGAGCCCCTATCATAGCCAAAGTCCTTTTCCTCTAGATCATATATAAACTTGGAAGAAATATAATTTCTAATTTAAGAGGCAATAGCTCAATACAGATCTATGGAAACAAGTATGAAAAGAATGAGATTTTACCAGTATGGATATCAGTGACCGTAATACCTAAGAAAGGCCAGTCATACCACTTTTTTTGTTGACAACCTGATTAAAGGTAGTTAACACAGCTTATTTTGACTAGGAGGTGTTGGAAAGTGTGTGCATCCCATCTCCAGCCAGCTGGTGGAGTGAAATTTCAGTGGTTCAGTTAGATTTGGAAGGGATTGTCTGACCTAAAACTGTGTGAGCCCTTTTAGGCTGTTCAAGTGCAGAACAAAACAGATTAGTTTTTAATAGCTCTGAAGATAAAAGATAAAAAAATCATATAAATGAATTTATGTTACTTTACCTTAAAACCAGCCAAGAGGTCTCATATGTCAATTACCATTTCTCACTGATGAGTAATTCTATGTTGTGTGAAAGTAATTAATAGCCAAGGACAGCAGGTTCTTAAACCATTCTAATGTAGCCTGTAAAGATACATCTACATTCCCCATGAAACAAGAATAGCATAGTTTTCAACCTTTTCTTGGTGTTGTGAACCCTTCAATTTTTTTCCAGCAGAGCAGTGATAGCAAATTAAATCTTTATTCTCACCTTGTTATAGGCTGGACTTCTTATTTTCATTGATGCCTTAAAAATGAATCACTAACTCCTAGAGGTCATTGAATTGTAAAGAGGAAACCACAGCAACAGCAGAACAGGATTAGAGTAATGATATTACCATCCGTTGACCACTTTCCTCCTAGCCCCAGTTGAGACTTCATATAGTTAACCAGTATTAATAATTAAAGAAATTAGTGCTAATAAATAACCAAAACATTGTATTTGGGATGGAGGCTTGTTTATCGTACTTCATTAAAAGAGCATAAAATCAAATTTCTGAAGTTAAATTAATAATTAAAGCAATAATAGTTACTACTTTATTCTTTTTAAATTTAGTCCCCTTTTTTCTCCAAGTAAAAGAAACAGTTGAACGCAGCCCCATTTCTATTTTCCTTGTCTTCATTGTCTATTTATTGACCTGTTTTTTTTCCTGTTTTCTTTTATAGAGTGTTTTCAGCAGTTGTATTTGGTGCAATGGCGTTAGGACAAAGCAGTTCCTTTGCTCCAGACTATGCCAAAGCCAAGATATCAGCAGCCCACTTGTTTCTGCTGTTTGAAAGAGTACCCTCCATAGATAGCTACAGCGAGGAAGGAGAGAAGCCTGTAAGTAAGCCATGTGTAATGGGCAACGTTATTTATTGACAACGTGGACAGTACTCTTCTCACTTGCTTCAGACTGATTTTTTTGTCTACTTCTGATTACTTCCTTACCTCAATGTATTCTTGACACTTTATCCAAACATAACACAGACCAAGTTCTCCATTGCGAGTCCGGCTTTCACCCACATTGTCTAAACGTTATTTGTTTTGAAAATCTAGTTAAGGTACAACTTGTGTAGAATTCAACCAGCAGAATTATGAGCATTTTCAAAATAGTTCAGTGCTGTACTTTGATTTTATAGCTTCACAAAGTTTCAGACCACAGAGTTAAAGCAGCTTTCCAGCAAATGCAAAACCATTGGCTTCAGTGGGGAAAAACGAGTTCTACAGTTCTATTTGAATGACCTGTCAAATTTTCTTAAAAGTGTAACAGTGATACTATTTCAATTATAGGAAATGTTTGGAGGAAACATAACTATCAAAGATGTGGCATTTAACTACCCAAACCGACCAGAGGTCAAAATCCTCCAAGGTCTGAATCTGAAAGTAGAAAAGGGACAAACTCTGGCTCTTGTTGGTAGCAGTGGCTGTGGAAAGAGCACGGTCGTTCAGCTGCTTGAGAGATTCTACGATCCACTGGATGGAGAAATGGTAAGCGTTTTCATAAGAACATGTCAACATGTTAAGTCAGAGTGTGCTTATTTGTTTTTTTGTGATGTGATCAAGTATAATATATATTTCTAGTTTAATTTTTTAAACATTTTTAATGTTAAAGACAAGCAGAGTCTCATCAGCATTCCTTATTTAAATGTTATGAAATAATATAATGGGAAAAGCCCTGATTTCCTACATTATAATGAATTAATGAAACGACATCTTTGTTGTAAAAATATACCTGATCTGCAGCCTAATGATGGCTTTGAATTCAGAGCAAATTTCCTGAGGATTTTATGTTAAGAACACTTTAGAAGTTATTAAATATACACATCTACTTCTGTATAATGTAATAAGAAAATTTGCTATCTATGTTCTTTCCTAGAATAGTGGACATCATTACAAATATAATATTTATCATGATTTTTGCTTGTCAGAAACATTTTCCAGAGTATGCCCACTTACCAAGCGATAGATTATAAATAATTTTAGTAATTTTGGTTTAAATATACCTAGGATTTCCCACACTAGTTATTCAGTAACTTCACATTTTTTTTCACATAATGGTACTGTTTATTGCTGTTTTCCCTTTGGTGTAAATGTGCTTAAAGATTTTGTTTGAAAAGGAACCCACACATTTTGTATTGGATGAGCTGAGAATAAGGATTTCAGGACTTGTCTGTGCAGAGATACTCACAAAAGATGAAGCAATACTTAAGTAAGGCCTAGATGCAATGGGCAAGATTTTTTTTGAGGTTGGAAATGCCCATCCAGGTCCAATGTAGCAAACTGATGTGTAGAAAGAAGCAACACAGGTTCCCCAAAAGTATGTTTAACCGAGTGCAACTTCACCACCAAAGTTTTTGACCTTGTGTCCGTAAATAACCAACAACGGTTTAATGAAGGGAAAAGCACAGACCTCTGACATAGAAACCACAAAAGCAGTGGACTAATTTACACGCTCCGCTGCACTGTGGACTGAGCAAAAGGAGTGTATGCTTAAAAGCACTGTCAGAAGAACGACCGTTCACAACAGTGAGTGCTACGTTGGTCTGGGAAAGAGAGAAACTGTGCCTAAAAGTTGTGCTTTTGGTATAGTGGATCTAAAATGCATGATAACTGAGTTCTCTAGCTTCATTCATGGTTTTTAACAGCAAATAAGGAACAGGAAGCAGACCCTAGCAGTCTTCAAATGCATTGGAATTCTAGGGAAAAGAAATGGCAAATGCCGATGTAATTGAAAGCGATTTCTCCTTGCTTTTTGTTTTTCCCCTCCCCTTTATATCTGCTGCTGCAGAAATGCTGCCACTGATTTCAGTGGATTTTGAATCGGGTTCATTATGATCTCTTTCCTTTGAAAAACAACTATATTGACTGCAAATTGGCTGCTCTAGCACAAACTGTGGAATTAGTAGATTAATCATGGTCAGTAGCCATGCTATAAAGGGGAAGTTCTTCATTTAGCCAGCTGGTCACGTCACCCAACGCAGAGCCTGAGCACTGCACCGGGTGATTCTAGTGGCGATGTAACAGCCCTCTTAATGTTCTGGTGTGTTTGTGTCCAAGTCAATATGACTTGTATAATTATGAGAATGATCTATCCAGAAAAAATTAATTCTGTTGTCGTTTATCTAATAGACAATGAGAACAACTCAGTAGCCAAATTTAGTAGGTTGCCAATAAAAAAACCTGGCTGCAAGTGACATCTTAAGGAATCCAGAAGTAAATTTGTACATTGTCAGGCATTACATCACAATTAAATTTAAGATTGGATTCTTGGTTTAGAAGCATGTGAATGAATGAACCCAACTCTTCCTTTATTTTAATGGAATGCAACCGCCAATCTGTTCCTTCAGTGGGAATATATATGCAAAAGAGAGGAAAATTTTCCAACCAAAGAAAGAAATGAAACAATTTTACCCAAAGTTCTTTGATGTTGCCTGAGCATATCTTGTCTTCCACTTGCAGGTCTTCAAAAACATGATTAAATACTGAAGCAAAGAGAAGGACTGAGGCAGCAGAAAGAACTATGCTCAATTTTATATAATAGCCCTTAGAAAATTTTGGAACATACAGGAGAAGGAGGGGAAGGGATTATGTGAGCTTTCTTTATGGTATCTCTATGGAAAGAGCTGCAATTGCACAACTTCTGGGTATGAATTTGCAGTAAGTCTCAAATACATATATAGCCATGTGACTAAAATTTCAAATGTTTGGTTTCTCAGCTTTTCGATGGCAGAAGTTCAAAGACACTAAATATCAAGTGGCTGAGAGCTCAGATTGGTATCGTCTCACAAGAACCAATGCTGTTTGACTGCACCATTGCTGAAAACATTGCATATGGGGATAACACCCGGCAAGTGTCACATGAGGAAATTGTTAATGCAGCAAAAGAAGCCAATATTCATTCCTTCATTGACTCTCTGCCAGACGTAAGTTACTTCTTTTCTCTCCTCAGAACTGGAGAAAATTGTGTCCATTGAGCTGATGATTTTAAATATCAGGGAAGAAAATCCACAATTATATCTAACTGAGAACTGGAGGTGTGGGGTGGGTTTTTTTAAGTGAGTTAAACATTTATTCTTAAGACCCTTTTTATGTCAAGAAGATGTAAAAGACTCTGCTAGACTGACAAGATTTTTATGCATTTCTTCCAGTTATACATAGTCAGAATTTAAATTTCTAGTATTCCTACAGTTTACTAAGAAAATATTTCTCATCTATATATGACCAACACATAATAATGTATGAATGAACGTCTTGGGCCAGATGAAAGGTCTGTAATGAACAAAGTCATGCAAGACGTACTTACAAATAAGTATTCAAAAAGGCTAAATATCTAATCACATTTCCCTTGAATTTTCATCTAACCGCATAATTTGTGACTCGCTAACTTCCTAAGGTAGAAATCATGTTTTGTTTTTTAATAGCCCTTTCTTCTGTGGGTTTGACAAATCAAAACTTCCAGAATCAAGGAGGTTCCCAGCTAAATTGTATGTTGCACATGTTCAGCTTAATTTCAGGCTATTAAACTGCTTTATGCAGTTCTTGAAAAAATACAAAGGCCAAAGCCTGTGATTTTTTCAAATCCTGTTTAGTTTATAATCACTTATCGAGATCTGCTCTTTCCAAAACTCAGTAGAGAAATCTTGTGAAATATGATGATGACTCATAAATCTTTGGTAGTTTTTGCAACCAAACATATAATAACTCAAAGACTATTGTGAGTTTTTCCAGAGACCTAACTGGTCCACCTTAACTTACATAACTAAATTAAAAGCGTAACTGTCCAAAACTGAAATATAGATATAGATAAATATATGCATAAATGTCTATGTCTATATAAAAATATGGTATACAATTTGGCCTGAAACTGGTACATCTTATACATTGCTTTTTTTTTTTCTTCAGGATGAATAGAGGTGGGTTAGAATAACTGATTTGTTAGGAGGCTAGCTTGGAGTGTTTAAGGTCAGGGTTTGATCCCCAGTATTGTCAGTGAGGTTTGGTTTTCTGTCTCCTGAGTGAGAATAATGTTCCCTTCCAACCTTAGAGGGGTTGTTGCTTTGAATTTATGAAATGCTTGATGCTACAATGAAGTCTCCTAGTGAAAGATCTATAGATCTGTGGCAGATGATAGCAATTCTGGTCATCTGTTTTCAGAGAGCTATTGTCATGGAATATGCACTTTACGGATGGCTGGTGTCAGGGTCAATATGCTTAAATATACTTAAGAGTCGATTTGCATACATAATCTGATCTTAATGTATTGTTTCTAGAAATACAATACCCGCGTAGGAGACAAAGGAACTCAGCTCTCTGGTGGTCAGAAACAACGTATTGCTATCGCCCGAGCTCTTGTACGTCAGCCCCAAATTCTGCTACTGGATGAAGCTACGTCTGCCTTAGATACAGAAAGTGAAAAGGTAACTCGATTGTGAGCCACGACTCCGGAATCTACGTCTGTGTTTCTTTGTATAATGATTATTGTTTTCACTCCAACAGATTAAAGCCCAAAGCTGGAAATACTGTGTTTTATGCAGATTACGTATTTATGCTAGCAATAAATAAAAGGTCCTACTCCTCCTTGCAAAAAAAAAAAAAAAATTTTTTTGCATCTTTATGGCAGTAGGCAGATTGACGTAGCAATGAAGAAGGCATTTCTTTGCCTGAAATTCTTTAGGCTTCCACTGGAAAAGTGCTATCAAATTTGAATCGGGAAGCACAACTTTCAGAACCTGAAAAGTATGAAGGTGCTGCCAGAGACCCTTTTTTCTGTGAAATTACCAAATCTTGCTTTCATAATTTTTTTTTGCTTCTCCCATTGCTCTCCACTCCTTGATATACATTCATGGCTAATGTGCAAACTTTCAGTAAAAAAATTGCTAGAACACTTATTTCTTTTTTAAGACCAAAGCTGCAATCTTGGCATAACAGAAGTACAATCAACACAGATTCTAGCAAAGTACTTAGAATTGATAGGCAAATATTATAACAAATATTATAATCTGAAAAGCTCAAACCCTATAGACTAAGTTTTGATCAATTCTAGGCATAAAAACATAAGGTTTGATGGGGAACCATCATTAAATAATTCCAGGATTCTTTGTTTTCTTAATTATGTGCCAGTTGGGTACAGAAATTTAATCTCCTGGTTTATTCTGTATTAATAAACATACATACAGAATAAAGAAAAGAGACCAGAGATTCTTATTAGTATTATTCCGCCAGTGCTAGCTTTAAAATAAAACATGATTAATGAGACTCCCTGTGAAATCATGAAAATTAGTATGATAGTAGTTGACCCAAGATTACTGATTTAACTCCTATATATAATTAATCAGTCATGGAAGGGACCTCTGGAGGCCTCTAATGAAACCTCCTCTTCAAACAAGGGCCAATACTGTATTCAAACTAGGTTGCTTAGTGGCTGTGTCCAGTAGGGTCCTTGAGAATCTCCAAGGACTTTCAACAAGCTCTCTTTTGTCCCTGTTGAAGTGCTTCATTATCTTCACAGTAAACATTTGTTATATCCAGTCAGAACTTCCCCTGTTACAATTTATGACCATTTTCTCTTGTTCTCCTGCCACATATCTCGGTAACGAGCCCGGTTCTGTCTCATCCTCTTAGCTATCATGGCATCATCTGCTCTGACAGTTTGACTACTTGCCAACATAGGCTAATTCTAAAACAGGAAGCTAAAGCCACAGGTTCCCTTTGCTCACTGTCATATTACAGTTTACTTCACAGATGACAATTGAGGTATATCTCACACCAGCTGCCAGAATAGTTCATCTTTTGGTTTGTTCATTGCACAGATTGTCCAGGAAGCGCTGGATAAAGCCAGAGAAGGTCGCACCTGCATCGTGATAGCTCACCGCCTCTCCACCATCCAAAATGCTGACAAGATTGCCGTGATCCAGAATGGCAAGGTCGTAGAGCAAGGGACCCATCAGCAGCTCCTGGCTGAAAAAGGCATCTACTATTCTCTGGTTAATGTTCAAAGCGGGTCATGCAACATGTAAATTAAAGGCAGTACTTATCTCTGAATTGTCACTCTAATTATTTTGATACTGCTATTTTTGTCACTGTAATTATTTCAATATCAATAGTCAGTCTTGTTACTTTTGGTTTTCCTCCTTCCTTTCGTAAGTCCTACAAAACCAAAAAATACCAAGCAAATATGTACCAGTTTCTCACTACTAGTTTTCACTACTCAAAACACTTTACTATGTGGCCAAAGCACGTGCACGCATGAAAGTAGAAGCATACAAAGCCAGATGGAGTTAACACTAGCTTGCTTTAAATTCTGTCAAAATCACACTCATTAGGCATGTCTGGTAAGGAACCTGTAAACATTTTTCATGCTCAGTAAAAATACTTTTTTTTATTTTGCTATTGCCAGAAACAAACCTCGAGCCTTACCCTCACTGTGCCTGTGTAAGGCCCAGTCAGTTCTGGCCCTTAGGCTTGTTATCAACTCGTTAGGAAAACTTGCGAGTCAGCTGGAGCTTGATGCTAGATGTCTCTTGTTACAATGTGGAGTTTTAGCCTGGGATGACAACAAAGGTCTTGAAAATATGGGCGCAGGCTGAAAACAAAGGTCCCAGAACTGTAAGCACCACACTGACGGTCAATTCCTGATCATTGAAGAAGTGCAACCTTAAGAGCTGGGAAAAGACTGGTTTAGGTATAACACAGAAAAGAAGCAGCGAATAAGAAAGACCCTCCAACTGATGGGCAAGGCAAGACACCTGCTGCAGCCTGGGAAAGTAGTATCTGCAAGTCTCCCAAAGTCCTAGAAGTCAGTGTTCAAGTGCTAAGAACACTCTAAAGATTGCAATATTTTATAAAAGGTGAAAATCTTGAATTTGGGCTTGGAGGAAGGGGAAGGAAGGACACCTTTTTCGGTGTTAACATCCTTCATTGAAGAGCTCTTGAACCTGACCACCCTGATGACCAAGACTATCAAGGATTGTAACCAACGGTGCTAATTACATGGCATCAGCTCTGTGATATTGTATATTAGTTGCTAATTTAGGATGACTATTAAGGACTAACTGCTTTGAATGTGTAGTGATTAATAATTATTAAGAACTAACCATTAGCAATGTATATTGTTAATGAATATCTATGCAGTAAAGTTTATTTTTAAGTTTAAAACTGGCCTCATTAATCAGTCTTCCACACTAGCAATTTCTGATTCCCTGATATTTATACATATGATCTGTCATATCTACATGTAGATTTATCCACACACAGCCTAATTGAGAGGCATTTCGGCTCATCAATGTACTAATAACACTCTCCAGAATGCTAATTGATGCAGTCTTTCTTTTGAATCACCTGTTTTCTTCTGTTCCTGGCTTTGATGGAAAACCGATTTGACCAGCAAATTTGTTTGTTTCCTATTTATGTATTATTTGACACAATAAGGTTCTTGTCCATAAGGCTATTAGCCTGCACCATAATATAAATAAATTATACTTGCAATTGCAAGAATGGAATTGATATTTTTTAGCATTATAGTCTGAAGATTCAAGTGAGAACATATTTAGGTTGATTTTTTTAATGAATTCTGGATTTTAGTCTTTTCTTTTTAAAACTACGCTTTTTAATTTTTGATGATACGGTTTCTAATTATTGGATTAGTAATGATTGGATTGTTTTCCCGGCTTGTATCATTTCAAAGATCCTTGACTTACCAGAAAAATTTAGCTCTTTCTGAAAATCAGGAAAGCACTGTAAAAGTTTTGCGACAGATGTGAAAATCAACTTTGAAAATTTTGACCACATAGAGGTCAATAGACCATCTATTTCAGAAATTCATGTGAAATGTAGAATCTTTCCAAACAAATCTATTTTCTCTATTCTTTTCTTCCATATTTCTAAAGAAATATTTCCCCTTTGCTTAGATTCATGCAAAAGTTTGCATGATAATTACCAAACACTTCACATTTGGTTGAAAGGCGCTATAAGGCAAGTAAACATTTTCCTTTAAGGATAATGGATCTTTGTTTCCAAATCCACCATAAATGCTTAAATAACTATGCTGCTGCTCACAATTGCTGTCCTCTCAGAATTTCCTTTTGGAAGACCACAACAACCATATTACTACTATTGTGCTCCCACCAGATGCATCATTGCGTAATTTTTAGTCACAAAGCCAAAAAGACAGGCAGACACATCTCCAAAAATGTCCTATGGACTTGTCCATATTCTGGTCATACCCTTTTACGTTATAATGCTTGACCCAAAGGAAGGGTTGACTGACCTAGGACAATTCTGCTGTAAGGACCATTATTTTCTTGCATCTTTCTACAGCACACAAGAGATCTTACTTCCTTGCTCTGCCTTTTCAGTTAGGCTTTGAGGCATTTTGGTTCACCTTGATATCCTAAGATACTTACCTGAGCTCTTCTGAGCTCCTCGTTGGAACAGTCAGCAATCGTCTTTGACCGTGAGCACGCTTGATGATATATATGGGTTGTTATTCTGAAGTAAAAGGCCTTTTTTTCTCTGTCTTGTTCTGCTTTTGAGAGCCTGCAGCAGTTTTAAGCAGAACTTACCTTTCTAGAAGAAGGTAATCTAGCAGTGTTTTTCACACATTTCTTGTGCCTCTTTCCCCATTACCTTTGCAACAAGTCTTTAGAGAGATGTCAGCATCAACACCACTTTGGCAATCTGAACCACTTTCCAAGCATATGCCACTCACTGTGGGGAAAAAGGAACCAAGAAGCACTTAAGTTCAACAGTCTGATAGCCCTCCTGCTGAAACAACTAATCAAAGGATCTCTCAGAACAAAAATGAGGTTTGGGTCTTACTGCAGATTCTTATCAGGGTGTTGAGAATACTAGTGTTCTATTGCCCAGCATTTTCCAACATACTTCCCCCTAGAAGGGCATTTTGCTATTCCTTATGCAACAAATACCTCACTACTACGCCCTTCTGTAATTTCTGACGTAGAGCAAGAGCATAAATAAACTCCAGCATTCTCCCACCTCTCAAAAGATGATGAAGGAGTATTTCTCAGCAACACCATTGACTACGTTCCATCTCCAAATTAAGATTGTAAATGACTTCTGGATCTCCACTAGTCTCTTCACGCATTCATTCAAAGTTCTTCCGGAACTACCCCACACGTCAGGAGATATTCAACAATATTCTACCCTGACACAGACTCCCCATCAATCTAGCTTTAGTGGAACCAGTTCTTCTTCCTTATAAGTCCTTTGAACCTGTTGGCTCTTTCTTGCTGCTGTATGTGTCTAGGAAAATGACCTTCCTGGTAGCATTCATTTCTGCAATACACTTAAGATCTTCTTGAAATATTTGTTAATGAGTAATTCTTGTAATCACTCATACTACAAATAGGCATAAAGTTAATCTCTTCCTCAAGATGCACTGTCTGTTTGTACATTTATTACTCTTCCTCCTATTCCTCTCCCTTAAAATTCAATCTACCTTGTAGACTTGTTGAAAGGAAAGAAGACAACAGCTTGGAGGAGAGGAGAAACATGGCATGTGGCCTATGAATACAGGGTAAAAACACTCAACTAGCAATTTTTCTGCAGAAGAAGCCACATTATAAATGTATTTATAGAGAGCCTCAATAACTGTTACTGTCAATAATAACTGTTACTACGTCTTTCTTGTAGATGAGTTATCTAGAACAACGTAGTTTGTATTTCTAAGAGTCATAGAATCATAGGATGGTTAGAGTTGGAAGGGACCTTAAAGATCATCGAGTTCCAACCTCCATGCCCTGGGCAGGGACACCTCCCACTAGACCAGGACAGTATCTTTTATTCTAGTTATTTTAATGCAGTGAACTGAAAAAAGAAATTAAGAAACAGCAGCCACTTCAAATCCTTTTCTGTGAATTCCATGGACTGTAGAGATGTAGAGAGTCTCAAAAGTCGGGAACAAGAAGGAAAAGAGTGGAACACAGAAGGACAACTATTGTTAGCAATCCTTGCTATTGTGAGTACATTTCCTTTTGTCTTGGTATGCTTATTCCTGCATATATTTCACTCCAGCTGTACTCTGTTAACTAAGGAGATCAATATACTAACACTGTTGCTGTAGAGGTCTAGGACAGGACTGCATCTAAATGAAAGTGAAGATTCATGCCTAAAGTAATTTCTCTAAGCAAGCCCGTCTTCTACAGGGTTAACAAAGATCTGGCCAATGAAGTCTAGGGCACAGTTCTTCCTGTTGTAGAGTTGCTGTCACTAGCTGGGCCCATGAACAACAACCCTGTATCGTGTCTCTTCATTAAAGGATATGAGCATGAAGATCACAAATACCTACATTGTCAATGCCTTAGTGTAGTGAAAATGAGTCTGAGATCCACCACTACAAAATGTTTCAAAAAAGTAGATTTGTAAACACTAGCTGCAGCTTTGTATTCACAAATGATGTAAAATAATACTTCCTTTCCCTGTTGTTCAACAAAAAACCCACAATTTATGCACACATTCCAAGGGATGGTTTGAAGAAGTCACTATGGAATTATGACATTTTCCTCCATCCACAAAGTGAATTCAGTATAGAAATTCCTAATTTAAATTAAGTTTCCCCAAGATTTTCTGTTGGGTAGATCCACAGAAGATTTATCTTCATGTACTTGTCTATTCTTCAATGTAAAAGAAGATGAGTAGTTAACGATGAGAGTTACTTACGTATCTGCTAAACCAGAAACAACTCAGACATTAGTCTCATGCACGAGAGAATTACAGTTCAGGATGCTAATGTTTCAAGGTTCAGCTTGTTAACAGTACATTCAATGACGCATACATCAATCTAGTTTTGCAGATGTTTATGATTTCATTTCCTGAAATTTCCTGGGGAGCTCGATAGATCATCAGAAACTTAGTTGCTCACTTGGCTCTCATTTGAAATCTTTCCTTTGAAGACACGGTTATTCCTTCCAACTCCCATTCTCCCGTTATTACCTGAGACTTTAAAGATAGAAAATATATATGTGCTTTCCACCTAAGGATCTTTCATTCATAAAGCATTTCTAAAATATCTTTCAAAATCTCTTTAGAATTCCTCAAGAAAAAATAAAGAGCTAAGAGGAATTTCTGTGTCTGAACTTTCCCATGTTTTCTTTCAGTTCACGATGGAAGGTGTACATTTTCTTCATTATCACCAGTACTATTCATCAGTGACTTTTCTTTCTGTGGCCATGTCTTTAATTTGCCACATGATGGCCTCATTTGTTCAAGCAAAGTTAACGTGCATTTTCTTTTAGAAATCTTTTTCTTTTCTTCTTCATGTATTTCTTGTTCAGCTAAATATATACAGTGTTCTGTCTAATCCGAAGAGCAATATTCTTATGTGCTTTTGGTTACTGTCCAAGATCCCCACCCTCTTCTCCGCGCAAGGGAATAATATTAATTTACAGTCCTGACAGCATTGCTACGACGTCTACTAAAGTCAGAGTTCTTTAGATTAAGGCAGTAGACATTACCTGCTCTTCCCTGTAACATTAAGGAGTCCTACTGGGGGAAATCAATGATGGTAGATAATGTTTATCTTAGCATTTAAATCAAAGGCCTTTCATTTATTTCTTCGTAATTTAATCTCATTTGTCATAAAATATATTAAGATAAAGGCAAAGGTTAAAGAAAAGTCTTCCCATGTATTAAAAATATTTCTGTGTATTACAAGAGCAAGGAGGTTTTCATTTAGACTGGGGAATTTGTTTCCAGATATTGTATAAAATATTTCTAAGAGTAAATATGGCATTATAAGCCTGTTTTGTTAAAATCTATGTCTTCATGGATTTTGAGCCATTACTTTTTAAATTAAAAAATTTGTATTACTTTGTGAAAGATGTATAACAAGTTAGCAAAAAATAATAACAGAAATTTTGTTCTGGAAAAACTTTAAAAATATCCATTGGAGACTGAAGAAAGAGAAATGGCAGCTAACCCTACTCAGAATATAATTAATTCAGCTGCCAATCCTTTTGTTTCCTTTAAGAATATATTATTATTCTGGAATAGGAGCTGGTGTTCTTTTTGCTGCATATATTCAAGTTTTATTTCGTACACTGGCTGCTGGCTGGCAAATAAAAAGAATCAGACCCAAAATTTTTTCATGCTGTAATGAGACAGGAGATTAGACAGTCTGATGTGAATGATGTGGGTGAACTCAACACTAGGCTGGTTAATTAATATCAATTAATTGCCAATGAGTATTAATTCTAATTATTGAAAATAAGTTGTAATATTTCCCTCAGAGAAATGTTATTTTATCTTACTAAACCCCTCTATTGCTATTAATTTATTATTATTATTAAATAATATCCTATTATTTATCCAGACCCTGAGATGCATATGGATCATTTAAACAGAGCCTGAGGAACAGAGACGTGGGAGAACTTCAGGTGTTAGAAACATGATGGAGCACTGACAAAATCTACTGTATTCAAAGAGTTAATTTCTGTCTCTTCTACATTTATTTGTTTGGATATAATTCGGTTTGGGTTTTTTCAGTGAAATCTCCAAGATTAATGAAGGAATAGGTAAAAAAATGGCAATGTTTTTTCAGGCAGCGGCTACCTTTTCACTGGATTAATAGCTGATTTTACAAACGGTTGGAAATTAACACTTGTGATGCTGGCACGCAGTCCTGTCCTGGGATTTTCATCAGCTCTCTGACCGAAGGTAGGCAAAAGTATGAGTTTTAAATATAATAGCATTCCATATATTTTTTTTTAAGCCCATTTGCTGTTTGTTAAGACTTGCAAACGCAATCTGGCTGTTAGGGAATTCAGATCTCACTTGCAGAAAGTTGTGGATGTGCATGATGACACTGGTACAGCCAAAGAAGTGTAGTGTGTCCCTCTGTGTGTCCCCTCACACTCCTGCCACCCCAACACAGCTGTCCTGCTGCAGAGTTTACCTAAGTACAATGTACTGTCACAGGAAAGGGTAAATAAGCAGGACCTCTGCCTTCGCTGGACTCCATGACAAGTCCACCAAAATAAGGGAGTACTGTCAGTAAAAATTAATAAATCCTGGGGTGCATCAGGAAGAGTGTGACCATCATCTCGAGGGAGGTCATCCTGCCCCTCTGCTCTGCCCTGGGGAGGCCCCATCTGGAGCACTGGGTCCAGTTCTGGGCTCC
>JAOXJK010000012.1:22877847-22888281 GCA_025774025.1 Xenus cinereus | reverse complement strand
GCAATCCTAAAATTCTTCTGCTTGATGAGGCAACGTCAGCTTTGGATACTGAGAGTGAATCAGTTGTGCAGGCAGCAAGGTCAGTAGTGATCAACGGTGAAGTATTTTTGTAAGTGCCCATGGAATTCTGTTAATGACATTATGGGTAGGATTGAACAGGCTTTTCAAAACAAGCTTCAGTCTTTAGGGCAGTGAAGAGCTCAACATGGGCTAAGAGCAGTTTGGGGGATCTATGTGGACTATGTGCACCAAAATAATTCAAAACCAACAAGGGGGTGTATTCAAGAGCAGCTGCTACATGCTGACTGCTGCCTAGACATAACTTACAAACCACACAGAAAACTGAAAAACACAGCCAATCCTGTACTTCTTGTTGTCTGCTCTAAGCAAGTGTATGAACCATCTACAAAATAGTTGCCCCTATTCCTCAGGCTAAATCAATCACATTCGCTGTTTTTTTTCCCTCTCACTATGCGTGTTTGCTTATGCTCCCAGTGAACACAAATTTCCACCAGTGCATAAACATTTTCAGCGATGGTCACAATTTATCTATGGACAATATGTTTAGAAAACACTTTTCCAGAATATGCTATTCTGCCTCAGAGGAAGTGTGCTCTACCCACTGTGCAGGGTTGTGTCTGGAAGACTCAGAAAACAATCTATGTTCTCATCTTCAAAGATATTTTAGTCCCTAATATTTACTTGGACACCTAATTGCCTCTTATCGCAGCAAGAATTAGACTCTGTCCACTAGTCCTAAACCTTGATAATTGACACTAGCTGGCACACAGGGATCTTTCTCCCAACCCATCTCCTGTAAAGTGAATCCCAGAGACCAGAGGGCAGAGACCTGCTGATCGAGACATATTTGGTGGGATCCCAACTCAACGCTGCAATATAGAACTCAGACAGCTAGTTTAAACAAGTTACTCAGCCTCTCACCTCCCCCACCTACCTTTAAAATATGTCACATGGTGAGATGAACCTCCCTGTTGATGTTTCTGGCAGAACACGCCAGAAAGACTTGCTCAGACTAGGCTAGCTCTGATTGCTGATGTTGAGCAAGAGGAAGCTCAGCTGTTGTGTGCCAAGCATTCATCTGTCCTCCTCTTACCTACTTCTCCCTCGCTGTGCTGGGCATGAACCTCTATACAAGGTTTACACCAGACCTAGAGTAGACCACTTTTCCCTGCAGGCTTTACCAAACCTCTACTGAATCTCTGTTTACCCTTCATGTGGCTGGGGCATTAAGAAAACGCATATTGTTGTTTATAGGATGGCTTGAACGGCTGTTATTTCCAGTTCTTAAAATCACATGACAACATCAGGATGTCAGGTTTAGCTGGAAAGTCATTGAGAATATCCCATGCGTTGCAGTTTTTTATTTTTTAATCGCAAAACACCTATTAAGCCATTATTCTAACAGTTCAAAATGTTAAGACTTTTAAACTGAATTATATAAGGCTTGGATTCACTATTTGGGTCATTAGATATTAATACCAATTTATCCCAGCACACACTGTCACAATGTGCCTGTAAGAACCACTTTGTCATGTCAAACTGCATACTTCTAGGATTTATTATTCATAAATAATTAAAAAGATGGAAAAAATGTAACAGAAGTATGATATTAAATACAATTTTAGATAAATATTTTCAGCAAAATCAAATGAGTAATTTAGAGCCAGTAAAATTGCACAGAGATTACTTTTTAATATTCGTGAAATGCTCTGAAATAGAATTGTCACTGACATGCTTAATGGCAGATAGTATTTTTTCGGTGGAAATCAGATAAATAAACTGGGAAAATTTTGAAGGGGAAATTTCAAAAAAAGAACCTTTAGATATTTATGTTTAGAAAGTAATGGTCTGCCATGAAAAACAGAGAGTACCTTAGTTTATGTTTTCAAATAATGTATGTTTTGCTGTTTTTTGCTTCAGTTTACCTAGGAGAAACTGAAAAAAATTGTGAAATTCAAAATTTCTCAGCTGACAATTTTTTCCAAGGAATTTTTTTCTGTTAAAATATTTTGTTCAACTCTAATATGAAGACAGGAAATATTTTCTGTACCTGACAATACTAATGTGGAGCCATTGTTATGCTGTTTCCAGGTCAGGAAAGGATGCACTACACTTGTTATCACTTATCGTTTCTCAATGGTTTGAAATGTGCATCTTGAAAATGGTGTTATCACAGAACAAGGGACTCATAATGAATTAATAGAACAGAATGGAATTTACTACAAGTTTTTTAATATGCAGGTAGCTTTTTCACAAAAGGTCTTTCATAGCTTTTATCATATTGTGTGCTATTGACCTAACTGGATTGATTTGCTCCCAAAGGCACCTCCAGTTTTGCAGTGTATTCTCAGTGGAGAAGCTCTAGGTGAAAAAAAAGCTTCATTGAAGCTTTTTATGCTAAACTTCATATTAAGTAAAAGATGCAAGTTTAATTCAAAGTTGTGAATTACAGGAATTCTAAGCAGGAAAGTTTCTTTAAAAGTAAGACATTAAAAACAAAGTGTATGAGGAGGTAAAAATGAAGATTGTGGGCAAAAAAATAAGAAAATAAGTTCTGGAGCTGTTCTCTTCTCAGACTACTTTTTCAAACCATAGAATTATAAAATATCTCAGGTTGGAGGGGACCTTGGTGGCTCATGTAGTTCAGCCCCTGCTGAACGCAGGGCAGACTCTGAGGTCTGAGTGAGTTGCTTGGGGCCATGTCCTGTTGGGTTTGGACTACCTCCAAGGATGGAGACTCCACACCCTCCTCAAGTCACTTGCTCCAGTGCCTCCCATCCTCGTTGTGAAAACTCAAGCTCTTTTATGCAAGTACTTTTGCAAATCACCAGCATCTTACTGACTCAGGCTCCTGAAGTTTTGTCTTGAATATTTTTATCATCTCTCAAGCTGTCTCCCGAATTTCCCAAGCAGTTTTTCTCAGGCCCTAACTTTGAACCAGCTGGAAATCCTTCTTCTATTCTTCATGGCTTCCTCATGTTGAAAGTCCTCTTTATTGATTTTCTGTTTTATTTTAAAGAGGGTTTAAAGGTGCTCTCTCCAGTTTCCTTAGTGAACTCTCCTGTATGTTTTCAGAACAGTTCACCGTGACAAAAAATTAGGAAAAAAATCTCTGTGGCTAAAAGTCCTGTCCATCCTCCCCACCCCCCACCCCATAATATAAGTAATACTGTATTAGTAAGTGTTTCACTGAATGTAGAGAGAACTTAATGGAATTCAACACTTGATTGGGCTTTGTAAAGTTACTCAATTCTTATCAACCTTTCATTTGCTTAGCAGGAGTTGATGTTGCTTTTATTTTAAATCAACCATAATTTGAAAGTGCAGGAAAATACAGAATCATAGAATGGTTCTGGAAGGGACCTTAAAGGTCATTGAGTTCCAACCCCCCTGCCCTGGGCAGAGACACCTTCCGCTAGACCAGTTTACTCAAGTCCTACCCAACCTGGCCATGAACCCCTCCAGGGATGGGGCAGCCACAGCTTCTCTGGGCACCCTGGGCCAGTGCCTCACCACCTTCATGGTAAAGAACGTTTTCCTAATATCTAATCTAAATCCACCCTCTTTTAGTTTAAAACTGCTACCATCATACACTCCCTCATAAAAAGTCCCACCCCACCTTTCCTGTAAGCCTCCTTTAGCTACTGGAAGGCTGCAATAAGGTCTCCCTGGAGCCTTCTCTTCTCCAGGCTGAACAACCCAGCTCTCTCAGCCTGTCTTCACAGGAGAGGTGCTCCAGCCTCTGATCATCTTCATGGCCCTCCTCTGGACTCTCTATAACAGGTGCATGTTCTTCTTATGCTGGGGGACCCAGAGCTGGATGGAGTACTGCTGGGGTGGGGTCTCACCAGAGTGGAGCAGAGGGGGACTCTACTCCACTTGACCTGCTGGCCATGCTTCTTCTGATGCAGCTCAGGCTACAGTGTCTCCCTCATGTCATTCCTGTGTCCTCTCCTAGTCTGACACCACGTGCCCTGGCCCAGGAGCGACAGGGCCACCGGTACCTCTCTGTGCAGACTGAAATGTGCTGTGGTCAGTGAGCATCTCTGCAGGTTCAGAGGCCTCCTCTAGAAAATAACCAGTAGCACAACAGTTTTTTGATTGTAAGCTCTGAGAGAGAGAGGTATCTCTCTGTACAAATACCAGAAATCCCTGGTATTTATACAGTGCCTAAAACCAGTAGAGGGTCTCACTTGTGAGTACTCGAGGCGCCCAGCCTGTTTCTTTGAAGTCACCGGTTTAGGTTTGAGATCAGGTGTAATAATAAAAAAAATCCTGCAATTAAAACACTGTTCGGTGGACCCTGAATACTATTACATGGCCTACACTTGTTTATTAAAAAACAACCTCTCACTGTTTGGTCTGCCCTTACACATGTTAAATTTAGATTTTAAAAACTTCTACTACCTTGGTTACAGCTAGAATATTTTTTACTTAGTAATTTTCTTTTTACTATTATATGCAGATAGTCACTTAACCATTT
This sequence comes from Xenus cinereus, assembly GCA_025774025.1. Taxonomy (NCBI): domain Eukaryota; kingdom Metazoa; phylum Chordata; class Aves; order Charadriiformes; family Scolopacidae; genus Xenus; species Xenus cinereus. The sequence goes on along the minus strand of JAOXJK010000012.1, from coordinate 22,883,777 downwards.
ATCTGAAAAAGATAAAAACTGTGATTGGGTGGTAAAAAAGCTTTTTTTTTTTTTTTTCTCAAACAGGGTTTCGCATTTGGCAAAGCTGGAGAAGTCCTTACAATGAGGCTTCAGTCCATGGCACTTAGAGCAATTCTGAAACAAGTAAAAACATCATACATTTAGCTTTCTGGAGCTTTAGAAATGCTTGTTTGTCTTTGTGTTTATTTAAGTAAGTAGTCACACTGCAATCATATCCATAAAGATACCCCACTGATTTCAATAGCTCAGTTTAGAAACTGACTGGACTAAATCTTCGTAACAGGTCCAAGTAGACATTTTAAAATGTTTTAAAACCTTTTAATTGATAAAACTGTAGGTCAAGTGTAAGAAAGCTCAAAGGTAATGGTAGTGCTTATTTAGCTCATTCAATAAAATCAATGCACCTTTGGACTGCGGACCAGGGAAAGCAGGCTGTACTCTAAGATACTGAACGTGAAATTCAGCTCTGGGTCAGCTAACTCCGCGTACAGGCTATGATCCACAGATAATTACTAACGAAAGCCACAGGACCTGCCTGTCTGACCAGCTGCACCACGCACACGTGTGGTGCATTCTGCATCTCACTAACACCAGAGCAGCCATCTGGCTACACGAGCCTACGGCCAGATTGAAGCTCTTCGGTTCACATCTTTTTTTTTTTTTACTGTATTTAAGAATACAGTACTTCACTGCCCTTAAAAATAATTCCTCACCCTCAATAAAACCCCAAGAAATCATGCTGTGGCATGTTTGTTGATGTCTAAAGGTTACGCATTTATACACTAATGGCAGGAAATACAAAAGCTCTTACAGTAGCCTTATGAACAGCTATTACACAAAAATACCATACTATTGCTAATAATTATGTATTTATAAAGTAATTGAAACACTTACATTGTTTCATGATAATGATCTTTTGGGTTTGATATTTGGCAAATCTGGAGGACAGATAGAGTGAATATTTTATTTTTACTTCCTGCGTTTAAATTATACAAATGTTTTTCATTGAATTCAGACTTTTTGTTTTTTTAAATAAGTGCTTCCGAATCACCGATCCCTCTGACCAATTAATCTGATTTGCTAATGAGATACAAAAGTATATGATTGACAAGATTTTTTTTCCCTGATAATAGTGTTTTTCAGATTAGGAGGAGGTAGTCTTGAGTAATCCCCAGCACTGCATGGCATTTTACATGTGTCTTCTCAGAAATTTTGCAGCAACACTCAGACTTCCACAACACTTCAGAGCAGGCTTACAGATTTCACAGTACTTGTAACTGACAGAGAGTGAAGATATATTTTTAGCTTTATAGCAGGAGAAAATATACTGTTTAGTTAGTAGTCTTTGGAGATTCCTGTTAAACACCCAAGTACTTGTCCCTAAATGGCAAATTCCTTGGTATTGTTATTTAGTGAGCATCTGATCATCAAAACCACCTTAAATTCACAAGCGAAAAATTTCTTGTAAAGCTACGTTGGCTATGAAATGATGTTGTGGTGTTTGAGCTTTTGCAAAAAAAAGGATATATAGATTGCTAACACAACTCAGGTTTGAGGTTTGTGTTCCTGTATCTTTATTAAACTTTTAGGTCTATTGTATTTACAGTTACATGGAAAGAACCCCATATCATCTGTGTCATCCCATTGTAATCCAAAGTGATTAAGTTCTCTTATGTAGCCTAACTGTGTGATAAGCAGACAGAAGTTTTTAAGATTACAATAACTCTATTTCATGTTACAGGAGATCATCTGGTTTGATGACCCTAAAATCAGCACTGGAGCATTAAAACTCCAGTTTTAACAAAAAACTGTGGTTTTTGTTGAAACAGAAAAACAAACAGCAGTCTGTGGCTGGCAGCTGACTCTTCTGCTTTTAACTGTTGTGCCAATTATTGCTGTAACAGGAATGATTCAAATGAAGATTCTGGTTGGACATGCAAGTAAGAAGGAACTGGAAATTGCAGGAAAGGTGAGGTCAGTGACGTTTTTCTCTGGTTTTATGTTGTACTGCACAGTGTTGCTTAACAGATAGAGACATTGGGGATGCATCAATAATATACTCCTCAAAGAAGTCAAAGTCTGCCTTGTATTGTTCTGGAAAAAATGGTGATATAGTAAATATGAAGCTGCAAATTAAAAAGGTGAGTTATTAATTTGTATTTTCAAATAGTTTGTAGCATTCAGAGCATACTAAGCATTTTAAAAGTCTTGGGTCCCTTACACTTGTTCCAGGTCTGCATTTGTGTTCCTTATCCTTTCCCAGTACTCTGCTTTTTTGCCCTTTCGTCATTTCTTTCCATTCTTTCCATTTTTTCCTTTGTTTCCTTTCAGAGCCCCTCTCTTCTACCTGTCACGTACCATCTCTTTCTCTCACTTGCAGTTGTCTGTGGGCTTAGCATGGAAAGGCAAAGTATAGAAACCAGCAGTAATAAAGATCACAAAATCACAGAATGCTATGGGGTTGGAAGGGACCTCTGGAGATCATCTAGTCCAACCCCCTGCCAAAGCAGGGCTACCCAGAGCAGGTCCCACAGGAACGTGTCCAGGCGGGTTTTGAATTTGTCCAGAGAAGGAGACTCCACCACCTCTCTGGGCAGCCTCTGCCAGGGCTCTGCCACCCTCAAAGCGAAGAAGTTTCTCCTCATGTCTAGACGGAACTTCCTACGTTCAATTTCTGCTCATCTCGTCCTGTCCCTGGGCACCACTGAAAAAAGACTGGCCCCATCCTCCTGACACCCACCCTTGAAGTATTTCTAGGCGTTGATCAGATCCCCCCTCAGCCTTCTCTTCCCTACACTAAAAAGACCCAAGTCCCTCAGCCTTTCCTCATCAGAGAGATGTTCCAAGCCCCTAATCATCTTCATAGCCCTTTGCTGTACCCTCTCCAGCAGTTCTCTGTTCTTCTTCAACTGGGGAGCCCAGAACTGGTCCCAGTGCTCCAGATGGGGCCTCCCCAGAGCAGAGGGGGAGGATGACCTCCCTCAACCTGTTGGTCACACTCTTCCTGATGCACGCCAGGATGCCATTGGTCTTCTTGGCCACCTGGGCACATTGCTGACTCATGGTTTTCAAAAACAAAAGTGGGATACAGATTTCCACTAAGAGGTAGAACAAATTGGGATCATACCAACAATCCCCCCCAGCACCCAGCATTAAGGCATGTCTGTTTGTAGCAGGGAAGGGACATAGCCAGCACTGTGTCCCCACATCTCTGACCTCCTACTGCACCTTCCAGAGGAGCTTTTGGCTCAGGAAACATAACTGACCACTGCAAAGCAGAGAAAGCTACTGCTGAGATAGCAGCAAGTGCTGCTCCAGAGCTCTGAAAGTACCAATGGCCATAAGTGTCTTCAAAACCACTGAAGAAACAGAGGTTCCTCAGTGTTTTCCTCTCCATCCAGGCTTCCCTCCAGTCATACATGTCCTTTCCACTGCTGGCTGGACCAATGCAGTGGGCATGACCTAGCAGAGTCTCTGGCTGGTGGTTCAGCACTGAGGGTAACTGCCTGGAAGGAGGCTCCTCACCCAACTCTATCAGAAGAGCCACCACCATCCCTCACCCAGCTGATTCCAACCCCAACAGGCTGGGGGGTTGCTATCAATGTTCCCACTTATCCCAAATTATGTTAAAAGCACCCCAGTGTTACCCTATACATAAAGTGGAGTCCCATACATTCCGATGTTTGTAAACACCCTGGTAATAAAAATAAACCCCCAGGAGTAGAGTCATAGACCTTGAGTAACAGCCAGACAAACCCCCTCAGAAGCCCTACGGGATGCCCTACTCTAAAAACTGAGTAAGATCCAGGATACCTCACGTGTTTGTGAGTAAATACATTTCTGAAGACCATACAATTTGAGTCACAATTTGTGACTCGGCAGCATTTTGCCTGGAAATGAGCTGGCCCGGGGAGTTATTTTAGGGCAGATTCTGCTTTAATGACTCCTGCAAACCTCCCACAGCTCACACTAAGCAGTGAGCAACCTTGTTATGAGCTGGATCTTACAAAAAGCTTATTCACATGTGTAATTTTATCCATATAAACCTTCCCAGAAAAGACAGAGAGGCTATTCCCTGTGTACAGAACAACGTACATCAGAGTTGGAGCTTTCCTAGTTTTCCTGCACTGCTTTTCTCCACCAACGTGTTATGACACAGGCATGGGACACTCCTGTGGTGGAGTTTCCATCAAACCTACCACAAATCCTGGTGTTTGTGGCTTTCAAGTCACATGAGGTTATACTTTCTGATGTCTCCAAATTAATGCCCAGGAAAGCCATGGCACCTTCCCTCTGGTAACCCAGAGGTGCCAGAGCAGGGAGGGCACCAGGACACATGGTGGCAAGGCACACGCCGGAGAGCAAAGCCACTCTGTGACCACATTCAAGGGGTGCCTTATTTCTAACAGCCAAAGTCCATGTTTTGGAAAGCTTTGCAGAAAATACTCCCCAACTCCAAAGTTCAGGCTTGCTTAAGCAGCAACAAGGTGACAGAAGTCATTACAAGCTTTCTTGGTCCAGCATCACCCTGTTGTTTCTCCTTCAGGTGTCTGACAGTGAGGAATATCAGAGCTAAATAGTCTTGGTCCTACCAATGGGCAAGCAATGACCACATTTTTCCTAGTAATCACTTTCCTAAGACATCAGCCAATTTATCCCTGAAAGGATGGTCATTTCTCACTGCAAGCTGGCCAGATCATTGCAATATTTTCCATCCAGATTCCTCCAGACAACACACCCTGTACCTCCTGCTGGGCTTACGTGCACCTTGATGGTGACGCTCCAAGTCTTGTGCCCAGAGTAGAGCACAAAGACATGGGTCCTGTCCCACCAAGGGTGCCTTCCCTGAGCACAGCTCGTGTAGAAGACCCCAGCAGCTCTGAGACAGCAGTGCAGATGCCTTCAAACCTTCAGATAATCAGGGCAGTACTTCGGCAGCAAACACTGAACTTCCTGCTGTCCCAGCCACATCCCAGGATTCCTGTTGCACAAATCCATGGAGTTAGTCTGCCTCAGGGAGGTTGCACCATGGAGTCACCTGCAACACCCTCCCAGGCACCCTGCCACAGCTCCAACACCTCTGGTTCTTCAAACAAGCAGTAAAAAAAAAAAAACAACCCAGTGCTGGTGGTTCAGACACACCGTGGTTACTCCACACACAGCCAGGGCTGGCTTCGGGATCAGATGAAATCAGGAAAATGAAGGGAGAGAAACCAGGCTGGCAGCACAGGCAGGGAGGGAGAGCAGCTTAAGTATTAGTCAGAAAGAGTCAAAAGTTCACATTATTCCCACAGCAGGGAAGGGCTGTGGAGGCACTGCACTCAGGTTAAGGACTTAAACACCAGGGAAAGAGGATTTTCTCAGCCAGGGCTTCCCCCTCACAACATGCCACTTGCTCTGTCTCCATGGGTGTGAAGACCCAGGCAAAACTTGACACAAAACCCGGCCAAAAACCCAAAATCCAGGTAGAGACCAGCACCTCCCAGGTAGCTCTCCAGGCTGGGACCTCAGTTGCTGTGACCAAAACATTCTACAGCAACCCAGTTCATTTCATCATCCAACAGCGTGCGAATGGGGTCATGTACCAAGCCCACCTTCCATCAAGCCATTTGCCGCCTCCAGAAAAGCTACACCAAGTCTACTACATGTAGCTGGGCTGAGGTCCAGGAGGTGCCATGGGGATGAGACAACCTCAGGGCTAATGCTTAAAACCCAGATGCTGAGCATAAAGCTGGGATGGGGTGAGACACTATGAAGAGTGTTGTGTCCAGCTTTGGAGTCCTCAGCACAAGAAAGACATGGACCTGTTGGAGTGGGGTCAGAGGAGGCCATGGAGATGCTCCAAGGGCTGGAGCCCCTCTGCTGTGAGGACAGGCTGAGAGAGTTGGGGGGGTTCAGCCTGGAGAAGA
>JAOXJK010000012.1:22842117-22865137 GCA_025774025.1 Xenus cinereus | reverse complement strand
TTCCAGTTGTGGCCTCCCCAGTGCAGAGCAGAGGGGGAGAATGACCTCCCTCCACCTACTGGCCACACTCTTCCCTAGGCAGCCCAGGATCCCAGTGGCCTCTTGGCCACAAGGGCACATTGCTGGCTCATGGAGAGTTTACTGTCCACCAGGACCCCCAGAAGTGCAATGTATAACTTGAACATATAACTAACCCCCTAATATTTAACCAGAATTTTTGAGGGATAACTTACGTGCAAGTTGTCCATAACATACTGTCACCTACTTTAGTAACCAACAGTGTACGGGAAGATAGGGGGTCACCAGCGTAGTACCAGATGTCTCTAGTACTGACAGTGAGGTGGCAGAGAAAACCCTGACTTTTTAGCTCCTAGATGGTCAAAATGAAAAGACACTAAATACCCAGCAGCTGAGAGCTCAGATTGGTATCGTCTCACAAGAATCAATCCTCTCGGACTGCGGTATCGCTGAAAGCGTCACGTGCGGGGTGACAGGGTGACAGCTGACGGGTGTCACACGAGGGGCTTGTCAGGTCAGCAGAAGCAGCCAATACTCTTTCCTTCGTTGATCACTACCAAAGGTAATTAGCCCCTCATTTCCAACTTGCAACTGGAAACACAGCGCTAATTCATGCTTTCCTAAGGAAGTACAGGCTAACAGCATTCCTGTGACTTACTGCATTAGACATTGAAACGTGGAGGGTTTTTTCCCCCCCAGAAGACCCAAAGGACGAGCAGGGAGCCAGGAGGTGACACCGGCTTCAGGCATTTGCTCAGGCCCCTTGCTGCAGACACCTGAATGAGAGGCATCTTCATTCCCGCATTCACAGATGCTAAAATTAAAGATTACACGGCAGCCATGAAAAAGCCCTGCTAACCTGCCGAACCGCAAAGCCCTGGGCAGACATGGCCCCTCCTGTCCTCCAGGTGCTGAGATCAGCTCTGGAGCCCCTAGCATGGGTGCTCCCAGCGAAGGGAGGCACGTACGAAGAGGGAGAAGGTTTGAGGGCAAGGGCACTGGAGACAGAAGAGGCTGGTCTTTTGGGGATAGGGAACAGCAGCGTCCAGCCTGGGGAGAGCAGCAAGCTGTGACGTTAGTGAAAAAGGGATGAGAGCTCATTCGCCTGTTCAGGTTTCAGGGGTTGTGTTTTTACAGGTTGATGGTAACTACACGTTATAACTTTGCATTGTCCCTGATGTGAGCGACGAGGACTATGGCAGCGAGACGCACACCAGCAAGAGGTCGAAGAAGTTTTCAGAAAAGCCGTCTCTGGAAAGAAAGAGAGCAGCTATTGTTAATGCACACACAGGCCAGCGCCCACAGCCCGAAGCGAGCGGTGCTCGTCCAACAACACTGGGACTTCCACAGCCTAACCAGCCTGATCTGAAAGGAGAGCCCCACCTGCGCTATGCTCCCCCTTCATCGATTGCATGTTTTCAAAAACCCACACAGACAAAAAAAAAAAAAAAAAAAATAATTAACACTTTATGCTTTAGTCCCAGATGGTCCATAGAGCATAAACTTCGTAACTTTGAATCAAAAATGCCTCACTCCTAACAACATGGAAATCAGCACCACGCTCATGGATTCATGCATCCACAGCACACAAGAAGTAGCTCTAACAGCTCACAGAATTTAATTTTGTTTTCTCTGGGTACGCTTCTGTCTGTCTTCAGTTCCTCCAGGCAAGGCACAGACCGTCCCATCTGAACAGGAAATTCTGCTTACGCTAGTGACTGAATCACATTTTCTCAATGACACACTTGCTGAACACTTTCTCCATATTTCTGCCAGTATTTCTATGCTCCCAGAAATCCTCAAAGGCAGGGGCAGGTGTGTGGAAAATAAATGCAAATAAATGCAAAATTACATACTTCATCAGATTTCAGGCTGTTTGAAATGAGTCCTTGTCACTGTTGCAACCAGGTTTACTAACCCAATGGAAAGGTGAAGTGTTCTAACTTATCAGATAGAATTTATATTTAAAAAAAAAAAAAAGTAAAAATAATCAGGCATAGCTTGATTCAAAATCCTAATCTCACAGCATCATAAAGACACATTTCACTAACCAAGATCTTTCTGAAAGCCATTTACCTCCGAGAAAGAGTGGGTTATTATCTCTCTTGAAACTCCAAAAAGCAGAGAAAAGATAAAACAATCTGTACTTTAGAATCTCTATTTCAAGTTCATCTGTCCCCAACACCATCTCTCTTTCACAAGCTTTACTTGCTACGCATTGAACAGTCCACCCATAAATCAATCAATCAATACAAAGCTGATTTTTAGAAGAATTTTATTTCTATGACAGGACAATACAAAGCTGCTCAAACAGAAGAATCAAGTCTTAAAATCCTGAGAATTGTATCAAACTGCATTCAGTGCTTACTTTTATAGAGTATTATTAGTGTAAAGCAGCAGACATTCACAGTTCACCAAAAGGTGAAAACTCTGAGGAATCTGGAACTCGTACACCACTTTCTGTCTTTTACTATCGAGAGCTCCTTCTTCAAAATACTTCAGATTGCAGTGCTCTCGTACAACGAGTGCAGTGGGAACATCCCCATTCATGAATACATTTATTTGGCATAATCCCAATAGCAAAAATGAAAGATTACTTAGAAAATAACATATAGCCTGATGGAGGCAACCCTTCTACTTCATCAACCACTATGAAAGGAAGCATAGTCACCCATGAGATGGTGTGGCTGCCTTCAGTATGCAGTTAAGTGCTCCACTGGCATAAACAATATCAGTGAACTACAGAGTATTCTACGTGTTACGACTAAGATCATAAATACAAATCTCCCATAAATTCCTCACTTCTAAAACCCCTTCTCTCAAGTACATTTGCATTGTTGAGGCATATTTTAATATTGCATAGTTCTACACAGATAAGGTACTACTGCTTGCATTGTTGTTGCAAATGGCTACATTACTCTTAAATGGATACCGTTACCACAGTAAATCCCACAAAAATAGGCAGACTTCACATAGATCATTAGATGTCTTAACCTGAATATAACAGTACTCTTGAGTAGCGTTTTATTTATAAGTACTACATATAACTCGTGAACTTGCAAAGGCTTTTACATCATTATCAACCTTACAGCTGAGCTGCGACTGTTAACTGTAGCATGTCCTGAAAACACTGGAACACAGTTCTACACAGCACTTCTGCATCAGTCTCGGGACACGACTTCCAAGAAGAACAGGTAATAAGGATCCTATCAATACAGCAAACAATGAAGTTACCGCTTTTAATTGTCTAGGATAAAAATCACACAAATTGCCTTGAAATGTGAAACTACTGACACAAATTCTGAAGCAAAAATTGTCACACAAACATTCCATCCCAACGTTCAAAAAAGACTCAGATCCCTAGTGCCTACAATAAGTAATAACGTTAACACATCTTGAAAGTAGGTATTTTGATTTAAATACCTATTTCTACATGCAGTGGCATAAGTTTTCACTTATATTTGAAAATACCGTGAATTGTATTTCTTCTGTGCAACAAATTTAAAGTACTTTTTTCTGTTTACCTCATAAAAGCTAAATCTTTATCTGGTTCTATTTATCTTAACAGAGCCATAGATCAAAGTATAAATAGTTTGTATTCTCAAACAATCAAATCTGCACACATTTTTAGCTTTAGAAGGAAGTCATTCAAATTACACCTAAATCACAAAACAGCAAGTTATCTCAACACATTATAATCAAAGTAGTTTATTAGATTTGATAAAGCAGCAGTAATTTTTGACATAAGACCAATAAGCCAAAATTGGATATTTTCAAATCCTACCATTTTTGAGAAGTGAAGCCAAATGTTTCAGCCACTCCTTGTTACTCAAGGAGTTCTGGCTCGAGTCAAGAGATGTGTGTGTTGCTGCCGAAGCGATGGCTGGTGTGTGCTCCTGTACCCTATCTGGTCTACCTCAGTCAATCACTACTTTTTAAAAAACATCTTTCCATGTTACATTTAATGATCTCTAACACGAAAGTTTATTTTAAAGTAAGTTACTTTCTTTTGTTCCCCCCCTTCCTTTCACCTTTCCTCTTTCCTTTCTGCTTATTGTCAGTACCTTGGTGCCCATTTCACCTCCACTGTTGGTCCTTCCTCCCACACGTGCTTTCCCAGAATGTCAATGCCTCTGTTCCCACATACCTCACTTCTTAACCTTTCCTGACATGTTCAGCCATGTTTCTTCTGTCTTTTCCTTTCTGTATTCTCGTTCTTAGCTGCCTTTCCCCATTCGTGACAGACAGAACCACGCTCAAAACAAAATTATATCCTTACCTGTCATCTCTGATTGAGTAAAAAAAGCCATAGCCGTGTTCTACCATAGGGAGCGCACATCCACTAAGCCTGGTGTAGCCAGTCAGACTAGTTGAAAGAACAAAATTCCCCCCTCCTCCACTGTAAAACAACACAAAACAAACCCAGCACTTTTAAAGGTAATTTGAAACAAGTTGAGTTTCACAAAAAAAGTGATTTTATCCTAGCGGTCAAGAAATCTGCACACAAGAGGCCAATCTAACAAAATCCTTGGTATCAAGGGACACAATCTCCCCACAGGACAAGAACACAAAATACCTGGCTGTGAAGGCGTTATCCGCATAAAGCTCTGGCACTGGCAGTCCTTGCTCCTGGGCTATGAGTAGGAGACCCAGAAGATGACGATCAAATCCTGTCAAATAAATGCAAATACTGCATCATTAACAGCAGCATTTCCTGTTTTTCTGCTTCTTCTGGTCTGGATAGCTGGAAGCTTTAATAGCAGCAGCAAGACATAAATGACAGCCTACTAAAAACCAAGATTCATATTGTAGCATACAAAAACATTTCCCAAATATTTGATCTAAGAGTCCTTCCTCGCTTTCATCTTGCAAGAGTGAGCCCAAATGCAAAAGAACTAAGTAATATAAACCCAGCACAACTCCTGCAGAAAACAAAAACCAAGAAAACTTTAATTTCAGCCATGGAGAAGTTCCACAATTACATGAGCGGGGTGAATAGGCCTTCAGGGCCACAAGTGCCTCTCTCCACCCTACCTGGGGAGTTATGAAGGTTCATCAGGTGATTATTTCGTAGCTACTCTCTCTCATTCATAGATTAGTTTACCATGCTAACACAGATGGGTTAGAATTTCACCCAAAACTCTCCTCTGCCTTAAAAGACTGTACGTCCCACTTTCCAGCCAAGCATGTATTTGATCAGAAGGTATTTTGAAATAATGTTTAGCTGGGCAGAAAAGATGAATTAATACTCAAAGTGAGGGTGTCTTTGGGGCACAAGGAAGGGTGCAAGAACTAGGTTTTAGTTCCTCTCCTCAAAATTAACGTATAAAATGTTAAAGGGTAGTTTTTACTCAAGCTGAAAACAAGGAGACAATGAAAACATACCGGCAAACAGCAATATGCCCTTTTCACCCACAAGAAAAAAACCAACCAAACAAAAAAGCCTTTCCATTCCAGAGTACCTTTTCCATTCTCACATTCTTTCCTCATTTTATTGTGCTTTGCAAATGCCTCGTGCATCAGCTGTAGTCGTTCATAATTCTGCGTAAAGTAAGGGAAACAGGATTAAAAAAAAAAAAAAAGAAAAAACAATAAACAATCCAAATGAGTACCACATCAGAAATCACAGATCAGCAAGTTCTTCCCTTTCACACGTTCTAGCAATTTTAGATAGAAGAAATGGAGGAACTTGAAAGGTACTTTAGAACATCTCCAAACTATTTCTCCCAGATCCAAAGCCCTTTTTCAGCAGAACTTGCTCATTTGTTTCCTGTATCTGTTCTCTTACTTGGATCACTTTTGCACTGAACAATACTCTAAACCTCATGCTCCTTCCCAAAAAAGCAGAAACAATGTAAAGTAGGCACTGTGAAATACAGTAATCAAACCCAAAAACTTCCCACAGTATCACTTATTTAGAAACACAGTGCCTTTTAGCCAGTGCAGTTTTATTTACATCATCACCACACCCTGAACTGGTCAGGCAGTTCGACTAGATAATCACTGCAGGTCCCTTCCAAATGAAATAGTCTATTCTATTCTATCATTTTTCATTAAAAAAATAATTAAAAAAATCTGTGAAGCAAAACCAGAAAAACAAAAAAAGACCCTTATTAAAATATATACAGATGCCAACTGCATTCCCAAGTATTCCCTGCTGACTGAAATACTACTCCTATGACATTCATGTTTTTTTCAATTTTATAGTGAAACTTGAGTACTAAAACCAGAAAGAACAGAATAGAAATACATGTTTTGGTGAAGGAGGCCTAGAGAAACATCTCTAGATACCCAAGATCTTGGCTTCTAAGATCTTAGATCTTACTAGTTCTTTACCTACTTAAGCAGCACCTTTTGTCGTTTTTATTCGTTACACAAGAGGCTGCAGCAGAGAATGTGAAACAAGGACAGTAGCCACTCAATTTGGATTAAAAAAATCAAGCTACTAAGCACACAGGGGTAAAAGATTTTTTTTTCCTAAGTATATAACTTTAGGTATTTTCTAGTACCTTAAAAGCAGACTTTTAAGAAGACTTTTAATTTCAATACTATTGAACAGATCAAATGCTTTTTTAAGCCCCAAGAGTTCATCATAAAAGGCACATCAATAGGAAGATATTTGGAGGTGCTATTTAAAATTACAAAGAGTAAAAGGCTACAGTCAGTGTTAGAAGTAACAAACCTCTATGTGTACTACCTACAGAAGCCTGCTAGAAGATGACTGAAGAGCAGTGAAATAACAGGAATCTGCATTTGCATAGGAAAGCAGATTTGAATAATGGCCAGAAAATTGAGTTTTAAAGCTGCAGCACTTGCCAAAAGAAGCCAGTGAAGACCAGGAAAATATGCTCTTGAAGATTATCAAGCACATATACTTCCTGATGGCCATATTCTTGTATGTTTCTCAGGTGCATTAATAATATAGAACCTTTGAACTTCCTAAAGATAAGTAGCCTCTCTCAAAAACCTTCTCCTTGCTTCATTTCTCAGGCTCTGAGAAATGCGCGGTGAGGACAACAGGAAGAGCTTTGGTAGAGCTCTCACTTGGCAAGAAAGGCATGAAATGCTCTGCCAGCCAAGCACCAGAGGGTAGCTGCTGGGAAAAGAAAAGATCACAGGTTCAGCTATTTAGAGACAGACTCTGGAATACATCCCTGCTGCCACTAGGACACAAACAGATTTCAATCTTGCTCTTAGACTCAGCCATTAGATTAACGTTTCCTGATTTTACTTAAAAATTAGAACAACAGAACCACTCCTCAGCAGAATACAACGGTTTCAACCCAGTTACTTTTCGAGGTGCAAAAAACTCAGCACACTTACATTCTAGATACCAAAAGGTAAATAGGATAGAAAACCAAACAAGCCCACACATGACAGCTCACCTCAGTCGCAATGACCAGAGCCAGACTTCAAGGAACACATTTGAAATCTGTCTCACTGGAAACAGGCCAATTCCCATTAAAGACACAACAGAAAAATGAGTTTTAAGCAGTTCAAATGACAGGCCTTCTAAACAAATTATGATTAAAGTAGATTTCACTATTTACACTGGCAGAAGGATCCAACATGGACTTGCACCACTCCACTGCTTCCATAGTACACGATCTTATGGTCTCTGTGCGGCCATGATAGAAACGCCTGGTCATGGCAGTTTCGTAACAGCAGCCCGGGCTAAGAAGAAAAGTTATGGAAGAGTATCTCATTAACTTAACAAAACTATATGCTGTCTCAAGGAATAAAAAAGTTCCGCCAAGTATCTTATACATCTAGCTCAGAAGTGACAGTAAGCCACTAATTTTCTTTAAATTTTGTGCCTGAAAAAAAGCCACAAAGGAACTCTACAAGCCTTCCTGCAAAAGACGACTGAAAAAGTACCAGTGCTATAATCATGCCTCAAAAAGACTGGGTTGTCGTGGCTATTTTCTGCAGACTACAGATCTATCTCCAGTATAATTAAGCTGAAAATATGCAAGCTTTAGTTTCACTGTATATTTCCATTAAAAAAAAAAATCTACACCATCCAAAGCCTCAAAAATTAAGACACAGGCTTGAAATAAGCAGTGCGTACCAATGCATTTATAATGAAAAGCCTCAAATCCTTCTCTGTTGCATACTGACACCCATCCAGCTTTTCCCTGGAGCATCTGCAGCCCTATGACAGTCTACCATTTAATGTGCAATTTACATGAAACATATCTGTGTGTTCAGAACAGACTTAACAGGCTATTTTAATCAATTAATTTATTCCTAGAGTTCAGCAAACTGAGATCTACTGACCTTTCTTATGATAAGACAGGCATCTCCACTGACTAAGCATCATGCTCATATGACAAAAGCCTCCTTTTTCTGAAGCAAGCAATACTCTCCAGGTCAGTAATGACTTATACAAGCCATAACCAGTGCTAGCTAGCAAACAGAAATTTGGGAACACCAATACCAGGAAGAATGCTGCCTTTTTCCAATAATACAAAATAAAATCCAAATAATCCAAAAATGCAGAGTCAAGCATTTGGAGGGTCACTATCTATATCTCTGTCATTCTGCCCAAACCTTCACATCTAACGTTGCTAAAGAAAGTGAGACACTGAGGTTTGTGAGGTTTTTTACAGTCTTGAAAGACTATTTTACTGATGGCTGCTGCTTGCTACTGATAAAGCTTTCTTCTCCATCTGAGCAACTATCCAACATTAAAGAAACACGCATTTGGTGTTTGCCCAAATATTTACTTTGTACAGCCCAAATTTACGTTTTCATGGATCGTCTTCTGCCCTCCATTCCACAGTACATACACACGTGATCCCTACGGGCACAATTCTCCTGAAACCAGGAGCACAGGCCCCATGGAGTTCAATGGCACAAAATAAGGCCCTATGCAACTGTTAATATAAAAAAAAAAAACCCACCACCTTACTGCTTCATTCTTATAACACCACGGCAAATTACACACCGGTATTGCAAAGCCACTGCATTGTGCCTCCAGACCCACCCCTTTACCCAAGAAACTAGTTTTTTATTCCTAGTCTAGGTAATGAGATTTTCTTACCGTCCATGGCATTTGTAATAAGCCAGCTGAAGGGCAAGCTGCACAAATGTATCGGGATGAAGTTTCTTCTTTCTAATCAATGCTTTGCCGAAGGATGTGAAGGCATAATGGACTAGCTGCAAGTCAGATACCTGTCAAACCACAGGAGGAAAAAACCCAGAAGTCAAGAAACTGCAAATATCACAACTTGGTTAACTTCAAATAAAACACATTCAATATAAACCAACAATGTAACAAATTAAACCATGGCATTAAGTCCTCTGATACACGAATTAAACAATAACACACATCCCCGTTCTCCAGCATGGAGAAAGACCAGCTAAAAATATACAAATAGAATGGGGGCCGGGAGGAAGTGACAACAAAGAGAAGCAGAAAGAAATTCCACCTTTTTGTAATACAGTTCTTTGGCACGTCCAATTTCACTTATAATTTTTTGATCCACTGTGAATACAAGTTCCTCTGGCCACGGAATATCCCTCACTTTATCTGATCCCTAGGAGGATGTGGACAGAAAGAAAGAGATAAAATAGAAAATATTATCCATAAGAAAAGACATTAACTAATACATTTGAAAGTTTAAAGGATAGATACCTTCCATTTTCCCTCACTTTCAATAATCTTCTTTTCGGCATAAGCCAACATGGTAATTAAAGCCATGGCATCAAAAGGAGCATGCTAGAATCATAAGACAAGACATCACATTATTTGTATAACTGTAAGACAACTGAATTGCTTTTTTTCCTACCCCACACTTTTTCCTGAGGACCAACAGCTTTACTGCACAGCGTTGGACTTGTTTTTCTAGTTCCATGATACATAAAAGTCCACCCACTGTTTTGAATGCTCAGAAGCCAGACAGGGAGGCACAATATACCACTGCTGTGGAAAAGCAGATTTCAGGCAAGAGGTAGGCCCTTCTGGCCATTCAATAGATCTCAGTTTAAAAAACATAGCTGTTGAAATAGCTACATAATACAAAAAGTTAATTTTAAGCCTTCTTGTGCAATGTAATTTTTGTCTTTGGAACTCCCTCATTAAATGCTTTTAGAAATAAGATTAAGATTTCAGATCTCATGTTCTTAAATCAAATATGGTGTAACACCAAACATTGTGAAAGCAAACTGCTGTTGGAAATGTGCCAGACAAGGTGCCTGATAAACAAGGCTACACTAAAGAGAAACATATTAAACATAAAAAGTAATACTCTGAAAGGGAAAACTTAGAAATTAAATACTTGAAATGTTTATAAGGGGGAAAAATTTTTCAACTTACGTCACAGAATGCGCTACAGACTCCATTGGAAAAGAATATGCTATTGTAGGATTTATCTCCCCAGCGTACAGTTGGATTACCTAGTAGCCCCAGCCTTGTAACCTAAAGCAAAAGTTACATAATGTGAGCTCTAAAAAACACTGAGGACACTGCCAGCCTCTGTGAGCTACATCAAGACGGTGAGACCTCCCTGAGAGGTAAGACATTTTCATGCAGTTGAAGATGAAACATGATTATAAGCCTAAATTTTTAAATTAAAGAGTGGTAAGTTGGACTACTATATTTTTGAGGACCCTGAAGGACAGAGGGGCTAAAAGATTACAGAAGTACATTTCAGCCATTCCCACTTCCAATGACCTAACAATTCAAACTATTTAAGTATGCCTATGGATCAACAAGAAGCACTATCTGCATGTTTATCTGCTTCATTTTCATTGTTCTGAGACACCAAGGAGCGCTACTTCTGCATACATGCAGCAGAAATTTTTATATAAAAAAAACCCAGACATGAATTATCAAAAATCCTTAGCTACCTCGCTGTAGTCCTCAGGAGTTGCATGGGGACTAGCATCATCAAGGCAGACCGCAAACAAACTTCTCTGAATTTTTTCCAGATGAGTCAAGTTCTTTGGATCAAGATCAATCAAATATTCACGCAACTAGAAAGCATAAAAAGACAAAACTAAGTGAAATGACATATTTCCAGTGATCACAACGCTTTTTTCAGGAAATCAGCTGTTGAAGCATTCCCACCTCTGCCCATTTTGTCCTTTCGTTGCTTGTTAAGGCTGCCAGTCCTGGCCCATCTGGTTCACTATGGCATCTTTTCTGTATATAAGTAAGTTGCCTTTAAGAAGATTTCAAGAACTGAAGTTAACAAAGAACATATGGAGAGAAGATAGAAGTCACCCTTTTAATCTCTCTCTCTTTTGCCAAGCTGGAATTTTGGTTCCTCATTCACAAGCTAATTTCAGGAAGCATGAATCAGCTCCCTCAGACTCTAAGAGCAACTGAAGACCTGCTCTATTTTCACTTACTAGTGGTTAATTCAGATTGCAGCTACATGTACAATTTTACATGTAAACAACCACGATCCTGAAGTGTTATTATGCATTTAATTTACAACTACATTTAAAACTTCAACAGTGCAGATCAAGCTTCCCCAAGCTGCAGACATATACAATACTGCAACTTTTATAGGAACAAATCAGACACAAGAGCAAAACTTCCACTCAAGATAAACCATGAAATTTAAAGCTGAACAGGAGCTACAGTACATCCTAAATGTAGAGACTGAACTACACAAGAATACTTCTCTTCCTACCTTTTCCTTGCATTTCCCCTTTCAAGGGCTATTAACAGAGACATATGTTGAAGTATCATAGGTATTAAAGAACCAGATTTCCAAAAAAATAGTTATTTTTGAGCTTCCCTAGCTAGATTTTGTCTTGCCTAAGGAACTTCCTACTGAAACATCTTCATTCAACCCTTTCCTGTAATGTTCTGTGGGTGTATTCCAACAATACGTGATCATCACACTTCATGGCAAGATGTCATCCACTAAAAAAGAATTCACTCAAACCTGAACCCTCAACTAGAGGATAAGCTGTAGCTTCTCTAACACCTCATTCTTTGGGGCGAAGGGGACAGAAGACGACAGACTCTCTTTGGTATGTAGCTTAAATAGGATAGTTCATTGAAACAAGGTAGTTTGAAAACCTGAAAATCTCTGGAGGAGTCACCATACTGCCTTCATGTATAGCATCAAATGCAAACACTCGACCTCGACACAGAACTATTAAGTGAGACGGGCATTCACCTTCGGTCTCTGAAATGAAACAAAATGCCAAAACATGAAAATCCAATCGTAGGGATAAAGTGAGTGACAGATACAGAAAAAACACTCAGCAAGTCCTACAGACCCATTTTTTGTTCAAAAGGAGGCCGACTTCATACAGTTAAAACAGAAAAGAAAGAATAACTTTTGAAATCCAATTGCATGATCTTATTGCAAATTTGAAAACATTTTTACAACTGTCAGAGAAAATACAGAGAAGTATGTAACTTTCACTGTTATTAACTACTTCAAGTCATTGTCACTACCTAGTAGCAAATGTTATTTATTTATCTGTCTTATAGGCAGGAAGACCCTCTGCCCAAAGGAGTGCTTCTTGCTGAAAGCTGATCTAGCAACATTTCTCTCTTGCATGAGTTTTGCTTGGTTTTGTTTGTTTTTTTAAAGGGATGAATATAATGCAGCAAGCCTGCTGCTAAGACACTTTGCAGATGATTGAGTCCTTCAGTTGTCAGAGTGTTTATGCAACCAGCTTCAGTTATGCAGTTCAAGATCCAAGATCAACTACCATGTCAATCAAACCCGATCTGTAATCTGCAAATCTGTAAAAAGGGAGCACTGACATACCAATTTGGCCACTATACAGAAAAGCAGATGGTGCTGGCCCACACTAGGCCAGGTACACCTGCATAGCGTTGCCTTACTGAATCCATCTACCTGGAAATAAGAGTAAATATAGCTCGAAAAGATTCTGATAAAAAAAACAGACGTTAAAATCCCAAGAAATGTGGCCACTGTGTTACATCTCTTCCAGTCCAGTACTCCACCCTGAGAAAAAGAAGAAAGGTATGCTACTTTGCCCACAAGTATTTAACTGAGTTGGTATCCACCGAAGTCTTAATTTTAACTATAAGCCTTTTACATCTATCTTTATGGTCCTACTTTCTAAATTAGGTAATGTAATTCAATACATACCTGATTAAAGACATTCTAGAGTGGGGAATTTGTCATTTCATGTAAGCCTCACATTCATAGATCACAAACTTAATTTCTAACATAAGAAAAAACAGAAGGGATGACATCAAGCTCAGCTACTTTAGGCAGTATCCTCCTAACCGTAGCTATCTAAAGCAAGGGGTAGAATTAAGTTTGGAAGTTAAAATACCTAGGATTAAGTGTCTGAGATCTCATTACAGTTGGTAGAGATCTACCCAATACACTTAATGACATCTCATGAGCTCTTCACCTGTTCTCATTAAGGTGCAGGCTGAACGAATAGCTCTCCAGGTTCCACTCATCAGGCTTTCTTAGCTTTTAGTATTGTCTTTGACTCCAAGTTGACATTACCTGTCAAATTTTAGCTGCCCTACTCTGCAAACTGAATACTATTTCCAAGAGTTTAGATCATGTCAGTTCCCTCTATAGCCAAAGGAGAAAAACAAATCCCTCCCTGGATGGCAATTCCTTCTGCCTATCTTAGGCACCTCTCTATTTTGTCGGCCCAGATCCTTCTCTGGAGGTATTCATATTGGTCCATGAATCACAGAGAACCAAGACAACTGACTGGACTACATATTTCATCTGGAGGCAGAATATCTGCATGGAAATGGATATTACATGCTGTATATGACATGAAAAATTATGTAAGCAAGATTGTTTAATGAAGTTCTTAAAATATTCTAAGGCAGAAAAGAGACCTGAGTGACATAAATTGCATATCCACAGGATACTAGCTTTGTTTATTACGTGTGATCAAACATAACACTGAATTTCCACCATTTGAATGTTTCTTCTATGTTTTGCTATTTAAACTGACTCATCCACTGTAATGCTAAGATAAAACCTTTGAAACTTGCCTTCAACTTTGCATTTTCTCATCATATCCTGCGATTTGGAGATTTCCTTATATATTTTCTACGGAGCAAGGCAATACCTCCTGGAATTCCTGAGTCTTACAGCAATTCACATCTCCCATGACTACGTAGAGTGACACTGCTGAACAAATCTGGACACATCAGAATGTGTGTGGCAGGGGTGCTAATGATTTCGCTTAGTTGATTACTAATGCTACAGTATTATTAAGTAGAGGATGAATAAGAACATCATACTTTTAGCCTAGCTCTTTATCCTGCACCCTAGAAAACTGCTGGGAGTTTAAGAGAATGGAATGGCTTCAAGAAGGACTATGGAATACTTTCAAGGTTGAAAACAGAAGCAGCTGACCAAGCCAAGAAACAGCACAATGATAGAAAATAAGTAAGAATTGTCCCAACAGAATATATGGGAGGACACTCGAGAAATGCATTCTGTGGAAAAAGAAGCAATTAGTAATAATACTGAAATTCCGTCCACGGATTTTGTCTTTTTTCAATTCTTAACGCATCTTATAGGCATCAGGCTGGTAACACACAATTTGAAGCAGAGCCTTCTTTCAACCTTAGAAAGGACTAAATATTGGACCAAAAAGGGCATTTGTAGATTAGATGTCTTCTTTGCCTCGTTTTGTAAGCACTCAACAACCAGTACCTGATTTAGTTTTTGAGGAAGCAACTATTTATAGTTAAAATGACCCTCCATTAGCCCATTAGTTGGCTAATGCACATTCCTTGTGTTAAACCAAAATTTGCATTTGCTTACCGGTTTTAAAATAACTGCCGATTGAGTCTCTGGTAACTCCAGGAATTTTGCAAGTGCAGAAGAGCATTCGAAATTGGTTCATGTCCAGAACAGCATCCCTAGATCTCTCTATAGCCACCTTCTCTCTGTAGTAAACCAACACACCAAAATTAAACAAGAGAAATTATAATCGTGCAAGTGAATCAAGGTAAAACAAACCCATCTTCTACTGCAAAGAATGTATGCCAATGAACATGAACATATCTTTGTAACTGAAGTACACATAGACAATTAATATTTAGAATCAATTAATTTTTCTCAAAGTCTTACGCTCGTAATAGGTCCCAGAATTTCAGGGTGTGCCACAAATTTATAGATGCTCTTTCTATCTGAGTGCCCTCTTTTGCTGGCCAGCAGTGTTCAATAAAGGGACCAGGGCCTCCCATATTACAGTGTATCTGCGTTGATATGCGAAGGTCAAGATAAGCCACATTCAGCCACCAGTCCTCCAGCTGAAAATGAAAAATGTTTAGCATCAGAATTAAGTTTAGTCATTAATTCTTTAATAATCACATGATTGTTCAACTGCCTGCTTTTTATACTACTTTTTTTTTTTTTTTAAATATTTGGAGTAGTAGTTCCTATATAACAGAAAGCAGGACAGTGGTCAAAACAAACTGCTGAGCATAACAACACATCTAGCTCTTCCATTTTCAAGCCTGAAATAAAATTCTGTACTGCTTAAGACTATTAAACTGTAAATTTTGATGAAGATTCCTTTCCCAATATTCGTCACCTTAAACTCTTGCAGATATCACCTGTGGCTGCTGCAAATATCAGACAGATTAATCCATGAAGAATGGAAGGAAAGGAAATGTGCGTGAGAGAAGATCTGTGTCCTGTTAAGGTTTACAAAGTTCTCATTAATTGCACTTGGTAACAACCCCCCCTTGTATCCCTTTCTCTGTTGAAAGGCAACTTTAAAATGCTACCACATAGCTTTCTTCAGGAAAAAATAAAGGATAGAGGCCAAACTCTAAATTCCACCTTCTCTTTTTTTTTTTTGGNNNGGAGAGGGGAGGGGAGTTGTCAGGGTGGAGAGAGGGGGGATGGAGGCAACAGAAGAAGAGGCTGACAGAAAAAGCATCCAAAAGCTCATTGGTAAATTAACATTTCAGTTAGTGAACTCTCTTAGCCATCCAACTTTGAAAAAAACAAATCACACGTATAAAGGGAATGTGTTCATAGCCATATGCCAAGTGGCAGACATAAGGACTATCCTAAGATTAAAAAAAAAAACCTAAATGATTCTTTAAATTATATTCTGAACAACCAACTTTCCATAAGTTGAATTATGATTTCTTACATGTCTAAATACATACCCAATTCCTCCTCGTCTTAGCTCTTTCCAGTAATTTCTGATGCAACTCTTTCCCAATCCCATTTTCAAATTTTTTAACTATACCTTCAGTTCTTTTATATTCTTCTTCATTCAGAAATGGCTTCACTGTAAAAAGAAAATATTTTTATTTTAAGGAAAATTGCATACTGAGATTTATTCCAAGATTCAGATAACTACAGGCAAGGGAGCAGATGAAAATATCCCAAATTTATTTTTCCAAAAGAAATATTTGAAAGAAAAAGACCTTTTTAAAAATTTGTAAATAAATGACAGTGTGTTCTAACAAAACATGAAGATATACTTTTAAATAAATACAGATGCTGGCAGATTAAAGCAATTGCTGAAAAGCTGAAATACTTAACAGATAACTAAATCCAATATATTTAAAACTGTAGCTGGAGTACTATGGAGTTCTGCAACTCCATCAGCTGCCACACAATTCACGGAGTCATTAATTTTACAGGAACTTGGTAAATTAATGCACTGAGTCATAAATGTCTGCCACCCTACTGCACCAGCCTTTATTTTCAGAAGTCCATTCATGGCCTACAAGCACCTTGCCCATCAATTCTCATTCACTGTCCCCACCTTACCTCTACCTTTGAATGAAACTGATGGCAGCTATTACTACCTAATTTACATATTCTAAAAAACTTCTGGATTTCTCTCCAATTGTGTGCCATGCAGGCCAAAGTTCTCTGTAAACATCTGCAAAACTAGCCATTATTTTAATCTAAACCCCTCCTTAAAGCCTTTTAATCATGAAATCTATGGTCAGTTACAGGTACTGCTGTCAGTTCCCACACAGGCACATCTCACTGTCACTGTGCAGAACACATTTCTTGTCTGCCTTGCTAGTGCTAACCCCATCATCTACTTACAGCTCTTAACAAACAGGTAATGATACTTGTTTAATTTTAGCAATCGTTTATCTGTGTCACCTCTAATCTAGCTTTTGTGAGTAACAACAGAGTTTCAGCTGGGCAAGGTCTCAAACAATTGCCAAGCCTGGTAGGATTAAAATCTTACTTCCTCACAACTGTGTCTTGCTGCAATTATGACCGCTTGCCTGCAACGACTACTTTTTTCTTCACAGATCTAGAGATCTTCTAGTCCAGTATCTCATCTCAGCAGGGTCAGCTACAGCGGGCTGCTCAGGACTGTGCTGGGTTTTAAATATCTCCAAGCGCAGAGACTCTGCAACCTCCCTGGTAGCGATCTGTTCCAGTGCTTAATCACCCTCACAATAAAAAAAAAAAAAAAGTTTTCTTACATATAAAAGGAATTTCTTTTATTTCAATTTGTGCTCATCACCTCTTGTTCTGCCACTGGATACCACCGTGATGTCTGGGTCCATTGCCTTTACTCCTCTCCAGCAAGTATTTACACACATTGCAAAGATCCCTCTTCGAGCCCTTTCTTCCCCAGGCTGCAGTCCCAGCTCTCTCAGTCTCTTCTCATATCTCAGATAATCACCCTCATGGCCCTTCGCTGGCCTCACTCCAGTACGTCCATGTCTTGTTTGTGCCTGGGGAGCCCAGAAATAGACACAGTGCTCCAGATGTGGCCTCCCCAGTGCCCAACAGAGGGGAAGGATCACCTCTACCTGCAGGCAGTGTTCCTTCCAACGCAGCCCTGAAGGCTGCTGGCCTGACCTGGCTGCAAGGGCACATTGCTGGCTCACGTTCAACTTCACATCCACCAGGACCCCACGGGCTTTTCTGCAAAGCTGCTTTCCAGCCAGTCGGCCACAGTTTATGCTGGTGCGGGGGGTTATTCTTCCCTGGGTGCGTGACTTGGCATTTCTCTTTGTTTGCTGAACTTCATGAGGATCCCGTCAGCCTGTTCCTCCAGCTTGTCAAGCTGCCCCTGATGACAGTAGAACCACCTGGAACATCAACCACTCCTCCCAGCTTTGTATCACTTGTAAACTCGGTCTCATCATCCAAGTCATTAATGATGATGTTAAACCATGCTGGACCCCTGGGGTACACCATCAGACACAGGCCTACACCTGGAATACGTATCTCATCACAAACCTTCGAGCACAGCAGCTGAGACAGTTTTCAGTCCACCTGACTCTCCACTACCTAGTACATCCTTCATCAGTCTGTCTGTGAGGAAGCTTATTAAAAAAAAGAAAAGAAGCTTTTGATGCACCAAAAGCCTTGTTAAAGTCAATATAAACAATATCTAGATGCAACTTGAACTGCACCACCATCAGTTGTGAAAACAAACAAAAAAAGAAATAGAGCCATCCACCTGTTAACAGTCTACAGTATTCACCCAGGAAACCGGGAGTTCAAAGCTGCCCCAGATGAGGGTAGTCCCACACTCGGGTTTCACAGAGAGTGACCTTACTACCACACAGTACTGTAAAAGTGATTCTCCTCTGCCATTCAAGTTACAAAGTCATTACAGAGCAATACACACACACACGAGAAAGAAAATAAGCAAAATTACTGGGTTCTGGTCCCTGTTTGAGGGGTGGCCAAGATTGGTAGGGGACCGGAGCACATGATGATTAAATGAGGCTGAGAATTGAGTTTGTTTAGCAAAAGAGAATACCTTGCTGCACTCTGTAGCTGAATGAAAAGGCACAGCGAACATCAAGCACAGTTCCTCTCAGAGATGCACAAGAATAGTACGTGAGAAAATGGACACAAGTTGGAACACAGGAAATTTCTAACAAGGAAAATGTGAGAGTTGGGGGTTTTTTTGATCATTGCTGGTTTGTTTTTTGTTCCCCCTCCCGCAATCATGAGGGTGATCAAACACTCAAACAGGTTGCCCAGAGAGGGTGTGGAATCTCCATCCTTGCAGTTATACAAAACCCAGCTAAGCAAGCCTGAGCAACCTGCTATAGCTGGACCAGCTTTGAGCTGGTATCTGGCCTAGATGAACCCTTCCCAACCTATACGATTCCATGATGACAGGGCCTCTTCCCATTTAAAAACCATTTGATCAGCTGTAGAACCAGCACTATGAGGAAGGAGCAGAACTCATTCCCTTTCTCACTAGAGTTCAGCGAAACTTCTCTCTTGCCACTTTCTCCAGGCTCACAGATTTTGTCTTCCTTTCTGCACAGATCAGGTCCGCCCAGAAACAAGAACTATCCCATGAAAGAAGTCTTTAGTTGCATAGTTAAGGAACCCTCTGGAAAACTAGAGCTTTGGGTTTTCATACTCTCAGGGTGAGTCCAAGCTTCTGAGTCTCAACCTCTGGAGCAAGCTGAAGGGATAAATAAATAACATGGCTACAGCCACCTTCTCCGCTCGAGGCCTACCTTCAAAACAAGGTTAGTTACCCTGAAACCAAAGCAGGGGCAGCTACTTTAAAGTCCAAAATAAGGCACCTTGTGAGACACACTCTCCCCAGCTTTTCTAGTTGACTGGCTTTAAACAGGCAAGTGCTTCATTAACAGGTGCACTAACTAATGTTAAATGGCTGGGATCCTCCTCCAACCAAAAAAAGACAGGAGTTTCCAAGGAATGATTAACAGCATGTATGAAGGGTCATTTGGAGCATCTGAATCATTCTTTAGAAGCACCTCCCTTCCTTTGCTCACCTTCACAGACTAAACAAATGAAGAGCTTAAGCTCTTGAGAGAATCACCAGGCTGATGTCTAGAATTGTGTACTGCACGTTCTGGCTTAAGGTGATTTAAACAAGGGAAGACTGCAGCAGAACAAAAAATACCAGACTAACTTTCCTCCACCTCCAGTGAGACTAAAGGAGACCAACAATGATGATCAAAGATATAGAATGACTTATGTACAAGGAACGGCAAGTAGGTAGTAACTTTAGCATGAAAAAAAAAAAAGGGGACATGTGATTAGGTATTTATGAAAACACAGATCGGAATCGGAAAACAAGAGCAAACAAATTCACTGTCAGATTTTATCACTACATGACAGAGTTATTTATTAGCTTGGAAAGCCAGCTGGGTGTCCAAAACAAAGTTCTAAAGGGCAATTCTGCTACTAAAGGTTCACTACCATTGCAGTACAACTTTAGTTAACCTGCACTACAACAGAAAGAAAACGGTTTTTGACACACATGACATTTTTCCTCTAAAACCACCATTTCAACATTCAAAACATGATGTTGTAAGGAACAGCAAAGAAAACCTATTGCCATCTACTGGGCCATTTCCACTACACTGAATTAAAGGGAACTCAGAGTGAACTTAAGGATTTCTATTTTGGAAAAGGGAAATTTTGGTATAATATGGTTCTGTAGAGGACAGAACTCCAGGTCTTACTCTAGGAGCTTTCCTGTATTACGGGTAAAATGGTAAGCAGTAGTTCCAAAAAAACCAAAGCTCAATGTCTCTGAGTTCTGAAAACTATTAAAGGAACACAGAAAGGTAATCTTTAAGTAATGCATCTTTGTCATCCCTGATGTATCAAAGCCTAATATGATAATACAGAATTAATCAGTCATCTCTGCTTTATAAACAAAGCTAGACACTTGTACATAGACTGTTTTCAAAACTTTTCTCTTATGTGATCTTCTTTAGAGAGCAAACATTTCACGGCAAACATTATCCAAAAATACCCACTACTGCCTCTTCCTACTACCATATAGTTAACAGTATTGGTGAGAAAGAAGAATATTTAAGTATGAAAAAGTCTGAAATAAAGTTTGGGTTTTTTTACAAAGATCCTGGGCAAACACAGTAGTCACTAGGCAAAACAAAATTTCTAAATGGAGAACTATTTTTCATTAGACCAACTGGTATAGCCAAAAAACAAAACCAAAACTTTAGGGAGGAAAAAACCTCAAGCCAAAAAGTTAATCTTCCCACACGCCCAATTCCCATCCATGCTGAAGAAAGGTAAATGCGGATAAAAAGATAAGTTTTACTCAGATTACTCTGGGCACCTGATTTACCATTTTGAACCTGAAAAAGACCCTTTTGCGCTCTAGTCTCAATCCCCCATCCTAATTACACCAGATGATACAAGCTGCCTACAAATCACACCGCAAACATCTTCTGACTAGCCTGGTTATAACAGAACACACTATTATTAATATTTTACTATTAAAATATTAACCCATTACCTGCGTCAAGGTATTTACTTAAAGATTCCTCAAGAGGAGGTACGGGCAGGGGAGGCAGAGAATCCTGGTACTGAAAGGTCCGCTCCTCAGAGGATTCAAGCACTTGCTTTTCCATAATGCAGATCTGTAGGATAACATCAACAGTCCGTTAACAGAGCCGAAGTTTGAGACATATGATGTGCCTCCCCACGCTGTTTCCTTCATCTCCCCAGCCATTTGCACGGCAGAAGACACCTATCAGGGCAGCGCCCGCGGACAAAGGCAGGATCGAGGGCTCCTCGTCGGCCACAAACACGCAACGGGGGGGGAAGCAGGCTCAGGGGCTGCCACTGCGTCTCCGGACGGGTCACGATTAATAACCCAGAGGCCTGCTGCTCTTCCGTCCCCAGGAGCCGCCCGCCAGCCCTGGGGCACCCCTCAAACTGAGGCCGCAGAACTGGGGAAGGGGGAAATCGCTCGCCCGGCCCGGCTAGCGGCCGCCATCACGCAGCTCACCGCCCCCCGCACACCCTCACCCGGGCCCCCGCAGCCGCAGGAACGCCGACGGGGAGCCGTACGCCCCCTACCCCAGCGCTCCCCGGGGCCCAGCAGGCAGGGGCACCACGGCGGGGGTTAACGGCAGCTTCGGGCCCGCACCGGGGAGAGAGGCTTAGCTGGATGGGGCTGGGGGTTGAGGAGACAGCCGAGTCGAGCTGAGCCGGCCCCGTGACCCTCTGCCCGCCGCCGCCCACCCCCCGGCCGAGGGAAGAGGCGGGAGGCGGCCACCGCTCGCCCCGCGGGGCGCCGCTTACCCTGGCCTGGATGGGCCCACCGTCGCTTCGGCCGGCTCGTTGCTCGCCTGCTTCGCCGCTTCCCTCGGGCCGGCTCGTTGCTCGCCTGCTTCGCCGCTTCCCTCGGGCCGGCTCGTTGCTCGCCCGCTTCGCCGCTTCCCTCGGGCCGGCTCGCTGCCGGCCTTGCCGCTTCCCTTCACCTCTGCCCTACTTCCAAGCGGCCCCGGAAGGCGGGCGGGGTGGCTCTGCGGGGGCGGGAGCAGCAGGAGGCCTGGCACGGCCTGGGCGGGCCGCGGGCTCCGGGAGGGGGGTGAATAAAAGGACGCGGGTGGAAAGCGTAGTTGGGGTGGGTTGTTCTTGGTGTGTGTCGTGCTGGGTAGGGGTCCCCCTTCTTTCTCCTCCTCAGCTGATGTCCCCCGTGGGCTGCGCTTGTAACCCCGGCAGCATCCGCAGTAAGTCTGGGCCCATCTGCGAGCTCTGGGGGGCTGCTGGCCCGGGGGTAAGTGGCCCTGCTGCTTTGAGGGTGGGGAGAGTTCAGGACTCTGCAAGGACGTTTCTGCGGCCAGACTACTGCGTTTCTGTGCTACCGGTTGAGATGGTGTGTGGTAAGGAGGCTTGTGAGATGTGACTTCCAGCTCCACAGGAGGGGGGGAGGCACAACCCACCAGCAGTGAGACTGGGGTTTGGAGCAGGCCTCTCCAAGTAGATGCTTTGCCACATGGGGAAGCACCACTTGCACTGGGAAAGGCATGTGGAGCCAACCCAGTCCCATGTGCCATGGCTAGTGAGGTCTCTGCTGTCGGAGATGCCTGCCAGTACTGCTGGGGCAGTTCCTGCCACCTGCATGTATGCATGGCTGATGTGTGATGGAAGCTATGGCTCAGGCCAGTCCCACACCCTGAGGGGGTCCTGATAAAGAGTCAGGAGTGCCTGGCAGATGAAGTTGCCAAGCTGCTTTCCATTATATTTGAAAAGTCGTGGCAGTCTGGTGAAGTTCCCGCTGACTGGAAAAGGGGAAGCATAACCCCCAT
>JAOXJK010000012.1:22762700-22788927 GCA_025774025.1 Xenus cinereus | reverse complement strand
GATCTTCAAGCCCTGCCTGGATGCTCCTGAGTGATGTGCTCTGGGCAACCCTGCTTTGGCAGGGGAGTTGGACTAGACGATCTCTAGAAGGTCCCTTCTAACTCCCGACAGTTCCATGATTCTGTGATTAGTGCCCATTTTGTAAAGAAAAATTCAGTCTTTCAGCTGTGAAAGATTGAATCTCTCATGTTTTGCTCCTTTCTGTCACTGACTTTGCTCAATGAGACGGCATCAGAGCATCGCAAACTGAAAGCTTTTAAAAAGGATAGCCCAAACCTTTTTTTTTCTTTTTTTTTTTTTTTAACCTATTATAAGCTTCCATTCCTGACTCAGTCACATGTAAGATTTGTAGTCGGTGTTTCCATTTTTTAGTTTTTTTCCACATTTTTGGTTGTTGGCCACTGTGCTGGTACGCCAAGGGGGTTAGGCAACCACAGGCAGGATGGCTCCGTTAAGGACTAATCAGACGAGTTGGCAGGTCTTGGTCCATCTCAGGCCTTGGTCCATCTCAGATCTTGGTCCATCTCGCGTCCCTGGGACACCCGCTCTGGGTGTTGGGAGCAGAGGGAAACAGAGGGAAACGGGGAACGGAAAGGGGCAGGGTGGCCCTGCCCTCCCCCAAGAGTGGGATGGAGCATGGCCTGGGTGGCCCTACAGAGCGTTCCATGGGTTCTTCTGAGAGAAGAAGGCGGTGCTTTGTTGTATTTTGAAATGCTGAGTCCGTTTTACTCTTCTCTGGAAATGACCTCCGTGGTTTTGACTCCCGTTGTGGATAACAGCTCCGCAGCTCTGCTTTTCAGGGATACAGCTCCCTTCGATGTGTTTCTCCTGCTGGCTCCCAGATGAGGGCTTAACTGAGGGGAAAATCCCTCCAGGTCAACGCTCCTTTATGGCAGTACATACTGTCGGGGGAATTTCAGTGAAGATGGGGTTTGTCCTTTTTTTTTTTTTTTTTTTTTAATCAAGGTAGCTTGCTGCCAGCACACAGGGAACGGATGAGACTAAGCAAAACGGTATTTTGTGAATATGTAAAGGCTGCAGCTCCAGAGATGCCCATCAATGCTGTCCCTGTGCCTGCTTGGGCAACCGGGAAACCCGTGAGGGAGTCACGGCACATTTCTCCTGATTTGAAGCCCGAGCTCCCCTCATTCTGTCAGCTTGGCTGTGCAGCAACGAAGATCTTACTGGTTTAGCGAGGAGATGGCAAATATTAACCCAGGCAGGGCTATGGGGACTTCCTGGGTTACTAGGGCCTGTCGTCGGGCCTGCTGCCCTGTCTTCACTGTGACCCTGGACTAGATCAATCAGAGCTAAAACAGTTATCCTTTCTCTGCTCCTGTTTCATTTTTCTCATCCCTAAAGGCATGGTGTAGGTGACACACCAGTAGAAGACCCTTCTGAGCTTTCTGGAGGCTGTGGAGGATTGCCTTCCTTTACTAAAAACATAAATTTAAGAGAGTCTGCGGATTTCTATTATACCTTCTAAATGGGGACAAAGACATGGATTAAAGAATAAAAAGGCAAATTAATTTTTTTTTTTTAAATGCTAAATAAGTTCAGGAAGCTGGAGCTTGTTTCCTAGTAGGGTGAATTTCTGGGGAGGGGTGTTTCCCCATCTCATAATACTACTGCAGTGCAGCTGTGCAACAGTTACAATTGAGTGCTCCTTCAAGCTGTGGTTCTGGGTTTGTTCTGTGGTTTTGTTTGTTTTTTGTTTTTTTTTAAATCTGTAATACCCCCAGCTGCTTCAGTTTTAGGAGGGTCTCTTGTCACTGGCGTTACCTTGCTGTCCAGTTTGCTGGTTTTTTTATTTATTTAGAGAAAAAAAAAATAAATAAAAGCAGCACAGCCTGTGCTTGTAGGAGATCTGTTAAGGATTAGCACTGAGCTAATGGGAGGAGGGCGATAGTTGCCATCATCACTTTGAGATGGGATGTTTCTCTCCTGCATTCCCAAGAGAAGCTTCTGGTAGCAATGTCCACAGCAAACAGTACAGTGTTTGAACCAGTGTTTACTTCCCCTCTTTCTTCCCTTCACAGCTAGGGTGGCAAAACACAGAAGCAGCTCAGGATGTCTGTAATTCAGCAAGGGACGGCGACGCTTCGTAAAGCAAAGAAAATCACTGTAAAAACGTGTTTGGATAACCCCTTTGTTTTTCAGTGGAAAACTATAGATGGAGAAGATATGCGTTTTATACTACAGACTTTAGAAGAAAGGCTTAAACATACTGGACTTAAAAAGATTGAGAGGCCAAGGAAGAAAAAACGTTCCCTTACAGAAAAACAAATGGAAAGAAAGCGTGATGCCAGCACCACTGAACTCCCTCAAGAGGAAACAGAAGGCGATCACCAGAAAGCAGGATGGACTGACATAAGTATCAGAAGACAGCTTGCTATTGGAGTTAATGAAGTTACAAAAGCCTTGGAAAAAAATGAACTACTGCTCTTGCTGGTGTGCAAGTCTGCAAAACCCGCCATGATCACATCGCACCTTATTCAGCTGAGCGCGAGTCGAGCCACGCCGGCAGGGCAAGTTCCCCGCCTCAGCGAAACGCTGGCACCGCTTCTCGGCTTAACATCCATTTTAGCACTGGGCTTTAAAAAGCAGTCTGACAAATTTACTGAAGCGATAGAAGCGATAATTCCAAAGATACCAGCTTTGGAAGTGCCGTGGTTTCAGTATAGAACTGAAGAATCTCTGGGTGACACACATACGGATTCTTCAGAAAATGAGGAACCGGATGAGATCACAAGCCAGAAGCGGAAGCGTACGGAAAGCAGTCAGCTCGATATTTCAAATGTAATTTTGCAGCCTTTGAAAATCAAGAAACTTGTTCCAAACCCAAATAAGATAAAGAAACCCCCTCGCAAAAAGAAAAAAGCTTTTTCTGCATAACTGATTTTAGCTTGGCTCTTCATATTAAGCTGATTTTTGAATGCTGCAGGGAGTGCAGCTGAGCTAATTTTGTTAGGCTTTACAGTGTAAAGCATTTGAATACAAGGCAAACTTTATGTTGCATTCAGGTATTTTCTCCTTTAATAAAGAATATTGCTCAAACTCGGATGTGAGTCTTTACCTGGGAACAGATATTTCATTTGCAGTTGGAGATCAGAGTTATAGTCGATAATGAGTATGCTGAAGTCATTTAAGATACGCTAAGACATCTTTGGAACAATGCAAAGCATTAAACAAATGTTGTATTTCTGTACAGATGAACATGCTTCGAGCAAAATGTATCTGAATGACGTATAATTATTCAAACAAATCAATAGCAAAAGTGAAAGTTTATTTAAACAAAGGTTCGTGCCAGTATAACTCTCTTTGAAGCTGCTTCAATACTTGTTTCAAGTAAACAGCTGTAACAGCAGGGGTGGTTCCCTTTTAAACTTTCATAGTTTGCTCTGCTGAACAATAGGCTTGTTTCTGTCAAGAATGTTTGCAGACTTGGGTTCCCTCGAATACCTCGTGTCCAATATGCTGAAGGAAAAACTATTAAAGTACAGAACAAAACCAAATTACTGCTGCTGCATTTTGAAAAAGGACTTTTGTACGCCAACTATTAACGCGTATCCCATGAGAAAATGTAAACAATCTAAACTCAATTTGATTTCTAAATGGAGTCTGAAATTATTTCCCAGGAGACCGAGGGAAGCCACGTTCTGGTGTCTATAGAGTGGGTGACAGCTGTAAGCACTACAAGACTGAGAACATACCATGAAACTTTTGAGTTTCCTTTAGTTTTACCAATGACTGCAAATAGTTTCTTAATGAGAGAATCGTGTTGTAGGAAGGAAAGGGAATTAGTGCTGCAATTCAGACAAACAAATCCAGCAGCCTAGGAGTTTACTTGGCGCTCGATATTTTAAGCCCAAGTCAGTATGGTACTGTAGAAGAAAGCGTCAAATACTTTGAGTTACTCTGTTGTTCCTTAAAGACTGAATTTACATGTTGTAGTTTTCAGAAATTCGCTAATCCAGACTGTGAGTGCCATGAGATGGCTAAACTTTATTTTCAATTTATTTAGAAGGGACCTTAGTTCATGATACCAACTACGAAGGGAGGTGGTAGCAATGGTTCTGTAGTTACGATGCTCCCTGAAGTTTAAAAAAAAACTAAGGCATTTAATGCCAAAAAATTTTGCCCTCCCTGGCCAAGGGTGGCAAGAAGAGGTGAGGGTTTCTTTGCCTTGCTTCATAGTCCTTCGTGCACGGCCTTTGCTTTGGCTTTTTGGAGACATAAAACTTTGAAGGCATGCTAGAACTAGTGTATTTAATTCCCATGCTGGCTAACTCGAACATTTCAGTCTTAGCCTTTAAGCAGAGCATGAGGATGAGCTTTGGTAAAGAACATAATCACAGCAATCGCCTTTCAAGCACTTTGCTGCCTGCGCAGGTCCACAGCTCTCTTCAGGCATTTGTGTCCCGTCCACAGGTAGGAAGTTACTCTGGAAAAGAAGCTACAGCAGATGTTTCAAAAGAGTAGTGGGAATGGTGACGGAGCGAGCCTTAAGTTTGCCAACCTTTGTGAAGCCACCTATGAGGTTTCTGAGGAGTCTTACCTGGTACCTGCTCATAGCCCACACCACGACAAAGCCTAAGGCAGGGATAGGAGGCTCAATTCGGGAAACAAGAGCCTCTCCTGCTGAGCCGCCGCCATTTCCACCTCCTGAGCAACCCCCCTCTTGCGTGGGTGCAGGCTGGGACACCGTCGGGATTCACAGCCTCTTGGCGCAGCCACGCTTCAGCAAAGCACTAGAGGTGAAGAGCACGGCTAGTCTAAAGGTCTGAGCACTCACCGTGGACAGACGGGACCACGTTGGATTGCACAGCTGTTGGGGAACACACGGAGGCTCAGTAACAGGACTCTCCAGGAACTGCCCCACCGCCACAGCTCAGGTGCTCGCGCCCCTCATGCTGCCTGGCCTGGAAAGCTTTCTGTCTTGGCAACAGCGTGCTCAGCTTCTACAGGAGCACGGTTCTGCCCGCCTTCCCCTCGGTTAACACGCTGTATGAGCCAGAAAACAAGATGGAGAAGTCTACCCCTCGGACTCAGAAGCAAATGGCAGCGTTTCCCCAGAAGACAGCACAGGAGTGGCCACACTCCCTTCATGCGCGATTACCCCAAGACTAGGGCAGAAAAGCCAGGCTGCAGGAAACCCCGGTTTCAAGTCTGTCTTCTCCCTGCACGTACTTGGTCCCATCGTGTGGCCTCAGTGCTTTTCCAAACAATAGTACTGGGGAAGATCTGCCTTCTGATTTTGGAGAAGAGAGGAGAAAAGAAAATGTCTGCCCCCCCCATTTCTTCTACTTCCATTTTTGTGAGGAGAGGGAAGGCAGAGAGCATTCACCTAGCATCGAAGACCACCCATCTGCGTTAGGGAGGGCTGGGCTGTCATCACTTCTTAGCAAGGATGGCCCTCAGCCCTGAGGACAGAGGGACCTGGCGTCAGACAGCAGCTCCCTGAGGGTGCCGGGGCTCTGCCTTCAGAGCTGAAGCAGAAGGCACCCAGCCCCTTGGGGACTCCTCCTCAGCCCAGCCATGAAGGCACCTTCCAGCCTTTTGGGAGTTAAGATACTAAGTCTTTGATGAATTAAGGAATTGAGATTAAATCCTCCTTGTTGTCTCAGGTATCAGTACCATGGATTGCTTCTTCAGGCCTCCCACAGGGAGTCCCTCTTGTGACTGTTAGCGGCACACAGGTGTCAGAGGGGCTGAAGTTGGAAAGCCCAACGCCACCATGCGATGTCTGAAAGATCTCCTTTAAAGCCCTCAAATTCATGAGGTCCCAAGCTGACGCGCACCCAGGGGTGGGACAAACCACGGTCAGTCCCTTCCTTTGGCTGAAGGAGGCTGAATGCTTTAATAGCCGAGCTATAATGCAGTAAGGGAATCGTGGAATTACAGGATGGTTAGAGTTGGAAGGGACCTTAGGTATTTATCTGTCTCTCAGGCAGAATCCCCTCACCACAATCCAAAAGGAACAAGAAACCAAACGAAAAACCATTCCTACTTTGGAAAAGGAGTGGGAAGAAAGAAAAACCCCACTGCTATAAGGAGGTGGGTAGGGCTGGCAGTTATGAAGAACAGACAAATTTATCTTTGTCTAAATTGATGTTTTCAGGTACAGAATTCAACTTTCAGCAAAATCTGCCATCAGAATTACAGGCATGTTTAGAAGGAAAGTTTAGACATGTGCATTTCATGAGATAGTCAAGTCACATTCAAAAAGATACTCACAGCACAGAGGCTTCACTGCCACAGTTTGGCACTTTCAGCTAGAACAGTTTCTTACTGCACATTTTCTCGGTGCTGCAGCATCCGTGAGCTGAAAGAACCGCTGTCGTATCTAGCTGTGACGCTACGCTGGAACGCATGGCAAGTGCTTCAGAAGCCACTCTGGTTGCCGAACATTCACGAGGGAATTAAAACAGCTCCCCCCGCCCCTGACAGCAAAGATCAGCCCTCCTAGATCTCAGGAAGCACAGAACGGAGACTTCCAAGGACTGAGGGTAGAGCATTTCTCTTTTGCTTACCAGCCACATATATATATAGCAAAACCTCTTGTTCCAAAGTCAGGTTAAAAACACTACCTGGAACAATTTATGAATACGTATTTACACAAGATACTTTTCATTAGAATTACAGACTTCATAGGAAATCAAAGTAGACAAAGGAATATGTGCAATTTCGCAGAAGCGTTGAAAACATTCAAACTATAAATATCCTGATAGCACTACTAAAATTCTTAGTTTTACACACAGGCTGATGTTATTCTACTGAGGAAAAACTAAGGTTTTGTGCCACAACTGTAAATTAAGTACAGTAACGTATTATCATTCTGGCAACATAGATAACACCTGCACTGAACAGTGCGATGCTGTTAAATCAATCCACTGATCTATCGAAGATCAAAGTACAAATCTGTATTTTTATTGATTTGGCAGCGTTGCTTATGGAGAAACAAATGCACTAGTTAAACCAGTACATTGTCGTACTGCTCCAGTTACAAAAACACCCAGGACTTTCATAGAGCTACAAACGTATCATACTTCATGGTTTTCCCCCAAATGATGATATCCACGTGAAGTAAATAAGCAAAGATACTCAAGTTTGTATCCTTCATTCTGTTACACTGACAAACATACACCACCACTTAATAAATAGAAATGCAGCAGTTCGTCCACATAATAGCAAATATTTTTGTACCCTAATCCACCACTGAAGTTCAGTTTGTACAAAACAGTCTTTTCTACAGAGTGGGAAAAAAATACCTTCTTCTCATCAAGGTGCAAGCTAAGCTTTGTAACTTAAATGAATGTGCTTTTATTCTTTTCATGGACAATAAAAGAGTTTCATGGACCTTCTGATCTATCTGAAAATGCATAAATTTGGTCACGTATGGATGTCTTCACTGTTCAGGTTTAATGGACTACTTCAGTATCACTGACGTTGTGCTTTTACTCCTCTTGAACAATACCATTCCAAGAGTTATGGAGATCAAATTAACTCAAACGATGACCTCAGAGTTCTAGAAACATAAATGTCCTCATTGTAATACAAGACCAACCTAAAGGAAGAAGAAAAATACAGTATTTTAGTTCAGGTATGGCAATAAATCCCGGTATCACTAGTTTTCTGCACCTCAGTTATGGAACTTAAATATGACTAATTTAAAAAAAGTTATTTAAAAACCTCTCCCCATTAGATTAATGTAGATTAGCGTAGATTAATGAAGCATTATACCAAACAGAATTCAGAAGCTCTTTCTTTCTCTCTTACCTTTTCGGATTCCATGCCAGGACACCTCCAGTTGTACAAATAATACTGCAAATTTCCATCTCCAATCCCAAACTTGAGTTTTTCCAGGAATGTTTTGTTTTCCATTAAGTCTAGTGCATTGAACACATCAAATCCTTTCTGGCAAGAGCAAAACATTTTTTAAATTTTACTTTTTAAAGTTTCAAATAACACACAAATGATACTTTACACAGTAGCATACAATATTCAAGAGACACGGCTAATTAAGTAGAAAAAAAGACAAGGGGATAAATCTTGCCTTTTAATTAGGTACACACACAAAGAAATTTTCCCAATAAAAAGTGAAGTATAAGGCACAACTTTCCTTGAAGATTAGATCCAAAAGGGTAGGAATTTTAAAGCTACTTTCAGGGGTGAAGGTCTGAAGAGTCCCTAAAGCATTATCCATTATTTTATCCTTACAGATACGCACTTTTTGGAGTCACATAGTGTTTTGACACACAGCACCTACTCCAGCTAAAGCTGCATAAATACAGCTTATGGTGTTTTTCAGCTATTTATCATTCTGCTAATGATAAACACTATATTTTTGTGATTCAGCCCTTTTCTGAAATGCCATTGTTTGTAGAACTCCAATCTTTCACGTTACCTTCCCTCCCCTACTCATGCACCCTCTACCAACTCTTTTTTTCATCATCCTCCCAAATTCACCACTCAAGGATCCCTTCCGCTCTCAGACCAGCCACGTAGCCGAGTTAGTCTCAGGGTTGTGTACAGCAACACAAACATACTCCATTCCCAACTCACTGCGAACTCTTAACAAGCCCCATAAAAACAAGGTCAGTTAAGCCATCGCAGTGACAATCCTCAGGCGTGAATAGCTGAATTTGCTGAAGGTCTGGATATAAAAGCCCATTTATTTGCAATTAACTTCAAGGCAGTCTGACCTAAGACCCTGGAGTCTTACCAGCAGAAGGGCAGTGCGCCAGCAGCACTTTCTACACTCTTAGATAAAAATAAGTTAAAAACCAATAATGTTGTTACTTAAGCAGAAGAAGATGGTAAGGAACATTCGTTGCTCAGTATAAAAAATGGATTTTTTTTTTTTCTTTTAAATAAGCACACCGTATTAGAAAAACAGGGAGTTGAAGAAAAAGAGCATTTTAAGCTCTCCATCAGTTTAGGACTATTTAAAAGAAAGTTACAAAGCGCAGTGAGTTTCATTAAGGTTCCCCAACCACCTTACACAAAGATCATTCTGTCTGCAGATTTGCTGTGAAAAAACACACAGAAACGAGACAAACAAGCTGGCAGTGACACTTGGTATCTAAAGAAAATTTTTAAATACTCTAAGTTAGTAATAGAAGTCTCAGAAGGCAGGAAGGGAAGCGGGTGAGAATAGAGACACACTGTAGGTACAGACACACTAATGAAGCTCTGTAATTAAGCACTCAAAATTCAAGTAAATGATAAAGTCTACAGATGCGGTTTTAATTCCGAATCTAAACACTGGCAGATTAGGGTCAGGTTAATACCTTCTGAGAGGTATAAAAAAAGTTCCTGTTCAAAGATAGTTGCTCCACAGCTCTGCTAGACCATTAGATCAGGCTCAGAAGTGAGCTTCTTCCCTGTTTATAAGCTCACTCTCCTGTTCTAGATCCAGAAACTTAATGTCACCTTCGACAATAAAATACGCAGGATTTGGCAGAGATTATCCTTCTGCAAAATCCTCCCACTGTCTCCATGCAGAATACGTGGAACCTAAGTGGGTAACTCCAAATTTGGGGTTTTGCTTCAGAGGTCAGGCATTTTGTCCTATAATTGCCATGATTTTACTAGACTTAATTCTAAGCTAATTTTCAATAGTGTAACATGAAGATAAAAATTGACAACATTAAACTGACATGCAAACCCCGAAAGCAATTTGCTGCGTTAAATTTGTACCTCCAAAATGCATTCTTTGGGAGCTGAAGTGCAGAAGGGACTATGGTACGTTGTCCCCAGCCAAGAGCTAAACACCCACCCAGCCTTTTGCTCTCTCTGCTCCCATGGGACGGGGAGAAAACAGAAGGGAAGCAAGGCAACTTGTGAATAGAAATAATGATAGTTTATAATAGAGAAAGGAAAAGCTGCACAAGCAAAGCAAAAAAGAGGAATTAATTCACTACTTCCCAACGGCAGGGAACGTCAGGCCACTTCCTGGAAAGCAAGGTCCCAGCACGCATAATAATTACTGGGGATATAAACGCCGTCACCAGGAGCATCCCCCCTTCCTCCTCCTCTCCTTCAGCTTTTATTGCGAAGCACAACATCGTATGGTATGGCACATCCCTTTGGTCACCTGGGGCCGGCTCTCCTGGCTGTGTTGCCTGCCAGCTTCTCGCCCATCCCCAGCCCCGAGGCTGTGCAAGCTCCCTTCGGCAACAGCCACAACACACCAGCCCTGTT
Organism: Xenus cinereus; assembly: GCA_025774025.1. Classification (NCBI taxonomy): domain Eukaryota; kingdom Metazoa; phylum Chordata; class Aves; order Charadriiformes; family Scolopacidae; genus Xenus; species Xenus cinereus. The sequence goes on along the minus strand of JAOXJK010000012.1, from coordinate 22,778,721 downwards.
TCAGTTATCAGTTCAGTTATCAGCCCTGTTTCAGTTACAAATACCAAGCGAAGCACCATATGAGCTGCTGGGAAGAAAGTTAACTCCATCCCAGCCAAACCCAGTTCATTTGTAAACAGGAGTACGTTTATCATTTCGCTTCCCTTGACTCACCTCTTCTCATCTAGAAGTCCAAGTGCCAGGCCTGCAAATGTAATTAGGCATCTAATGATGCAGACAGGCCCAGCAGGTACTTTGGAAATCCACAAGCATCTAAATCCCAGTATTCTAACTATATGACAATCCATTTAAAATAAAAGAATCGCATGTCACATTGAGAGAGAAACGCAGAGAGGGGAAGGTGCAAAGCCTTGCGGTGAGACCACGCAACTGCTTCCTCACCTGCTCCACCCGTGGCTCAGTGAATGGCCAGCCCCCCAGCCCCCTACGCCACGCTTCAAATGGAGACCAACTTTTATACCTTTTTCCATCTCGACTTTTAAGGATAAGTAGTACCAGTATTTTTAGCCACTTCTCAAAATAATACCAGCCACCTTCCTGTATCTTCATATATCTTAGTACCTTCCAAAGTCTGTCTCTGAACTTCCTTTGGTATTATTCTGGAGCCTGAATAATGAGGTTCTATATTCCCCATGACTATCCAGGGGTTTTCCTTGCCAAACAGCTCTTCAACTCAATACTGCTGATAGCTCAACAAGCCTCAGCGAGCAGTTCCCGTTACACGTATCAGCTCAGCTGCAGCGTTACACAAACACGGCTGAGACACGCAAGTTGAAGACCACGTGGCTGCTTTCATGCAGCCTGAAGTCTGAAAAGATGCAGCTTTTGCAGACCATCACTGGCTTCATACAGGATCAACGCAGAAACCCCTGGGCCACAGGCAGCAGAGACAGCTCTGAACAAGGCTGGCTGGAGCACAGCTGGCATTTGCTTGCACCGAGCACTCCTCTAGTAGATGGAACACTACGAGCAGTGTGGCAGCAACAGTTCCACTGGCAGGGGCAAGCTTCAAGCACCAGGAGCAGAAAAGATGCCTGTGCTCTGCAGCGTGTTGGGAATGGTTGCTAGAATGGACACCATGGACTGGATGACCCTGAAGGGCTAAACAGGTCTCTGAGAATTCATTCAGAGTGCTGGGATGTGCATCACCTGCGCACATCCATACCACTGACTACACTGCCATGGGTCTTTGCACTCCCATGAAACCCTGATGATTAAGGGCTGAGCATTATTTTTTCAGCAGACAGCACTAAATTCTTACAATTCTGATGTTTAAAAAGTTCATTTATAGTCTCTTCCCTCCCACCGAACTGAACTATCTATCGGTGCCATTCCATGCATGAAGGTGCCCAAAAGCAACAGCAGGACATCTTCTACAGAGCTTTGTAGGCAGCAATTAGTAACAAGATAAAATGATAAAGCTTGCACAAATCAACTTTTACATTTGGTAGAAATAAAAAATAGTTTGAACAAACAAACAGGATGTATTTAATAGAACATATTAACTGATCCCTAAGGAAAACTATTTTAGTGATACTTCCAATTCTTCCAGTATTTAGTGAATATAGGTATCAGCGCGCTCTTGGATGTTTACACATTTCAAGCTAACGCAAACACTTGATCTTCATGAACTTGCATTCCCTAGCATCACTCAAAGTGAAATGGAAAAACAAGCATAGTGTTTTACATTTTAATATATATATATAGTATGTCTCATCAACTGTACTCTGTGCTATAGACAGTGAAAGAATACAGAATGCAATGGCATGGATAAACTGCTGCCAGTTCTTACCTTGCCACCACTCCTAAGAATCCTTTTTTGAAAGAAGCAGAACCCCCCCCTGCTCCAACTTACCAATTTAGCTATAATGAGTGCATCATTCATTAAGTCCAAGAGGGGGGTCTCCGTATGAATATTGTAAAAAGAATAGGCAGCTTTGAGGCTTTTATGAACAGGATGGTGCATCACTGTTGAAGGTAATGTGTAGAAACTCAGGAAGTCTGTTAAAATACCATTTAAACCCTATAAAAAAAAAAGTCAATTAATAAGAAGTAATCACTCAGTTATTGGTTAAGCTAGCATGGCAGTTCTACAGAAAGTAAGTAATAAATGCAGCACGGTTTTACACGCTGTGCACTATTACAGTATAACAGGTAATGTTGGCTAAAATTTGAAGAAATTGAATTCTTGCCAAGGATGTATCTATACATCCAAGTGAGACTGAAGCCCGAAATGGTCACTTCAGAAAAGGAAACAAACACTTGGGTTTTTCTAGTCTATTGCACCACTAACATTTTGACAACCAATTGCTAAAGCATTTCAATTTGTTTCCCAAGCTTAGCCTGCTATAAACAAAGCTAACAAAGCACACTTCCAAAAAAAAAATATTTTTTTTTTCCAATTGAACTTATTTTTAAAAGAGTATTTTTAAATCTGACAAAGTTCACATTGAGCAATAATGTTTTTTCAACTTTCTAAAAGCAGAAAAAAAAATGTACTGTGCTGGTACACAAAGCATATTTCAATCAGCTCTAGTGATTATTAATCAAGAAGCACAATCCATTTGCTAGACAACAGCGCTAAATCACATTGAAATTCTAATAAGACCAGCAGTCATCAAAAAAGGTACTTGTACAGAAATCTAAAGTATCCAACATAAATTTTCCCAATATTTCACACACCTAATGAAGTTTAGCCATCTTCAAGAGTGTAGATTAGTAGGAAATGGGAAAAAATTATTACATGGGTTATGACTGACACGCTGAGCACAAAAAACTACCTAGATTTTCACTCCTATTCCGACTGGGTCTCCTGATACCCCCATGAAGATAAGGCAAAGGAGACACACAAAGGCTTGTTCTTGCTTGTTGCTTTTATTTTGAGTGACTGGTGCCTGCTATTCTGAGTTCAATGAAGGACCTCACATGGATCCTTAAATTGACAGTACTTCTACAATAAAATGTAGGAGTTGAACCCATCACATGCAAAAAAGCTGTTGTCTTAGAGCAGGTACAGGCTCTGTAGTAGAGACAAACTAACAACAAGTAACAGAAAAGTTATTAAGTGACTCACTACATTCAGTAAGGAGAACGAAAACATTAACCCAGGAATTATACAGAGTATTTTAAGGTTTTTTAAGGACTTCAAAATCTGACACTAAACTTCTCCAGGTCAAACAGGTCTTAAACAATTTTAAGCACTAACAAACCTATGCTTTGTACAGTGAAAAACTAGTTCAAGAGACAGTGTAAAACAAGCGAGTAAAGACCGTGCTGTTCAGTTAAAATGGTACTGTCAGTGGCACACTCATGCTGACCCTGGTGCTTGTGGACTCTTCTCTAGGCTTCAACTCACCAACAAAGCCAAAAAACAACCCGGGGGGAGTGGAGGGGGTCGAGAAATAAGGAGGGACAATTAAGCCATAGAAGAGTCCAACGAGCACTAGACCCGCTGCAAAGTAAGTAGGAAGCCAAGCTTGGACAATGACAACCCACAAGCAGGACCTCTCATCTCCAGCAGCACTGAATTTCTAAATTCAGCTGAGACTCCTACACCAAGTCATGTTGCAGTGTGGGAACAGAGTGTGATATTTTGATATTTCAAAATTCTTCTTTAAAATATCCTGTTATACGAGCACTGCAGTTTATCACAACCAAACATTAACAGAATGCAATACCAAGAACAAATCTTGGAATCACGATATCAAATTCCAGCTATAGCACACATTTTTCATACTGCCTGCATTTCAAAAATGTGATGCTGATGTGAACTTTTCTAAGTGACAGACAGACATTCATGAAGTAATTAGGGCACATTTTACCTCTACTACATAAGTGTCAATAATATGATCCCGAGGCAGGAACCAGTGGGCTACCTCTTCTTCATCCATCACAGGAGCAAGATTAAACTGTTTCAAGTAAGTGTTGATTAATTCTTGTACTGCTTTAGTATCTTTTTGTTCCATTGGTCTCAAACCTGAAGTCTTTGTGGCCTTATTGATACAGAAGAAAAAGAATAAATGTTAAGATTTTGAAAAGAAAACTGCATGCACAGCAAAGGTTGGAAGTAGGTTGCAGAGTCACTCCCCCTGCTATAACGCATTCATTATTGGCCTACTTTACCCAGCTACCTAATTCATTATGCTATTTTACAAACAGCTTTCAATAAGAATTCCCTCTCTTCTAATTATTCAGACAGTCTGGGGCGCTTCAATCTTTGTATTTCATTATTGAAACCATTTCATTTCTCCAGAGGAAGAGACACCATTGCCAACAGCCTAGACTTCACGCATTTTGGTTTTGTTTATTTTTAGGTCGGTATTTCTTATCTTCTTTGAAACTACCTAGGGCCCAGACACAGAAACAAAAAATAAAGCAACTTGCATATCAGAAGTTAATCTGAAGGCAAGAACACTTGCAATTCAAATTTATGAAAATTACAGTCAATATAAACCAAATTCAGCTGATAAAGTTTAATTAGGAATATTTAACAAAAAAAAAATCCACCTATTCTTCATTTGCAAACTCCCTTGCTATTTCTACTTTCTATAATCACACCTGTTGTTCTGTTAACAAGAAAGCTTCTCATAACTTACACCTGCCTCAAATGAAAAAGCTACAGTATTTTAGCAAATAAAGTTATTTGTTGACTTCAAACAACAGAAGAGGAAAAAACTGCTTTCCAGCACTATGCAATTAAGGTTGAAACAAGCAAAGGTAATTGAAGCTTTCTCTTCAGCTTTTGTTAGCTTTTTTGAGTATTTCCTTTTAAGCAGGCTAAGGCTTGTCCTCTTCAGAGCTCATTTATCCTGCTTCATCTGTCTCAGCTACATACTTGGGCACGTATCACATTAATCATAGCAAAGTCAATTGCAAGAGCAGCCAGGTAGAGACTTGATTACTGGAAGCCCGAAATTAGCGTAGCTGATTATGCTCTGCTCAGGAGGAGTTATTCTGGGGGAGGTATTTATTCCCATACTCTAGGAGTCAGCAGCCAGATGAAAAAACGAAGGCACGTTTTGTCACAGCTACGGCCCGTGTATTACATTTTAGTCTTTCCTGAGCAACCTGGGACTACGGTTTGTCCCCACAACAGCACATCATCCACATTTTTAAATGCCCTAATTCCTAGGGGTATTCACCTGACTCATCGACATGACGCTTCCTATGACTTATTTCATTCATAACCTCCTTATGAACTACAATAGGAGAGGTTAATTTCGGCTCCTTCCAAGCCTTCATCCCTCTTCTAAAGCCATATACCGGAGCAGAATGGAAGGAAAAGCAGCTGGGCTGAAACATCTTTCCCCCAGCAATGCTCAGAATGGCCAACAGTAAAATTACTTGCAACCCCAGAAATAAGGGCAAGTGTACAGAACTGGGCTAAAATTTGTTTCTCTGCTCCACACATCAAGCTGCACCAGGCATATATATAAGTATCCTGGCTCGAGATTTCAATCAGTCAGGAAAAGACATACAGAGACAAACCTGTTCCTGCCTTATTCTAAACCTTATTCTAAACACAGTAAAAATTTACCTCTTTCAGAAAACACCTTGCTCAAGAGATTGAACACTTAGGAAAAAAGCCCACACCTTTATTTTTGGTACCTATAGTTACACGCACAAACATAGCCTTCAGTGAGGGTGGTATTTATTAATTACAGTATTTATTATTTCTGAAAACCTTTTTAATTCAGACTGTTCAAGTGATTAAGAATTATTAATTCCTGCTAAAGGGAGATGAGCTCCCAGCGGCACTGATATTCTAAGGACTCTAAGAAAAGAAGTTAGAATGCAAGAAACAATGTTTGGTGCTGAGGGACCAGACGGCGTGGTCTCAATGAACCCATCTGGGTGACAGTACTGTTTATGATAACAACCTGAAACTGAGGATAAAGATCCTCAACAGCACTTAAACCCTTTCTTAGGGAAAAAACTCCAGTAAAACCCAAAGCACAAGATCTAAAGAGAAAACATTAGTACAAAGATTAAAGCTTTAGTTTCCACGGGAGAAGCTCCCAAGTCCAATCCCAAGCTGAGGCGTATGGACTTCTACGTCACTTAGTTGATGTAGAAGTTGATTTTTCAAAGCACCTATTTTCTATTTGCACGTCTCTGTTCAGTATGTTTGCCTTAGTTATATTTTATGAATGAGATATGATGTATGCTTTGTTTTCCATAATTTATTTTTCTGTTTGAAACCTGGGTTTTATGATAAAGGAAGACGATCAAGGTACAACTGCTGCTGTTTCTAATGATTCTCTGTAGTTACATTTTTTGTACTGTAAGTAAGATCCTTATTCTTTAAACTATTCTTTTCCTAAATTGTTTCCATGAGAAACAGCACTAGAGTTACCACCAAAACCTATATTTGAAATTGTCTACTGCACTTTTTTAGACTATAAGAAATACCTTCAAGATTTGACGAGAGCTATATTAAGCTAATCAAGATTAAAATCTAATTAATTTGGTTGTTAATTCTTAAACTCTGAAAACTGCTGCCCTGGGCCCAAGGGAGAACCTGATGTGCAGGGGAGGGCAGCATGCAGGCAGCACAGGAAACGAGTCTCTCCGACAGCAGCAGGAGTTCGGATCAAGCCATGGCACACGCTTTATGCCGAGGAGTGCTTAGTGTATTACCCAAATATCTAAGTAGCAAGAGAGCCTGCAACATCAAGCTAAATAAAACCAACGGACACAATTCTCTGAAGTCAGATAAATCATTACAAAGTACGAGTAAGGCAAAAAGTATTTTTTTTTAACCAGAAGAAGGGTTTGTGTAAATAAAAAAAAGGTTTACCGATATGGTACTGGTAAAGGATATTCTGCAACCCCTCCAAACTGAAAGGTAGCTTTTACAATGAAACTGTTTTCAATCATAAAGCTTAGATTGGCTTCTATAGGCTATTAATTACAGCAATGAGATTTTTTAATAGTACATCTCAGACAGTAGTAACTTGCCCTGTCACGGAAATGCATCTTAAGGCTTTTTGCCAGCCTAACTATCATGAGATATAGCTAAACATGAGAAAAAATATTTGTAACTAACCTGCTATTCAACAACATTCTATGACAGAACAGAACAAGTTGTGAATTAGAGTAGGATCCACAATCCCACTGTACTCAGCCCACTTGCTGATGGACTTCTCTGAGAATTTTAAGACGTGAACTGTTAATTTTCTGCTCCAATAATCTTTTATCAGATTAATCATATCGAAAATAGTTTTCATGCATCTTCAACTCAATCCCACACGTTTATGAAGTAATTGTGTCTGGTTTGGCTTTGGTGGGTTGGGGTTTTTTGTTTTTTTTTTTTTTTTTTTGTTTGTTTTTTCTTTGTTTATTGTTTTGTTTAAGGCTTTTAGGTCAAGATTTATATTTTCTCCGTATACAGATCAATATTTTCAGCAAGTCTCTTCTGTTTAGTATAGCCCTTAAGGTCTTTTTCATCAACCAAATTTTTTTTTTTTTAATGTCCTGCACACACTGCCTTTCCACATAAAAGCCTGAGCTGTCAGAGACAGATGGAAGGTTATTTTGGGCCTCACAGTAACTGTGGGGATTCTCTAGAAGTCACATTGCTTACATCAGGAAGTCTGTAGAGCTTCATTGTTCTTTGTAGAGTCATGTTTCTACTCAAATGTGAAAATTTCACCTCCACCAGTTTTCTGGGATTCAATGATCGATGCCAATACCTGGAAACAGAATTAATAATGACAACTAATAATATTTTAAGCATCAGCTTCACTTGCATCCATTTCCCTACTTTCTCACACTGTTCATTCTCCTCTCCAAATTTGTTTCTAAGCAAGCCTGTACTATGTCTGTAAGAAGCTTGAGCGACAGAAGATACGGAAAAGCTATATCCAAGCAATAGCTTTTAAACAGGCCTGCTATCACCATATTTTGAATCTAAGCAAATGTTTTTTACTACAGAATGAGTAATAACAGGGCTAACCTTGCCATAGCCCTGACAATCTCACCATGCTTACATGGTAACATTTATTTTCTTGTACAGACAGGACCCTCTGCTCATGTCTAAATAGCTGAAGGAGATCTCCAGATCTCCTCTTCCTAAGACATCACTGCAACAGAACATCCCTGGTTACTCTAACACAGCAGGACTTTTTTTCCCCCATCCTTCCTTACAGAAACTTACAGGATCTTTGGTGCTGATGCTTATAAACACAATTTCAAATCAAGAAGTACCACATCCTCCAGAAGGATAGAAAGCTGAACTAATACTGCTGGAACTGAACTTTTCCCAGTAGAAATAAAATCCATTCCAAGCAAATGGATCAAGTATAATTATACTTAATTACATGCAACTCTTCTCACGTGACAGTTTTCCCATTTTTATCAAATGCTGATCAAGTCCTTTCTCCAGGAAGGATAAAAGTATTTCAGAAAAGCAAATCATACAATTCTCAGAAATGCTCTGCCATCTTTGGCAAACAACCAGATCAACAGGGAAGTGTCCCAGCAAGGAAACAGGGCACTTGAAAAACACAGGTATTCAATGTTGTCATTGTTAGCATGACTTCCACCAGAAGGTCAACAGAAACATCTATTAGTCTATTTGGGATATGACAAACAAACCCCAAATTAGATTTTAGTCTGAGAAGCTGTTTTATCCAAGGCACTGGGAGGGAAGGAGGAAAAAAAGAAAACAGAACCAAAGCCACCCACCCTGACAAGCCCCCAGGCCTCCAGGTTAGTCAAGGCCACAACATTTAATTTTTTTGAACATTATGTTTTTATTGTTTCTCGGAAGTTACATAGAATGTTCTTTAAAAGGATTGCTATAGGAACCAGTATTATTACGAACATCACCTAGGTTACCTGCAAGTGGCCACAGGTTTGGGGAGTACCACTCCAGCAGTGTAAACAGCCTGAAAAATTCCTTCCAGGTTTACTCTTCTGGTTATTTCCCGAATCAGTACAGGTGCTACCCGTTTAGATCTCAGTTTCTTATGGACACACAAAAAATTGATCTCTACCATTTTCTTCACACTGGAAGGACATTAAATAGTGGAAAATTAAAGAGTTGCACATTGTATATTTTAATTTGCATAACAGTAGTCTTCCACATTGTCACAGAAGAATTTGAGGAAAAAATAAATTGGCCTGTGACAAAGTACATCTGCAACAAATACTAATCTATGATCCCGCGACTGCAATGGCAAGTTGTGCAATACGCAAGCTTTGTCTAAAGTGCTTGCAACACTCCTTTTCCAGAGCTCTATCGAGACTTAACCAGTTGCCTTACTTTACAATGCAGAACGGCAGCCAAGCACATGCCACATGGTGTCATACTACTTTACAATTGTCAGTGTATGAAGACTTAGCCAAGAAAGTCCATCTGACTGACTATCCTTTAAATACCTTCCAGCAGGGTCAGAAAATTCTATGTCATTGTCTGTATTGTCCATCAATAAGAAAATTCCTTAAGTGGTCTTGTAAGGAGCCCACAAGCTCTTTTTTGGGGGGGTGGGGGGAGNNNGGTGGGGGGAGGGCAGTAAAAGGAGTGAGGAAAAAAAAAATATCTCTGCTACATACACAGGATTCTCCTGACTCTTCACGGTCAGTAAGCCTCCTTCTCTGCTTTTAAGTTCTCTATAGCAATGGATACCAGTTTAAGATTTGTTTCATGGTGTTATTCTTTTACAAATACAGAAGTAATGGTGCATTTTACCTGTCATAAATACGAATATTTGCAGGAATGGCACTTATGAATCCTACCAGTTTTTTGTTTGAAGACACTCTAACCCCACAGTGCCATTGGGGTAACCAGCCCGGAGGACGTAGCGCCCTAGAATTGATGACAGAAATAATTACAAATTACTGCCTAAGAAGATGTAATAAAAACACCCTTCTTTGCACTCCAGCCAGAGGGGGATGTGGAACTTGCTACTCACCACAGAAGAAATTCAGGTGAATAATCAAACCTAAACATATTATCGTCATCTTCTACGTAATTCTCATTTAACAGCGTGTATAACTCCTTCAACTGAAAAAACACACACACAAAAAAAAATCCACAGATTTATCCACACACATCCATCAGAATAAACTTTAATGATTTTAGGTACATATAAAAATTGTTTTACTTACAACTTCAGCATTGCTGAGATCCAATGTGTCCCACATAAAACCCTGTGGCAAAGAATATGGCTCTAGGCGGACATTGTCCTTATCTGGTTCAATTGCACCATGTGAAGTTATAACTTCATCTTTTGAGAGAGGAAGAGGGGGAAAAAAAAAACCACAAAAAAAATCCAACAGTTACTTGGGTTACTTGCTAGCTTTCCTGATAGTTCTCAAAACTGCATTTAACTCACATCATTTATTTTCTCAAAATTATGTGACAGGAACATGAAGCTTTTAGAAATGCTGGAAAAAAATAGTATGATTAGCTTACACTACTTCTCATTCTCACAGATTGCATTCAGACTCTCGACTACCTCATCAGAGTATCTATAGGTATGCACAGAACTACTCTATGTTAACTGCTATCCAGTATTCCATAACACAGAGCAGCTTTTTATCAGCACATGGCCAGCATTTATCCAGCCATGAGATCAACGGTCTCATCATGAGCAAGATGATGTACTCGTAGCTAACAAGCTATGGCTCGGATCCTGTCTACCACTGACTTGAACAGACCTGAACTCAACAGGATTACTCAAGAGCAGCGGCATGGCAAAGCCAGAGCGTTTAAAGGATGCTGGTGAAATGTGAAACTTGTTCCCAAAATCCTACATGAAAGTGTGCTTAATTCTACTCCCTTACTTTACAACTCCGTTCCCTCAGTAAATAGCTATAAACAGAAGCTGTTGCTCTTCCACAGAGCAGCACCTGCCCAATCACAGAAACATTAGGTTGGAAAAGACCTTTAAGATCATCAAGTCCAACCATTAACCTAGCAATGCCAAGTCAACCAGTAAACCATGTCCTTAAATGCCACATCTACATGTCTTTTAAATACCTCCAGGGATGGTGATTCCACCACTTCCTTGGGCAGCCTGTTCCAATGCTGGTAACCCTTTTGGTAAAGAAATTTTTCCTAATATCCAATCTAGACCTCCCCGGCACAACTTGAGGCTGTTTCATCTCATCCTATCACTTGTTACTTGCGGTACTTGAGAAAAGACCAACCCCCACCTCTCTACAACCCTATTTCAGGTAGTTGTAGAGTGTGATAAAGTCTCCCCTCAGCCTCCTCTTCCTTGGGCTAAACAACCCCAGTTCCCTCAGCCACATCCTGGTTTGTATGAGAAATAATGTGGCCAGCAGGACTAGGGAGGTGAGTATCGCCCCTTACACAGCACTGGTGAGGTCCCACCCCAAATATTGTGTTCAGTTTTGGGCCCCTCACTACAAGAAAGACATTGAGGTGCTGGAGCGTGTCCAAAGAAGAGCAATGAAGCCGGTGAGGGGTCCAGTGAACAAGTCTTATGAGGAGCTCCTAAACAGGGCAAAGTCTGCCCTCCAGAAGTCCAAGGTAGCAGTTCTGTCAACCCCGCTCTGTACTTTGCCAAGAATCAAAAACTCTATCATTTCATGGTTGCTGTGTCCAAGATGGCCTCCAACTATCACATCACCCATGAGTCCTTCTCTGTTGACAAACAACAGGTCTAGTGGTGCACCTTCCCTAGTTGGCTCACTCTCCAGCTGTGTCAGGAAGTTCTCTTCCACACACTCCAGGAACCTCCTAGACTGTCTCCTCTCTGCTGTATTGTATTTTCAGCAGGCAGCTGGTAAGTTGAAGTGCCCCATAAGAACAAGGCTAGCGACTGTAAAACTTCTCCCAGATGCTTACAGAATATTTCATCTGCCTCTTCATCCTGGTTGGGTCGTCTATAACAGATTACCACCATGATTCCCAGGCCTTGTTGGCCTTCCCCCTGATTCTTACCCATAAACATGCAACCCTATTGTCACCATCATCAAGCTCTAGACAGTCCAATGTTCCTTTGTAGTACAAACTCTTCCCCAATGAAGGGTCATCACTACCAGCGTCTTTACACAAACTCTGGGAAGTATCAACAGTCTTAATGTTACTGCTACTGCGTGGCAGACGCGGCTTAACTGAGGACCTATTGCTAACAATCCTATCTAGAAGGCAGAAGGATTCTAAAGTTAATTTAATACAAAGATACCTACAACTATTTCTTGAATCAACAGATTATTTTTTTCCACCTAAACATATCCAGCATATCAAATACTGAAGACTTCCCAATATGTTCATTCAGCAGATAAAAGAAAAGCTTAACAAAAAATAACATCAGTTCAACAGGATCAAGAAGCAATTAATAAACACTGTTGAACAAAACTTCCGCTGGCCAAATTCAACAGAGAATATTTCTATTGAACAACACTAAGAAATCATCTTTAGAGCCAACGTATTGGTCCTTTTAGACTGGCAAGTAACAGACTCTCACGTCTATAGACGTGCTGTTAAGATACATTGACTAACCTCAACTGAACTCCCAGAACGAACTGCTGCGCAGGCACCTGGATTAGCCTGAAAAAGCTTTGTTATGGCCAGGCTATTGATTTACACATCAACTTTTTGCAGCTAGGCTCTTCCTCCACCTAGGAAGGATTGCTGTGACAATTACTACCATTAATTTACAGAGGTATTTAGGTAGAGTTTGTATGGAGAAGAGCTAGGGTAGGTCAGTTCAATCCAGTGAAAAATACTGCGTCCAGGGATTCTGCTCTGTGCCTCTCTATGCAAGGAAGTCAGGGAGAAATGAGATCGCTGTGGATTAAGCTACAGAAATGGATTAATGAAATGCTGCCCGTGGAGAGAGAAAGCAGAGAGCTCCTGCGCTTTAGACTCTACCTTATTTCTGCTTATTCTACGCCAGTCTCCAATGCCATGGAGAGAAACCTGCAGAACGCAGAGCAGACAAATGACAGCTATTACACTTGAGACTGCTTTATTTGTGGGGTCCCCAAGTTCTGTTGGCACTGAAGAGCTACAACTGCTTAATGTGACGATAATGAAGGGGGGAAAAAGGAGATTCAGAAAGCAATTCGGAGAAAGCAAGAGAGTCAGCAACTATCCTCTTCGACAAAGACTAAGATATACCAACTGTGTTATCAGGGATCAGATCAGTATAAAAAGTAATCTGACAAATTCCTTACAAAATTAAAGGCAAGGAGAGGTCATCCCACCACCTCACTTGGTACTAAGAACAGAGAACGGTCTCTGAGAAAGCATGTCTTCAAAGTAGTGTACATTGTGGCACACAAACAGCTGTAAAAGTGTCCACGCATGAGAGAACCATTAATCACTTAAAGCTGCATGAAAACAGTGCAAACTACAGCAGGAGAGTCATTATCTCTGTGAGAGCAAATCTATTGGAAAAAGAAAAAAAATCTATCTATTGAAAAAAATAGGGAATTATCTATTGAGAAAAAATATTCAACAGCATTTCCCATTTTTATAGAGAATATCAGAACAAGATTTATTAACACCATTATTTTGTTGCATATCATGGGGGGGAAGGCAAACGCTTTCTTAGAGAACATCGAAAATTTCACACAAACTACAAAAAAGATTAAGGATCTCTACTGCACAGAGTCCAACTTCATACCCATTTTAGAGAACATGCCACACAGCTGTCACACTTTCTTTCCATGGTCAGCAAGACAGATCTTATGCCCAGGTCCAGTTAAACTTACTAAGTTTAGGTACAGGTTGCGTATCCCAAAACTGGTATTTACGTTTGGTAGCCTCATCAATATTCTTTGCTGGGCCTTGGCATGCAGAGAGCAGCTCCATCGCTCTCTGAATGTCTTGAAGCTTCTGCATTGGAATGGCCGGATTCTGCACACAAACAGAAGAGGAAGCTCATTGATTACATCTACTTTCAACTAGTTGTACAAACATGTTCATTTATTTTACTGTTACGTATTCATTCGTGTGCTCTTCTCATCACGGTTACTTTAAGCATAACCTTCAGAGGCAGGAGGGTAGAAAGTTAGGTGGGCAACAGACAAGCAGATTCACAAAACACTTAATAGTTTTGAGTAGCACTTGCATTTAACCATGAGATTTCAGTCAATTTGTGTTTTTAACACAAATACTGCAGCACTAAGGCAGGGTACCAGTATCACAATAAAAAGCTTCTTATATTCTCTGCCCCAAGCCCCGGTAAAATACAATAAAACAGGAAAAAGCAGATCAGCTTAGATATTTAACAATCTAAAGCTAACCACTGGTACACACGGAGATGTTTAAAGTTGTGCTTAACACATACAATATAAAATAATATACAAGTTCACTCTGGTTCAGTATTTCAGGTACACTGCATTGCTACAAATATCCACTTTTTAACCATAGTTATATTGTATCTGCCTTCTACTAGCCAGCAATTTTTATAGCAGGTACCTTTCTGCATTGTATCATATGTTGACCATCTTGCCACTAACACCAACCGTGCCAACGCTCACAGCTACGGAAAATTTTAACTGACAGAAGCAGACAGACATAAAAAACCCAAACCTTCCACTTCAAAGTTGAAAAATCTTTACAGAAAATTTATTTGAAAAGCAGAAAAGCTAAGGCTAAGTGTTTCTTAACTGAGACCTTAAACCCTCACTTTTGATCTTTCTGAGTAAGTGTAACTGGAACGAGATTTTTACCTGCATAGCAAAGTGCAGAGAAATAACAGTAACAGACTTCTAAATCTACAATTTTCTCTCTCTCTTTTTTTAATCTATTTGTTTGGGTTTTTATCTCCCAAGTGGTAAGTCCTGTTCTGAGGCATACTAACAGCATGCTTGTACCCAGGTATCTATTGCACTGCAGTCCTGGAAAACATTTGAAGGAGTAGTCTCAAAGGGATTGGAAAATTTTAAGCAATCCTGCATAGAGATTTCAAGCCATATGGTCTTTTTACTAAATATCAATGGATTACTACTACTGTATTTCATTCTCTTTCTAGGATTCACGTGCTGAAAAACCACTATATATACACGTAATAACGATGGAAAGCTTCATTTAGACACCCTCAGTCACAAAAGGAATAAATCTCCCTGCCTGTAGCTCAAGCAGGCCATCATTTTCTATTTATAATAAAAACTTGTACTCTCCAAACATTATGCAATTTCTTTCATTATTTTAAACATTGTGAAATTTTACCTGTGAGCATGCTTTAAACACCTGTCATCTGAGTAGTCGTGAATTAACACATTTACATACTTTAGAACAACACTATTGCAGCAAAAAACCCCACCCTATTTCTAAATTCAGATTACAGTGATATAACTTACTTTTCTCAACTAAAAACATCAATTTGTCTATTACACACTGGCCTGATACAAATACTTCTAATGCCACTAGATAAATTCTGAAATCTTATCACTAGATTATGAAATCATACATAAATATTGACACACTGTACTTTAGTTTGTATGTTTATTTTAAGTCTCTAATGTTTTTTTACATTGAGAAGAAGAAAACAGAAAATATGAAAAAAAAAGATACTAGGTTCTAAAAAGATCTTACTAGCACACGTAAAGTAAGAAGTTCATGTTCTGGTACCAAACACAACATGGTTAGGGACATCAGGAGGAACCCCCTTTCCTTCCAACACATTCAGAGATCAGCCTGGCTATGAAGTTTATTTTCAACCCCTTTTGTTTTTCTTTAATGGAAAGCAAGAAAAACCTACACAGAACTTCCCATGAATTAGAAAAAGTGATTTTGTTTCATTTAGATTTAGGGGAGATAAAGACAGCACTGTTGTGCAACAGAGCTGGGGCACGCAACGCTTTTTTGCCTCAGTTTTGGTGACGAGATCTGACCTCAGACGTCCCTGAGCCTCGCAGCTGAGTCTGTGGGACTCCCATTACCCACGGCGGGAGAGAAAGTTAGGGACCACTTAGCAAACTAATCACACACATGTCCATAGGAACAGACCGGATCCCAGAATCACAGAATGCTATGGGGTTGGAAGGGACCTCTGGAGATCATCCAGTCCAACCCCCTGCCAGAGCAGGGCCA
>JAOXJK010000012.1:22698565-22718093 GCA_025774025.1 Xenus cinereus | reverse complement strand
GTGGTCAGGCACTGGAAGGGCCTGCCCAGGGAGGTGGTGGAGTCACCATCCCTGGAGGGATTTAAGAAAGGTGTAGATGTGGCACTTCAGGGCATGCTCTAGTGCCCGAGATTGTTGGGTTAGGGTTTTTTTGTGCATGTATGGTTGGACTTGATGATCTCAAAGGTCCCTTCCAACCATGAATATTCTGTGAAAACAGATTTCTGTACACTCCAGTGAAGACCTTACTATATTAACATAATAAATGCAGTGAGGCATTAGTTTCAGACAAATGAAGCATTCTAGGGAATCACCATTAGATGTTACCTACCAAATTTTTGGTCAAATCTCCACGCTGGAACGTGCGCATTGTGCTTCAGGTTGCTGTTTGGTGGGAGAGGCACTGTTACGTAGATGGGGCCATTCACAGGGACTGGAGTCCCATCGCTGTTGAGGAGATGAACGCTGACTGCAGTGACAGGGGTGAGGTCATACCTAGTGCTGTTTCCTACCGAGAGAACAAAGGAACATTGTGACTACAGAATTTCCCAGAAACTAAGATACACCCATGTGGGTTCAACACCACAGTAACTAGACTGATGTATTTCTCAAGCAGCAGTAATCTTCCCTGCCTTACAAAATTCAGAATCACCAAGATGTAAATGCTTTTGTATTTTTCACTTAATTGTTGAAAATTCTGAAGACAAGAAAACTACAGTGCAAAAAATCCCCTGCATATGTTTTCTCACTTTCATTCATCATTAACTAAACTTATGAGTATCACAGCCACAATCACAGCCAAAAAAATACCTCACCAGCCTGTATTTGTATAAGCCTGTTATTATAACCAGCAAACACTCAAACATGCAGTGACACTGCAAGGATGATGGGTCATATGTTTAAGAATGCCAGGATGTATTTCCTTTGACCTTTCACTGAAACAAACCAAGCTAAATGGATTATTAGGACACATACTGTTACCTTCTTTTCTATGTAAGACAATAATTATTCATAGAATCATAGAATAGAATCATAAAATCATTCAGGTTGGAAAAGACCCTTGGAATCATCGAGTCCGACCATCAACCCTACTCTACAAAGTTCTCCCCCACACCATATCCCCCAACACCACATCTGAAAGACTCTTAAACACATTCAGGGATGGTGACTCAACCACCTCCCTGGGCAGCCTATTCCAGGGTCTGACCACTCTTTCTGGGAAGAATCATTTCCTAATGTCCAGTCTAAACCTACCCTGTTGCGGCTTGAAGCCATTCCTCTTGTTCTGGGGAACAGTTGTTCCTTTATTCCCGACCGTTCAATCCTCTGCCTCTGCTGTGCACCCTCTATAACTTCCATCAGATTGATGCTCGTCACCAAGTCACTGGACCTGGGCCACTGATCTTCTCAAGCTGGTTAATAAATTCCTGTTGCTAACTCTCATAACCTGACCACGTTCTGGCATATACAAATTCCTAATAACAAAAGGTATAACTTCAGATTTTAGAAAGATTTAGATTAATATCTAAGATTAAATTATGTTTTATATTTTACTTATTTTTAGATATCGAAAGTTTTGAATTTTTCTTTCACTACTGTCGTGATAAATCATATCTGCATAACATCTGTAAAAATGAGTTTTCAGCCCCAGAAAAAGCACTCTGATGGCAAAACACTGTTTGCATCTCTTCTACTCAAGATGCACTGACATTTTGCTCAGTACTGGCCTAAACCAATTTATATTGCAAGATGAAGAAATTTCTGAAATCCACTGACCTCTGGCAAGACAAAAAAAAAAAATCCTCCAGTTTGCCATCTTGCACAGCATGTAAATGCTCATTAAAAAAATAAATTTTTCTCTTTTCTGTTGTGAAGGCAAATTAAAATCAGTGCTTATGAAACTCTCACACGCTCTTAAATTGATAAGCACATGCATTAGTTACATGGGAAGGGACTTCAATAAATGTCAGCTTTCAATTACTTCTTGTCATTTTTGACATCTGTTGACCTGTAAATAGCTCTAAAAAACTGTGATTTGACTTGACTCTTCATAAAGAAATAAACAGCCCACAAACCCAGCAGGAGTAAAGGTTATTAGCTGGCTTGGTCCATTACTGCAGACATTGGGAAGTTTTGCTTAGTTTGGTTAAAAGGACAAGATTTTGTGAAACCATCCTACTGCTCTCCAACTAGTGATTAATACAAACTATACAGTCTTGTCACTACTTGCAGCTAAATTATTTGAGATTTTATGTTTGGAACATGCTGACTTATGCAATGAATTTTCACTGCTCCATACTCAACACCCAGTTGGGGTTTTGTGAAAACTGTTGAACTCACAGAGAATAGGTTTTAGTTAAAACAACTGTGAAGTCACTCTGGAGAAATACTATCCAGAGAACTGAACTGACGGAAACAAATGGGAAGACCTCTCCAAAACTCTACAGACGTATAAATAAACTGTGAAAGAACAGAAGAGTAATTGGGGGTGGGGAGAGGAGAGCTGGCAGAGAGGGGAGAAGGGGCTGTGTTCAGGAACACTCCAAAATTTCCCATGTGAATTAATGCTAAGTTTTTTCAGAATCCTAAAATTTGTAGAAATTTTTCTTTTTATCTTGAGAACACAAATATTCAAAAATCCCCAGCAGATGGGGATCTCATTTTTTATTCCTTCAGAAGTTATTCAGGTGAAATCTTCACCAAGTCGCTTAGAGATAAAGAAAAGGAAGTCAATCCAAGATTAGGGTTTTAGAGTTTAATATTTCCAGAGCAGGAGAAATTTCTAAAAATAGAGGACATTTTACCTATACTATAGTGCATAATTTGTGGTCTGTATTATACCATACTGAATACTACAGTACTCAGAAAACAAGGCTCTTCTCAGTCTCTTGAATCCCGTTTCTTTGCTGGTCATTTTGCTCTTTTGTGACAAACTTTTACTTGAAGGCTAGTAAAAGTCAAATCCATGGCCTCCATGCTGAAGTAGAAAAGCTCCTGTCAAGCAAGCATACGGAAGACTAAAAAACCAAGGGTGCGTTCATCTGTTTTGTAGGAGGTTAGGAGGTAAAACAGGAGAAAGATGAAGTCCTGGTTGTGTAGTTCCCATGACAGGTGATTACCTGAAGTCTTGGCAAGACCTGTTTTCACTAAATAAATGCAAGGGTGGGAAGCTGGGTTGCGGTCTACTAAGGCAAGATTTGGGAGAGGAATCCCACACACATCGTCAACGGTTTTTTCAGCAGAGATAAAAAGAAAGGAGATGAGAAAGTAGACAGACAAGTGAGATCAAGTGCATTCCTTCGTTTTGAAAAAGATAAGAGATATTTGATCATGTCTGAATATGAAGAGCCAGAGAAAACTGAAAGTTGAAGATGAGAATAGGGAAATGACAGAGAGCTAGAATGAGCTAGAATCAGATGTACTCGCTGATGAGATGCACATAGACAGAAGGACTGGAGTAAGGTAGAAGATACATCTCTAATTGTAATAGAAAAGGAGATATTCAGATCTGTACAAAGGGAAGGGAAAGTTTATTTTGCCTTTATTGTTGGGTTTTTTTTATGGAAAAGCTTGCAGCTTAGTACATAATGTTTACACGAATGACCTAGCATTCAAAGTCACCTAGATCAACACTTCACAAGTAAATGCATCCTGCGAAACAGCAGGGAGAGACCTCGAGGGGTTTTTTAGCCTGCTTCCAAGCAGGCTCAGCTACACCGATGCCATCCTTACAGGTGATTGCCTAACTCTGTCCAACACCCTCGGGCAACTGATTCTACAGCTTTAACTATCCTCACCACACAAGGTTTTCCTAATCACTAGTCTGAATCTTTCTTGCTGCACTGCAAAGCCCACAAACAAAACATTATTCTCCTTTTCACAGCAGCATTTAAGAATTTGAAAACTTCTGTGCCCATTTCTTCTATTTTTCTATAGCCTACACAACACCAATTATTTCAATCAAGACTAAACGAGAAGTGGAAGAAGAGTACAGGCAGCTGCAGTCATAAAAATGTGTAACAGCTCTGAATTTAACAGCGCTTGTGTTTCTACTATGAATTTTTAGTGTTTTCCCTTGCACATTTTTGGCTGAAGCTAGATTCAAAAGTATTAACAAAGCCAGTGAAACAACTCTTCCCTGAAACAAAATATTAAATCCATGATATATAGGTATTTCATTCAGGTTTAGAAAAAAATTGAACATGAATTTTTGGCATCCTCAAGTTAAATTTTCTTCTCATTAATCTCCATTTTTGTCTGTGCACATGCAACACATTCAGAGACTTAACTCTAAATTACAAGGGTAACAAATTTTTCTGATCTCCCAAGGCCACGGAGGCTTCATCTTTGCTATTCAGTGGCCCCATTTAAGGGATGGCGGACCTTCCTTTCTTCCTTATTGGAACAGCATTTTGGTAGGGTAGTTGAGCCTATCATGTCATTCAAATTTTAAAGAATTGTGGGTGGAACAGGGAACGGAAAAAATGATATGGTCAAATGCTGATCCCTGGACAAAAATGAAATTAGAGCAAAACCGAAGTAGTGCATTACCTGTTCCATTTCCATCTGATCCTTGCAAATAAGGAAAACTGTCCACTTCCCAGGGTGAACTGGCCGCAGTTAGATACGCTGTCAAATCGCTGTAGCTAGTGTTCTCTGGTAATTTCACAGATCTCCTCTGAAAGTGAACTTGTGGCTGAGTCCGTGCGCCTAAAAAAATTAAAAGTGAATTTATATCCAAGGTGAGCAGACTATTTAGGTGTTCATATTTATGGAAACACATTTACTTCTTTTTTTTCATTATAACTTGAAATAGCTTGAGAAAGACACATAGATCAGAAGGCTCTTACAAAAGAGGAGGAAACAGTATTTTTACATTTATGTTGCAGTTGCCATTATTTTTCCATAAGTATCATTGAGCAAAATGGTGAAAGCATCTAATGTCAGAAGCTTTTCTGACTACATTCTTTCCCAGGATCATCTTAAATTTAATTATACATTTCTTATAGTAAATACAACTGAAACTAAAACTGAGTTCAGAGGTAGGGCATGTAAAAGCTTAGAAAACCATCCATTTCACCATTTTTGTTTAAATTTTGTTTTTCTTGAAATAGGAAGATAAATTAAGCTTACTCTCTTTTAAGTGATTTTCTAAGAGACTATAATTCTGCCTGTAGTGCCAATTAACTTGTGTAATTTCTGTATTTAATTTTTACAAAGCTTCAGCCACATTAACCATCCCTAGTACTAAGATAATAGTCACTTTTTATTTAAACTACTGGATAAAAAGATTCACTTGACAAAGCCTTGATGTTTCCACATTTTCCCATGCAAAGAACACATCTAAACAGAACCAGATTACTTGGCATGTAAGATTTCTCTTTTTTCCTCTGCCTTGTACACTTCTAGTGCTTTTTTCAAGAACACTAGGTGTTAATTGAAGGCTCTTTGCTGCAACATGATTTAAGACTGTGTCATGTACTATTGCACTTCATGTCTCATTTAAATCCCAGTTTATAAAGTCAATAGTCTTTTTCAGTGGATGATCACCATTAATACTGTTTAGCAACACACAGCAAGACTCCATCTGCAAGTTTGTGTGTGCAACATGCAAATTAATTTTTAAATCAAAAGCTATTGTATTCTCCAGAGCTCATTTTGCATAATCACAGAACATTCCCCGCACAGCACAAAATCAAGAGGCAAGCAGTTTTTTTCTTAATTCACATTTGACTATGCAATTCAGAGATGTCAACTCAAAACAATTTTGCTTCTTTTCCCCTATTAGTCTCTGGCAGCACTTTTAGGTTACATGTCACTTCACTGTGAGAAAGATTAAAGAGCTTGACTCACAACTCCTAAGCTTTGTAACTGCCAATGTCATTAACCAGGAGACTGGAATCTTTTCTTGCATTATTTTCTAGCAGGAGCCCTAGCTATGTGAAAATGTAAAATTCCACAGAACAAACTTTGTACTGGCCAACAAAAATTGCTATGTAGGCGGGCAAGTATCTCCAAAGAGTTGATCATTGTTTAGCTGTCATTTCTATGATAATTCTGCAAGAAAAAGCTATAAAACCACTTTTCTTTTCTAATTTCTGAAACATTTAAGTATTTACAGCAGGCTCTCAAGACTGGCAGCATCCTTAAGTGCTTAATGTAGTCAATAAACAACACCCGTGTGAAACGGGAAGAAATCTCCCTTACCCAATTTCTATGTTTAAATGGAAAAGAACATAAAAGACTAAATAAATTGACTGCAATGAACCTGGGGAAGACTTATTTCCCCAGTGCTCTGCAATATCGTAGTAGTTTGCTGTAGCTCAGGGACAGCTCTGCTCAGACACTCGGGAACCTCTGACTGCACCGCTGAGCAGGCTCCCGCGGTCCATAGGGATAAGCATCCACAGTAACAAAACAGGGGGAAAAAAAACCCACAACAAAGAAATCTGCATTAGGATTATCACGAACACTTCAGTGTAAAATTTTAGGATTTTTTCTGATGTCTAAACCTCTGGTTAAGATTGATTATTCAAGTTGCCAAGAACTGGAATTATATTTCCAAAGGTTGGAACTGAATAAGAATTAAAAACAAAGTAACTGTTGTCAAGTCTGTAACAGGGTGGTTTAGGCGGAAGCCCTAGGGTTTTCCCTGAAAAAAATGGTTGTTTTGTAGCACTGGGAGAGCCATGAGCTGCCAAATTTTCACTAGATAGGAAGGACTCAAAAAGCCAACCTCAGTTCCTTAAATCCTGCAGGCAACACAAAGCGTTCCTATGGCTGAGCCCCAGCAATGGCAGGAAACCAGCAATCAACTCGGATGCGAGTTTTAAGGTGGAAGAAACAGCTTCTTCCGTAGACAGTGCACATACATACAATAAATCAGTGCAGAGTAGTTAATTCACACCCTAGATTAACACACTCCTTCATAATGACATTCACCTGAAGCCTGACGCTCACCCTGACTCTCCCCTTGGCTCCTCAGTTGGGTCTTCCCAAATCTGGCAAGAGACTTTCAAAGGAGCAGAAGACTCAGAGCAAAGGCTTGTGAGGGAAGCAGCTACTGAGGCTTTCACCTTCTCTCACCACCTTGCTAGAAGACAATCCAATGTATTGCTTTAGCAGAGGTCATAGATGATTTGGGGGCACGTGTTTGAGAATAGACTTACCGAAGGAATTGGAAGTGGTAAAATGGAGAGAAAGGCTTGTGCTGACCAGACTCGTACAGTCTTTTTCAACAGGTCAACACGTCCCTAAGAGTGATTATTATTGCTTCTATTACCAAAGATACGTAGTTTTAACCTAAACACATTCAAGTATAAAACAGGCCTGTGAGCTCCCTCCGTTTGGCGAGCGCCGTGAGGTGAAGGCTTGCTGAGCGCTGATCTTACCTTCTTTAAACATCCTCTTGTCAACACACCAGCCGTGATTCAAATGCTGTCACCTCCAGCTTGCCAGGGCACACCTGAAGCTGCAACCATCTCAAAGAGTCCCTGTAAGGGACACATGCTGGACGTGTGACACGTGGCACCGCGCCAGCATCTGAGCTTCAATCGACGTGAAGCAACACCTGAAGGATCATGAATTCATGCTCTGGTTGCTGGTGTGTCAGAGGCAGGCAGAGGGCACCCACACAGCTCCTGTTCACCCAACGCTGACTTTTCAGCTCGTCACCGTGCCGGTATTAAAAAGCTTAAATGCTGGCAAGCTCCATCCCTCGCAATCAGTGACAGAGCAGAGCAGCGGATTGCAATGCCATCATGAAAATGAAGCTGGCTGCACCAATTCAGACAAACTTCTCAATTGCATAGTAAGTTGCTTGCTTGATTAATTATTCAAAAGCAACTGGTAACTTATGGCACTAGACGGGCCTTTCTTTCCCTATGACTGGTGCTTCAAACACCGGTGTTCCCAGTCTCTTCCTGGTATAGTAAGTTCTGGTTTGCTCTTTTTTTGCACTAAGGTAACTCCTGATCAGCTTTTATTTGAAGCAGTACAAAGTTATTGGGAAATTAATTGGAGAAGTAACAAGAGAAAATCTAGGTCACAAGGATTTTGGATCAAGACTAGAGAGGCTCCATCCAAACGCCGGTACAATGTCTAGGCTGTCTTCCATTTAGGTTTCATCAAAAGAGAATTCACAAGAAAAGGAGTGTGGGCTGGTCCCATAAAATAGCTTTTACTGGGCAAGACTGCAAGTTCAAATCCCAACCCTTAGAACACTCTGGGTGCCACTTTCTTCCTTTACCCTCTTTCTCTGCCATACCAGCAGAACCAGTTATATTATTCTAATGTAAATATATTGGAAACACCCTGATCAATTCACTGAAGGGAGCAAGATTATGTGAAAATATTTATGAGTGTCACTCGGCTGTTAAATGTCTCTCTAGCCCTTTAACATCCACCTTTTTCTGAAGAAAGAAAGCTGTAAGCATGAACAGATTGTTCTTTTTAAGGTAATTGCATATTAGCACATTTGCATAAGAATATTTAATACATCATGCTGGTAGAATATTGTTGGTAAACAAAGTTTCATGTTTTGTCTAATGGAATCCCTTGTGGTTTTACACAGTTCACTGTCCATCTAATTTACCGCATTAGATAATGCCAGCTCTCAAATTGCAGAATATACGTTCAGCAGCTGTGCTGCTCTCCAGATCCTTCTCAGCATTCCATAAGCTACCTAATTGGTTTAGTGCTTTTTCAGCTCCAGTCATATCTAGTACTATCCTTAATGAAAAGCCCGTTGTATCGGGATGGTTTCTAACTGTAAAAAAAGATGTCAGGAAGGCATAATTGTATTTATTTCCTCAGATAAAACAAGCTTATCTTGGAATATTATTGAAGATAGTATTCCCCTGTTTATTACCTATACACTGGTAGAGTTTAAAATTATGATAATCATAATACAGGTGAATAAGACATAGTTTATGCATAATAAGAGTGCTCATAGGAAGGATGTGCCCTTCTTTTTTGGCTCATCAAAGTATCTTTAAAAGCTTCTCTTCTTTTGTTCACAGACTTACCTTGGCTATCACATCAATTGGGCTAAGTTAGGTCAGATCCCTGACCAACATTTCATTCTTTACTGCGCAATTCAGAAAACACAATGTTCATCTGACTGCTATTACAGTTGCTTTACCTTCTGTGTTTGGCCTTACAAAAAGGTGATTTGAACTTTATACTTCTAATGCAGTGGTTTTCATCCTGTAGTATGTGGGTTTGCAGGCAGTTTGATTAGGAGTCCACAGGAAGTACTTAACAAAAGCAAGTTTATATAGGGTATACGACAACGCAGGTATGAGAAATTCTCAATTTTTCTATGTCCTAAATTTCTAAGGCATTTACAGTAGGAAGCAAGAAACAAAATAAAAGCAGAGAAAATTCTTAGATGATAAGAACATCAGAAAATGTTTACTGCCAGGATGGTTAAATGAGGCTGGATGAAAAAATATCCAGCAGAGACTGAAAGAAATTTAATCTCTAGTTCTCACAGGGCACAGTAAAGTCCAAACTTGTTTACTACCAAGTAACTCGAATTCCCTAGTCACAGCAGTTAGGGGTGAATTTAGCTATTAATCAATTTGGTAAAACCATCCCACAGAGAAGCATTCCTCAGGGAACTCAGAAGAACTCACCACGAAACATCAGCCTCACCCATGGGATAGAGTTCAGAAAGTATCAGGTTGTCAGGCTTTTTGTTTAGCGTCACTCAAATTTCAATTCCGACTTCCAAAAACCAGCATACCTTGAAATCCTGAGACTATCTGGACTACATCATCATAGACCATGAGAGTAGCTGAGCGTTCAGGAAGAAGGCCGAGACTCAGCGAAGAGAACACTGTGGGAGAGAAGTGGTTTAAGTGGGATATATTTGAATCCTTATAAACATAACCCAACAACAGCAGCACTTACTTTCTTCTACATTTTTGCAAAAAGGAGGCCACCCAAACTATTAAAATCATATTGTATACATGACAGAAACGACATGCATGTTCTTAACCAGGGTAATTATTATCAAACTAAATAACATGTTCTGTGCTACGACTCCTCCAGGTCACGCACGGTAGCTCAAAGTACAGAAGAGCGCAGTGCAAAGCAGGGTTTTGGGTTATAATTCCCAGCTCCACAGAAAGATTTGTCATTACATAAAGAGAAGTGAAAAACGAACTCAATCCGCCTGAATAATTTTCTGTGAAATGGCTATGCTTCTTACCTCAGGAAGATTTTAATGAAACTTAACTTTCAAATACTTTGAGATGCTTACATAAAAAGTCACCCAGAAAGGCAAAGTATGTTGAATAAGTCTGAATAACTTGCTTTAAAATACAGCATGTCCTTACTGAGTCACCACCTACCCTACAGAAGTGCTATATATAGCAGAACTACTGTCATTCCACCAGTGGTGAGAAAGGGGACGGATAAATGGTATTTGCTTCAAGAAATCTGCCTGCAAGGACCTCCTTTGCCAGTGGGTACTGACGTTCCTTCCAGAGAAGTAGACCCGCCTGCAGTCCGTGCATGGCTTTCAAAGACAGAAGGAGAGGAGGAGATTAATGCAGACTAGTAGTTTTTGGTAACTGGGCAGCATCCCACATTTGCACCTGGAAAGTACTTGTCTGAAGCGACCACAAGCTGAGGAAGACGTTTCCAGAACCAATTAATTCAAGAACAACGCGAGCTCTTCTGATTTTCTGAAGCTTCATAAACTTCCTCTAAATCAAGATGTATTACTTAATCCAAGAGACCATATAGATGTTAGCTACAAATACTGTACACTATTTTTGTTTTATGAAATATATTCTCTTTTTAAAAATTAGAAATTTAGTGTTTGGGAGGACTACAGAAGAAAGGAGAAGAAACTAGGAGAAACACACTGACAAGAGCCACCATTTAAAAGACGATCTTAACATATATGACCATTAAAAAAATAAAATAAAGAATCATGTTATTACAAGTGCAGCTGAGAATTTTCTTTCCAGTGCTCTACATGTGAAACAGATCTACACATCAGGAAACAAAAGAAAGCCTAGTGTAAGTAGCACGAAGGCCACACAATTACACAATTTGTTTGTCTTTATTCCAACAACTTAATTTGTATGAAGAAAGTTAATATAATTTAGACACCCTGGGGAGCTCAATACAATAAACCATGCCAACATCTTCTTCCATATATGCCAGACTATAATGCATATGTAACCTCTAATCTTCCCTTGGGATTTTCTGCACAATCTTTTCTCAGCATGACAAAGGCAGAAAGTCATAGTTTTTAAGGCCAGAAGGATGACTGTGATGATTCAGTCCTACTCCTGTATAACTACAGCGTTCCCTGAATTAATTACTGCTTCAGGTCCAATAGCTGTGCTTAAACTAGAAAACATGTCATAGAAAAAGCATCCAATTTTCTTTTAAAGGTGTCCAGTGGTTAAGAACACACCACAACACCAATGTTCTAGTAAATAGTTATGAGGGCAGTTAAACCACGGGCCTTTTTACCCATCAAAATTTATTGGGGTTAGACTTCCAGCCATTTGATCTTCTTTTTATGCAAGCCCGCTAGACAGAATTCTCTCCTACCTGCTTCCTGTTCTCTGTGTGGGTACTGATGGACTACGATCAAATTACCCCATGAACTTTCTTTCTGGTGAACAAAATAAATTAAGCACTTCCCAATCTTTCCCTGTAAGCTGTATTTTCCAATATTTTAATCACTCCTGATATAACCCTGCAGTTTTAAACGTTTTTCTTGAAGCGCGGATCCAGAATTGGACACATATTTCCCTAAGCGGCCGCAATAACGCCAAGTTCTGAAATACTATATTCTGCCTTTTCAGTCTTTTATCTTATTTTAGTGCTAAGGATGAGATTATTTTGCTTTCTTGCAGTCCTGCCTCGGGAGGTTACAGTCAACCGTTCATCTGCCACGACCCATACGTCTTCTGCAGAGTCACTGCTCTCCAGGTGACTTCTCCTCTCCCAGGAATGCCATGAGCATCCTCTGCTCCTAGAACCCCCTTTTAGCGCAGTGAATGCCGTGGTTTGCTTTGACTGACCCTACCAGCCACTCCGAACTGCGCTGCCCCAGGAACCTCCTTCTCTCCATTGCACACGATGCTCCAAAAACACCCTCTTAAATACGGACTACCAGTCACAAATTTTTTTCATCCAACTTATTTACAAAGAGAAACCTATGCACAGCTAAGAGCAGATAGATGTGCACGTGTTCCATCATGAACACTTCAACAACTCAAGTGATGTTAAATTAATGAACTGTTAATAAGTGGAGTCATGGCTCCGCTGATAAATAGTTTAATGGAAAAAGAGATCTTAATCTTTTTCTCCTACCACTTATCACTATGTAAATAAATAATCCTCCTGCTTAAGTGGTAAAGAGCTAGTAATTATTTTGGTTAATATAAGAAAAGTTCATTTCTGCCAAATTATGAGAACAGAAAATCTTTGATGCTTACTCCTTAAAGCAATAATACCACGAGTTCAGTGGTATTCGTTGGGTCACGGTTTTTCAGGATAAGACCATAACCAATGCATATTGACTGTGACAGAACAATCCCGATCCTTCGGCAAAGTCCTGTTACAGCACTTTAAACATGACCACCTGAGAGCTCCCAAAGCTACTCCCTGCTCGTGGTTATCATCTCCGCATTTGAAGCAAATGTGTCCATAGTTGATTTACCACAGTCCCTGGGTGGAACTCTGCTCAGAATGGTGGACCTGCTCTGGGGGGTGAGACTACTCATGCTGTTAAAAGGCATTTTCAGGAAATGAGGATCCCACGCGTGTGCCCAGACTGCACACTGCAGAATCAAGACTTAAATACACTGCCTGCTCCCCATCATTCAACCCCAGATTAAAAATAACAACAACAACAAAACTTCCATGGTTTTCAAAACTTCTATACTGTGCTGGTTACAAGCATGATAGGCATCTAAATACAGGGCATTTAAATATGAATAGTTTTGGGGAAGTTTTTTAAACCTATAGGCATCTCAGTCAATAGAAAAAATAACAGCCTAAATATCTTGGGCCAGAACTTTTATGTCACATGCCTTTTAAGGAGAAATTCAAAGAACAACCCTATTAAATCTGCATGGGCCGTATCAAGTTCTAACTTGTTGTTTCTTTAATCAAAGAAAGGATTAAGTTTAGGGTACAGAAAGGAAAAGAAAGGATTCTACTCCCAATTAAATCAATGGCAAACTATCTACCGGTTTCAATGGGGGAAGATCAGAGGTGAAAGGAATCTATTTTCTGAGTTAAGCTCACATTTCAGCCATGGAAAAAAGATTTTGTAGGAACTGTATACAATTACTGCTCTTTAAACCTCAATGACTTACTAAGACAATAACTCCATGGTCAATTCTCTTCCTTCAAAACCAATACTTAAGAAAAGGCAACAAGCAAAAAACCTAACCAAATAAACTCCAGGCCATGGAAGAGCCGGTTGCATTCAAAAGACCTAGGGTGTGAGTCAGAAAGATACGAGACACGAGGCAAGAAAAGGTTCAGACAAGAAAAGGTTATAGCATGCTTTAAGCATATATGATCGTGTCTTAAGAAAGTACATGAAGCATGCTGAGGAAGCAGCACTTCATCTTATTTAAACAAAAGAAAAAAAAAATCAAGGGAATTTCTAAACAGAGTCACAGAACAGTTATGGCTGGAAGGGAACTCCAGAGGTCACCAGCTTCAACCCAGCAGGAAGGTGTGCCGTTGAATTTTTAGTATCTTTAAGATGGAGATTTCACAACCTTCCTGGACAACCTGTTCCAGCCTTTGACTGTTGCTGCTGTAAAGAACTGTTCCCTTTTATTTATTTGTAACTCTCCTTGCTGCATCTCATTTCACTTGCTTCTTGTTCTTTCACTATGCACGTAAGAGCCCGGCTTAGTCTTCGCTATAGCTCCATTCTGTAGCTGGAAAACGTGACAGAATACAGTAGAGAAAATGTGGAACAAGTCAGTCTATCTTACCTGAAGCAAGCGAATACAGGTAAGTGAACAGCATGTTGAAATGCCTAAAGCATAATTCTGGGTTTGAAGAGATTCGAGTTCCTTCCCCCACCTGAAAATACATTTGCTGCTTGACCTTGCGGCGAGTCGCACAGTCCCTCTGGCTATGCTGATATTTCTCAGTAAAATGGAGCCAAGGCATGGGACTGAACACTGCCCTGCGATCACTTATACTATCTGAATGTTAGTGCACTTAAAACCTGGCACGGTTTTGGCCTAGACAAATTATCAAATCTGATGTGATGTTTAGGTGTGACTTAGGTGTAATACAAGCCCGGGACCATTCCCAAACTACTTGGGCCCTAATTCTGGCTGGAGATTAGAGGAAAGGCAGGTGAAAACTGGCGACGTGACCTTCATCTAGATGTTAGGTCTCAAGGTCTGAAAGCCACCCTCAATCTGCCCTATTTAGCAGTACAGAAATAGTCTTCATGTCTCAGTTTCCCCTCCCGTACAACTAATGTCAAGTCACCCAGTTTCCATAAAATTTTGAGTCATTCTGATAAAAAAAAACTAACATGCAAGTATTATTGCTATATTTGTTTGCCTGTGGAAGAAACAAACCACGCTAATTAAGTTAGAAGAAATCCTTACATCTGGATCACATAACTGCATATTAAAACTGTCCTACGGACACGGCCAAAAAAATGAAAGGCCAGGACTTTTTTTTGTAGACTAAAGCCTACACTAAAGGAACAGTTGTTGCTACACCTTGGGAGAGAAACGAATGAGTCCATCACAGCTGCTGAAACAAAGCACTTGTTTCCCGTAAAGAAAAAGATCTGGAAGAGATTTGTATGTTCTGTGGAGCTGTAAGAGCAACAACAATTGTTTAAAACCTGACGTAGCACTGTATCAAGGACAGCCAAGGAGGAGACCGAATCTCTGCACAGCCCTGATGCCACGGTTTAACTGAGGAAGAAACCTTGCTTTTTTTTTTTTTTGAAACACGCAGACGATCCTCCTCCCGGGATCAGGATTGCAAGCATTAAAACACATCACATAAAATGGTGTAACTTCCTTTAGATGCAAAATCTTACCTCAGAACAAAAATAAAGATCTCTTACCAGGCAATCTTACAGGTTTCCATGGTGCAGAATTTGGCACATAGGCATGTTTACTAGCAGTCACTACCAGCTGATTGCCCAACTTATACTGAAACTTGAGGAAGGCAGTGCCATCTGCTCCTGAGGTTCCAGATGCAATGGAGATCTGGTTGGTAAAAATCTCAATGAAGGCTTCAGTTACTGGCTGATGTGTGCTGGCATCGCTTACATGGACCTTCAGCGTTACTTCTGTAATGACAAACAACCACAGCAATTATCGTCCAAAAATCTTCTGCAGGAGGCAGCAGTTAGAACATGCTAGCACACCAATGACCAAAAAGACACAGGGCTCAGTGCTAACCTCTGACACTTTGATGCCAAGTACAACCTCTTGTCCTGGCCTGCAGTTCTCCACTTTGGGCAGTCACTCTTTAGGGATGCTGCAGATTCTGCCAGACCAGGTCCTGAATTATTACCCTACTGCTAACTCCAGCTGTGGAGGCATCCATATTCCACCTATGGTTGGCTCCAG
Organism: Xenus cinereus; assembly: GCA_025774025.1. Classification (NCBI taxonomy): domain Eukaryota; kingdom Metazoa; phylum Chordata; class Aves; order Charadriiformes; family Scolopacidae; genus Xenus; species Xenus cinereus. The sequence continues at coordinate 22,702,506 of JAOXJK010000012.1, read as the reverse complement.
CCAACCTTCTCCACCAGCACTGTGGAGAGGGAAAGGCTGGAAGTGGGCTGTGCTCCCTCACCCCCTCCCCTAAACATTTCCCTCTTTGTGTAGCGAAGGAACAGAGTAAATCTGCTGGGATGGAAGCCCAGGAAGAAAGCGGGCCCTGGAGCGGGCTGTATTACAGCCAGAGATTTTGGACCCCGGTGGCAGAGACCGGCCCAGCTGGCACAGGACAACCCTGGTGATGTCTAACCAAGACAGTGAAATCGCAGAGGATCACGTCCTTGTCCTTAAAGCACTGGACGACCAGGTGGGACACAGAGCTCCACCAGTGAGGAAGAGAGGAACGCTTTTCCCCCTGCCTCCCTGTTCACTGGCCCTTTTTCCAAAGGAGTAAAAATGTCACAGCCCCTAGTGATATCTACTTGTCAGACCTGACACCCATATTACCTGCCTCCACGTACGGCTGGTGGGCACGAGAAGCAAAGAAGTGATGGCTAAGGCAGTCAGGAGAACCATACATCTTGTAGACATGCAGTCAGGAGCTAACACAATGGACTACATTTTCCTTGAGTAATTTGCCATTTTTCCAGAAACTAATTACTCGTTTAAATGTTTCCAGATGTACAGTATTTGTCCACTCTGGGCCACTCCTATGACTAAACCATGCATTGTGTCACCAGGCTTCTGTTACATAAAGTGGAGTGGCTTGTGCAAGACAGTCCCTCTGGAAGGCAGCCCTCTGTATCTATGATTATTTTTCTCCCTCTCCAGTAGTTCCTCTGCCTCATGGTCTAAAGTAACAGCTGTTGCCTTTCTTCAGTAACTATGACTTACACGCAATGCTGTGTTGAAAAGACCCAGCAATGCCTTGACCAAGCAACGCCTTGGATTTTTTTCATTTACAGTCCTCTCGTTCTCCTAAATAAATACCTACCTACCTCTTCCTCTTCTCTCCCACTCTCCCCTTTCTCTCGTTCTTGCCTTCATATTTGGAAATTCTGTTGTTCTTGCTTGAATTCCCCTCCCTCAGCTTACTCCATCCCCCAAGGTAGTAGAGGATATTTTGCAAACTCCCTTTTTTGTGTCAGGGGAATTCAGCTGCTAACAAGCAAGATGCTCACACTCCATGTGCAACTCATTTCTTCATGAGCTGCCCAGAAAAAAAGTGTGATGCCCTCTTCATATTTATTTAAAACCAATACACTAGTTTCTACAGAACATCGGTGATACCGTTCTGCTATATTAGCACTGTGCGTTAGGAATTTAAGAACGTATTTTGGTGTAAGCCCTGAGCCAGCAAGACATAACACAAAGAAGAACAACAAAGAGCTTAACAAAACCTCTGCTGTGGGTTGCAATAGTGAAATGACACAACAGACAATGCTGAGAAACATACTGCAACTATATACAATTTTAAAAGGATGTTAGGATGTAATACAAAAATATCAGCACCTCTGTCCTAAGGGCATTTCAGCCAGAAAGATATCGAGCCTTTTTATAAGTGGAGACCTTCTGTCTGAATCCTACAGTACAGAAAATATAAATATCAGACAGCCCTGAACTAAAACCCCATTAGGGAAATTCATCATCACTGCAGCCCTCACTTTAGAACTTGGCAATGGAGGATGCCAATTTAGAGGGGATCAGCATGAAATACATTCTAGCTATTAAAGATTCTGGACTTGTTCCCAGTTTTGCCTTTAGTAGTCAAAGAAAACAACATATATTGAAAAACAGTGTCCATACACACTGCGGTGCACATGCAGAATGCCTCCTTAGAAACTTTGGGTTGACGACCAAGCAACTTGTGGCATCTTGTGCATGGGAAAGGCAGCCACATTTATCAAAGGAGGAACCCATCTGTATTTATGTATTTACAAACTGTACATGTATTTACAAACGTGAGGGCAAAAAGTAATGTAAGTTTTTATTTTCAAAATGTGCAGGAACAATACACTTAGATCCAAAGCTAGATAGCTGTGCTGTTGATGTTTCCCACTTTGAATTGCCTAGCAAAGAATGCCGAAGAATAGATGTGGTTAAGAATAATAGGTCACGCATTAAAGAAAAAGCAAGAAAACAGGATAAGCTGAACATTGGGGTTAGCAATTTCAGTAACATGAAAGTTTAGCCTTTTCTTAAACAACCACATATAAGAAGGAACCAAGGAGCTCTGGAATATTAAATACTAATCAAGGAAGAGGATAAGAAAACAGCAGAAGTATCACATCTATTAATCCCCTATAGCCACCCAAAATTCCAGAATAGAGACTACTACTAAAACTGATCAAGAAACAAAGACTGATAAAGAAAAATTTTCCTGTACATACAAATCCAGCTGTCTCTTCACAAACAAGAGAGCTAGCCATGGGTATCTCCAGTAGGAAATTCCTTTACCCTTCACTCTAGAGCTATATAAGGGCTTCTGTCTGCATCCTTCTCTCTTTCCGATAAGGAAGGATAAGGATTTCCAAAATCCTGTTTCCAAACGGAAATGACAAAGGTCATCACCCAAGATGGAAGACTGATCTCCTGAAAAGCAACAGACTGGAACTGCTGTTCCAAACCACAGTCCCTAGATCAGACACCGGGCTTCTTTTCTCCTCCTTTTTAGTATTTAGACTTGTTTTTTCCTGAGAGCATAATAAAAACCCTAGCAGCCTGGATAACCCTAATTCCTTTTCATGTGTTATCTTCCCTGACATACGTGTGAAATGTATACAACTTGCTTAATTCAGGGCTTTCTCCCACGCAACAGATCCTTTTTCCTGTTATCTAATGCAGCAGTGATGTCATGAACACAAAACCTGCATTATCAGAGTAATTTCCACAGCAACAGAATTAGTACAAGCTTTAAACTGTAATTTAAACTGAGAAATTTTTGAAGAAAGCCTCCTCTCAAACAGCGAGTGACGAGAACAATCTATAAAGAGAGATCACTATGAAAACTTAAAGCTATACAGCAAGTTTCAGAATTGCTAGGAGATATTCAGGCACTTCTTGAAGAAGGTGAGGACTGAAGAAGAAGAGAGCACAGCAAGGACAGCGAGTGATCCAAGATTAGTCTGACCCCAAATTAATAGGAAGGTCTTAGAACAAAGCATTAGGTATACTAAAAGAAGTATTTAATTAGAAAAAGCTGCTTAGTAGACTCATTATTAGCTAAGGAAAAGAGTCTTTAAAATATCTGGCAAACTTTCCAGTTGGTGCTCTCAGCAGAACAGCGGGGATTAAGCAGATACATTATTCTTGAGTTTTACAGACTACCACAGCAAGGAGCTCACACAGAATTAAAGACACATGGACTCAGAGAAAGGAAGGACATCTGCAGCAAGTGAGGAACACGATGGAGGCGGGGAACCAAAAGCATTGCGAAAGATGAACTCTGAGAACGTGAACCGCTGAAGAGAAGCATGCTTCATTCTTCCACGGATTTGCGATACTGTTATGCTTTCTATTATTTACTACAGCGGGAATGTTCAGTTACGGAGTTCTGAAAGAGCTTTGCCCTGTGCTACTGGTGAGGTCCTGGAGGAAGGAAGAGGACATAGAGGAGTACAGTGCCGATGTCTCATCACCACAGAGCAATGCAGAGAAGGCTGAGATGAGGGACCCCGGGCTGATGAACTCCCCAGGGCAGCTGTGATGTCTCTCACCTCCCCAGCCAAGTCAGCCACATTCAGGACAGGCTACGCCTGAGCCGATAGCTCTGTCTAACACAGAACCACAGCATCTTTGTTGGTTGGGGGGGACCTTTGACATCATCAAGTCCAACCATACATACACAAACAAACAAAAAACAAAACAGACCAACTAACCAAACAAAAAAAACCAACAAAAAACCCAACACAAAACAAAAGACCCAACCCAACAATCTCGGGCACTAGAGCATGCCCTGAAGTGCCACCTCTACACCTTTCTTAAATCCCTCCAGGGATGGTGACTCCACCACCTCC
>JAOXJK010000012.1:22650564-22662981 GCA_025774025.1 Xenus cinereus | reverse complement strand
CACTCCCACCCAACTTGGTGTTGTCTGTGAACTTACTGAGGGTGCACTTGATCCCCTCGTCCAGATCATTGATAAAGGTGTTAAAGAGAACCGGCCCCAGTACTGAGCCCTGGGGGACACCACTCGTGACCGGACGCCAACTGGATTTAACTCCATTCACCACCACTCTCTGGGCCTGGCCTCCAGACAGTTTTTAACCCAGCGGAGAGTCCTCCTATCCAGGCCATGGGCAGCCAGTTTCTCCAGGATGATACCATGGGAGACTGTATTAAAGTCCAGGTAAACAACATCCACAGCCTTTCCCTCATCCACCAAGTGGGTCACTTTGTCATAGAAGGATTCCTACATAGAAGGATGACTATTCCTACAGCCAAAGGACTACAGAGCATTACCTGAGCACACCTCATCTACAGCAGTGCAAAAGCAGTGACTCCATCCACAGGTTTTTGGTGAAAAATCAATTGAAGTTATCTGAACTATAGAACAACAATCTCTCGCTAACAGCTGCAACACCCAAAGCTGATTCTGCTAGATCTGGAAGGACAATATGATCATATCTTAACTGTAAGGAGGAAACAGTATAAGGTGCATGTTATAAAACTGCTTACCAAACAAGATACAGACTCCAACATATATGGCACTAAAAACACAGATGCGGTGTGAAAACATTGTCCTTGTGACATTTTAGATCACAGGAAACTGTTAAACATCCAGAATTTCTGGCAGCCCACCTTGCATCTTTACTGTTCATGTTTTAATAACAAATGCTATGAAAGCAATACAACTCCACTGAAAATAACCTGGCATACTGGCAACTTCTTGGCTCTGGGATGGAATTAATAATTTTGAGGAAACACGCAAGGCTTGATTTCCAAGATGTATATCTTGTACTGAATGAATAAGTAGTATAAGTTTGATAATCTTTCAAACACAAAAGTCTTTCCATCCTTCCAGCCAAATTCAACTTGGAAAACAACAGCTTTGAATGTGGCATATTTATGCTACTAGAATATGTCACAGTTTTTCCTCACTTCCTACCCTATTGTAAAGATGACAAAGCCAGGCTCTTCTCAGTGGTGCCCAGGGACAGGATCAGAGGCAACAGGCACAAACACAGCAGGTTCCCTCCAAGCATCAGGAAACACTTTTTCACTGTGAGGGTGACTGAGGCACTAGCACAGGTTACCCCAAGGTTGTGGAGTCTCCATCCATGGAGATACTCAAAAGTCACTTGGACACAATCCTGGGCCACTGGCTCTGGGTGGCCCTGTTTGAGCAGATGACCTCCAGAGGTTCCTGCCAACCTGAAGTCTTCTATGATCCTAGCCCCCCACTATTTCAATGCCCTCCTTTCCCCAATTTGATGGATTTTAACCATCCTTTTTTCCCCCCTCTTGAACTTGTCTCAATATTAACTTAATCAAATTAAAGCCAGAGCAATTGTACTGAGGTATGTACAAGCTGGAAAACCAACTTAGTCTGAGACATGGATAAAACCTTTATGCCTGCAAGCTTGTCTGCTGTTGTTCTATTTCAGAAGCTGGTCTAAAGTATTATCCTTCTAAGAACCAGGAGCATGTGCAAGCCATATTCATTTCGATAGACTGGAGAAGGAAAGTACGAGGGGTTATCAGGTTCAGACTAGCTTAGCACCTCGGTTCAGTTACCTAAATTCTCCTGAATACCAACTGGATAGGAAGTAATTACTTTCTTTTCTGAACACTTGTAGCTCTGTACTGCTAAGAGTTTTCAGCACCTCTGTTGGCAGTGACTCCATGTGCCCAATCTTTATTTTGTAAAATTTTTCAAATTTTTTAATTTAAAAAAAAAAAACCAAAACAAAAAAAAAATCAAAAAAACAACCCACCCCAAAATACAAGGGAATTCATACAATTGCAACTTTCACTAAACTCAACCAGATTGATCAAGCTGTTGGGTCACTCATGAGCTGTGACTTAACTATTTTAGTTGCTGTTGCAGATAAAAAGTATTGAAAAACTTGCACTGGACAGTGCAATATTACTAACAACAGCGAAATGCTTTGAAACACCCTCTGATTCACAAACGGAGGAATCAAGCAGAACTCAGTTTTAGGATGAGGTCAATCAGGTTCAAGAAGAGTTCACGTGGCACCCGCTATAGAGATGACAATCCAGTCTGTTCCAGCCCCATACTCCTACGCCTTCATCGGACTCACGATTCATATTCAAAACTGCGTTCCAAGTAAGTTAACATGCTGCTGCACCTCATTGCATCTCCCCATCTACAAAGAGAGTTGTGGTCACATCTTGCACACCACCTGTAATTTCTGCAGTAATCCGTTCGCAGATCGGATGGCAGAAGGGCCATTTGGCATGATCCACAGTATAACGCTAAGGAATTTCACCTAGTCCCCACTTCTGTTCTGCAATACAAGCACCAACTGCAACCACGCAGACCAAGCTACTCACTTCAAAAAATCCTGTTGCACACCAAAAAGGAGAAGTGAGGCAGCCTCCCTTTACTTTCAGCTAGCAAATATTTGCTTTCCATATTCTGCAGTTAACAATCATCCTGCTCCAGGCTGAGAGTCAAAGGAGACAAGGTAGACCTATTAGACCAAAGAAGTTGGGGAAAAAAGGTTTAAAAATAATAATAATAAAAAAAAATCAGTAATCCAAAAATCAAGTACAGGCTATTGCTGGTGCCTATAATGTTTGTTTATGTAATACACAAAATCTTCAGACTATTACTGAAAGTTATGAAGTGCTCCAAAGACTACAAATGACCCCCAAGGAAATAATTCTAAAACAATAATAATGAAAAAATTAACCAGAAATCACAAATTGCATTTGTTCTGGCATAAGACCTGTATATTTCTTGGAATTAAATATCTGTCTTTTTATTAAAAACATCCATGTGTTTTCATGCTGGGTTTAAAACATGAACAGAAGACATCTGCTAGATTAACACCCTTGCTATCACGTTTTAACTCCTTAAAGAATCACACAATAAAAAGTTAGCATTCAACTCTCATCAGCTCACAATGCAGTCCAAATTTTTTTCATTTAAAAAAAAAAAACGAAACAACTTTATTCCTCACTCATAATATAAACCAAGACAGAAAGTAAAGAGTTAAAGCTGTTTGGCAGCTATTACTTTTAAACTCCTTTGGGTTTTATTATTTGCAGAGCATGTCAGTTCCTCCACCCTGGAACTTGTTTTAAAACATTCAAGCAGAGGAATGTCACAGCACGATCATCTGCCATCGGTACAACAGTCAGAGATACAAGACAGCAGAGGACCTCCTCCTCCAAATCTGTCACTTGTAATAAATTATGGTGTAGCCAGGAGCTGACTTAGAACAGACAGACAGAGAAATCAACATTAAAAGAGTGTGTAGAATGGGACATGACCTATATAGAAGTGATGGGTAAGGCTGAAGAGAGCAGTATGATTTCTTAGAGGGAGAAGATACGCAGAGAGGAGAGACGAGGACAGAGCCAAATGGCACTCTACAACGAAAGGGACAAAGAAGAGCATAAAACCTTGAGCACTTATTAGAAAGGAGGAGTTTGAGGAAGTATTCAAGCACACACCACACCAGTTTCTTGTTAAAGGTGCTGAGAAAGTAAAGACAGATGCATACCACTAAAACACAGCCACAGTGAAATCAGATCAGAGACAAGGTCAGCATTGCAAGATCTGAACAGTGAGTACCACATAGAAAAATGCCTAAAATGAAAAAATTAAGAAGATACCTAGGACAGAAGCTTTTGCACAATTGAGTCAGAAAAAGAAAAGCTTATGCTTATAATTTTTTCAAATAAATGCTCTTTTCCCATAAGCTCCTCTTTTCCGCACCTATGGAGAAAGGCTATTCCATCATACAAACATCACGAATCACTACATCAAGCCTCTATATATGGGCAATAAAAACTCCCTTAAAGCAGAGAAACCCAACACAGATAGAGAAGATAACATTTAAAGATAGATAAACTGCTACCCCACCATTTCATAACCTTGCACTAGATTTACTTCCTCTGGAAGTATCCGCTTCCATCAACACCAAGCTGTTTAGCAAGAACTAATGAACAGCAAACTACCCCCCTGCTCCTGCTCAGGATTGCAGGGCAGTAGCTCTGAAGCACTCCTGAGCATGCCAGCCTTCAGCAAATAAGGGTGGACACATTCTTCTCCTACCCATTTAGAACATGCAGCCCAAGCCAGTAAGACACTGAGGAGTACCCTTCATGTATCCTCTTGTTTACCTCTTTCAACTACTTGCATTTTCATATGAACTTTCTTCCTCTGTTTCTCCCTCAGTCGCTTTTCTCTACTGCACAGCTTACAACGTTAGAAGGGGTCACAAAGTAAAACTTTTGCTATTTAGGTCCCTGGCAATGGAAAAAGGAGAAAAATGCAATGACTTGACAGGTTATAGCCCACCAGAACCCCAGCCACAAGCTGGGGCGCTCACGCACTACTGCTATTTCCAGATACAACAGCCAAGCAAGAAGTGGCGGCAGCGGCAGGCAGTGCGAGCCCAGCACATGCCTCCTGCAAGTCCTGAGAGCAGAACAAGGAGACATTTGTTCCAAGCTCACACAAGGCAAGGCAAAAACAACCGCACAGTAGTCCCCGTTCTTCCGAATGGAAGCCAATGAGATGATTTTGTCGTCTTCATTTCCCCCAATGAGCTCACAAAGCGCTCGTAAGAATCATCCTTTTATTTTAATTATTGCACAGATCCACCCGATCTGGACGCGGAGTCACTTGAAGCGGGAGCGGGGCTGGGATGAGTGTGAAGAGCTCGCTGCTCCACGTTCTGCCACAGCAGCCCACGCTAAAGAAGCTGCAGTTTAGGATCCTCGGCTGGCAGGAAGCCAACATGACAGACCTCCTAAGTCTGGATGCAACGTGTCAAAAAGAATATAAAGGGCAGGCCAACACAGCCATGAGATACTGCCACCCATCTCAAGCTAACCAAGCTTCAATCAAGTAGGAAAAACACTCGGACAGAAACACACTGTTCTAGCTACAGTCTCATCTATGCACATCCCCACGTGGTAGTAACGGCCAGCAAAATGCCTTATTCCACCTACACGTTCAGCATCTCTCTCCAGGAACCAGCAAGCAATCAAATTCTCTCCATCACTTCCGATGGGGATTAAGAACCTGGTAGTAGAAGATGACAAATGGATAAGAGTATTTCAGAAGCTGAAATGCAGCTGTATTTCAAGCAAGTGGAAGGACATTGTCAAGCTGTCAGGGACAACTAACTCACAAGTAAGCACCCAGGTAATACAACTTTTATAACGCGCAGTTGGAACCACTCCTTAGAGGCAAGTTCAAGTGAATCTGACAAAGCATAAAACGTCTCCAGAATCGCCACGAGGATGGACAGCCTCCAGAAAACAAGAATCAGGAAACAACTAAGTAAGTCTTCGCACAACTCCCTGATGAACTATTCATCTCCTTCATACTTTGGCCTGAGCGTGCTCCTTGCTCTATGGGAACCATAGGAGCACACCGAGGAGGACACATGTTGATCTCCTCTGAAAGTCAAGGTGGTCATGACTGCATGAAGAAGTTACTGGCCACTCCACCACAACCCATTTCTACACTACAGCTGCTGGCAACAGAAGCCCTCCTATAAAAAACAAGTGTGGCAGAAGATTAAGCCACCACCAACCTCCTGAAGAGATAGATCGGAGTGTTTACAAACTGTACAAAAAGATCAACATCAAAGACACATTATATTATCTAAATATGCATAATTTTATTTGATACTTTATATTTCTCATAAAGAAAAATAACAGCATATCAGTTCTAAACAGATATACTGAGAGTATAGGAGCAGTTAGAAACTAAGGACCTACTAGTATTGATTTTCACTAACTTAACTTGCAGAATAAAACATTATTCTGTCACTTTCACCTGTATTAAGAAAATCCACGAAATTCTCATTCCCTTGTTAGCAGGTATTGTGGCTTTAACTGAATGTCTTACCTTAAGCTGGGGTAATATTATCTCAGAAGTATGATATTATAATTTCTTTCCTTTGGTCACACAGAATTACACAGGGTCTAGCACAAAGCGCCACTGAGTTGGGAAAAAGAAACAGAAATACAAGGAATTCACTGGTTCTGAGTAAACACATCTGATTCTACATCTGGGCAGGTTTTAGGATATCTTACCTACCTCTGGAACCCTACTTATCTTAATACCGATAAAAAGATATAAAGTAGGTCAGCTCTCCATTTTAATGCTAAGCATATTTTTGGTTTTACAAAGGATAATTTAAATAGTATCAAAGACACTATCACAGGCTAAAGGCTGAATTGTCTTGAGCTACCAGCATGAGAGAAAAAAATTCTGAGCAATATAGGTTTACATAGAAGATTTAAAAGCCTAGTATTAAAATCCTTTTTTTTCTGAAAAAAGTTGGAAATCTTTAAGAACTCCTGGTAATAGTATGCAAATACCATGAAAACTTGCAGGAAAAAAAAAAAGACCAGAAGCCAGTGGTGCTTAATTAGAGGTCTCAACTGATTGTTTAAAAATCTTGAACAAGGAAGTACACATACTTATACATTCAATTAATTCACATGCCTTTTATCTGATAGCAAGGGTTTATTTCATGCCATGAACACAAAAGAACAAACACATCCGTATACATTTGCAAGCCAAAGCTGCTATGAACAAAGCAAGCGAGCAGAAAAGAAGACGCGACTTCTGGTGTTATTGAAATAGCTACAGCAATCCAAGGACAAAACTGAAGCCAAGTATCCTGCATAACACATTAATTTCACAGAATAATGACCCTTTACAAAGGACAATCACTGTCGGTTGTTCAGGTACAGAATATAATGCCATGAACACATAACTGAAAATGGTGGAAAATACATTACAGTTTTACTACTGTGAGGTAATCTTTGATTCATACCATATGGCTTTCCAAGACAAGCATGTGTGCACGTCTGCACACGTGTGCACAAACGCTGAGGTCTCCAACCCACAATTGTATCCATCCCAGTTTTCTAGCAGGAGTGAGGAGAAGACAGGAGGATTCCAGTAAACACTAAATTCATAGTTTTTCAGAATCATTCAGGAAAGTTAATCATACCAACTCATTGTTTCTGTCGCAGAAACCTGGCAATTAACACAAACTGAGATAAAATAAGGTGTGAAGACAATACCTAGCATCAATATAATACCTAGTTATATTTGCATTTGTTCTCTTTACAAGGCTTAAATTAACCCCGAAAACCTAATAAAATCAATCATACTACTATCTGAATAATTCACAACAAGGAAAGGGATCAACGGATATATCATTAAGTTCTTGGTTTACCCCCCTATTCTCTTTAATGTGGTATAAAACATACACTATTTGCATTTTCCAATAAGGCAAAGAGGTCCAGTTAATGAAATACATGGCTCCCTCATAAAATCATGGGCCATCAGTCTGGGTTTGGAAAAAAAACAACAAACAACCACATATTATCCTAGGAGCACAGAGAACACTATTTACAAGTTCAGTTAGATCAGAAAACTTCTCTGAAATCAACATTCATCTGTGTCTCCTCATTTTTTGAATATAATAATTGCTTCTTATGGTATTTTCTGCACCGGGACTACAGACAAGTACTGACTTTTTAACAGCACCTTGGATTTGAAGTGTTTTATCCTCCTGCCGCTTAAGAATATTAAATGAGATTCTGATGTTACTAGCAACATCAAGCTTGCTAGTATGTTTGAAATACAGCTTACATGACTACAGTTTACATGACTACTTCTGAAAACGTAGGTTGTATTCTGGCAGTCTGAAATAAAGTTAAAAATTAAACTCAACTCAATAGGACAGGGAAGGTGAGGAAAAGAGGAAGAGGAAAAGGAAGAAGCTTCTTAGTAAGTTGTAGCTGGAACCCATTCAAACTTCATTTCCTATATAAGAACTTTAACATGCCATCCTATTGTCTTTATGCTTTTTCTTTTTACCCTTTCCACAACCCCCCTCGTTACTTTTGTTGCGTAGAGATATATGTATATATTTTCAGAAACCAAGCTTACCATCCATCTTGGGAACAAGTGGCTGTGTATCTACTTCCAAAACAGTACCAGGTAGGGACTGTCTGCATCCCCCAGAGGCAGAAAGCCAGCCCAGGCTGCTGATGCCCCACTGCCAGCCAACTTTCTGGCTTTACACTCACGCAAACGTGACAGAGAAAAGCATGGAATGGCGAGAAAAGGGTGACTAAATCTGAAAACTATTCCACTAGAGTCTCAGAAGAAACTGCCGTGACTATCAGTAAATTTGTTAAAAGATCCCTAATCATTAAAGTAAAAATGGCATGAATTAAGTCCCAGCTGTCGTGTGGCCTTGGTTTTCTTCCCAGCCCTGACCTAGACAGTGTGCCACCTTGGTCACTGCACTTTCTCTTTACTCCTGACTTTATCTCCTGCACAGCAGAAGTATCTTCCTCATCCTGTGACTAGACAGTAAGCAACAAGTGTTTCTTCACCAAGGAAGATACACCCTTTTATTAATACCAACTTCTCTTATACACTCAAGATGCTGTAAGAATAACTTAGAGCTGCAACCCAGCAAGAGAAAGCGCCATTCCTTTCGGCAAACGTACACATGTCCTTCAAAGCTCTTCTGAATTTTAACAAGATTTGGAGTAATGAAGGCTGGGCTTTACTATTTTCACAAAGACACACCAGAAAGTAAGCAACAATCAGCCCTGCAACCCAATACTGTCAGATGCTATTTGTTTGTAACTCGCCCCCAGCTGTACCAAAGCTCTTTCACGATTGATTATTTAGAGCATATCCTTACTACCTCTTAATCTGTACAGTGCTGGGCATTTGCTCTTCCTCCAATTCAATACATACCTCCTTGGAAATGATAATCGTTATAAGGCACAGGCACACAGATTAAGTAACATCTGGACTGAAGAAACACCTGAGAGAGTTTGGCCATAAGAATTTCAGCTTTAATATTTTCCACCATGCAATTAGGCTAGGGGCAAGGGAAGATGACACAATCATTCTGAGTGGCTAACGGATACAAGACTTGATACGTGAATGCATTAAATACCAAAAAGCATTCTTGTTGATGTGCAATCATCCATGGTAAACAAAGATTCTCTGCTGCTCTGAAGGACTCTACAAGGCTATCACTTATTTATAAGAGCTTGCATATAAGCTCTTGACAGCTTATATACACTCTTTTTTGATTTTTCTTCACCACAAAAGAATTTAAAAGCATGCATTAACTTGCACGCGAGAATAGCCAACACCTTTCTAGGACACCACCACAAAACCTGCTCTGCTCTCCGTTACCTAGCCCCTCGCCCCTCAAAAGCCAAGGATTTTTCCTGTGCAGAAATTTAGCTTGGGACGTGACATCCCTTTTCTAATGACAACATCTGCCGAGAGGGTTCACCCAGCTCTTTCAGCAGCAACAGTTAACCATGTTTTAAAAAAAAAAAAAAAAAAAAAAAATTGTTATTCAAAGATTAACTACACACTCACAGCTAAAATTACTAATTAAAACAAGATCTCCAACAAGATTTTGAACATTGCTAAAGAGTGCCAAGTAGTAGTTTTCACTGAGGTGAAGCTATTTAGAACTGATCTAAAGAAGGAAGTCCTTATCTAATCAAATGTCTGGAAAAAGTAATAGTTTTCAACATGAATTTTAGTACATCGGGTCGTCTTCCTTCAATAACTGATTTTTGAAGTATACTTCTACCAGTTTAATATTCCAAAGCCTGCTGCAGTTATAACTCAATAGCTTGCAGCAATAAGTAAACTTGAAATTCATCACATCAGAATCTCTTGCTCCGACTGCTTCAGGCTGCTTGAAGCAAGTGTATTTTTAATTTTCACGTAGACTGCTAACAACAATATTTATATCATGTAAGTTTAAGGCCATAGTTCCCTCTAAAAAGTTTTAACTAGCAGTACACTAAAGAATGAAATAGCTATCCTGCAAGAACAAAGGAAATTTTAACTTTTGAAGAAAACAAACTTCTTCATATTAAAGTTTTAATAGTAGGGAGGAAAGTAACAGTCCTCCCACACAGGCACCCTGCAAAACAACGAAAATACAGCTCTCATTTCAAACAGCTGTGTTCCTGGCTCCTGTAAATCATATATCATGAACCTAGATACTAGCTCAAACTTAAGTTATTTGCCAGGATCTCAACTACAGCACCACACGCTGAAAGAAGCTGAGTTGCAAGAATACGCCGGGTACTAGCAGTAAAGCTGAAAGAGCAATTATATTGCTGTGCTACACTATGTCTGTCAACATTATTACCACAAGTAGCTTTTTAACCTACCCTAATCTTTGTCCAGGTCAGCGTGCTACTCAGCAGGTTTCAGAACTTGCCAGGAGCGTCATTCAGAGGGAAGCAGAAGGAACAACTATTGCTCCCATTTTGATGCTGTTCTGCAAACACAATGCGGCCCCTGGACAAGTTTATCACCCTGCTGCCCAGCGGCGTGTTCCACCCTCCTCCTCCTCAACCCCTGCAGACCATCAGTCCTCTCCAGAGCTCCTGGACCCATTTATTTCCCCAGCAAGGCTTGCCCAACTCAAAGAGAAATAAGAAAGGGCTACGAACACTCCCTAGCAGACTTTCCTGCCACAAAGGAAAGCACTTTCCTGCCCTTTTCCTGCAGCAAAAGCACGCCAAGATACGAGAGGGCCAACAAAGGGACAGAAGGACAAAGGGATAAGGAGTGGAAGTTTCTTCTCTCTCAGCAGACACCCTAATCTAGGAGACATCAATGCAGAAGTGCAGTAATTAAGGAAAGCAAGGAACTTATCAGGAAGAAAGTGGGAATCGCTTCAGCTGACAGACAGTACTGAAGATTGACCAGACAGGTCAGGCTAATTATGCCAAATTGTGCATTCACAGCCAGACAGAAGTGACTCCACCAGAATGCTACGCCAAGTGCCAGGTACCGCCCTCCACTTCTCTTCAGTGTTTCAATGGGCGAAAGTCCATCATTTCCTCCGGAGCTCTTTGGGCCATCCAGAGAGCAGAGCAAAGATGACTGCCCATGCTCTGCAACTGGGAGAGACACTCATGAGAACTGCATCTCACAGTTCCCTGGAGCTGAAACTGTGGATGAAGGTCTGTTTAAACTGCCACACAGGGTGCGAACTGGAGTACCTGAGGCAGGGACGAAAACCTGTCCTGATGGAGACAGAGATGGGCGCAGCTGAAAGTGTCTCAAATCATCTGCCAGTACTCACTGCTCTTATATATTTTCATCTTATGTTGTCATCACAGAAACAACTTACTCCTGCATCAGCTGGGTCTGCTGCCACGAAATCCATGTTTTCCTTTACCAGCTCCTCTCAGCCCCTTCCTCTGCACCAGCATTTGTGTAATTCCTGATGAATCCAATTGGGGAAGAGATCCAGGGGAAGACTGAACTGGTGCATACAGGAATTTTCAGTTGGATAACTTCCTGGATCTGGTTTACCACATTGCTACACAAGTGCCAGTAGGAGAAAACAAGACAAAGGTGAGAGTAACAATGCAGCTTAATCCAGAATAAATTAACTCTTGGGAATATAAAGCTAATGAAAAACGTGGAGAAAACCTCAGGTAGACAAGACAACTCTGCAAGCCTCCTTACTTGTTTCCAAATGTTTCTTTTTGTTTATTTACTTTTGGGAGTGAAACACTTCGTCTTATAAGCATAATGCTACAAATACAAATGGTTTAGAAATGTAAATAGACAATATGTAAATAGACAATCATCAGCCTCACCACCATCCCTGGAAAGATGACAGAACAACTCTTTCTGGGCATGATCTCAAAGCATATGGAGGAAAAGAAAGCTAGTGGTAGTCAACAAGGATTCACCAAGGGGAACTCATGTCTGGCTAACCTGATAGCTTTCTACAATGGCATGACTGGATGGATAGATGAGGTGAGGGTCGTGGATGTTGTCTACCTTGACTTCAGCAAGGCTTCCAACACCATCTTCCACAGCATCCTCATGGGTAAATTTAGGAAGTATGGGTTAGATGAATAGACAGTGAGGTGGACTGAAAACTGCCTGAAAGAAAGAGCTCAGAGGGTCATGATTGGTGACACTGAGTCTAGTTGGAGGTCCATAAAAAGTGGTGTTTCCAGGGGTCAGTACTGGGTCCAGTCCTCTTCAATATAATCATCAATGACCTCGATGAAGGGATGGAATGTACCCTCAACAAGTTTGCTGATGACAGAAAACTGGGAGGGGTGGCTGACACACCAGAAGGCTGTGTCACCATCCAGCGAGACCTGGAGAGGATGGAGAGTTGGGCAGAGAGGAACCTGATGAACTGCAACAAGGGCAAGTGCAGGGTGCTGCACCTGGGGAGGAATAACCCCCTGCACCAGGACAGGTTGGGGGTGACCTGCT
>JAOXJK010000012.1:22602910-22626299 GCA_025774025.1 Xenus cinereus | reverse complement strand
GCTGCCCAGGGAGGTGGTGGAGTCTCCTTCTCTGGAGACATTCAAACCCCACCTGGACACATTCCTGTGGGACCTGCCCTGGGTGGACCTGCTCTGGCAGGGGGTTGGACTGGATGATCTCCAGAGGTCCCTTCCAACGCCAATCATTCTGTCATTCTCTGATTCTTTTTTCACTGCTGTGCGTATTTTAGAGCTTCCTCCTAGAGATACATATGGCATTAGGCATCTGGAGCCAGTGTGTTTGTCGTGATGATGGACTGTATTGACCTTGGGGTCTCTGTGAGCGTGGAAGAAGTGAGGTCTTGGACCGGGACCGCAAACGAGTGGATTAGAGCTGCCTTTCTGAGCAGTCCAGGCACTGAAGCTTTACAGCAGAACCTCTGATGGGAGGGACAAGCTGAAAGCAGTATCTGAAATATTGTAGACTAGGGGCATTGGCAGGGGCAGGTGGGATTTCCAGCGACACGTATTTGCCACCCACTGGCCAGGCTGCAGATTTGCCTGTTGCCGCAATGGGAATCCGCGGCTTCTTGTATTTACACGAGGGATGACTAGGTTGCAGAAAGCCGAGTTTAACAGTGGAGTATATTTGAATATTTCTAGGCATTTGTTCACAATTTTAAATGTAATGACTCCAGAACTGGGCAGTGACAGGACCATACTGATACCTTTAATTTGGGGGTCACACATGCCATCAAAAGCAGTATTTTTCAGTTCCTAGGTCACACTGACTAAGAAGAGGGAGAGAGAGAGACTGCCTGAATGACAGGTTGTGTGCACGAGCAATCAAAGCTAAAAGAGCAATTTCATTTGGGCTGTGCATAAAGCCCATTATGGAGGAAAAAACAAGCGTAAGTCAAAGTTGAACTCGTAGTTGAGAACAGGGTGAGGAAGCTGATGCAAACTGCGTCTTCTCCTCAAGCGTCTGGTGTCAGAAGAAGAAGCCGGTGTCAGAAAAGAGAATTGAAGGGGGAAAGTCCTGGGGATTTGGCTCAAAGCATCTTACCACAGTCTTTGTTCCTATTCAGTTTTGGTTTTGAGCCTATCTTCACCCAGAAACAGAATTGCACTGGGAAGGTGGATGGTCTTTGTGGTGGAGGTGGAGGTCTTTGCCTCATCTCAAAAGCACGAGTAAAAATTGGGCAGTGAAAGAGAGAACGATGTGCCCCAAGGCCAGCAGGCCAGAAACAAGAAACGACCTTTTCAAATTTTCCCACCACAAGTCAGATTATTGTTTTTTCCCCTTTACTCCCTCCCTCCCTCTCTCCCTCTTTCACTGTTATTTTTCTTTCACCCAGAAAATATAAGAAATGCTTGTTTAAAGTGTAATATAAAAAGTAATTCCCATGCTGCCTCTTTTGGATTTGAAAGCTGGTAAGAATTTATTGCTCAGAAAGTTAAACTTGATAATATGACATTTCTGAGGGCAATGGCTATGAAAACGCATTCTTATACTGTCTCTGGGGTGCCACTGAAACCAAAACCCACAATCCCCACAGGGTAATGATATCACCTTTGTATGACTGAATACAGAAAATGGAAAACCATAAAAATAATCTTTTTATGAACAGTTTCTCCTTTATTAGGTCCTGGAAAAATGTGTATTGCTTCAAAAGGAAACAAAGCAGTGAAAGAGTGAGAAATTTAAATAATTTTCCATGGTCCCTTTAAATACTAAAAAGGAAATACAATAAAATACAAAGGAATTCATAAACTCATCTCTGATTGCCCAGATATAATTAATTTTGCACTATGAAGATGTCAGTGCAGACACATTATCCATGTCAGAAAAAATCTAGTCTTAAGATAAAACTAATATCTTAAGAAAAAATCTTACCACAGCTTGTACTGTAAGGCTTAGTCATCAGTGAAATTATTTAATATATCTGTTTCATCATGTAGTATAATTAAAATGATAAGTTAACCACACTCATGACAGTTCTTCCTTGATGAATGTATATTGTTCTTATAGTCTGGTGATTTTCAATCTTAGAGTCATGAACTCTTGGCAAATTGGGCTTGGAACCTCCCCACGGAGTCACGAGGTTTTTCATACAAATGGAAGTTCTAACTCCACAAAGACTGAAGAAAATTTACCTGTCTAAATTTAAATATCTCCAGTATCTGGATGGAGTAAATAGTCCTCTAAGGAATATGAAAGTCCTGAATATTGCAGAGGGAGAATAAATATATATTTTACGTGTGTATATATATATTTGATGTAGTCTGAACATCAGTTATCACACCTTTCCATTTAATACAAAATCTTATTTTTCTCAGGTAGATGCATGACAAAGGATTAAGGGACACGGCACTACCTAAAGAAAAATGTCATTGTCAACGTTCCCATAAAAATACCAAGTTCCCTCTGTTCTTTACTGCGTTCTAAGGCACAGTACTGCACTCCCTGTTCCTGTACATGATGCCTATCTGTAAAAAAAGCCAGAAAATAAAAGCCAAAAGTTGGTCTTTAACTTTGACTTGAATTTAGTAATTTATTTTGTGCAGACTATTCCCTAACTGAGAACGTTTCAGAAAAAGCCATATGGAGTATTAAAGGGAAGTTTTGTACTTTCCAAGCCATGCTATAAGAACCTTCCTGCTGCCTGAGGGGCAAATGAATTTTTCAAGACAACACTTCAAAACGGACACCCAGCTGATAACCTGTTTCTGCTGCTGTGGACAGGCTCCGAAACAGTCCCGGGGAGACTTCCAGCACTGGGAAGGACTCTGCAAGGTTGATCTCCCCATTCTGCTGCCTCAGACTACGCTCGGTCCCGGTAGCCCATTCTCAGCAACCCCAGCTGATCTGGACCAGCTCACTCCCCAGGCAACCCGATTTCAATGTTCTACTGCCCTGCCTGGTCAGAAACACTTTCTAACATCTAACCTAAATCTCCCTCGGTGACGTGCAAGCCTCTTATTTTTTTGTCCTATCCAACATGAACACGGCAAAGAGATTACTTACTTCCTCTTTGCAGCAGCGACTTTTTTTACGTGTTTGAAGCTTACTGCTGTCTCCTTAGTCTTCTCTTCTTTCGCCTGTCAATCTTTCTGGACAGCTAATCATTTTTACTGCTCTCCTTTGGACCCCTTCCAGATCAACCATATTTTTCTCAAAGTAACTGGGGTTGCCAGACATCCCTTATAATGTGGGATTTCCCATGTTTGAGCCTCAAATCTCACACGCCTGATTGAAAACACGTGATATATTGCCTGCCCTTGTATTTCCTCTTTATTTTAATAGGGGACATGGATTTGGAGGTTGAATCATAGAAAAACTGGCAGCTGCTTTCCTGCCCCATTCTTCAAAGAGCCGCCTTTGGCAGCACAGAGCCACGGCTTGGATGTGGCTCTGACAGAAGGGAAAGCCAGAGCATCCCTAAAGGAGCTGAGGAGCTCTGAAGGGCCATGCACACCCTGAAGCACCAGGAAGGTCTATCAGTGTTTTAAAACCCAGCAAATCTCATATGCTGCCCCACATCAGAAGTAATCCTCCTGCCAAGGACTCACCAACATCATAAGAGAAGAAATATTCCTTTGTTTTGTAGGCAATGCTTTTGTTTATGCAGCTCAGGAGATGGCATTTTAGGTCCATGACAGGTATGATTTGGGATTCTCTATGTTCTCCCCTCTGCAAAATGCTCTCCGGCTAGTCGTGCTCTGTCCTGCATTTGTTGTTTTTTATACCTGATTACTTAAGTACTTTGTCTTTACTGAACTTCTCTTTTTCTTATCAGAACATTTTTTTAATTTGTCAAGATGATTTTGACTTCTCATCCTGTCCTCCGTTAGTCTTCCTGTTTCTCCCAGCTTAGCGTCATCTGTGAATTTCATAAGCCTACTCTCCTTTCCAGCATACAAATTATTAAAAAAAATACTAGAACCAGACCTTGGACAGACCTTTGAACTGTATCTGATGTCTTTAATTTCAACAGAAATCATCTGCTATTTGGAGCAAGTCAGGAGCAGAACAGACTCTCCTCCACAAACACCATTTCCACGGATACGATGTGACGCAGAGGTATGAGTTTGCTTCTTCCACTTCCAGATGTATGGAATTTCTGTGTTGCTCATAAAAACCAGGATCAGCTCTTGTCTCTGGAAGGAAAGACTGGAGAGGCAGCCCGAGTGTCCTCAGCCCTTTACGACGCAGCAGAAGCACCGTTTCATGGACATCAGTGCAGATCTGGCTGGAGCAGAAGATCAGATCAACCCAAAGGAAGAACCGCTCCTCTCAGAGGTGAGAACGCCCTTGCACTATGACTGTCCTCTGCCAAACACCTACTATAACAAATAGGAATGGTTTGTCTGGGGGTCCCTGGGCACCTTGCTAATACAAGAGAGAAATTATAATTGCCTTTTGCAGCCTGTGAGATCTGTGACATTCAACTGCAGCAGCGTCCATCACTTCTGAAAATTTAAACCTTGTTTTTGCTCTTACTAGCAGCCCTCAACTGCATGAGAAGTATTTCCTTCAACATCATCAGAAGGCCTGGGATCTCTCACTTCAGGAACAGTTTTAGAGGATTCTTTACACAATTTTCAATTACTATGTATGAATCTTTCCAATCTGGGGCCTCTCAGAGGAGTGGGACTTGGCATTTGGGAAAGACTTGAACCTAGCTTACTTGATTTTTTTTTCCCCGAGTAGTCAGACTGGTGACTTTTCAGTGTAAAAGGAGGTTTTGCAACTGCCCTTTCTATTCTTGTTGGACACGTTGCAGGCAGCGGCAAACTCTGTCACTCCACAAGGTGAAGAAGATGCTGGTCATCCCTACCCAGTCTGGACGTCTTGGCTGGACCAGGAGGGTACTTCTACACGATTCAGTCCCAATGCAAAGCTTCCGATGACCAAAGTGGGTGGAAGGGCTAGAAGAAAAGCAAACCAAAGCAAGCGTTAAAGTTTATTTCACTCGCTCACGCTATTTCCAACCTCATTTGTAATTTTTAAACCAATCGCTGTTATTTGTCAGACCATCAAAAAAAAAAAAAAAAAATCCTGTTGAAAACGGAGAGGGTGGTTTGTACCATCCGCCAGCCAAGAGTGAGAACAGAGGTGGCTGGAAAGATATGAAATGTACAGCCTGTGCTGATGGAACATGGGCTCGCAGGATTTATACGCACTCCGAGACCACTTACAGGACTGGTTTGTGCTTGTGTGGCCAGACACATGAACGTCATGGGGAAGTTTGTCTTTGCAATGATGCAAGGAGGTAATAATTCCCACATTTTTCTCTCGGTGTCAGAGGGAAGGGAGCTTGAAGAGCAGGAAGGCTGGGGATTGGGACCCGTAGTTTCTCTGAGGTGATATTAAAAGATTCTTTAACTCCAGACGCTTTGTATTACTAAGCTCCTTAAAGATTTATGAGCTTCATGACGATCGTTTTCCCCTGTGAAATTTCCCTTCTGCTGAAGTATTTACAGGAAGAAAAAAGTTTGCCTTTTTTTTCCCACTCAAGTCAGCAAAGCTTATCCTGGGAGGATTTCTGAATGAAAGGGGGAGGGTACTGTTTCAGGAACATACCTTAACTCACTTTTAGAAGCATTTACTGGACTTCCTGCTGTGCCTCCCGTCCCGCCTGCCCTGCCTGCCTCTGTGCACCCATCCCCGGCTTTATCCTGTGGGAAGCGATCGGGAAGAAAATCCACAAACAAGCTTTGAGATGCTTTACATCGTAAAATCCCACTCGGGATGCGATGGTTTTTAACTAAAGGAGGGAGTTTCACTCAATGGGATTAAGGAAACTTCCAGCTGCTTAGAGCCTCCTCTTCTCTGCCCCTCATTGACAGGGAAAAAAAGTTTAATCGTCGTAATTGTATTGCGGGAGAATGTATCCAGCGGCTGTTGAAGGGCAAACTTAGGGCTACCACTGCCTGAACTGTACAGAAGGGAGCCTCAGATCTTCACTAAGATCTATTCCTCACCAAGACAGAGAATATTTCTTTTGGTCCTTAGATGTACCTTGACATTTGCCTGAAATTAACAGTTCCTTTTGATGAAATACTGTTCTGCTGGGGAGATACGGAAAAAAAAAAAAAGCCAATCATCTTCTTTTGTTGAACGCCAGCTTTTCACAGAAAATCACTTCAAACTAATTTCCTTTCCTACTACTATTAATTTTGGAATGCGTTTCACTGTGATGGATCTGCATAATGGGATGACAAAACTTAGTACAAAGTAAGCTGCAGAAAGAGGGGGAAACACAGCAATCCAGTTTAAAAATAACAAAAAAACACCCCACAGCACTGCACAAACTACTTACGTTTTTGAGACGAGTACAGTATGTTTCAGAGAGTCAGTCATCCTTATCCTTTCACCCCACCCTCCAAGTTTATCTGCCTTCATAGCTTTGTTTCCCTAAAATATTTAGAGGGGGTATTAAAAAGGGGCTATTAGGCTATTTTGAGTTCAAGAACAACATGATCGGTGTGCTGTTATTGGATTTTTCAACAGAAGTAATCTGTAGATGTACTTTTGGCATGTGTATTTTGTTAGTGTGATTGTACCTTCCATTAAACTCATTGTTAGAAAAATAGCTCTACCCATAATGGTTTCTAAAATAGATCAGGTCATAGAGAAATGATGAATTATTTTAAAAAGCAGATCATTTCTTAATTATCGGCCAATGTATGTGTAGTTATTTAAGGTTATTTGCTGTTTAACACTATCATTGAAGTTTTGTGGGGGGAAATCGAAGACATTCTATGCCCTAAGGAGCTAGAGAAAGGTTGCGTCAAAAGAAAAAGATGCAAGTGTTCATTTGTATGCCTCACTCCAGTTTGAGGCAGAGAAAACATGTACGATGCTCTATGCACTTAGAACTTTTCTACTTTATATTCTGCTGTCCAAAACCTGTTTTATCTTTTCATTTCTCTATCTGAGTCCATTAAGCAGGTCTATCTAAACGACAGTCTGTCCTCATGGAGGAGTAGAACCAGTAATGCTGATCGTCCACCAGGATGCTCAACGCACCTGGCGTGAGGTCCTTACCAGAGCAGCTCACTTTGCGTTTGAACCATCTACACCACGGACCCTCTCACCTCTCCTGATTTAAACACCTCCACATAACCACTGGTGATTTCTGTGAATGTGTGTTTAATCTTTGATGTTTAATTCAATTTATGAAAAGAGTAAAGAAATACAGTGGTTCTACTGAGTATGTCAGATTATTTTTCTAGACGGACTTGCAGAAAACTGCATAAATTGTGTTTTTATTTTACACATTTGTAATGGAAACTTACGTTTTCAAAGGAAACATAAAACTTTCACAGGAACTGTTTTCAATGAAATGAGGTATTTTCCTCTAAATAAGTTTTCAATTTTTTCCTGAAAAGTCCAAATGTTTGCCTTAGAAAGATCAAGAAAGTTGAAATTAATATTCTTTGGTAGTGCTGCAAGACTTGCAGGAAGCCTCAGGGATTTTTATTAGGAGTTCTGGCACCTTAATTGCATCATTTTTACATAAATGAAGCTCTTGTTAAATGTTGAGTTAGGTTAAATCATGCTCTGCAGAGATTGATAAGCAGCTTGACTTAAAATTACTCTCTTCTCTTGATTACCTGATTTTCTCATGAATTCATCATTTCACTACCTCTCCCGTTGCCATAGAGCTTAAACAATTGACTGAAATGAGCCAAAATTCCCTAATAAAACAAAAACTGCAGCAAAATAGAACAGTAAGATGAGGAGAAAAGGTACCGATAGGAATAGTTCAATACAAAAATTTCGTATTCTTCAGAGTGTGTCCCACTTATACATCATTCTTTGAGTGAATCAATGCCACACGAATACCAAGAAAAATTAGCAAACCCCCATATTTCTTAAAAAAGAAATACATAACATTATGTTACATGATTTCATTAATATGTTGGATTTCAGTGCGGTCTCTTCACTGTTTGCTTCATCATTTTCTCTAGCTTTCACCCATAAGCCCTCTAGAGGGGCCACAGGGCTCCAAAGTCCAGCTTGAATGCTGTATAAATCACTGGTGGAGAGTTAGGAGACTTCATCTTCATGCTGGCCTGGTTCCTCAGTGCCTACACCACTTAAGCCCATTTTTAATCCAAGTATTTCTCAAGTGTTTTGATATAAGACTTGGAAAAATACCATTTTTGATCTCTCTGAAGCCTTCCACAGATTTTATGCTTCCCGAAGGAGTAGTTTTGTGATTTACTTCTTGCTAATGACTCTTGGCCAACAGGAAAATGTATATCCAAATAACTTAGGTTATGTCCATGTGGACAGGTTGAAAATTTCATTAGATGTTGGACAATACCATATCAAAAATGTTGTTTCTGTACTGCAGCAGGCTCAGGCACAGTCCCAGAACACAAGGAGAGAAAAGATGCAACAGTAGCCTCTCATGTAGAAATATATTTGGCAAATACACAAGCCTGCTGCAGTGTCCCTTGAGAGGCTAAACAAATTTAAACTTGTAAGTCTCACACAGAGCTCCTTTAAGATGTTATTTTCTCTCCTAAATATCATCTTGAAATTCTACTTTTAGCAAGTTTAAAAATGTAAGTTACATGACACTTTTGAAACCGAAAATCTTTGTGAATAAATAAACCTTGAGAAGTATAGCTACAGAGCAACAGACACAGGCATTGCACCGCTCAAAAGTTTCAAAAAATACAGTGTTTCAGCTTAATAAACCCAGCATCACCTGCAAGCCAGATTAGTAAGAGGGTACGTTCTCCTGCCAATCCTGAGGGAAAGCTCGTATTTTCAAGAGTTCATAATTCAGTTGTAAAATGTTAACAACTGTTTTCCAGACTTCTCTTTGGTATAAAAGATTTCAGCCCAGAAATACTTCCATTTTATCAAGTATGGTTTCGGTTAAGGGAAAAAAAACACCTTAAAATATATTTGCAGTGTTTTTTTTTTTTGAATGGCACTGAAGTTCCACCAGGGTGGGAAGCATTGTAAACCATAGAATACAAATTTTTATTTGTACAAATTGTATAAGCAATGTTAATTATATGAGCACCCGGTTTTGTGTCATGCTTTTCACCAGTGCCTCTCAAGAAGACAGCCCTCATACCCCACGTCAATTAGATGAACACCTAGGGCTGCACTGCGCTTTTTAGCGGCAGTTGTCCAGAAGTCAGTTTGAGGCCCTGATCTACAATCAAAGAATCAAAGAAACAAGTTAAGTGACGTATAAGCTGATCTACCAGACTAGCAACCAAACGAGGAACAAGACCAAGGGATCTTTAGTCCTAACTGGACCTGCTCTGGCAGAGCATGATCAAGAGCCCGACGTAGCTCCAGGGAGGGTTTGATGTGCCCATCAGGGGACCGAGCATCTGTCATCCATGTCATCCATATGTGGATGTACTTCGGAGTACACCATGCTGGTATTTTTCTTTAACAGGAGATAATTATTATACAGTTATGGTATCCTAAGAAACAGGCTTAGATACAGCTTTTGTAATTGTCCTGAATACCTAGATATCTGGATATTAAACCTACAGTTTTTAGTGTACAGAAATTCAGTTCCTGCTCATCCCCCTGAAAAACAAAGCAGGGAACAAAATCAACCAGTATTATCCTTCCCCTGAACATCTCTAATGGTAACAGCTTCGTGAAACTTTTTTGTACAGTATCTATTGAGTATAAGCATTGTGCACTTCATACAGCAATGTGTCACGTGTGAAATGAATTCTTTTGTTGCAATTCGTGTCTCGTAGCCTACAAAAAACTTACAAAAAAGAGTTACGTTCCTAAAAAAGAAATAAATAGTAGTGGTCTGATTCCTTGCTGCAATATAAAGCTGAAGCTTCAGTCTTCAGTCACCTCTGTGAGCTTATTCTTATCCCAGCCCAGGCACGCCTGTGACAGTACCATAGGAACATCGATCTGTACAAAACATACAATTATTACCCATTATGAAGACAGCTCTGGAACAGAGATATAATTAATTACAGTAAATTTAGCGCCATGAATTGAAGGACTTGACTCCCATTAGCAAACAGAGGAGGGAAGCTCAGCAGGCAGATAGCATCTTTTATAGACAGGGATCGTATAAATGCCTATTTCACAGATATTTAATCTTGCGAAAGCACTATGAGGAGACGGAAAAAAAAGTTGTTCCTGAAAAGCAGCTATTCAAAGGCATTCACACCCCCCAATACAGAGCCTGTGGTCAAGGGAGCCCTGAGCAGTTGGGACAGCCCGTGACCCCAGCTGGCAGACCTGCTGGGACAGGCTGCAGCCCTATGTGTCCCCAGGGACAGACGCACAGCGCCCACCTCACCCCTCCGGCTGTGCATCGAGGGGAAGACCCATCGGCATCCACGCTCTGCCCCACGACGGGCATGCCGAGGGTGAAGGGTGCCAGGTGGGGCAAGGAAAGGGGTGCAGGACCACGCAGGCACCCTGCTCAGGGTTTCAAACCTTCAAGAGGGCTCTGTAGCGAAAAACACTCCAGTATTTAATTATCGGAGTGTTACTATCCTCTGGAGATACCAGCAGCCACCAGAGTGGGTATGTACCTGTGAAGATACCTGAAAATGAGACCACTGTATTTGGGGCCAACAGTGTTATAACACCTTCCTCTTAATTTCCCAAGAACGCAGCAAGACTAAGCAGAAAACAAGTTACTGGGAAGACAGCAATGGCTTTGAGGTGGAATTTGTAATAAACAAAAATCAGAAAAAAGCCTACGCTACCATAAATAGAACCCCAACCATCCGAAATTTCATGTGTGAAAATATATGATATATGATATCATAAGATATATGGGATGACCACTGACTGTTCCAGCTAGGTTGGAGGCTGGATGCTGAAGTTTAAACACGGGGAATACAGATAGAAAATATTACAAAGGCAGTCTTTAGCCAAGACTCTCTCTGAACCACAGGCTGCATCAGAGAAAGGAGAGCAGGAAATACTCCTGCGGATGGAAAGGTCCATTACATTCCTTAAAATATTGGCATCTAGTGCTGGAGCCTTTTTCCTCTAATAAGGTACAGGTGCCGAGAGCAGCCCAGCCGTGAGGCAGGTCTCCTGCACTCCCCCTGCAACACTGTTGTCAGGGAAGAAGTGAGAACCGTGTAACTGCTGAGCCTTTGGTCCAAGACTGACTAACTGGCACTGAGGGCACTGGAAATGTCTGGAGTAGGCAGCAGTACTCTCGTTTCATATAGTGATTTCTTTCATAGGCTGCAAGTGGGAAAACTTCAGTTTAAATCTTATTGATAACATAAAATATCAAAAAAGCTATTGACTTTCCTGATTTTTTAGCATGCAAGGTATTTTTATAAATGATTTGGAACCTCTCCTTCAACTTTACAGATAGCCATGTTTCTATTATACTTGTTAAAGAATATACTTTAGGTGCAAAAGTTTTGGTTAATTCCTCTGATACTGTTAACTTTTTCTTACTTAAATCTGTACTGCAAATTGATGATAAGCACCATCGGTTGCGGAATTCTGCAATGTACTCTTTAGTTACTGGAAATACACCAACAGTTCTCCAAATTATGGCAAGTCATACACACCTCCAGGTTAGCTGCTAACCTCGCGTGTAACTGAAACTTGGGCACTGGGGATTCTGTCACAGAGTCTGAGTGCTTGTTAAAAATGACAGAAGCAAAGAAGACATGGAAAAAAAGATGTAAATTCACAAAACTAAAATCTAAATCCAACACTTCATATTGGTCCACTTAGGCTTTAAAGCCGTTGTTTCATTGGTAGCTTTCCCAGGATATCAGTTAAGAGTCAGTAGCACGTGCACTAAGAAACCACACTTCTTGAAATACTGCTGTATCAGTCTCAGCTCTCACCCCAGGCAGTGCCAGGGCAAGCATGGTTGGGACTTTACAGATGACACTGTCCTCCTAATCTTTTAGCCATGACCCCCCATTGCACAACCGGAAGGACCACCAGCAATACTGGTTCCTGGCCTGGGAAGCGTGTTGTCCAGACAAAACTTCTAAAAACTCGACACTGATGATTAGACGGACACAGCTCCCCCACGATGGCATTCGTGGAACTGTCTTTCATGCTTTTCTGCATCTTCAAAGGGCTAAACGATGATCAGCGTCAGGCTCCACAACTATTTTCAAGGACATTTTATAATTCAGACATAGTACCCCCAAGAACCTGTCATATGGTGGTCACGGAAATGAGAAGGTGTATCTAAAAGCCTGATTCTTTATGGAACACTTAAAATCATGTCCTGCGCCCTACAGCTGCTTTCAAATACTTCCAGGTCAAGTAAAACGCATGTAGCAAAACCAAACTGGGTAGGCACAGTCACCTGTAGTTTCTTCAGGCAAGGCCAAGGAAGAGAAGGAAGAACAGCAGTCCAGGAAAAATTTAAGACTTTTTTCCAGCCAACATACAAAAACCTACAGTTACTTTGGTCTCAGAGGCCATTTTTCCTGTACCACATCATGAACATTTTTGCTTAATTTGGCCTGAACTTTGGCATATGTTTATTACTGCTTTGCTAATGTCACTGTTCATCTGAGGCAATCATAAAACATCACTTCCAGCTTATTTCATCCCCTGATTACATTCACATATTCTTCATAGCACAGTTTTCTACAGCAATTCAGGAGCCACCATCCTGCTAAACAAGACTGACAATCCAGTACAATGCTTCCCATCCCAATATTCTGGATTCCTTTCTGTTGGGTTTCACCATCAGCTGCAGCCTTCGCAAATCTTATCTAACACTGTCTCGTATAGGGAGTGTTCTAAAATCAGATTCATTCACATATAATCTATGTTTTCTGCTTGGCTTTGCCACAATTTCTGTCCCATAACAGAAACAGCATTTATACACCTGCCAGCTCTCAGAAGTCTGTACCTTGTTTGAAAGCCGCACATTTGCAGACGGATAAAAGGTATCTCTGTGTTTTCATTACAGTGTTTGCAATGCCCCTTCTGGCAACGGCAACAGTCACTTTAATCTAATGATACTTTCCTACAAAGACCTGAAATTTTTAATACTCATAGTCCAACCTCTACTTATTTGAGGTAATTTTGATAGCACCTCTGCACACATACTGTTAACGTCCAGATTTTACCCTACCAGAGCTCTGTGTTAATGTGGTTTATTGGAGGCTATTTTAGACAATCTGGGTTTGCTTTTACCATTGCTGGTGGACCCCAACAATTTTGTCAAGCGTCAGTCCCAGATTTTCCACAGTTACTGTCATTTTGCCCCTTTGTATCATCTTGCTTGTTTTAAGGGATCCACCTTGAGTTTAAATCTCAAATTCACTGGCAAAGCTCTTACTGCCTTGAGGAGCCGCATTAGGACCTGAACGGTTCAATTAATCAAGCAGGTAATACCAAGCAAGTTTCAAGGTAAGGATGAATAGATGGGACTCCAGGGGGACAGCTGCGTGGGAAAGACCTCAGCAGAGGCCACGGTGGGCTGGAAAAAAAGAGCTCCTGGTTGTAGACTGTCTGCAGCTCCCAGAGCCCCGGCTTTTTGCACTTGTTGAAGAATTGCAGCTGCTGATACTGTCAATAGGCCAGTAAAAGGAGCAGCTGCCAGAGAGGGAGGAAGGGAGAAGGACAGTTTAGAACCTCCTGACTTGACCCCACACTTCTGTAGTGTAAATTTTTCCTCCCTCTCCCTTGCCATATTTCACCCATAAAAAACTTGATTACTATGATTTCATGCAGGTGAAGTGAATTTCAATTTTAAGGCTCGAGAGTCATTTAATTTTCAAACCCTAAGGGTTTACAGTGAGGGAGTGGGAAATGAGCTCTGAGAGATCGCGACTGTGATTTTAGACGTGTGGGTTTTTTGGGCACTCAGGCTCAGGAGCTGCGTTTCCAACACTGCTGACAGAAGTCCAAACCGAGGGTTGCAAACTGTCAGGTGAATGCCATAAAACGAAATGCAATCATTGCAAGGGGTGGTTTGTGTGTATTAAATTTCACATCTGCCAGTCGTAATAGCATCCCTGTAAATCTAAAAAAAATCAATGTGCATGTTATTTTGTGTTTAAATACAAAATATTAATTAAAAACCTATTTTAAAGCCTGTCATTTATTGACTCATGTCTTACAGAATAAGCCATGAATTCTCAGCACATACAGTGACTATAAAAGAGGCACTGTAATTTCCTATGTAGTTAAAATTTTTCCTGAGACCTTATTGCTTATCTGATATAGCTTGGTCATCAAATTATTACATTTCTAAAAGAATGTGTTGTTTCAATAACAAGCTCTTTATTGGATATTTCTCTTGCAAAGCAATCCAGAGCTCTCTGTACTATTTTTTTCCCTACAGCATACAACTGCATACATTGGGCATATAATTGGACATACGCATCTTTTAGCAGATAAAAAACTTGGCTTTCATTTTTTTCCTCAAGAAATGAGTAATTCTTTTTAGTATTTAAAATACGTTAAATATATTTTGTAGATAACTTTACAGCTGATTTAGAAAGGTGGGTAAAAAGGCCCGTAGTCCTTCACGACAGCATTATGCTTTGGGGAACCCTGGGGGAGGCTGGGGAACAAGAAGACCCAGTTGGGCTCAAGACCATGGGCTACTGGGATCACAGGGCTGCTCGGACAGACCTCGCTCCCAGCTGGGCCAAAGCACTGCCAAGTCTGTGAATGGCTCCTTGACGTAGGAAGCCCACTGACACTACGAAAAGAGCCTGGTTTTGGTAGCTATTGTATGATCCAAGGCTAGACCAGGAGAGATGGATGGATGTGGGATATTGATCCCTGACTGTGGAATTCGCTGGCACTCTCCAACATGGGTTTCAGTTTTCCTTCTTGCAAGAAACACGGTGTGTGGCAGGAAAAACAGGACTGGTAGGACATACATCCATGGCTCACACTGGACAAACTTATGTCCTGGTTTGAGGTAAAACAGAACTAATTTTCTGTTCAGTAATTTTACCTTTTTAGCTGGACCTCTTCTAACTAACTAAACTCTGAAATTAACGCATATTGTTCAGAAACTGCTCGCTCTCATAGTAATAAGGCCTGATTATACCAAGGAAGGGTGTGCAGAGAGGCTCCTGCTTATTGCTGTAACAACCAAGGTCAGGTAAATTCGTTATTTGCCCCATTGGAGGGTCAGAAGCGGAAAAACGTAGAGGGGTCCCACCTGTAGGGAGGAGGGGACAGGAGAGGGGACCCAAAACTGACCCACAGGGTGTTCCATCCCATCTGCCCCATGCTCAGTATAAAGCTGAGGGATCAAAGGGTCAACGCTCTTCCTTCAATGGCCAACATCTGAGGAGGACCCTGTCTGTTCATCTGCCTTTGATCCTGATCTAAGCATTCCTGACTCCAGAGCTGGAACCCAGTTCCCATCTGTCACAGTCCCCAGTCTGGGACTTCCCCAGTGCCTGCCCATGACATGATTGTCATCCTGGGAGCTTGATATGGTTTTGTATATATTGTATCTATTTCATTATTTTCTTCTTTTTTATTTTAATATTAATTCTTCATTAAAGTAGTTTAGTTCATTCTAAATTTATAAATCTCCTTACCTCTTCCTCTCCTCTCCTTTGGGGTGGGGGGAAGGGCCATCTGTGAGTCTGGTTTTGGCAAATTCGGCCAAAACCTCAGCAGTCAGCAATATCTGCCTCGTGTCTGAACAGGGATGCTAAATCGGCTGTACCTAAGCGCGGTGCTCACCGCCATTACGTGTCCCTAGAGCAGCTCGCACGGGAGGAGAGGCTGCGCTGCTCGTCAGTCGGGGTGAGGCACAGGTTTAGGTTTAGCTACACGTGTATAGTTGACAAGCGACACGGTTAAACCTGCTACCTGTCACTACCTGCGTCTGAGCTTCGCCCCGCTCCGGGGAGACGCAGGCGGCGCCGGCCGGGGAGCGGAGCTGCATCATGTCCTGATGGTGGTGTCTCCTTCAGCCCGAGGAGACACTGCATACAACTGCTGTCTTCATCCATCTAACTGGGGAGGGCGGTCAGATTCCTCCCAGAGGTGAGTGGTGAAAGGAAACCTTCACAAGTTAAAGCAAGAGAAATTCTGATTAAATGTAAAGGGATTTTTTTTCCTCTAAGAGTGTGTCAGTTATTTTGACTGTAAAAGAGGTTCAGTGAGTCACACCACAACCCTGCTTTGCAGATCGTGGCTTCCTCTCCGCTGGCCCTACGGGGACTTGGGCTGAGCAGTTCAGCTGGAGGTGGTTGCGCTGCAAACGCCAGCTGTATCGCAGGGGCTTCTTGGCTACCCTGCTTGGCATCACCCAGCTACTTGCCTTTAAGCCTTTAAGGTATTTTAGGAGTAATAATAGCTTCCTTAATATTTACTGAATGCTTTTTAAGGACACATAAAGTGCAACCCACACATTTCTGGCTTATTGTTACAAATGGGCATGTGTTTGATATAAAGCAAATATTACTACATATACTTTTTCCTATTCCTAAAAATGTTATTGCTTTTCTGTTCAGCTTGAGCTGTCTTCATCCTTAAAAGAAAATCCAGGGGATCAGGTAATCATTCCCGTGCTGCTTCCATTTCAGGCTAATGATCAGGAAGAGCAACTAGTAAGGTAGAGTGCAATTTAGTACTGCTGCCAAATTCTTCAGGTTTCCCCTATAGAATTGTTTATGCTCTCTCGCAAATGATTCCCTGGAAGATCAATCAAAATAATGTCAGTGTGTATTTTCTTCTTTGGTCCAGCTACCTGTGCCAAAGCAGTACGTTTTATGGGGAAAAGCCAAAATACTTTTCCAAATGCAATACCTAACATCAAGGCTTTCTGTAGCTGACAGTAATAGGAAGAGGACTTGCAGATGCTGGCCTCTGTGATGTACACAGTTAACTTGGCACAGTCTTATTCTGGTAGGATTCCACTCTTGGTGGGATGTTTGCAAAATCTGTCAACCTAGATGGATGCTCAGTGCTGAATAAGCTTTGTTTACTATTTGTCTATGTGCTAGAAATGAGTCGAAAGGCTCTTTGATCACCTTCTGGCCCAAAGGCAGTGCTAGAGTTTTCTATGCAAAGACTGTTTGGAATCTTAGTTAACGTTTTCTGAATCATGGAGAAACAAAAGTAAATATTACAATCCCACAGATACTTAAGTGCATGTGAAATATGGTTTATGTGAGTGTCCCAAAGGCTCCTGTCCAAGCTGGAACAAGGGGATGCCTTCCATGCCTTTCGTTTCCAAGACAATTTTTTTGTACAACCTCAACCAGTCCTCTTGACAATGTAAATCCAAGAAAGTTCTCTTTAGAGTATTTGGAATTAAGTGCCACACAGATATTTTGTTAACATCTGTCGGCCTCAGTTTAGGGAACAGAAACTGATTCATCTGAGGAAGCTGCTGGCAACTGGCATACAGGAAAACTGAATTAGAGCCAGCATCAGAATCATAAAAATGCGCTGTTTTGTTCAGAGGGAAGAATTTTGTCATTAGCTCTGCCAAAACCTGCCTTCGTTGACAGAAATGGATGAGAGCGCATTATCTTATCTCAATATTCAGTTTACCAGGTCACACACTGGCAGAGTCCTAATCGCATCCCTGATCCTGGAGAGGTGACAAAGCCAAGCTTCTTCCCGGCTCAGGAGAGGCTTCTCTATGTGTATGTCTTTGAAAATGGTGTATATGGCCACCCTCTCTCAAGGCAACAGGCAACACTTCTAGGGAACCCCCTCTGTGATACCACTTTGTTTTTCTCTTCATCCCACTTCGGAAAGGGCTTTGGTGTTGAGGAGATGCTATCTGGAGACAGCACCAACCTCTGCTGCTGTGGCTGCTCAATAGCCCTACCTGACACCCCTTCGGGAAGTCCTCCCTGGATAAAGAGTTTGCCACTCCAAAAAGCCCATCAGGGGAGAGATGTACCATCAAGAGCAGGAGAGGCCAGAACTGCCCAAACTCTCCGTTGCAGAGGAAGGGAAATTTTAAAGGCAATATTTTCACGAACAAAGCCGTGGCTACTCCTCTCCAGTAGAGCAGTCATTAAACAACTCTCTGGAGATAGCACAGTTTAGGATTTTGCAAAACATTAGTTTCTTCTGAACATTTCTGGATTATTTTAAGAGTTTTGTTTTCTGACTCATTGGTGCTGAGCCCCCACTAAATAACACTGCAAATTCTGAAATGAGAAAAAGAGGAGGAAAAATCGTGTCTCTCCTAACTTTTTGTGCTTTTTTTTTTTCTCAGAAGGTGCCTCAACTGCCTTTCTTTTTTTCCTCTACGCAAGTTGTTTATACCTTCCGGGAGAGACTCTTAACAGAGGAAAACCAATTAAATGGCTCTGGGAATGTCATCAGGAAAATACTGCCTTCTCTTGACTCTGTGAGAGCAAATGTGCAACTGAGCCTGCTAATGTGGACAGATGCTCAAACAGCACCTTCAGCACACATAAAAAATGAAAGACTGCAGCCATTCAATAGCTCAAACTTCTATTCAAACAAAGGCATTTTTTAATTATTACGCCACAGTTAAAAGACATTTGGAAGTGATAGACAAATAGCTTCAGTCAAGAAATAATAAAGCTATAGGTAGAAATATTATCAGGGCATGTTGATCTCAGGACAGATTACTCCCTCTAGTTTCAGCTAGTTACCTCTGCCTTTACGACTGTATTGCATGGCTCACCTATACTCTTATATCCAAAACTTGAATAAATATCAGACATCTTTCCATTTGTCTTTGGGAAGATTTGAAGACAACAGGGAATTTAATAAACCTATCAGCCTATGTGGTAAAGATGTGTTTGCAATGATCCATTGAGTGCTTACTTTGGCAAGAAAAGTTCAGACCTTACGTACCTTTGGGCATTCATTTTAACAGTTCATTAGACTGTACAGCAAAGGCATCTCAAGCTGTTTGCGTACTAGTTTTCAGGTGTTCTGTAAGAAATCATCAAAAGATTTGAGGAAGGGTTGCAGTAATTCATTGAGTGTTTTTGGATGCTTTGAACCTTGGAAAAAAAAATTTAACAACATTGTATGAGGGTGCTGGTTTTTACTCGTAATGAATGAGCATGTACTTCTGGAACCAGTTTTAGGAGGTGTCTTAAGTCCCTAGATCTTTTTGATGACCTTCTGCATCAGCTGAGTTTCTTAATGTGCGTTATGCTTCTATTATTACCTTTCCATTTTAAGCTGACGCGATGCTAGAGATGCAATGGCTCAAATCAAACACGTTCCACACTGATGTAATTTAAGTGTCCTGAGGGTATTATAGTGGAAAAAAATAAACATTCTTTATTAAATTATACAGCTACTCCTATACCCTCCCTATATGCAGGTGTGAAGAGCCCAGAAAGAAAATATTTATAGTAATACCTTTTTCATCCATATCCTTTAGAAGCTCTCTAAAAAAATTGAAGCAGGTTTGTATTCTTTTCCCAAGTTATTTCAAGGAAGTTATAGTAATAGAAGTCACACCGGGCTGTCCCATAACTCTAAGATAGCAACGTTGCCCAAATACGCTACCAAGTATGTGCCAACATATACTAGGAACAGGGTACAGTACACTACTATTCTTAAATCATTGAACCTGAGTCACTGAGCCGGAGCAAGGGTAAGGCAACGTGGTCCTGCAGTGTGCTGGGTGCCTCCTTGGAAGGTGGTGCACAGGGGCAAGGCCATGGGTGCAGGTCACACTCAGCAACCTGCGGGATGAACCCTCTTTGAAATGAACTCACCGCCTCTAGGTGGTTTTTGTTTATTTTGTCAAAAACCTTCCCAAATAAACCAGTTCCCCAAGGAACCTCCTGTTATTACAGACTTGAGAAATAGTAAGTTTCTGGTCTAATTAGGAAAATACGAATAAATAGAAAAGACGTAGTGTAAAGTGAAGGGTCACATGCATGCTGTTCAGAAGTCTCTTATTAGAAAGTAGGGCCAGCCTCACAGCTGCTGTAAATCACTGACTTTCCTGTTAATGATCTAAAAACACGTTTGTTGCAAAGGGCCCTGGGTTCCAAAGGGTGCTGTGTAGCGGTATTGTGTAATAAATAAAAGTTTTGTTGCAGTAAGGGATAAATCTATAGGGCTGTGCTCCTGCAAAAGAGTAGCTTTTGCATGATAGTTCCATAAATGAGCCATTATGGCCATGAGTGAGAAGATTTGGAAAATCAAATAGAGAGGAACTGTGGTCTGCAGGCAACTGTCCTGAGGACACCTTGATTGCTAGTCACTTTACAAACAGCAAAGTAAGCACACAAAAATTTGGCATCTTTAATCCAAAACAGCATTTTGCCCTCTGTCTTCCATGGTTTTGCATCAGGTTCATTTCAGAAAACAGTAACCTATAGATGGCATTCAAGGATAGGAAATTGCTCCCATTTTACACACACGTATACTGCTGCCACACTCGGTCACGCAGGAATGTTATGAACGTGCTAATCTTTCATAAGCTGTGAGTGTTACAGCAGGGTGATGCTCAGTGGGACAGGCTGGCCGGAACAGAAAACGTACTTGCCCCCGCCGTGGTCCCCAGGTGCTGCCACCTGCATTTCTCCACCAACTTCTGCGCCACGCTACAGACCCTCCTTTTCTATCTTGAGGCGTTGCCTTGGCAAACGGGCTGAACAACTGGAGGTGGGGGGCTATGGCATGAGCTGAGCTTTCCCCCGGCCAGGGGACAGGGTGAGCCACGCTAGCAGAGCTGACATACCCTCCGCCTGCAGCCTGCGACTCGGGGGGCAAGGTCTCTGCAGGCTGGAAGCTCCAGCTGCCCAACCTGGATGTCACCGGCCGGTGTCTGCGCTGAACTGGAGCTGACAACTCACGGGTGCCTCCAAAAAGTGCCCAAAGCCCACCCCGGCTGTGCTCTTGCAGGTTGGCTTGGACTGTAAATAAAACACTAAGCAACCTTATTTCCTGGCAGAGACCAAATCCTGATGAACCAGCGCCTGGAGCATCTGTGAGGGTCCGTCAGTCATCTGCTCTTTCCTCTGGGGAGGACAACCAGCCTGCCAGAGGCAGAGAAAATATGAAGTGCTTGAAGAACATGAAGAAAGCAATAGCAGTATCACCCCTTTATCTCTTGCAAACATTCTTGCAGCAAGACTTGAGACTCGATGTGAGTGAGGAAGAAAAAAAAGAACTTGGAAAGGCTGAGGGACAGTCTGGGACCTTGAGTGGGTGCTGGGACAGGGTGCTGGTTTGCAAGTGAGAAGGATCACATATGACTTTGTTTTGCCCAGCCCAAAGGGTCAGCCACCGTCCAAGATACTGTCCAGGTGGGCCCCACTGTACCTGTCCCCACTGCTGCGGGGTTTCCCTCTTGCCTGTTTGTCAGGTGGCATTTGGCACAAATCACACTGCAGTTGTGTCCTTGTGTCCAGGCCACCCTCAAAAATGAGACTGTTTGCTCTCCTGCATCCTATAGCAGCTCTTTGAACCAGCACAGCAGAACATCACCCTCACATTCAGTCCAGGAAGCAGGGCATGCAGTCAGAAAAAACAGCACAGCATCATCTCTCTGCTAAGATACAAACTACATAGGAGTGTCTTGACCTGTGCAGGAGCAACCTGGTCTCCAAAACTGAGCCTATATTCCACCCATCACCACAGGTTGATCCTCGAGAGCAGCTTCACCTGTGTCCTTGTGGCCAAGAGGCCAATGGGATCCTGGGCTGCCTAGGGAAGAGCGTGGCCAGCAGGTTGAGGGAGGTCATTCTCCCCTTCTGCTCTGCACTGGGGAGGCCACAACTGGAATCCTGCGTCCAGTTCTGGGCTCCCCAGTTCAAGAGGGACAGGGAACTACTGGAGAGAGTCCAGAGAAGGGCAACCAAGATGATTCAAGGGTTGGAGCATCTCCCTGATGAAGAAAGGCTGAGGGAGCTGGGACTCTTTAGCCTGGAGAAGAGAAGGCTGAGGGGAGACCTTAAAGTAGTATCTAAAGGGTGGGTGGAAGGAAGATGGAGCCGGACTCTTTTCAGCGGTTGCCAGTGAGAGGACGAGGGGCAACGGGCACAAGTTGGAACACGGGAGGTTCCACACGATCGTGAGAAAAAACTTCTTCACGGTGAAGGTGCCAGAGCCCTGGAAGAGGCTGCCCAGGGAGGGTGTGGAGTCCCCTTCTCTGGAGATTTTGAAGACCCACCTCGATGCGGTCCTGAGTAACGTGCTCTGGGCAACCCTGCTTCAGCAGGGGAGTTGGGCTAGATGGTCCCTTCCCACTCTAAAAATTCGGTGAAATTCTTCTCCCCCACCAGGGAGGAGTGGATGCGAGCCATCCAGACCGTCGCCAACAGCCTGAAGAACCAGGAACCGGAGGTGGACGCCATGGATTACAAGTGCGGGTCTCCCAACGACGGCACCGGCGCCG
This sequence comes from Xenus cinereus, assembly GCA_025774025.1. NCBI lineage: Eukaryota > Metazoa > Chordata > Aves > Charadriiformes > Scolopacidae > Xenus > Xenus cinereus. Next base: position 22,604,040 of record JAOXJK010000012.1, on the reverse strand, counting down.
AGGAAATGGAGGTGGCCGTCAGCAAAACCCGCACCAAGGCCGTGAGTCGCCCCCACCGGGCTCCCCCCTCCGGAGCGGAGCTTTCCTTCCCCACGAGTGGGATTGGGAGGGATTTGGGACCCAGAGGGATTTGGGATCGTTCAAGGGAGGCCTCGGGGTGAATAAACCTCCTCTGCGTGGTGTCTGCTGTCACCGGGAGAAAGAGCTTTCGCCGAAAGCTGGAGGGGAGGTTCAGGCTGGATATTAGGAAAAAAATTTTTCCCCAAAAAGGGTTATTAGATATCGGAATGGGCTGCCCAGGGAGGAGGTTGAGGCACCATCCCTGGAGGCGTTCGAAAGACGGATCGACGCGGCGCTGGGAGAGAAGGGTTTAGCGACGGTGTTGCTTTTTGTCAGAATGAGGTTGACGGTTGGACAAGACGATCCCTTCCAACCTAGAAGATTCCATGAATTTCACCCGATTTTTAGAGTTTGGGACCGTAGAGATCATCTAGTCCAGCTCCCCTGCTGAAGCAGGATTGCCCAGAGCGTGTTAAAAAGCTCGGAAAACCCTTTTTCCGTCCCACGAACCCGCCTCCCTCTCTCCCCGTTTCTCCCCAGACCATGAACGATTTCGATTACCTGAAACTCCTGGGAAAGGGCACTTTTGGCAAAGTCATCCTGGTGCGGGAAAAGGCCACCGGCCGTTATTACGCCATGAAAATCCTGCGGAAAGAGGTCATCATCGCCAAAGTAAGCGCCGGTTCCCGGCGGAGGGCGCGGGAGCTGGAGCTGGAAGGGATCGCGGAGGGGTTTGGGTGGGAAGGGGACCTTGAAAGGACCACCTGGTCCAACCCCCCCTCTCCTGAATTTTAGGGTGGCTTTGAAAACGCACACCCCGGGAGCTGCCGGGTGACAGGGGGGGTGGATTTCAGGAATTACCCTTATTTTGAAGCTTTGGGAGGGGGGTGTGTTGTTGGGTGACGCCGCGGGGTCCTCTCGCCTCTCCTGGGGTCACCTCCTCCCGAATCCTTCCCCCCAACGGGGGGGCGGAGCTTGGAGCTTCGAGCTCCCGACCCCTGGTTTAACTTTCCTGGGAACAGTTGGTAAAAAATCTCGGGTTTTTCCCCAAAGGAAAATTGGGGAGGGGG
>JAOXJK010000012.1:22574449-22591971 GCA_025774025.1 Xenus cinereus | reverse complement strand
TTGGTTTGTTGGTTGGTTGTGGGTTTGGGTTTTTTTTGTGGTTGGACTTGATCATCTCAAAGGTCCCTTCCAACCAGGAAGATTCTGTGATCTGTTTTGTTAGCTCTTGTTTAAAGAATAAACCACCTAAGGTCTCGCCTAAACCATTTAAAAATTATTTTAACTTCTGTGTTGTTCCCCCCACGCCCCGTGTTTTTATATCTTCCTCCAAGCTTTTTTGCATTTTTATTTCTACTCTCAAAGCAAACAGAAAAAGTGCTTTCTTCTGGTTCATGTGTGAGCGCAAGTACCCTCTAGATATCATTCTAAATATTTTTATTTACTTTTTTTTTTTTTACTTCAGCATATTTCATCTGTGTCTTATGCATAGTGAAAACAAATACTTGAATATTATGGCAGCTCTTCTCGACTCTGCTGCTTGACCGTGGTTATCCAGCCCTACCCGAAACATCCTTGAAGCAGTGAAGTGGCTCAGAAGTGCTGTTTACAGCCCCAAACTGAGGCCCTGTTCCTCTCCCCACTCTGTCTCCACAGCTGATGAAAGCCACTGAGGTAATGAAATGGGGGTTGGGATCCTTTTGTGCTAGCACATCTCATTCGTCTCAGTCAAACTATATTTGGTCCAGAATGAGGGAATTCTGACTTTCTGGATACAGTATTCACCTCTGGGAGTGAGACACTCACCAGTCACGGGCAGCTGAGCTACAGATGCCAGCCTGACTTTTGGCCAAAGCTGTTATGTAGCATTCTATTTTACACACGACATTTAAATTATATATATATCTATATAAACATTTAATGATTTTTTTTTTCTCCTGAGACTTCTTGAAATATCATAAGCAGGTGGAAATGAGACTGTGCGTTGCTTTTTGCGGTTGGACTCAATGATCTCAAAGGTCCCTTCCAACCATGAAGATTCTGTGAGTCTGTGATTGGTATTTCTAATCTTCAGGCAGTTCTGCTGAGTCTTTACTTTCAGCTGTGCCAAGGGAAGTGTTTGCTTTCAGCTGGCACACCCTAGCTGAGGCTGTGCTAAGCTTAGCAGAAGACAGTGTCACCTAAAGGGGAGATGTGTAAACTTCCCGTAACTTAGATTACCTTTCTGTGTGTGAAATAAAATATCTTTATTCAGATTTTCTATCTGCCTTGAATTACACTGTCAAGTGAGGACTTCCTAAATCAGAGAAAACATTTAGAAATGGTTCAATTCTGATTTTTTTTTGTTCTTCCACAACAGTCGTAGGATAAAATAGGGAATCGGGAGAGCTGTCCTTTGAAAGAAATATGAAATGTCCTACAGCCATGGCAAGTTTTCTTTTCTATTTGTGTTTTACATCAGAACATCAAGTTATATTTGCTCTCTTTTTATGGGAAGACTGTACAGGTGACTGGAGAGCGAGTAGGACTAAGCCTTCAGAGGCAAGTCAAGTGAAGGTGAATCAAAAGAATAGCCTAGGAGAGAACAAATTTTTATTAAAAAATATTAAGACCTTTCTTCCTTTTCCTAACCTAATATTGGCATAGAATTAACCCCGCAGTGCATGATGCCCGTTTATCTAATGGCCTCTCAAAGAAATTGTATCCGTTTCCCACATTTGAGTGGAGTCATAGGGCCGTATAGTGAACAGTATGTTGAATAACAGGCCTGTAACGAGGTCCTGCTTCACGTTTGTGCAAATGGTACTGATTTCTGTATATTCCCGATTCGTCTTTAAAACAACAAATCATCTTCAGAGTTTACTAGCTGAAACCAAGCTTCTGAAGTCAGCTGTCTTGCTGCTGGTCTGTTAGAGCTCATGTGCAATTTCCCTTCTCCCGTGGAAGGGGAACTGGTGCTTGAGTTGGTTTGAAGAGGCTGTTTGGGAGCTGAGCAACAGTGCTCTGATGATATGAAGCCCTTTGTTTCTCTCATGGTGGGTGCTTGGGCAACGCAGCAGATCGGTTATGCCGTCTTGTGCAATGCACAACCACATAATAATTTACACAGAAACAATCTGAACTGGAATTCCAGTTCCCCACACTCCCATCTGAGGAACACAACAGGATTTTGCCCTCCTGACAATACCAATAACCATCCCACATCCTCTGGAGTGTTCTTTCATAGTGCGTTTATGGGATGAAGTTTTCCCACTGAAAAGTGCTGCAAGAAGATTTTCTGTTCATCCAAACATGAAAACAAAGTGGCTGCTGCCTCTTGAAAAACACGAAGGCGTTGTTGTGAACGTTGCTCCAGTATTTACAGGGGAATGGAAAAAATAGCAGCTTTTTAGAGGGATTTAACTCAAATCCCCATGTGCAGCAGTGTTGCCTCCGGCCTAAAGCCAGTATAGTTTTTGATGCTAAGCCTTGCAATCTGAAGCTACCCTGTGGTTCCGCTGTTGTGTTTGTTTTGGAAGATGCACAGCAAATAACAAGAGGAAGGATATACGAGATACCGCAGAGAGCTATAGCAAAAGGGGTTGCAACTCCAAGGAGGGGGGGAGCTTTGGGCATGTGGCCTCTGAAAACCAAAAAAAAATACGTCTGTAGATAATATTTGCTTTTTCTACACTCCCTTGGGCAAACAAAAATAAAGGGCAGAGGGAAATGGTGGGTTTTTTTAAGCTATAGCCTTTGGTTACTACAGATCAGATACTGTTTTAATCAGTTGATCTACTGAGGAGGAAAGCAGAAAGTTTTAGCCTCAAACTCTTCGAGAAGGTTGTAGAGCAGACAGGAAATCCATGCTGTAAATAGGAATCTCTGTGAACTGGTCGAAATGCTGAAGTTCTGTTCTGAGGGAAAAAAAATAATTAGCCATCTGAATTTGCTTTTGTCTCCAGTTGGAATGAAATGTCAAAATTCATACTCCTTCATATACCAGGTATTCCCCAACGCTGAATTTTGGGAATACCAAAGTGAACTTACCAGAACACTTCATTTGAGTGAAGTTAGAGCGCTTTATCTTGCTGAAGTCAAAGGCCTTTGTTTCAGCTTTTGATTTGGAAGCTCTTTGACACAGAAAATGATGGAAGCCTGTTCTCCGGAGGATGTGTTGCTCCCTGAAAAATCTCATGCCCTGTTTTCTCAAGCAAGCTGGGGCAGAAATTCGTTGGAATCTAACTCTGCAGCGATGGTCGGCTTCACAGTAATTCAAAAGCCACTAAAACATTTGTGGTAAGGGGCAGCTTAAAAATCCTCGGGATCTGCAGAGATACTTGAATGCATCTTTGCTCTGAAGTTTAGTGAAAAAGATAATCTTAGATGCTTGTAACAGAGGTCGTGGAGGACAGCCACTCCATCTTACATGCATCGGGCACTATGTGCAGCCCGCCCAGTCTTCATTAGCACAGTGCCATATTAAAAACATTTGGACCAAGCCAAAATAAATGGCCTTAGTATATTCTAGGTTCCTTTTGTCCTTGGCAAATTGACAATGCAGCTAAAGGCACTCTAAAGTACGGTGGACTCCTTGGCTTTTGCACATAGTGATGGTTCAGATTCATGTTTTTACCCGGCTGAACAGCCAGCTTATAAAGGTGAGAAAATGACTTGTTTTTACTGTGGTTTCTCCTATTTCAGGATCTGGGGTACATACAAGGTTACCTTGACAATTAATTGTAATTTGATAATTACACATTAGAGTGTGAAGGGAGCTGGTAATGGCATTTTTTTATATTTTTTTTCGGCCACAGTATCATGAAATCTATTGAAAAAACGCTGTAATTCTCAGCAGCCTTTTAAATGAGCATAACTAAGGAAACAAGGTCAAAGAAAAGGAGTAGTTAGTAACTGGGCAATTAATTGTGACTGTTGTTAGTTTTTAGTTGCAAGTAGCAGTTGTTATCCTGAGGTCAACTTCCTTTCAAAAATGTCAGGACAGCCTTGCCAAACATCCAGCAACCCAGGCTTTGGGGTGAAAAGTGTTACAAGAAATAATGATGGAAGCATTACAAGTAGGTTAAATGTTTACCAGTGGGAGCAAGGAAAGAAGCAGCAAGAGAAAATGTTGTTGGCCTCAAGAGAATTCTGAAGGAAGCAAGCTAACAAACCTTTAAGGAAGAGCAGGATTCAGACTCAGAACAAGTGAAACCAGACATATTATCTTGGTCCAAGAAGTCCATCACTGCTGGCTTTCATGAAAATAAAATCAGACACAGATCCTAATATTCACTAATCATTAAAGAGAGGATTAAAAAAAGTTATGTGACTAAATGCGGGAGGAAGTTCACAGGTGAGTGGGTAAGGGAGAGGGGGACTGTTGGCCACCGCTGACAAAAAGTGCACAGAACGAGCTAAAATGAAGAGATGGGGATAAATAGTGATTAACTGTAATTGAGCCCTTAATGGAAACAGATTAATTTCAGCTTCTACAAGAGAAGGACATGAAATGTGTACTCTATTATCTGATCTGATACTGAGAAGGAGGGCAGTTATTTTAAAGGAGATTCATATGGTTGATAAAGAGAAGGGAAAAAAGGACAAGTTTAAATTAAGACATGGGAAACCAGGGAGGAACAAAACAACAAACACTGTCAAGTAGAGGGACTGGATGACCTTGCGGGTCTCCTCTATCTCATGCTTCTTTGACTCTTTATGAAGACAGCAGGATCTCAAGTAGCAGGTATTTAGGATATCATATTAATGGCCAGCTTCAGCAGACTTGTCCAGCTACAAAGAGTCTGCTTTTCTGCAATCTCTTTGTAATTTTAGAATAATGAAATTACTAAAATGCAGCTCTGAGTTTCATCAAATTGCATCTTTAAGACACTGGCAATAAGTAGAGGTGCAGCTTTTCTCCTTTTACAGTGCAGGTGTGGTGGTATCTGCATTGTGGGTTATTTTGGAGTTTTTCCAGGTGCTGAGAATAATCAGGTTATTTGGCTGTGCTTATTTGTGGTCACTTCATGTAGAAACCACCCTGTTAACATGCTGGCATGCATCCAGTTTGGACTGGGTCATGCTCTAGTAGTTTGCTGTAGCGTTGTGCCAGGCCATATGACATTTCACATGGCCTGGTACACCATACGGCACACCATTTCATAGAGTCACAGAATCATGGAATGGTTTGGGTTGGAGGGGACCTTGAAGATCATCTAGTTCCAGCTCCCCTGCTGTAGGCAGGGACACCTTCCACCAGACCAGGTTGCTCAAAGCCTCATCCAACCTCATCTTGAACACTTCCAGGAATGGGGCATCCACAACTTCCCTGGGCAACCTGTTCCAGTGCCTCACCACCATCACAGGAAAGAATTTATTTCTAGTATCTAATCTAAATCTCCCCTCTTCCAATTTAAAACCATTACCCCTCGTCCTGTCACTACACTCCCTGATCAAGAGTCCCTCCCCAGCTCTCCTGTAGCCCCCTTCAGGTACTGGAAGGCTGCGATAAGGTCTCCCTGGAGCCTTCTCTTCTCCAGGCTGAACAACCCCAGCTCTCTCAACCTGTCCTTGTAGGGAAGGTGCTCCAGCCTCTGGTCATCATCTTTGTAACCCTCCTCTGGACTTCCTCCAACAGGTCAATGTCCTATGCTGGAGACCCCAGAGCTGGATGCACTACTCCAGGCTGGGTCTCACAAGAGTGGAGTGGAGAGGGACAATCACCTCCCTCGATTTGCTGGCCAGACTTCTTTTGATGCAGCCCATGGTATGGTTGGCTTTTTGGGCTGCAAGTGCACATTGACAGCTCAAGCTAGGTGGACCTGCAGGGGGGTTGGACTAGGTGATCTACAGAGGTCCCTTCCAACCCCATATCATTCTGTGATTCTGTGATTCATGTTGAGCTTCTCATCCACCAACATCCCCAAGTTCTTCTCTTCAGGGCTGCTTTCAATCCAGTCATCGTCCAGCCTATGTCCATGTTTGTGATTTCCCTGACCTGGGTGCAGGACCTTACACTTGGCCTGATTGAACTTCATGAAGTTTGCATGGGCCCACCTCTCAAACCTGTCCAGGTCCCTCTGCATGTCATCCCTTCCCTTTAGAGTATCAACCTTCCCATTCAGCTTGGTGTCCTCGGCAAACTTCCTGAGGGTGCACTCCATCTCACTGTCCAGGTCCCCATCAAAGATGTTAAATAATACTGGTCCCAGTATGAACCTTTGAGGAGCACCACTTGTCACTGGTCTCCACTGAGACATTGAGCCATTGACTGCAACTCTTTGTGCAACTTTTTGAGTGCAACCATCCAGCCAATTCCTTATCCACCAAGTGGTCCACCTGTCCAACCATGTTTCTCGATTTCAGAGACAAGGATGTTGTGTGGGGCAGTATCAAATGCTTTGCACAAGTCCGGGTGGATTTGAACTGGGCTGTCCTGAATGTCCCAGCTCTACGGGGAAAAAGAATGGATGAGAAGATACCAGTCTTTGCACCCAGACCCATGGAAATGTTGGAGAGAATTGCTAAGGCAGCAGCCAGCCAGGCACAGGAGTGCCATGCAATGCGGAATTATATCAAAAGGTACAAAGGTAATAAACCCATATTTCCAGTGGAGCCCCCACTGTTGTCTGTATTTAGATGAGTTGGACAGGATTTTTGCACTGGATACTAATATCTTGGATTTGATTCTTGCAGAAGAAGTAACTGAGTAGTGTCTAGTACTGGACAGATGTATGTGGGATCCCAGCTGAGAACTGGTGGTACTGGGTCTAGCCAGCCTGGTCAGGTGCCCCTCACCCCCAGCCCTCGCTGGCAGTCTTCTCTTTCTGACAACTGGTAGAAGCATTGCATTGGAGATAATTCTCTACTCATCAATCACAGAATTATAGCTATAACACATCTGGTGCTCATCTAAGTCCTTGTTTTTGGGCAGATGCAAGGTAGTTGCTGTCTGAGTTCTTCCCAGCTAAACAAGAAGCACCACAGAGATGGTGGTAAGGTACTTTCTAGAGTCCATATGGTATGACTGCTGGGAAACCACCTTCTCCAGAGCTGCACTTTGTCCCCTATTTTCCTTCTCTCCAGAACAACCCTCTTGCTCATACCTGGCCCCCAGCCCCTGCACAAGAAGCATTTGAGAATCCCCTTTCAGGGTGGTAGATAGCCAGAAGGACCCTTGGCTAACTCTTTCTAGCCATGGTATCTTTTGGGAGTCAAAAACTCTTCTTCCTCCATCCCTGTCCTAGATTGTAGTCAGGCCATTTCAGCCTCCAAGAGTTACTGTTGTAGCAAATGATTTGTGTGAGCAGAACCAGATGTCAAAAGCTTTTCCACTGGAACATCCCATGTCATTTCTTTCAAGTCTGCTCTGTTCTAGGAAAATCTCGGTACCTTATCTTCAGGGGATTTTTTTGTTTTCACACAAAGGCCACGATGCTTCTTGACAGTGGGAAATGATTACGGTCTTATTAAAATTCATGACAAGCTCTGCACATGTGTGGATTCATCAATACTCAGTGGTCTCCCTCCATTTAGGGGGGAAATCAGCTGTTACAAAGAGACAGATTGGGTCAAAGGCTTTCAATAGCCCACATAGCCCAATGGAACGTGGAGCTCCCAGACTGTCTGAAATTACCTGAGCTTTACAAGTGTGCAAAGCAAACCCTGCACTTCTAGGACTATCTACTCAGAAAACCATGCTCTTACTGGTGTAAGGTCAATTCTAGCACCAAGATGTCTTGCACAGTGAAAGCAAATATATTGTGTCAGTTGACAGCAGCATTGCTGTGTGTTATTAGTGATAATGGCACTGTAGTTACTGAAACCATCCACAGCAATTTTCTCTAGTTCTACTAGCATCAACATCATCGTCGGATAATGTCGTACCATAGGTGTCTTTTAATGAAGGAAATCCAGAGAGTGGTTGACCGGTGAAGACCAACATATCTGTAGTGGCAGTTTCCCGCAGGAGCCTGTCCCTACTTTGGTTTGATTAACAGACTTTGATAATCTGGAAGTTCTTTTTTTCTAAACCCTTTACAGAGGGAGGTTCTGTACTAACAAACTCCAGACACTGACTCCAGACGATGTTTACTAGTCTTGAGAAAACTGTGCTTCCTTAGTGGCTTCTTTGTTGTCCATTGACTTGCTGCTCAGTGTTTGTAAACTTCTCAGATGGTTCCTCCTGTGTCTCTGAAAGGTGTGGAGCTGCTACAGCTCTCCCAGGGCAGTGGTGCAGTTGACACCCAGCTCCTCCTGTCAGTCCCTTGCTTGGACAAATCTCAGGAGCGAACTAATTGGAAATACCAGGATCAGCTATCAGAGAATTTGGGAGAAGGGTGGAGGCTGAGGGTAATCAGACTATCTACTGCAAACTATCTACTGGTTTGTCCAGCTTTAACTCTATAAACAGTGTGCGCTCTGCTTCCTACCTCTGCTTGAGGGTGTGGGAGGCAGTGTGTACAAACACAACTGGAAGAGCTCCCCATACATGCCGTCTTTTAATTGAGTATGTCCTAGAGAGGGAAAGAATAAACATTAACAAACAATTCTGACTTTCCCCTAACCTTTGCAATGAAATCATCCTATGATTTATGGTTTGATTTTTTAAGATGACTTTTTATTGGATGAACAAGCTCATGTGTGCATAAAAGAGTTCATCAGTCAAGAACATATATACACAACTCCTAAAGACTAGGAAGACTAGGATACTTTTTTTTTCTTTTTTCGCAAAAAAAGGAGAGAGTCATGAAAAATGCCTTGAGTATGACTTGGAATCCAGACAAAACTGGGAAAAAACCTGCCCTATTCGTGTTTTATGGCACTGCACTCTATTTTTAAAGTTACGGGTTTTTGTGTCCACACTCAGCAGATTTAAGGTAAGATAAGGTGTCCATTCTTTTCTTTTTACCCTTTTTTTTCTACTGTAGCATCTGGCTTCTTAACAAAAAAATCCCTTATGATTTATCAGCCCTAATTGTCTTGCAGTGGGATTTCAGAGAGGAGATCATTAGCACACCCAGACACAACGCAGATGTTCCTGTGATGACATGTCAGCAGAAGGAGTGTATTTCTCTTTTGCCTCCTCCTTCTTTCTTTCTCCTTATCTCATCTCGTTCCCCTCAACACATCTGTCATTTCTATCGGTGTGATGTTTGTTAGGGGCGGCGAAGGGGAAGGAGCAGCTCCCACAGACACGGCACCGCTGGGCTGGTGGTTCAGCTGCCGGGGCAGGGAGGTCTCAGCGGGGAGGTGGCCCGTGCACCCCCGTGCACCTCCTTTACTGCAAGGTGTCCTCTGCTGCACGTGGCCATGCCGTAGCCGCACACGCAGGCGTGTGTATCAGGGAATTAGCAGGGATTAGCAGGGATTAGTAGGATTGCCTTGGATACGCAGGCAGCTAAGCCTGCTGTGTTTGTGTGTCACACCTGAGAAAACCGTTCCACCGGCATTACTGGTGTCCTGTCCATCTCAACTCCTGTCCAACCCATGGCCCAGTGACAAGGGCCTTTCCATGAGGCTCATTTGCAGGCCTCCTGGGTGGAAAAGGCTCACAACAATTCAGCTTCTGCAGCACGCTTATTTAAGCACAGTATTATTTATAAAGATATTCCCGTAAAAAATAAATGTCCTCTGGCCTGAGGGAAAGTAATAAATGTTCTAAATTATGTTCTCAATCCAGAATTAATCTGGGTGACTGGACAAGGGAGTAAAGAAGTGGTGAAACAAGAGCTACAATTTCTAAAGAAGCATTTTTCCCTCCAGTTGCCTAGCAGTCTGTGTTGGGGAGCAGAGAACACAGGGCACCTCTGAGTCTGAAAAGGTAAAGAGCGAAAATTGCAACTATATCTAGAATTTTAAGACATTTTCTTTAAGGAAAAACCCTAAGGAACAGAAAAGATGAGAAGTATCCCAGATAGTCATCTTGATAAGAAACATTTCCCAAAGAAAAACTAATGGAAGCCCTGCCAAATCAGGATCTGCAGTGCATGGTTTATATATAAAGTCTTTCTCCTTTTCCCCTCAAACCTATGCTGCATGCAAGATTTATTTTATTCTTGTCAGGGCAAATAATTCCATGGCTGCTTTCCATTTTAGGAGTAAAGGCTGAACTGTTTCAGCACAATCGTACCCATTTTAAGTTTCAGTATCTCTGCACGCATATTTATAACTCTTAACACATTTTCAACAGAAATGTCATACAGAGGCGTCATATCTCCTGCTGTGTTTTGTGTGTTTCTACCATAAGGAAGCCAGAAATGGGATAAGCTAGAATGTTCACCATCTTCTAGCTTCTTGTATTAACATATATAGAATATTGATAATGATATAACATATCGATAACAAATTCCCCATCCAAAAGAGAGCATAAGAAGATGTAGCAATTGTGCGCTGAAGTTAAACAAATTTGGACTGCAAATGAGACGTGGGTTTTCAACAGTAAGGACAGCTAAATAGTTGGCAAATCACCTAATCAGAATATGTCAGATGAATTTAACAGAGTGTATAATTAATTCCCACGTAATTTGATGTTCAGAAGATTCAGATAAGCACTCGGGCATGAAGAATGGCAAAATCTGAGGCACAGTAGAGTCTTTAGTTTCATGATGGACTGTCAGGCCAGTGCTTTCATAGCTGTCATGCTGGGACCAGTGGATTTGTTTCAAAAGCGAGCAAGGAGATCTCCATGCCTCTGTCCTGGCTTTTCCACTGTGGTTTGCACCATTTTTAAACACAATTGCTCCTCCACATCCATTCCGGTGACACATAAAACTACCAGGAATAGTTACTGGAGACGGTGCAGGAACAAGTCAAGCACACATGGGAATGTTTGAGAAGGCAGTTGCTAGATGCAGTGCAGATGTTGCTCATTTGGAATACTGGTAGCTCTTCTGCTCACAATTATTTCCAAAAATACACTAAACACTGACGTGAACAGCAAATTCTTTTCTTAATCAATACTTTCACTTTGGAATAGCTTTGTACTATGCTAGACAATTTAGAAAGGAAAGAAAAAGTGACTGCAAATAGAAGCTGGAATATCTCAGACAAAAAATAAGATCCACAATGGGAAGGGTGGTTTCCATTCTCCACTAAGTGGCATTTTTAAGAACAAGTAGAGTTCAATATTGCTTCACAGAACCTTGTCCTGAGTCTGGCATGCTTGTGGGAAAAGCAAAACAAGAACAGTATGCAGAATATTGTATATTACAAACACTCCAGGCATTATGAATGGAAAAAAATATTTATCCCTGTAGATGTTATTGCCTCATAGATTGTTTTTTTTCTCTTTTCTGACTTTCATTATTCTAAAATAAGTTTGTTTATAAACCAACAAACTTATAAACTGTGTGTAAGAAAATCAGTGATAATGGTTTTAGAGATGCCACATTAATTTAAAATAACTTTGTGACTTTTACTTAAATAAATATTAAGGGCTTCAAATATTGACCCTTCTTTTCAGAAACTGAGTTGTTTTTAAAGCGGTTAAGTATCTGGGCAAGTTTCTTCTTTTTAAAGAGGGATTTAAAATAAAAAAAAACAGATGCAGATAAACACTTGAGTTTCAGGATCAGAAATCAAGCTTTTGTTTAAAAAATACTTAATGACCAACTACATCAGCTTGAGAAGTGAGTGGTTTTGAACTACATATCATTCACCTTGATGAAACAAAAAAACCCCTACCCCAGCCCTTGAGAACTGTGGTCAGACAGATATCCCAGACTATCCAGAGGCTGGATCCTTTGTGTGTATATTTCCTCAGCCTTCACATCACTAATTCACACCAAAGAAAAGTATTTTCCTTTTTGTCTCTCACTTCATCCCATACGCTCCTCAAAATTCAGAGTTGAGCCTGAAGCTGGAAGATGTCACCCTCCCAACGTAACAGCCACATGAAGCTGTGGGGCTATGGCAGACAGGGTACTGTGATCTCCAAGTCACCATCTACGCAAAGGGTCTTTTTCTCTGCCAGACACCCCTGGTGCCAGCTGACTTCAGCGGGGTCTGCAAGCACTCAGCTTGTCAGAAATACATAGAATCACAGAATCATTCAGGTTGGAAAGGACCCTTGGGATCATCGAGTCCAACCATCAACCCTACTCTACAAAGTTCTCCCCTGTATCGTATCCCCCAACACCACATCTAAACGGCTCTTAAACACATTCAGGGATGGGGACCCAGTTCAGGGAGGGTGACCCAAATGACATGCCAAAGCTTATCAGAATGAGCCAATTATAAATTTTGCTGCTCCTGTTATGACTGTGCCTTCTTACAATTAGCTCCAAGACAGGTGAAGTTCCGATGCTGAGATGCTCCTGACAATGTCCGAGAGGTTGAGTGAGTAGCACCGATGTAAATCACTGCCCGTGCTTTCAGCAGGGATGCTGTTGCAGTCCCTCACTGGAATTTGTGCTCTGTGAACAGCAGCAGCATGTCTCTGTACTTCCCAAGAAGAGGAGAAAAATGGCTGTGTGGAAGAAACTTCCGCATTACAGACATTCCAGTTGTTCCTTTGAGCCACAGCCGTAACTCTCTCCAGATGTAACCCTTCACTTCTCCCTCTTTACAAGTTTATTTTCCTTGTAAGGAAGAAAAACAGGGAAAAGATTTTTTGGTGGGTGTAAACCAAACTGAGAAGTACTGAATGTAAAGAATGAAGGCGGCTTTATACAACATCCGACTATGGCCAGTGAGCAGAGTCACACACGCACCAAGCCGTGGAAGTGCTGTACCCCATAGGATGCCTCTGTCGAGGTGAAATTCACCTTCTTGCCTAACATTGCATGGGAGAGGAGTGTGTGTGTGCTGGTGCATACACAGGAAGAGAAATCTTCGCTTCAGTTTATGGCTTGAGCAAGGGGCTCCGTGGCCTCTGGAGCTCCTGCTGCAAACTCTGGGCCAGATGGAAGTCTGAAGGTGCTGCACATGTGCTGCCTGGGAGGTTTTCATCACAGCAAACATGTACGTACAAGGCTGTGGTAGCTCATGTTTCACGTAGATGCTGTCCGGAGCAGGAAGAAGGTCCATGGTGAAAGCAATCCGTTTTGGATTTCAGTTTAAGTTTTGGGCATAGGCGTATTCTCTTCCAGTCTCTGTGTGAAGATTTCCCACTTTTCATGGCTGGAGGGTCACTGCAGCTGAACGTTCTGCCTTGGCCCAACAAAACAGTAACACATCTTTAGTTCCCCAGCCCGGGAGCCTTATCTGACACTATGACTATGGGCAATGGTGAGAGGACCACAATCGGGTGTGCTGTTTTGGCCCTGTGGCGAGTGACGGCATTGTGGTAAAAGCTGAAGCGCTGATCGAACTACCCTGTCTTTTAACTGCAATCATCAGCCTCTGCTCTCCACCTGGAGGAGCTGGGAGTGACCTGCCCAATCGCCCTCACAACTGTGCCATTCACCAGAGAAGCAATCGAGCAGAGAGGGGAGTTGCAAGAAGGAACCTCAGAAGAACTTTGGGTTGTTTTTTGTTTTTTGTTTTTTTAACTTTAGTCTGCTGGATGGAGAAATCACAGCAGAAATCTCAAAATATTCAGATTGTGTTTTACCACTCGTTGTATTGACCCTGCTGATGTTCTGTGTGCCCACATTAATGAAAGAAAACCCATGGGTTTATTTTCTCTGAACAAAGGATTAAAGCACAGCTTGTCAAGAGACCTTCAGGCAGATCTCTAGCTTTTCCTGAGGTTGCAGTGAGTCAATGAGCCTAACATATTTGTAAATTTAAAACCAAACCCCATTGAAATGAAGTAGCTGAACCAAGTCATTTTTGCTGCCATCAACATTGGGCATCTCCTAGATGTCCAGATATGGTGCTCCAAATGGGGCATCATATCATTAACTTCTTCTTCACCCAGAAGCTCTCCTGAGACTGTCGGTTCACAGACTGGGCCTGATGCCCAGAGCTGACCTCTGCCCTCAGGCTCCTTCACCCTTTTGGTAAAGTGAGCCCTGAAAGGAAGCTTTAGAAGATGTGGAAACACTAAGTTTAATTATCTTGTCCAGGAATAGTTACCACTAAGACACTAGCATAAGAACAGAAGACATGAAAACCTTTTCTGATGTTTGAGAAGGCCCAGAGGTAGAAGTAAGGACATGGGAGAAGTGAAGACCTTCTGCTGAGGCATGATGAGCACTTGAATTACCACCACAGAATCTCTCAGTGTGGAGCCTGCTGTTTGGGTAGGTGTGAGCTACAGTAGTTCTCTTCCAAGGACAGTCTGAACTACTGCTTCAATAATTCATGTTTGTAAGAAAAATCTGCATGCACAGATGCAATAGACAGGGGTTATTCCATATTTTATGTCAACACATAGATATCCTACAGAGTATTGTTTTTCTTTCTTTCCCCTCGCCCCTCTTCTCTTTTTCTTTGGTCTGGTTTATGTTTAGATTCTTATTAAAAACATGTGAAAGTATCACAAACATGAGTTTGGCTGCCAAAAGTTAGGTCCCTAAAAGCATATGTAGGTATCTAGAGTGGCTGATTTTCAGAGACTGGGGGCTCAGCGTGGCAAAGCAAGGTATTCATTTAGGTGCCTACATACAGATGCAAGTGCTTGTTTTGAGGAACTAAACTGGAAAAGTTTTGGCCAGTATGTTCAGGCAAGAACCATGAAAATGGTGAACTTCTGAGCATCTGACAAATTAAATGCTTAAATGATTAGCAGAACACGGCATGGCTGTAAACTTGCCATACGCTGGGTTTCTCAAACAAAATAGTTGGAATTCCAGGCTTCTTCAAGTTCATTTGTTTTTGGCAAGGCACTGGCTGTTAGCAAACGAGAGGCCGATATAAGAGTAATTTAGGAGCCTTAGTTCAACAGAACAATTTGTACCACATCCTAGCGGAGGCTAGGATACTTCCAGCCCATGGAAGTATCCATCCTTAACAGTGCTTCTTCTACTGCTGCTTTCTCTAGATGCTCATGCTTTACTGCACATACTCAGAAGTGTATCAGCATGAAGCCTTCAGCGCCAGAGTTTTTGCATCTGGTGCAGAAGAGCCTAAATTCTGTGGGAGGCCCAAAGCCATTGAGCCTGCTCAGACTGTGCTGCACACTGACAGGCTCAAGGAAGGACCAAAGAAGAAAGGGATGCTGCATGTCTAACAGCATCTTGGCTAGCGCACTCCACCACAAAGCAGAGAAAGTCGATGCCAACCTTTGTTAACCTTTCAGGATCTGAATAACCACTCATTTCTCAAGAGAAGAGCGTAACTGGGTGATGGACGTGTCTGGAAAGAGACATGTGCTTCACCCCACCCACAGCATCAGCACCATTGGTGCAGAAAAGGATGCTGGACACCCAGGACCACAGGAGAGTGAGTGTCCTTCTGGCACTTGTGGAGAGGGGACCATCCTCAGGTGGGTAAAAGCCTGTGCTTTGGGCCTGCTTGTGCATTTAATAATACAAAAGGTGCAAACTGCTCCCTCCTGCGAACACAGACCATAACTTTGCAGTTCTAGAAGATCAGTCTGATGAGTTGACTGCAGCCAGACCCTCCCACTCCTGCTCCGTGCAGCTCTATGGTCCTGCTGCACCGTGGGCTGCTGCGAACCGTGGCACAGCAGGGCAGGCAACGCAGGGCTGAGACCAGCTCCCGGGCACAGCCTCCGGCCACTTGCCTCCCTGACCTTGGTCACCAGTGCTCTTCTGAAGATGTGGCCTCGGGATGCCACGTCCTGGTGACACCCAGTGCCTCAGCTCTCAGCGAGGCCGGGGACGAAGCCCGAGTTGGCGCCTGCCTTTTCCCCCTTGGCACCAGTCTCGAGCGTTGCCAGATGGGCTCAAGGGAGTTGCTGGAGAGCAAACCCACAGCTGTCGCTTCCACTGGCTGTATAAGGCGTTGGAGTAACTAGGAGAGATGCTCTGGATTGCCTCGATGGGCCAGATGACTGCTATTTAGGTATTAAGATGCCCAATTTAGGCACGCAGAATAGGAAGTCTGCTTATGGCCCTGGTGTGCTATGACCATTGCTTATTATGCTGTTCATAATCGTGTCATTGTTTCCGTATGCTTCCTGTTTGATCACATCCATCTGCTGATCCATATTTCATATTTGAACTGCAGACTTTCTGTCCCACAAATTTGCTCTGTGCTTAGCACATAGTAGAGGCACGCCAACACCCAAATTCTGCACTTCCCTCGCAGCCTCGGGTGGAAGCGCTTAACAGTTAAATGAAACAGTTAAGATAGCAGATAGTTCAGGAAAATGTTTCATTGCTACTTTGAGCACCAACCTTTGAGTTGTTTGCCTGCTATCTATGGTAGCAAAAATTCAGGACTTGGAGGGCAAATTACGAGATTGATTCTCCTGTCAGTCTTTTTAAGCTGTAGACGTTATTTTCAGGATGCTGAGAAGACAGTTTTTGTGGAAGCTTGAGACGTCGTCTTTCCATCTGTGACACAAGCCAGCCAAAACAAGGAAATGCAACGTTAACACACAGGCTCCACTGCCGCCCTCTCTTACTCATGGTGGTTTCACAGCAGCTCTGGATGACAATATGAAGTAATCCTGCCAGGTTTAACAAAAGGCCATGCCTGGGCAAAGATTTTCAAGTGTCATTTTTCTGACTGCTCAGCTTCAGGCGAGTCTGATTTTTCAGAGGGCACGCCGGGATTTAGTGCTCCAGTCACTTCGCCTTCAACCACTATTTATCTGAGTCAACACCCCAGCCTCCATATTGCCCAGGGACACACATTTTCCTTCCTCAAAATCCTCAATTGATGGTTGATTGTGTATCTGTTCTCTCGTTCTGGGCTGTGCATCCCTTCAGTTATGGAGACAAAAAAGGCAATACTTTGGTGTGCAGTAAAGGCAGGGCTCTGCGTTTCTAACTTCTTGCTGAAAAGCTCCACAGTAATTTGTTGAGAAGCTCTAGAAAGTACACTTAATTTCTAGATAATTCTATGTTCAAAAGAAAAGCAAGACTGATCCCTTTGTTACCCATGGATTCAAAGTTGAAAAGAGAAGTCTTTAATATTAATAGTTCTTCCCACCTGAATTGTTCCACACAACAGCTTGGGAGAGTATCATTTGTATGACATTTCAGTAGCTTTATATGTGACTGGATTAATGTTAATGGAATAAGCAGACTTCTTCAGCAGGCTGAGAAGAATAAATAGCTTAAATCCCAGTACCTACAACTACTTTTCTCATCAGTTCGGTTTTACTTTGTTCCACCATTCCATAACTGGTGCCCTGTATAAACCAGGAATAAGCAGCTGAAAAATAACCCTATATGGTTTCATGGGTCTGTGGGGAAAGAAAGGGAGCAGTCACAGTCTTCTCCAGTACAGGCACTCGAACTTGCAGTAACCGCTCCCTGGAGGCTGATGTTATTCAGCATTGATAGAGCACTGTACGTTTTCTTTGGCCCCAGAGAAATAGGAGAGACCTGGTTTCCACCTGAAGAGTTTGTTTTCTGCAAGGTAAGAAGCACAGAATCATCATGGTTGGAAGGGACCTTTGAGATCATCGAGTCCAACCCCAAAAAGAAACAAACAAACAAAAAACAAAAACAAGAAAACCCACCACATGAACAAACCACAAACAGACACAACCCAACAATCTTGGGCACTAGAGCATGCCCTGAAGTGCCACATCTACATGTTTCTTAAATCCCTCCAGGGATGGTGACTCCACCACCTCC
>JAOXJK010000012.1:22560935-22572896 GCA_025774025.1 Xenus cinereus | reverse complement strand
TGCTCTGGGTGGCCCTGCTTTGGCAGGGGGTTGGACTGGATGATCTCCAGAGGTCCCTTCCAACCCCATGTGATTCTTCGAGGGCCTAATTGAGGGTGAGTGCTAAAAGCTGTTTCTGAGTGTGCTTGAAAAAGACAACCCACATTTTTTCCTGCACTTCATTCCCACTCTCCAGAAAAACCATTGTTGAGATAATAAAACCAGCTAAACGTAATCTACGTTAGATCAGTATAAGCTTGACACAGCATACCAACTGCAGTGATAACGCTGAAGAGTACACAACATGTTCTGCAAGAAGATTTGCTCTTAAAGACCTTGCAGTGAGTCAATGTACTGGAAACCTAATGGCTTCACACAGATGTTGTTTGCTTAAAATGGCTGGAGGGTCAAGTTCAGGCTTATTCTGTTCTACAGAAGAAAAACTTGGCTGGTTGCTTAGTGAAATAATGTGTAATAGATACCATGGGACTGACTTTTTGTGTATATATGGGCATTAGAAAAGTGAGGTGGAGACTAAACACCCCTTCTCCCCCAAATCAAGCAGAATATATTCTATCAATCATGAAAAGTTGCAGACGTGTTCACAAGATGGGAGATAACCTCAGCTTTTTAAACAAGAAGCAGATGGAAAGGACATGGCACTGAATCTCTGTGATCCAAACTAGTTGAGCGTGGAGGAGCCAAGGGAGCAGATAACATTAAGCAAGCAGCACCCAGCAGAGCGGAGCAAGAGGCTCCAGAAATCGAGACAAAGGACTGAGAACTGTTATGGTGTCAGCATTTCCCCCTCTTGTAAGAGGAACTGCTTGTTGTGGAGCGTGGAGGATTCCCAGTCAGCTAAAGCTGGTGTTGGAGCAGCCCAACTGAGGGAGGAACATGGTCCTTCCCCTCGGCTTTTGTCCGTGCCTCATTTACCTATTAGTGAGTAACTTGTTATATTAAATGCCTCATTTACCTATTAGCGAGTAACTTGTTATATTAAATGCCAATACTGTTACTCATGTCTAAGTGCTTCTTTAGTACCATAATATATTACATGTAGAATTAGTAAATTTTAAAAATAGCAAACAGAACATTCATTAAAGCCAAACTTAAAAATGAAATAGGATCGCTGTCATCTCCACTACATCAATTAACTTTTCAATTTCGTTGTGGATTTAGTTGTGCCTCCTTCATCTGTTAGCAAGGAATTATTTCAGTTCAATTTATAAATGTGTGTAAGGATGGAAGCCCATAGAGAACTTCTCAATGTAACAACACTTGATAAATAAAATAATAAAAAATCCCACTTAAAAACCACTTTATTCCTGGGGTCTCCTGGGTAAGCCAGGCATGGACACAAAGTTTCCACGAAAGATTTATTTTTTACTGGCTTGAAAAAAGTCTTTCTATTGCCTTTGGATAGCACAGTCTGTACCGCTCTAGAGAAAGATGTTGTACAGCTCCAGCAAACACTGAAACAGTCACTTTGAAACAGCAGTGAAGCCAGAAGCTTTTAGCAGACACTGGAACAAATTCAAGTTTCATGTCTTTGCCACCTCCTTCCTTCTCTCCAAGTCAATGAAGTGAATGCAGCCCTTCATTTACGAATGAGAGGGATTCACAGATAACTCAATAATCCTGATACAGCTGCTGAGATATTTTTTCCTTTCGTTATCTAATTACTAGGCAAATGGTCTTCCTCAAACTTTGCATGAGCAATGAATCAGTTGGTCATTGTGGAAAAAAATAAAAAAAAAATCACTGTAGTAGATCATTAGTATCATTATCTTCTGGGGTTCACAACTTCTTCTCATCTGCTGTAGCTGAGCCTTATTCCCAATCCATCCATTTTACTAATCAACCTTCTTGTCATTCCTGTTCTACTCTTCGGTAACATCGATGTTTAAAGGTTTGATTTCTCCTCTAGAGCCTCCTAGCCCTACCCTCTAAGGCATTTATAGCTGACGTAGTATTCTGCATCCTTAACTGCTTAATATTAACTCCCTGGTGCCCAGACACTTTGCATTTATACTTACTCTCGGTGTGCTTGACGGGCAGGGCTTCTGTGGTGCTGTGTTATCCTCCAGAAAAACAAATCTTCCTACTTTTAGGCACTGGGAAAATTCAGTTTTGTCCTTCTTCACAGGAAAGGCTCTTTGTGGTGTACTGAGTCACACTGTGAATGTCTTATCCCACTGCCTAGTTTAACGGTGCCATTTACTCATGCTCTGCCGGTTCTTGTACACAGGGTGTACAGCAGAGGATGACAGACTGTTGGATCTTTAAAAATAAAATAATCATCTGGTTTTCACATTAGTTGGCATGGCAGTGTTTGTTATAACAAAGCCCTAACACCCTTGGAAGTCTCACCAGACATGTGAGATACATCCTGATGCCTCTTGTGTGCCTAAAAATGGAAAAGGTAAGTCCAGATCTAAGCCTGGGGCTCCTGTGAGACTTCGCTGTTGGTTTAAATGTATTTTCTTTTTCAGCTTTTACTATGCCGACCTAACTTTTCCTAAATGCTATTAAGGTATTAAAACTAACAACAAAAACATCAGCAAGGCCATTTGAAGATCCAAGAGCTATCATATATACTTCAAAATGTAAAATTTCTACAAAAGGTACAATATTCATGGAAGCTTTTTGCAACTTAACATGATTTATTTTTTTTTTCTGGTGTTCCTGGTCTAATGTGATAAATGAGCAGATTGCTTTTGCTGGGAAAATGTTAACTTTCATGACCAGGACAGCATCAGAATACAGATGTTTGTGCTTTTGCAATACACTTGACTTGGCTGCCTTTTATTTCTCTTGCTCGGGTCTAAAATGTGCCCTCCCTTCCCCTGCTTTGCCATGAGGATTGCTTGGTATTTGGTCTTTACAGTGAGGATAGAAGAGGACACACGTTGGCCTCCTTGACAAGAGAAATGGGGGATCTAAGTCTGCTGTTTTGTTAATATGGCTCTGAATGGGAATTTGGGCAAACTGCTGAAAAGTAAACTAGCCCCTGCCATGCACTGACCATGTCACATACATAGCATCCTGAATTCTGCTGTGCTGCTCTTACCCTGAGCTTGCTTCTGGAAAAGCAATCCTGCCTGCTGCAGCCTGGTTTTGGAAAGAGTTGTTGAAGTCTGCTTTACAAACTGTTACTGAAACAAGGAACAATACGAAACCAAATAAAATATGGTGCATCAGTTAAGTAGATGCAACGTGATGAAAAAAAATGAAGCCATCTGAAAAGTGAGTTGTGCAGTCACTTCCATCTTTCTTTTCTAGCAATCGCTGCGTACAGTATGGTACCATCTTGAATACTTAAGTGCCCTTCCAATACAACATACAGGCAAAACAAGAACAGTCCTTCAATATTAAAAGCATTCCTGCTGTGTCACATCATGCCACCTGCATAAGCTAAATTCAAGACTTTTTATTGTGAAGAGGCATTACCATTACGCTACATTTTAATACGGATCCTTGCCAACAATCATAAATAAAACACTCACTCATAAACAATTCGTAAAGGCAGTGTGTCAGATGGTATTTCATTTAAAAAAGTTTGCTATGATGCAGTGGAATACCACAGGGCATGGCCAGTTGGGACTCCCTCTCCCCTGCATATCTCTAAGTGTTTTGCCAGTTCCCAAAAGGCTTTTTAGCCAATGTATGCCATGCCTACCAGAAGATCCTTCTTGCTAATGGATGAAAAAAAAAATCACAGCTAAAAGGTAGTCATTCTCAAGAGACATCTCAAGAGATGTGGAAAACCTGTAAAAGCTGTGAGGGCAAACAAGTTGGAGAAGATAGAAAAAATTGTAAATGAGTAACACAATGGTGACGAAGCAATTCTTGTTAACAACCTGGAGGTTAAGTGAAAATTGTATTTGCTAAATACCTTTAAAGATTAAATCCATAAGTGACAACATATTCAAATGTTCTGATCCCTGCTTTGTAAATTCTGAAATTTTCATAAATGTGAATTTATGAATTATAATTCATATTATTTATGAATATTCTGAATTTCTCATAAATGAGAAAATGTCGCTTGACACTTGAATCTCTTAAGAAGTCTGCTGTATAGATGAAATAACCGGACAGCCTTTCTCAAACTCAGCAAGAAGCACGTCAAATAAAAGATGAATGTCTCCCTGTTTCCTAGACCGCTGTAGTGGTCGTAACAATAAACAGTTTTAACAGGCTTTAATTTATAAAGTAATCTCCTGTTTTTTCTGCTCTCCAGACTACTCCAGTGTTCCCAGCAATTAGCAGCTCGCCGCACGCATTTGGAAGCATAAGGCTGAATGACTTTCACAGAAAGCTGCATTTAGTAACTCACTACCAGGCTGACATCACCAAAACAAAAGTTCAGTCCTGTAGGGATGTGGCAGAGGTTATCGTCCAGCACATCACTGATATACTGTGGGGAAAGATTATGTCAACTGCCTGCTAGTGTCCACATCCAGGATGCAATCTCCCCAGGGAATAAACACTCTTGGCAAGCACTGAAACCCAGAAATCTCCTTCGTAAAGCTGTTTGCAATTTGCAGCCAAAGCTGTCCACAAACGCCGGGACCCAAGACAACAGTCCTTGACAGCACACGGCTCCAGACATTTCCATGGGGGAAGTTTAATCTGCAAGGATGTAGGAATATAAAACAAAGTTTTGCTCAAAGTAACTGTTTTTCAGATCATGTGCCTCTAATTTGGTTTCCAGTGACATTACACAGCTGCAGCCAGTGGATTCCAGCCAGGCCCAGCAGTCACTGAGGTTATTTTTGGTTTAAATTTAGTATCTGAACATGTTTTGCCCATCATTAAAGTGGAGAATAATTGCTCAAAAGTGAATCATAGATGTTACAACTGCAAAGAACTTATTAGGTCACCTAGTCCCATCCTCGGAGCAACGCGGGATTAAAAACACATTGCAACAAATACTGAATAGAGATGTGTTTGTTTGCTTTTTTTTTCCTCTTCTTTCTTTTTCTTTATTGTAATCATTAATCAGTATATTCAAAAGTTTAAAAAACAACCACAAATGCCCGTGTAAACATGCTTCAGGTATATAAGTAATATAAAGTATTGCACATACAAAAGTCCTATGTTCAGTATCTCCTTATGGCGCTATTTCATCAGAGTTGTGCAGATGATGTGGCTGTTAATGAGCTAGCGGATCTTATTTCACAAGCTGCTACACACAACAATTCAATATTTACAAAAGCTAGAAGCTCACGGTCTTTTTTCACAGGAGGCTGATTTTTGCCGGGAATTCACGGGATACAGAGGTGTGCACACACGGCACAGGCCTGCGTGGTGGTGGTATTTGTCAGTTGATCTCTCTAATCTACAAGGGGTCAGCTCAAACCCATTTTGGGGGAAGGGTTAATGGTTTTCTGGGGGACTGGGAAAGAGTCAGCCTTCCCCATCCTCAGAAAACAGAGGGAAGCGCCTCCATATTCTGAGGCATGGGTCCTCTCCTCGTTGTCTCGTGGGCACACTGCACACGATAAGCTAAAGACTCCACAAAGGTCTTGCAAACTTGCCTTAAGTACGAAGATGGAACACACCTGCTCAGGTTTCCTAGCTCCTGCTTGGATTTCACAGGTCAGCCTGCGTGCAAGAAACGGTAAAAATGTAAAATGTTCTCTGAGACTGAGAGAAGTGACAATGTCTCATGGCTAGTCCTGACCTGAAGTCTTAGGAAGCAGAAGGGCAGTTATCTAAAAGCAGCCAAGCAGTGGCAGAAGGGATGAAGCCATTTGCTGATTGAGAAGCTGAGATGGATTGGAAAGAAAAGGAGCTCAGAGGGAAGTGTGGTGTCGGTTCCAGCAAATGAACAATCCCCCCGAACTTTACCCAACACAGCTAATTTCATTTTCACAGGCAGCACTGGAAGACTCAAGCTCTCAGGCACAAATTTGCACAGATCCAGAGCTTAGAGGCCCTGCTGAGATAAGGACCATTTGCTGATAGAAGAGAAAGACCGAAGCCTCTCTTCTTCAGACTTCTTATTGTAGACTGTAAAACAAGATGAGAAAAAGGCAAAGATTTCTTTAGGTGAACAAAGCATTAGGGTCTATGACATAAGTTAAACAGAAGATACAATGGCAGTAGCTATTCTGTTTTAAGAGGCCATTTCAACAAAGAAACAGGGCAATGGCAAAGAAAATTTATTCTAGCCCAAAACCTCCAAGCCTGCTCAGTATCACCAGTGCGGCTGGGATAATTTAAATCAGTGTTTCACAAATTATTGTGTCCTGTGTCAGCTGTACAGGTGTCAGCCATCAGCAGCTGGATGAGAAGGTAACTCATCCCCTGCTCTATGCTGTGCATAGGTTTAGTTATCTGGGTGTGATAATGCCAGCTCCGGCTTGAAAGAGATACAACATGTACTTATTTACCATATGTCTCATCTTTTAAAACGTTGCTTAAATCCTCTGCTTTCCACAACACCTTGTAGCCAAGAAAGACGTGTTCTGTGTGTACAATGGGTTTACTTTTCTATTTACATGCAAGGTAAGTACATGATTTATGGTTTTTTTTTTTTAACTTTCTTCTCTCAAAATCTAAGTTGAGGATTATATCAGATACTTATCCTGAAAAGGTGGAAAAATAAATAATTGTGCCCCATCTATAAAGTTCTTTATAGACTACCTTTGTTTTTCAGAAGTACTTTCACAGTACTGATATATTGCTTGTCTCCCTGAGCCATAATTTCATAAAAGTTCTTATTCTTAGGGAGGTGTCAAAGGTATTCTGCATGATACAGTAGTGTTTGGAAGTTTTTTCCTGGTCCATCTTCTAGACATATAATACAGCAATGCAGGCATTCTCTCCCTGGGAGATTTGGGCTTGTTCTGGAAGCATCTCAGCATACCACACGTGTTCAAAAGCATCTCTTGAAACGTAGACTGACTGTAACGTGGGATAAAGATTCTGTCCAGTGGTGAGTGTGGCTGTAAGGCAGTGATAAAGCTGCTTTCTTTGCCAAGAACGGCCATCATGTGGCATGTTCTCAGATCATTGCATAGATCAGATCATGACACCATGTCATTTGCAGGTACGAAGGAAGACTCGTGGAAGGGATCCTTCATTTAATCCTCATTGTGTTTCTAGTTTCAGGCAGGATTCTGACTTGTACTGTCACTCTCTTCCTCTATGCATCAGTAGTCTTGTTATTTGTCAGTTGTTCCCTGTCAGCCATGTCATCTTGAGGAGGCCTCGCTCTGTCAAAGAAGCCACACTGCAAAAAACAGTCAACAGAAACAAAGGCATCATGGTGAGACAACCACAGGAAGACTCAGCTGCAGTTTGATTCTTCACTCAGTCAACCTGAAAGGTCAGGTACAACCGATGGCAGGCTGATAGACCGTGAAGCTTTTTTGCTTCTATTCAAATTGTTCCCTATGAAAAATTAAAGTTTTAGGTGCAAGGCACTGAGTTCCAAAGTATAGCTTTAAAAATTCAAATGAAAGCTGTCTTTGCAGGAGATGTAAAGTTGGTCTGAATGCTGATACTGACTGACTGTAATGAGAAAACTGCTAATTTCAGTTCAGCAAGACACTCATTCAGAAATTATATTTAGATTGACAGACAGTAATAATAACAGAGGTGGAATACGAGTTGGGAAATGTGCGCAGGACAATGTCGTGACCTACCCTAAAGATGACATTCCTCTCACCTAACTTTAACTGCCTAAAAGTTATTCTTTTTGATGAAAGGCTGAAAGTTACGTAGGCCCCACAAGAGGTCCAAGGAGAGTACCACCAAAAGCTAATTTCTCTCATCCTCCCGTGTTTTAGACACAGCTTTTTGCTGTTGTTGTTAACTGACTAGTTAGCGTAACTGAAAAGTTAGCACAGGGAGGACAACTAACCCATAACCTTTAGGCAGCTGAAGGCAGATGAGCCATATCCTAACTTAAGAAATTATTTGAATTTTTTTTTAATGGGAACTGAGAGGATGGCCGAAAGCTACATTGTCTCCCTGTAATATAGCAGATTCCAGTAACTTGTCTCAAAACTTGTGAAGTCAGTGCAACAACCAACACAGAACTAGAAAAATTTAAAACCAGAAGATGTGACATACTAACAGAAAAGGAAATCTTCTAAAAATCAATTCTCAAAGCTGGGAGTGTTTTTACATGCTGACAAAAACTGGAAATTCCTGAAGTATTCAGAGAAAACAAAGTTAGAGTCACTTCTTTTTGAACCTAAACATCCTGAAAGAGGATCATAGGTCTTGGGAAACGGATCCAAACCCTGTATGCCCATTTATAACCAGACTTTAATAATAAAGGAAGACTTTGAAAACAAGTTCCCTGCATAAAGGTCAGTGACACTAGGATGTCAAAAATGCCAAAACAAAAGACACACATGTGTATTGTTGCTTCTCCTCCGAACTGTTAAAGATCACAAAATGCCAGCCTCTCTGTTTCTTATCTTTTAGTATCTTCCAGTATGTTTCAGTGTTTTTTTGAGGCAACAGTAACAGTAATAATGCAACATACCTTCCATAAAGCTAGGGTCAACATAGCTAGTACCAGTAGTCCGAGAAGTATTGCTAGTACTATAACCCATAAAGGGATTACAAAGGAGACATTTGGAGTGGACCAAATGACAGATGTTCTGATCTGAAATGAAAAGAATACATTAAATGAACAACAATTAAGCAAGCAAAGCAAACCTGACAGTAGAATAAACTTATAGAAGGTTATAAGCATTCACTTCAATAGCATTTTGCAGATCAGAAATAACACATTGCTTGGAATTCTCCCACGTTGGCTTCATTTACTATAAGTTCCTTTCCACTTGTTCACGGTAATTGCTAGAAATGGGACTCGCACATATACAGAACTCTTGTACCAGCCATACAAATCATTTTCACTTAATAATGAGTAGCAAAAAATATCTTCCTGTGCAGATGCTTTAAGAAGATTAAAGGAGCAAAATTCTACTCACATGTATGCTGGTAGAGCCTAGGCCAGCATAACTGACCTACGCTGAATTACTCTGAAACAATGGTTGACTTCAACTCAAGCTCTTAATTCAAACCACAATAGATACCAGCTACATTATTCTTATTTTAATTTCTGCTGACACACCAGTATACGTTTTCGTGTGTTTCAGCTAAGCAGTCCAAAATGAAACTCAAGCAGACTGCATTGTCCTTGTGATAAACCCTAGCACAGAGAACAACCTAAAAGATGCCAAGCACACAGACTATTACCTAAATGGGAAATAAGCATGAAACGCCCTCTCGTCGTCTGAGGCTCTAAAAAGCAGCAGGTGTGTACAACATGAGTTATCAAAGGTTTTAATCGACTTGGCAAAATTCTCTCTTTAGACTTTCATCTTGACAAAGAGTAATAATAACCCTTTTGTATTTCTCCTTCTGGGACAAGCCACATACGTAACCTCCTCCTCACTCTCCCTCCCATACCTTATACCAAATTAATTCTACGCTCTCAGACTCTGCTTGGAAGGCTCCTCCTCAATCGCATTGAATAGTTGCTCTCTCCCTGCTGCTCCCAAGTGGGAAGGAATGAGTTTGAGCCTTCCTTAGCTCCTCAGCCACATTATGTCCCATCAGTTTATTTTCTCAAACTTTCCTCTTTATTGTTAGCCTAGGAAGTTACTTCTCTCTGGGGTTTTCTGTTGGACCTCTCTCATTTACTCCTAGTCTCCCTTAAAGAGGATAAGTATGTGACAGATGGAAGTTATTTTCTTCATGACAAGATGAAATCAGTTTGCAAAGCAAACTCATTACACAAACTCTCAAAAGATCTTCCTCTTCAGTGCCTGAGGTACAGCTAGGAAATCTACTCTTCTTGGTAAGTTTCTTGGCTATTGCCCAGTCCCTGATCTGCGGTCATTGCAAGTTCTCTTTCTACTTGTTTTCGGCTGTTAACTCACTGACTGCACCTGAAATTTAGGAGAATGACAATTTGTTCATTCATGGAACAGCATCCTAAGTTTGAAGAATGGACATGACTCTGTAGTCCAGTTAAAAATTAATTTCATTTCTGTGTCACTCACTTTTGTCCTTGAAGATGTCAAATTTCAGCCTTTCTGTGACATCTAGCCTTTTCCTCTCTCCCTCTTTCTCATGATCAGCTTCTTTCCTAGACTTTTCATTCTGCAAGCACCAGCAGATCTGTCTCCCAGCTACCGTCACACTTAATTGGGAGACACTTT
This sequence comes from Xenus cinereus, assembly GCA_025774025.1. Classification (NCBI taxonomy): domain Eukaryota; kingdom Metazoa; phylum Chordata; class Aves; order Charadriiformes; family Scolopacidae; genus Xenus; species Xenus cinereus. Next base: position 22,562,721 of record JAOXJK010000012.1, on the reverse strand, counting down.
AGAACAGTCCTTTCCACTTCATCTCTGCAGCCAACTGTGCCCTACTCTGACACAGCACTTAGAAGGTGGCGGTCTGGTGAGGTCTACTGATGCATATATTTTTCTATAGTATCCACCACTGTTATGGGACACAGATCATAGTTGAAATTAGTGACAAACTTTCCATTTGGGATACCACTTGTCTTCTACCAAAGCTTACACTGTGAGTTACAGAGAAAATTCCGAGAGGCTGCCCAGTCCTTCAGGGGTTAGCACTTTAACTAACCTGTACCCTGAAGATTAGGTGCTTGCAGTGCGGGCTGTACCTTTGTTCATCTAACAAACACATTCAGCTAATATACTTCTCTGGTGCAGCTGTAAATAGTTATGACTCTGAAAAACTTCAAAAAGGCAGCATATACAAAGAATAAATACGTTAGCCAATTAAAGCAAGAAACAATTACTTCAAGGCAAACAGAGTTAGTAAAAAAACCCATGAAATCCCACTCCTGGGTCCCAACAGGTATCTTGCTGGTGTGACCAAGTGATCAACTATGCCATTCCTTTCCCCAGCCTCCCCTTAACCACTGCAGAACTGCATAGACTCTCTGTATCATTAGATTCAGAAAGAGCACTGCTCATGTAGTAAGGACAAAATGTTTCTGAATGGCTCTCCTCGTGTCTCAGAGTGGTACTGTATCTGGCATTAAAATGTAAGGGGAGAGAAAAAGAGGAAAAGGTTGTCTGAACTGTCTGCAGAGATTCCTCCCACAGAGAAGCCAGTTAAGGAAAAAGAGGAACGCAAGGAAAAGGCTTATCTGGCTGGGGCAATCAGGAGGGATGCAGTCATGATGGGCTGCACAAAGCCTGCAGAAAGCAATGAACCCAGCTCTCCAAGGAAGAAAGCACCTCCCTTCTACTGCTTGAAAATCCTGCTGTGAGACAAGGCTTGCAAACCTGATCACATCAAGCACAAGAGTTGGGAAGTGCTGATTAAAATCCAATGGGCCCCAAGACAACAAAAGGTGAGATTGATTAAAAAAACCCAACTCATCCCCACCGTGTGCTTCCTCTGTTTGCAAACTCTAGGACATTACAGGCAAGAAGTTCTAATTTTTTTTAATTATATGAAAAGGATCTGACACTATCAACACACAGCATAGGTTCCTTACTTATTAAGGTTTGAGCTTCACTGCAGTTTCTGTTTTAATGCTATCTCTTGTCTGAGCGTGTTGCTGTGGAGCTGGAGCAGTAACATTATAAACCACTTACCAAAATAATCTTAACAAATATTTGTAAACAACAGCAAAAAGCAAACCCAAGCAGCACTTTCTGTCCTCTCAAGTTTGACAAAATGACTGACTCCATTTTACAGTAAGATCAAACCAGAGGGAAGACCTATTTGCTTGCAAAAATTTGATGTAGCCATTTCTAGTATTGATAGCTTGAGCCAGGTTCCTGGGTGGGATAATGTGACTGAGATTGCCACAGGAGATGGAGCTGGCATCGGTGCATTGGGCTGGACTGTACCACACCAACAAACCAGAACAAAAAGACTCTGGCAAGCTGCTGACCACCTACGGATGGGTTGGTAGAGGGACAGTCTATTGAAACTGCACATTACAGAATCACAGAATCACACGGGGTTGGAAGGGACCTCTGGAGATCATCCAGTCCAATCCCCTGCCAAAGCAGGTCCACCCAGAGCAGGTTGAACAGGAACGTGTCCCGGCGGGGTTTGAATGTCTCCAGAGAAGGAGACTCCACCACCTCCCTGGGCAGCCTCTGCCAGGGCTCTGCCACCCTC
>JAOXJK010000012.1:22513472-22525623 GCA_025774025.1 Xenus cinereus | reverse complement strand
AGCAACCTGGTCTGGTGGGAGGTGTCCCTGCCCAGGGCAGGGGGGTTGGAACTTGATGACCTTTAAGGTCCCTTCCACCTCTAACTGTTCTATGTTCAACCTTCTGGCGGGGACACGAACAGCTGCGGGATGTGATAGAACCGAGAGGAGGTTTCAACAGGGAGCCTAATGCCATGCCTGGGATTTTTCAGGCTGAGCTATTTGGACACTGCAGAGATGGGGCCACTGACACAAGTGAGACAAGCTGCAAGTCCTACCTGCGCATGGAAGATTCATGGTGCTGCTCTGGATAAACAAACGACTTTGCTTCCCAGGACGACCAAGCTGCAGTTGCCAAGCTTGCTGTTCCTGCAAGGGAGGCCACGGTTTTGGGGACTCCCTCTGACCCTGTATATTTTGGCAAATCTCCTAGTTTTCTTGGAGGCCTTTGTGGGCTCAACAAGCCAGGCAGACAAGATACTCCAAACCTCAAAATGGCCTCCAAGTAACAGCTGGGAAATTGGAGCAGGGACCCAAATCAAACATATTCGGAGATCTGGGAAAGAGAGCCACTCCTTCAACACCTGACAAGGAGAAAGCAGAGGGGACTGCAGCCCTGAGAGGGAGGTGACCTGCAAATTTCCCATTCAAAAAAATCCACTAGAAAGCACTTTAGCCCTTTGAACAACACTCCTTTGATGGTCACGAACACATTGCTGCACCCCAGCTTTCTATCACATTCCACAAAGGTTTAAAAAATTATTTCTCTAGAAATCTATTTATTTAATCCCTTTACTCTCTTCAAGTATATTTTCTGTGTTTGTTATTCAGTTCTGACCTTTAGATCTATGGGATTAAATTTGTATTGTAGAAAAGTCCAGAGGGGTGCTTTTCAGTTGTATTCTATTGGGAAAAAAAAAACCCACCTAATTTTAAACTAGTAAAATAGATATCAAATGACCCAAACAGCAGTTCATCAAGTTCACACCACTACAAGTCAGAGCAAGCTATGGGCTTACAAAGCATGAACCATGAGAACAATTGCAACACAGATCCAGCGAAATCTCCATCAAGTCCCAACGCGGCTGTTTTAGGCGGGCTGCATCTATCTTCCCTGGACGCGTGCTTTGATCATTTTCCCACAATGACATTTCATTTCAGATTTTGTGACCTCCTCCCTCGTTCTTTGTTGCCTCGCTCCTTGAATGCCTGGTTATTCTTCTTGTGCTCTATGCAAAATGAGTCTGGGGTGGTTGTGAAAAGTCACTGAATTGAAACAACTCTGCTGCCCATGGGACATTCACTTTGTATAGGAGCATGCAACTCTCTCTGTACTTCCAGGAGGCCAAGGAAAAAAAAAAAAAAGAGTGGGTCTTGCTGGGTGGTTTTCTGGTCTCCCCAACCCCACTCCCTTGCCTTTTAAATCAACTTACAATATGCTTCATGGCCCAGCCCCACAAATAGCTTTACTGCTGCAATTTAGGGAGCAGCATGGGGGAAAGCTGTGGCCTTTGTGGTTAAAGTATAGAGCAGAGGGAGCTGAGATCTGTTGTGGGACATGACATTTCTTTTTCAACTATGGGGAACAAAAAGATAACTGTCCTGATTTTAGCAGGCGTATATTCTGTAGGTTCAGGTTCATAGATGGTACATATTATATTATATTATATTATATTGGCAAGAATTAAAAAAAAAAAAATCCCAAATCCAAAAAAGGAATTCCTTACCATTGGAGAAGAGCAATTTGTCTCTACAAAAGATCAATTTTTACGAGGCTACGTGCAAATAAGACTCATTTCAGCATTTTTCTGTGAGTAAGTTTAGGATAACCCATTGAAAATATGAGAGGGAAGGTGCTTGGTGAAGCTTATTCCCGGTTGTTCTGTCTTGGCAGTGGGCATTTCCCACTCGGCAAAGCCAAGAGATACAAGGTCATGCATTTTACCACGTATTTTGTGGGTAATCAGTTACCAGCCCAGCTCACACAAGGTAACTCATTTAGCCATGAAAAACACCTCAGCTGCCTCACCCCAGTGCCTGATGTCACCCACCAACTAACACCTTACTCATACTCACATCCCAAAAAGACCTCATACCTACCACCCTGGCATCCCTCCCCCTTGTGGTTCCCTCTGACTAAGCACGGCTAGAGGCAGAAGAGGACATGGTGGGAGTGGTGGTGACGTTCCCAGTCCCTTTTTAAGCAGTAATTCAACAGTTTGAGAATTTGTCTGTCCTGCGAGAGAACCAGGTTCAGTCCCTTCTCCATCAGAAGAGTTGTGAGGCTGCGCCTCCCCTGACCCAGGGAAATGTTTTACCCCAGACCTGAATGTTGGGGGCACGTCCCTCACTCCTCCTGGCTGGAGAGGGTTAGAGACGAATCTGACAGATGAAATCATTGCTGCAACTATTAACAAAAATGACCAAATACTTCTGAAACCACAATTACTGCGGTTCTTAGAAACAAACACACAAATCCAAGCCTCACAATGAAATAATACGACATAACGAAACCTGCTGCAACTGGACGAGAGGGTTCCAAGGCATGTACTTGTTCAGCAATCACGCTCCTTTTCGCTGGAAGGGCTTAGCTGTTTGCCAGGGAGGTGAGGGGAGCAGATATCATTAACCACAGCATGGTCCTGTACTCTCTTCTCATTCTCTCTAGATGCCTCTTACGAAATATTGCATCCTCTAGTGAGCTGCTGCTGCAGTCGGCTGCAGCAAAGTTTCCTGGATGCCGTCCTGAGTGATGTGCTCTGGGCAGCCCTGCTTTGGCAGGGGAGTTGGACTGGATGGTCTCTAGAGGTCCCTTCCAACTCCAAGGATTCCGTGGTTCTGTGATTCCGTGAAAGGATTCACAACACGGGATTATTATATGTGGAAAGATTCAATACAAAAAAAAGTTATCGTTATGAATCAAAATGGTCGAATACTTACCCTCTGATCTGTACTTGAGCCACAGCACTGATGTTGATACCGAGGTTAACTAAATTGCTGGTGGGATTAATCTTGTTAGAACTGGAAAAGATGTGTACTAGGGTTAAAAAAGGTTATTTAGCAGAACTCTAGATTGTTATAGATACAGCACTGAATACCACAAGGCCTACAATGAGGAACTGATGAAATTGGACATATTACAGCATGGGCTTGCTATTGACACTCTTCAGTCTTGTGGGATGCGGTTATTTAAATTTGATATTATTTGAGCTCATCACATGTTTAATAATATAATCAACTCAAGCTTTCTTACAAGAGTCCTATGCATGAATATGATGATATAAATTTATTTAGCTCAGAGTATCATGCAAAATCCCCTTGTTGGACTTGGCTGCATGGATAGGAGTACCTTAGTAGAATACATGGGGTTTTCATACATTGGGGGAAGGCAGAGTTAACAAACAAGATAGGCTTTGTTATAATAAAATTTGCTTTTATGACTCTCCAAACTTGTGACTTCTGCATGACAGAGACTCTGAGGAAAAATCACCAAAATAAACTGTTTCTTTACCTTTTTTATTTTCTCCCCTCCCTTATCCAGAGGGTGTTTACACCCTTAATCCCACTTAGCAGTAAAAACAGATGCCCACGTTTAAAGCCTAGTGCTCTCACTCATTTTATTGTCTTTTCTTATTGCAAATCCTTAGTAGCAAAGGTAGTTTCTCTTACTTCAAAAGGCCATTCCTATGACTACAGCCCATACGGGTAAAAAAAAAAGATTTGCAGGTTCAAATTCATGAACATGTAGATTTTATTTAGTTATGGGATTCATGATACTAAATGTGGATTTTTTTTTGAAGCAAGTGTGGAAGTACTTCTTTGCTTCATGGAAGTCTCTATTGCTGTCACAGTTCACTGTTATCACATCTGGGTAGCATCAGTCAAATGGAAACATTCAGAGGAGGCCAGCATTCCCAGCAACTGACTCCTGAGGAGTAAAGGGCAACACTGCTTTGATCCAGGCTTTCTGGCTGCAGATTGCTAAAATTAAGAGCAGCTCTAATTTGTTTGTAAACTAATGCAGATTCCCCTCAAACATGATTTGAACTTTTCATGTAATCCTTTATAGCCATTGTTTTGACTACAAAGTAAAAAAAATTGCATGAAGTATAAAAATGACCATACCAGTAATTTGTTAGAATAAGCTTTTCTCCAATTTGTATGAAGGTACTACTTTCCATAGAGTCAAAATACAGATTTTTGATCATATATATTTGGTATTCAAATCTTGTTTGTGCTTTCTGGTATTCTGTAGTGAAGAGTTTAAGTGTAAGTGCAAGTGCCAGGACATCTCCCCCTCTAAGGGGTAGGTAACTGCCTAGCAAAATCCACATCAGAAAAGCAATTAGATTTCAAGACTCAGCCTCTTGCTTATTTCCTATAAGTAATGAACTTCAGTCTTACAAGCCAAAATATTTATTTTCCATTTGATGTTTTTGAGTAAATTAAAGGTCTCCCCTTTGAATAACTCAGACCAGGACACAAATTCAGACATATTCTCTGCTTCGCTTTCTTCCATTTAGGTAATCTCCTTTTTCTGCCATACGGATTTCTGTTTCCTTTTTCTTTTAAGATTGTTTTACCTATTCCTTAAGGACATAGAAATGCACAAACTGTAGTGCTGCTTGGGAAGGAATGCAGGAAGAGGTGAGTTTTAACCGTAGAATACATTCCCTCTGCAAGAACTCTTTTTTTTTTTAAGCAGCATTTCATTTTACCCCTTTGTGGAAACTGTCCTTTTTGGTAGCCCAACAGATTTCCTCCCTTTACATTTTAGTGAGTTATAGTCATGGAGGAAGCACAAGATGTTGCTGTCTCCAGAAGTTCAGACTTATTCCTCAGCAAAGCCTTGTCACTTTTTCCATGAGCTACCCAAAAAGCCCTGACCCTCTCCCATTTCACAGCATGAAAAGGGTAGCAACAAAAGCTTCTGATACCCCTTTCAAACTGTATTGCTTGCATTAACGACATGATAGTGAACAGTGGTATGGACAGGGGACCTAAGAACTGGACGTTCTATCTTGTGTCTCTCTCTGGAGGAGCGCGTGCCCAGGTTGACATGGCCTCCAGTTCACCAGCCAGAGCCCTGGGAGAGGGGCACCTCATTGTCTTCGGTGGCATTGCTCTGCCCTTCCCAAATTTCTGCATGCCCTTTCCTTCAAGGGTTACGTTCTGGAAAGATGACTTAAGCATTTTAAATGTCTCCGTTATTTACCACAATGAACATGATCAAGGTCCTCATCATTAAAGGCCAGACATTAGCAATTAAGTCTCTGTGTGTGGGGCAGAGAGGGCCCCATCAGGAACTCCAGTGTGTGTTTAATGAGGACAGATGGAGCAGAAACCCTGCCACCTACTGAAAACATCCCAAGTTTGTTCTTGCTATATCCTAACCCAGTCCGACCTGTGCTTTTTTGTCCCTGCGGAGGAAGCACTGTTCAGCATAAAACAGAAGATTCCCCAGCAGCGATATTCCAGCCCCACAAACGCAGAGGAAACTAATGGAAAAATGACCCAGGTTCACCTGCAACAGACTGAAACACTTTTCTCTCTTCATGCCAGTAAGTCTGTTAAGCAGATTTTAATTGCTCTCCTTCTATTTTCTAAATTGTTTTGAAGAATTGGCATATCTTTTTTTTTCTTTTTTTCCAGAGCATGGTATGTTTTTAAATACAGAACTTTGTTACCAAGTGATCACTGTTCATTAATCCTGAAGTGGAGAACTAAGTGCAAATTCGGCAAATCTGCAGGAGATCCTTGGACCGCTGACCAAAATCAGTTACCCTGAATTTTAATATACTAAAATTCTCAGAATAACTCTGAGACTGATTTTGCTAAAAGCTAACAAGGTTCCAACTCCACAAATCCTCCTAAAGAAAGGTACCATAGGAAAGCCCATGAAATCTATACTGAGACTGAAGAGTTAGAATGACCTTCTTATATATTCAACTTCAGATATCATCAGGAATTCAGAATTTAAATAACCATACTCTTGATAAAACATCTAACCTTTTTATTTGCAGCTCAAAATTGATGCTGAAATCTGCATTTTCAAAATGCTGAACAGAAAATCGAATGCCTGTAGAGAACTGGGAAAGAAAGAAAACAACAGGTTACTAAAAATGGTTTGATCCTTCCATATTGAAAAATCAGTACTATTCAACATCGCATTTAACAGACTTGTGTAGGATGCTGTTACTTTTTAAAATTAGTATGAAATAATATAATTTAGTTGTTTTTAGGAAAAAATACCATCCTGACTGTGTATGTCACCAGATGGAAAAATTGGCTGGACAGAGGAAAGATCAAGAGAAACAGAAAAGCATAGTCCCAAGAACACAGCGGTGAGTCCTTCATCCAGACAGTCTTTGCTTTGCTTTGCCAAGCCAAAAGAAAAATAATAGCTGTCTGGCACCTCTCATCCTTGTCTCCATCCATGTATGCCTTTGTCCAGGGCTTCCTTCTCCTCCCCTTCTCTCTGTTAACTGTAAGTGAGCTGCATGCTTTAGGTGTTGTGGGGATGAAATCACCCGTTTTTCTTCTAGAGGCTAAATTAGCAACAGCTTGATATTTTAGTTTGATATTTTTTCATTGCAGCTTCTGGGAGCCATACTTCAGTTAAGAGGAGTACAGTTTCAAAGTTTTATTTGCAGTTCAGTTTGTGACCACAGAATATAGAGGGCAAAACACACAATTCCCCAAACGGAAGGAAATAAAGGTTTCCACTGGTGCTCCCTTTGTATGTGCAGACCTTGCTTCCTCCATCTGATAATTTCCATTTGCTTTGCAAGAAGGGCACAGAGTAAAGCAGAACAAGTTAATTCAGAAGAGGGAATGAAATTGCAGGGCTAACTGAAGAAGGAATATACAACAGCATATGGTGGGGACTCCGTAACCCTCTTGTCGGACACTGACAAGTATGCAAGTGGCAGGGGGGCGGGGAGAGATGCCATCTACCTGTCATGTTAAATTAATAAAATGGTACTGCAAAATTTAAATTAACGGTTTTAATTTCCTCATTTCAACTGCATGTGTTTTGAATCTGATAGTTCTTGAAAACTGAATTTTGCATTGACAGCAAAGACAGCAAAGTCTACAGCCTATAATCTTGTGCAACTTCTCCCTCCCACCCACCTCCCCTATTGCCTGATGGTGGAATTTCCTGCTAGAGAACTTGCACACTGGGCTTTCATTTTTTAAAAAAGGATGGTTACATATAGCCATATTCTCCATGTGGAGAAACAATCTTCCTGAGAAATTCATCAAAAGGCATTAGGAAATGAGGACATCATCCCTTCATCTCTGCCAGTATCTGATTAGATTACAGGGGAGAAAAAAAGTAAAAGAAAAAGAGTTGTCTGCTTGGAATACTTTCCTTAACATACTTGGGGTAGCATTCCCAGCACCACGACAGGACACAGCAATGTAAAGTTTTAGGTTTGGGACCCAGATTCAGCATCACTGAAAAGGAGGCAGTTTCCTCTGTGGGTGTAATTTCAGATGTTTAAGCAACTCCTTTTTCCCAACCTTTTTTTTTTTTTTTAAATTTTCATTCACTTCTCCTTCTTTCCTCGCTTGCAGTGGTGCACCACTGAATTTTAATCCATCTTCAGAAGGAGACTTAGCTAACATGTTTCAGTTACTTCTTTCAGTTGTCCAATGATGATGAAAGCAATAGGGTCACCATAAAAGAAATGACAGGTTCAAAACTTTGAATTCTGAACATTTTAATGTCATGGTCATAGTTACTTTTGGAAGTAAGATCTTTAAGATTAAAAGACAATATTCATTAAATTAAACAGAAGCTAAATAGCTGACTTGAATAGAGACATAAGCTATTTTTAAGACCACTTTTTGGAGATGATTTTAACAACTGTACTGATATTTCATTCACCTTTAAAAATATAACATGATTTTTTTAATCTCTGAGACAAAAAATTCCAAATATTCAATTCAGCATTTCTCTTACTATTTTTACTAAACTTGTCTATATAAATTTGCTTCCACTTATAGCAGAAAACAGATTTGATGCACCAAAGATAAAATTTTCCTCAGATAGAGCAGAGGTGAATGGCAGTTTTGATGATCTATTATACCCCTGAGGCTTAATCCCTTACTTAATACTGAAACACACTCCTACTGTATGAGCCTAATAAGCTGCAGATGTTGTCTCTATATGGTTGTATGACTTTGTTAACGTCAATTAGCCCTTGACACTGCTACTAATAATGGGGCAAAGATGCTCGCATGCCTTTGCTGAAAATCCACTGAGGCCAAAGGAGCTGAATTTGCTTGAGTTTGTAACTTAGCAATCACTCAGCCTCCTTAGTTCAGTAGGGCATTCATTTTATCAGTTTAATTTTATTTAAAAAATTTCCAAGTCAAGTTAATTTCATTAAAATTGCATTATTTTCCACCCTAGTAACCTCATGTATCTTTGAAATACACGACAATTCTGCTGTTATTGATAAGCTTTAATCTGCTATTATGTTAGCCAGGATCTAGAAGTATGCTGGGAGAGAGAAGGCTGGCTTTTTTTGAAGTGCCTTACAGCGCGTCTGAAAGATAAAGCCTCTGTGCTCTTGAAGAATCAGTTTAGTACATACCAAGAAATAGGCGAGATCTTCCAAGCCTCCCGGTCTTCGAACCTTATTTCTATTCATTTTGATTAACTCCCAAATTTTTTTTCAAGAATTTAGAGTAAAACCTACATCTCACTTGCTAAGTCTGCTGAACAAGCACTAGGAAGCTCGTCAGTCATTTCACATTTCAGTGTCAGAAATAAATACTTTGATCACTCTTTGCCAGTGAGATGGTATCACAGACACTCATTTTGCATTCTGGGCCACATGGGTTTTTGATCTTCTTTCCCATTTCTTTTTATCTTCTTTTTTATCTTTTGATCTATTTTTTTTTTTTAACCACAAAGGTATTACTGAAAAGGTTAAGTAATTTTTTTGGCCAGTAAATGATTTTAAGGTCACAGATTTTCAGTGACAGTCAGATATACCGATTTTGATGACAATAATGCATTTTGAAGTCACGAAGTGTCAGACAACTCCGTAGCCCGCTGCAGTAACATCCCATGGCTTCTATCACAAAATCCTGACATAGCCCTCGTACTCAGAAGATGATCTTAAAGAGCTCAAGAATCCCAGGATTTCAGAGTGCTGAAAAGTCATTACAATGACTCAATAGTTAAGTGGTTTAGGAATGTTAATTTTGACCTAACCCTCCCTTCCCACTCCCCCAGAACTTCTACAAAGAGTCCCTTTCTGACTCAATATTTTGAGAATAACTGATCTCCTGCCAGAGCAGAATTGTTTTGCAGAACTGGAAATGGATCAGAGCAGCTTTCCGTGATTTATTCAATTTGTACAAAGGGTTGGTATTTCGCTGTTGGAAGTGCATTTGCCATCATAAATATGTTTGAACTGAAAAAGCTCAAGTCCTTTCACCTTTACTAAGCTTCCAGGACTGCTGGTTTTAAAGATAAAGTTAGGCTTTAAGCTTTCACTCATTATAACCTAACACTTTTGCCATCTGGCTTTGTAATGCTCTATCTTCATATGCCTTAATTTTCAAGGGCTGGATTCTTTTTTTAAAAGCCAGAATATCCTTAAACATGTTATGAACCCTGCTGCTTTATTTTGCTACGTCTAAGTTTCTCTTTATGAAGTATTTTGCTTAGGAGTCTTTGCTAACAACGCATTTATGGCAGCCCTAGAGCTCATTCTGGAGAAGACTAGGATTATTTATGCGGTGAGAATTCAAAAGGAGACAGGTGAGAATAGTACTGCTTTAGTGGCCACCAAATAGCATTCCTGATGTCTTCACGCTACGAGTGTTTTGAGTTAAGGATGACGTGGAAACAGGGCTTTGGATTCAAAGTGCGTGGGGCTGGAGTCTAATACCTCCACACTCAGACCCTTCCATTGCTTTTGTTTGTGACAATATGCCAACCACAAAGATTTGTTCCCAGCTGGGTATACAATGTTAGTGTCACTTGTATTTAGTCTTCATTTTCTTTTCAAAACCCACAGGGTTTTATGGTCTCTTTCCTCCCCCCACCTCCCACTACATGCCAGTCATCCACAAGATTTTTGTCCACTTTTTTCTCTATCTGAGAATTTGCTTCTGCCATGAGACTAACCAGGAAACCACTAAGCAGCTATCTAAATTTGCTGGTTTTATGGTACAAGAAATTATCTACCTTGACTTGAGATTTATCAAATGTTTCAGCCATCATTGCCTCCCATCATCCCATTATGAAAACTCCATTCCTTAGAAATGTTTTCAATTACTCTTACATTTGTGAAGTTTCATTTAGTAGAATAAAACAAAAACTGCAAAACCTTTTAGCCCTCTTCTCTATGCTCACTGACTCTAATATCTATCCAGCCTGCCACCTTAGTGCAATGTCCTTTCCAGAAAATGCTTATAGTCCCTCCTTCAGACTTCTAGTTCACTGTAGCTCTACAGAGAAGGATCCTCCCCAGGCAGGTTCCTGCTCCCACAAGGTCCGTTACCTGGAGTTAATTTTTCAATGATTTCCAGCTTTTTGTAATCCCAAAGACTTTATCTGGTTCTGCTCATGGCCATGAAGGCAGATGATTGTGAGACACCTGGTCTCATGTTCACTTTCAAGAGCTCTATGACTGATCTGAAGGTAACCCTGTGATCCAAACTATCTCGTTCTAGTCCCAGTCTCTTATCATGCGACCCAATCGGTTCTTTTATGGAGGGTCAGACAGCAAATGCCTCAAGATTGCAAGGGCCCAGGAAAACATCCCTCTATAGATAGTCTGAAGAGTAAAATACTGATCTTGCATAGGACAAAACTGAACTTAGTGAGGATTTTGAAAATACTAAGGACACTTACTTTGGTTTTCTACAAAGCCCGATATGAAATGCAAACAGTGGCAGTTTTCAATTAAAAGTTGTTGTTTATTCCTTGGATATGTTCATGCTCATGACTGCCTCATTTTTATTAGGACAGCTTTTTACCTAGGTAGAAAAGCTTAGATTGTTTGTTTTTAGCTAAATATCCATAGCATTGATGAATTTATGAGCAGCACTAGCATTCCTCTGCAAGGGCATCCGTGGAGAACATTCCTGAGTTCAGCACTTCTGGGATTGCCCTGATCTGTTTTGTCATGAAATAGGGACAAGTGATGACAACTGTGGAGTGGGTAACACTTTTTTTTGTCTCCAAACCTATGTTTAATCCTCATTGGCTGTGCGTCGTCAGTCATTATTCAGTTCCACTTTTGTCTAAAAACAATGGTATGAACGTTCTACCTAATGTTTAGTGGGATTTATGAATAGCTGTCTTAGGAAAATGTTTAGAATGACATTAATAACTTGAAGGAAAACTCGACTGCAACCACATGTTCATGGATATAAATCATGATAGAAACTGATAAAACAACCCATAAGCACTAAAGATAAGAATCAGGCTAAGGAAGCTGTCATTTACTACACTATCTTAAGCAGAAAAAATACTAAAAGGGAGAAATAAACAGATTACATTATGGATTGGGATACCCATTATACTACTGCAACTTCTGTGACTTAAATAGAATCATTCATTTTCTATAGAGCAAGTGAAACAAAACACAGGCTCTAGCTTCATTAATCTTTTAGAACAGCAAATTGTTAGTTTTTCAGAAGCACAGTTCTGCCTCTTAGTAAAGCAACAATTTCTCAGCCAAGTAATTTGGTTTAGGTGCTGTTTATTAGGGGACATTCTACCAATTTAATAGTTTTCCATTTGCTCTCCTTTAAAATTCAGTTAGATAAAAATCAGGAAATGCATCTGGTTTTCCCTTACGTTTGCGCCAGCCACCATGGGATTCCCGAGATCACAAACCACCATCCTCGTGTCATTTTCCATCTTGTAATCACAGCTCAGTACACGCAGAGCCTGCAACAAAGGGACACCGACAGGGAGGTCAGAGATCGCAGTGAAATGTATCCCTTGGGAAAGGGATGCCTTTTGGACTGTGACATTTCTTTTGATTCCAGACACCTGCTCCGTGCGCTATCAAAACATTTAACGCATTATTAGGCTAATTTAACCCATGTAATGTGTTAGGGCTACAAAGATGATGAGGGGCCTGGAGCATCTCCCTTACAAGGAGAGGCTGAGGGACTTGGGTCTTTTTAGTCT
>JAOXJK010000012.1:22488228-22509130 GCA_025774025.1 Xenus cinereus | reverse complement strand
GCGGGGGGGGGGAGGAAGGGGGCTGCAAACTCTTCATGAACAGCTTTCCTGGGGATAAAAAGATCTTTTTCTTTCCAGGTGTCAGAAAAGAACCTTAATCAACTCATGAAGCCTCCAAAATTTTTGAGCCTCGTTCTGCGTGGCTTTGGGCCGGGCTACAGAAAAGCGATCGGACTCTCTGTACCAGTTAACTAGATAAAAATGGGATTTTCTTTGGTTTTAGACCTAGTTGCTGGGTTTGGTGCTTTGCCTGAGCTGTAGCGTCGAGGAATGCAGCCCCACGAGAGCCCCGAGGCTGTTGGAGTTGGACTCTCACTTGCTCCGTGCCTACTGCTCTTTTAAGGGCTGGCCAAACGCGGGTCCTTGTGTTTCCATCCCCGTACCGATGTCGGTCGGGACCGGCTGTGGGGCGGCAGCTGGCGGTCAACTGGGTGGCTTATGGGTGTTGGCACAGCTGGGAATAGGACAACACCTCACAGCTGGCGGGTGGGCGTGCGTGTGTGAGCGGCAGAAAACACCTTTTAAAGCACCTGTGCCAATCTTCAGGACTTGCAGAGTAATTGAGAAGCTCATTGCTCGGGCTGCACTTGCCATCCTTCCTCTGCTCAGCCTTTTCTCTTGCCCTCAATTTACCAGGCTGCAAACATGATGGCCTGAAGGTCACCTTGCTGTCCTAAGATGCCAGAGGCCAGGACACTGCTTTGGGATAGAGATGGGGAACCTCTGCTATGCTGTGCTTCTCTACCAGCTTCAAAAAAATGTAGTTTGAAAGAGCTTAATATGCTCTGATATGTCTAATGAACCAGATGTAGCTGGAAATAAAGTAAAATTACAGAAATGGAAGGAAAGGAGCATGATGAGAGACACTGTAAGCCTTGAAACTGTAAGCCTTATAGGCTGCCCAGAGAGGTGGTGGAGTCTCCTTCTCTGGAGATATTCCAAACCCACCTGTGGGACCTGCTCTGGGTAGACCTGCTTTGGCAGGGGGTTGGACTAGATGATCTCCAGAGGTCCCTTCCAACCCCGTGAGGTTCTGTGATTCTGTGAGACATACTTATTTGAATCAAAACCCTTCATGTGCTGGCATGCACCAGAAATGGTGAGGCTTTTCCTCCAAAAAGGCTGGAGTTCCATGTTAACGGCTGGAGCTGTAGAGGGACTATGCTTCCACTTCTTCCTGTTGGGTATGCTTTCTGAGTCTTTACAGTGTAAACACCTGGTATTTTGATAGAAATGCATTTTATGGACAGATATACTTAAATTCTTTACTTTCCATTGAGGAGTCTAATCTTGGGAGAGGATTAATCAAGATTAGATAAGAGCAACCCTATAAGAATGGATTTTGAATGTCTAAATGATCCAGTCCTGGCAATTTTCTAAAAGTATTCCAATAAAGCCTTGTTAAATGAAGCTACTTGCAGCTGTGGAACAGGGAGCTACAAGCAGGTCCATACTAAACTGATGCAGAAGCAGGCGTGATTGCTGGGGAACGACAAAACTGGTGGCTTTCATGGAGGTTTGAGGCTCTCCACGCTGCAAATGTAATGAACCATCGTGGCACCACCTGTTAAATGACAGCGGTTGAGTTACAACACTTTGCTTGAGCTTTAGAAGACTTCCCAAATGTTTACATTCAGAGTTGGGCTGTAATGAGGGAGTAGTCTCATGCTACGTATCGTTTAGCAGAAGCTGCTGCTAAAAAATATTCAGCATCCATCATGTCCACGCACGTCTTTGCAGTAGGTCTTTGCCTGTCTAAGAGCTTACAGCCACCGCTACGACCCCAAGAGGCAGTATTAGATGCAGAAAATGTTGGAAGAACAATGTCATTCAGGAAGATAATTACGCCTTGCTCCGCTCTCTGAAATGATCCATCATCTAAATATTTTCTAAACAGTTTTCAGCAGAGCCAAGCACGCAACCCTATTTTAAATTCTCTCCACTGAGCCTGTTCTACCTGGACCTGGAGGAATTCCTGATACTTAGGAAGGATGTTAAGAGTTCTCTCCTAAGTGTAAGCATCTGTGAAGCAGCAGGGACATCCACATGGCCAGCAGTCCGGGCACTTGGGAGATTTAACCCCCTGGTACTTGTTTGGGATTAATCTTGGACTTCTGCACAATCGAGGCTGAAAATGGGCTAAAACCAGTTCAAATGGGTCAGTTCATAGTGTCGCTGATATTGATGCTGGGTGAAATAATGGGAACATTTCCATGAGATCCAGCTGACGCAGGATTAAAGGCTAGACATATTTGCAATGCCAATGAGCGTATATTTATGTAAAGCAGAGTTTGCCAGACATGCCTGATTTCTTCCTCGGGGAAGATTTGCATTTGTTGCAGATCCAGTGTGCTAAGGCTGGTTTAGGGTGTTTGGTGCCGCTCATCATTTTGATTTCCAGCACTCGGCGCAAAGGCAGAGCACGCACTTGGAAACTAAGAGTTTCTTGATGAGAGAGCGTAATCAAGTGGAGGTTATGGGCATAGGTCAGCTGTGCATATTTCTTTCTGATCTGAAAATAAATATCAAACACTCCAGTGATAAAATTTCCAAGTGTCTAGAAGAACATTGGATTTAGAGTATCCAAGTAAGGACGAGTCATGTTGCTGTCTCAAATCTGGCATCTGATACACATGATCTTGGAGTCTCTTATAGCCTTCTCCTCTTTTAATTGCAATGCACTTTATAGGAAAATTGGACTTGCAATAAACTGGTAAGACAAACCACACTTAAATGCACTCTCTGGAATGAATGCTGAACGTCTGAAGTGCGAGGCTGACAGTCCCTCCTCTCCAAACCTAGCTCCTGTTAGGGGATTATTGAAAAGCACAAATTTTGGAGGTTATATTAGCTACTGTTCTCAAAGAACTTTGGGTTAAGTCTATCCCGAAAGGGCAACATTTTCATGATAAAAGAAAACCACTTACACCCTTCAGCAATTTTTATTGATTGTCCACAAGGTGGGCAACGTTAATTTAATTTGACAGAATTACCTTCTCTCCATGGCACAGGGTTGCATAGGTTGGTTAGTGCAGGGGAGGACTGCATGAATACATCTCAAATGACATTATTTTCCTCCAATTACGTTGTTTTTCCATTTTTTTGTGTGTATTTTGTGCAATTGAAGCTACAATGACAAAGACAGCAATAACTCAATCTGGGAGCTGTAGCTGATCCTACAAAGAGAAAATAGTGTTTCCAGGGGATGTTTTCTGGTTGTACCTATGAGGAGAGAGGGGAAAGGCATCAGCATTTAGGGTCTGTAGAGCTCTGAACTGTAAAATACAAAAAGCAGCCATTCCTGTACATTTGCCTGCCATTTGTTCTTGTGTTGCTCACAAGACTCAAGTTGCATTGGGGTTTGTATGGGTTCTTATCTGATCTTTTATCTTGTTTATGTACTAGATTTTTCTCTTAGTTATTTAATCATGTAAATCCCTTTGAAACTGGAAGCTGCAACAGGGTAGGTTTAGACTGGACATTAGGAAACAATTCTTCACAGAAAGAGTGGTCAGACACTGGAATAGGCTGCCCAGGGAGGTGCTTGAGTCACCATCCCTGAATGTGTTTAGGAGTCGTTTAGATGTGGTGTTGGGGGATATGGTGTAGGGGAGAACTTTGTAGAGAGTAGGGTTGATGGTTGGACTTGATGATCCCAAGGGTCTTTTCCAACCTGAATGATTCTATGATTGATTCTATGTTTCTTTGAAATAATGGCAGCATAATAAAATGATTTGATTCTAAAGATTTTTCAGTTCCATCAGAAACGTATCAAGTGATTTCTTCAGCTTATTGCATTTAATTTATTTTGCTCTCAGTCTACCTGTTTTGCTGGCTTTGAAGTGAATACTATCTCTGCCTTAATACAAGGAATTCTGAATTTGGAGAAAAATAACTACACAGAGGACTGTAAACACTCATGGACTCACTCAAGGAGTCAGTGAAATCCTGCAGAGCGTTAAGAGGATGACTGCATCAGGCTTTACCACAAATCCACCTGTCTGCTGAAAATACTCTGTTAAATTAAGTACAGTTCAGGAGCTGTCACAGATGCCCCATTGGCATGGTGCTGCACAAACACAAAAATAAGAACTGAAATCCTGACTCCATCGCAACTGACAACAAAATCTTTTCATCTATGGTCCGTGACTCAAAATGCCCACAGACCAAGAGACCTTTTTTCCATGTACCTCAGTGTTTACTGTATACCAGTGTGGTAATTTCTTCTGTGCTCTCATCAAGCATTTCAAATTGCCATATTTTTGTAAAGTCCGGTAGGTTGAATTAATTGAGTCACTCCTTAATTTACACTCATTTATTCTATGACTTCTAAGATTTTGGTCATCCTGGTAACACATGAACCTCTGCTAGCTAGGATTCTGACCACTCTGGGAAAAAACCCAACCCACTCCCCCTCCCCACTAATTCTTGCTTTGAGTCTGTCAAATTACTTAATTTGTACATTTAGACATTCAGACAGAATGAATTAAAGGAGAAAACAAAACAGGAAGGATATAAAAGAATGTCTGAGTTTTAAAATGTGGTTTTCCATTTTAAATTTTCTTTTTAAATGACAAAGATTGTCCATTCTTCTTTGTCATGTTCACAGCAGTTTTAAGCGACATATGGCAGTAGGGAAAAGCAACTCAAAAAATACAAGATCCAACCTCCACCAGTAATTAATTGCCAGCAAGTTTTAGTGTTATCTTTTTGAAGAAAATAACAATATCAATTTCTTTTCCAAATGCACTTAGAAGTGCATTTTTAGGTTTATTTAATGGAACCATAAATAGTTAAAAAAAATATACATTTACAGTTTAAAAACAATAGAAAGAATAAACGTGCTTTCAGTACCATATAGTAATCCTTGTGAAACCTGTACCTATGTGGAAGGGAAGACACCAAGAATTACGTAGATAGTAGAAGTAATGTTTTGGTCCTTCTCAGAAAGAACATAATGACATAGTATGAAACCTAAAGGAATATGAAATAAATTATGTGTCGTAGTGAACCCAATAAACGCAGGCAAAATGAAGGCAAGTTTTCTATAAATCCAGAAGGATTCAGAACTGGACTTGTCAAAAATGTATTTTATCTTCCACAAAAATTGGAGAAAATGAAAAAGTTGCATTACGCTTCCTGGGCCTTTAAAAATTTACTTTCAAAAGAAAAAGAACATTAACACTCTTTCCCAACCCATTCTGTCTTCTCCTCATTCTTCCAAAGCACTAGAAACTCTCACCTCTTTTTTCCTTCCATTCTCCATGAGTCAACCCTGCTGGCACTACAAAACTCAAATTTTCCTAAAATAATGAGAAGGTCTGAGTGATTTCTGTCCCGTCCAACTGATAGATAAGTGCCAATATGTGCTGTGGGTTTTGGAATAAGTACTTCCTCTGACATCCCTGATAACGAACAAAAGAACAACCAAAGATTCCTAAAGAACAACAAAGGAAGAATATAACCTGGTGTAGTACGTGAAAGAGAACTTAAGTTCTGTAGATTACAGTCTGAAAAAACAGAGGCTATGCTAAGAGAACAATAGAAACAGATAGTAGAGACTGGTGTCCTATTTGCTTTTTGTATAGATATGCTTTTGAGAAGTGAGGTTGCAGAGAATTTCCCTATTCTCATCGTTGGTGACATCATTAATTCTTGTCATTTTTTTTTCAAACTGGGTTAAAAGCCCATTAATAAAGACACTGACAAAAGGAGAATAAGGAAATACCTTGTAAGTTACTTTCAACTTCCTTAAAAACATTTGCTTCTAGAAAGGAAATTAACTTGCTTTCTCCCACTCTCCCCCTTGAGGCCCTTCTGAACATTCCAGGCCCTGACAGAAAAAAGCAAGCTCATGTTGCAACAGCTTGAGAGATTTATGTGCAGATGAGGCGACTCAGACTTGCTGTCCAACAGAGAATACACGAGCACTCTGCTTGTTTGCAGGATAGTGTTTCATCTTTGGTCTTAAAAAACAAACAGACCCAAAAAGGAAACACTATGTTCAGTACAGCTCAGCAGGACTCCAGTCAGCATCAGTCCTTCTGTGAACACCAACACATTTCACATTATTACTGCTTTTTTGGCCCACCCATAAGATAAAATAATTGACTACAAAGGAAATCAACTTTCCCCAGTTTATACTGCAGTTAACATTCAACTATTCAGGATACCTTAATAATGGTAAAACACCGGTGTGCTGGGAACGTGAGACAGAGGTGTCCAAGAGCCTGGTGTTCAGCAGAGCTCATTAAGTCTGACTGAGAGCTGGTACCACAGGGTCCAAGGCTGGATCTGCGCTATTGCTCCCTGCTACTGGTAGGGTTTACTGGTTCAAAATCTAAATGCTGTGAATATTTCTAGCCCTATTTAAAATGGGACAGTATTTGTGTGGTATTGTAACTAAGCTAACAGCAAGGAGCTGGACTTGAGCTGGCTCTGAACAGGATGGTACTGACCTTCTGATCTCCTGGTCTAATTTTTAGCCTGGACTGTGTAAGCAAGGATAGTTGAGAGTCCATGGAATCTCCCTTCCTAAGATGCACCTCTTTACTCGCTGCTTTCAGCTGGGATAGCCTATGTTGGTTATCCTTGCTCTCAGTTCATAGAATCATAGAATCATAGAATGGTCCGGGCCAGAGGGGACCTCCAAAGGTCATCTAGTCCAACTTCCCCGCAATCAGCAGGGACACCCCCAACTATACCATTTTGATTTTCATTTACCTTGTTGTTGCGCTCAACCCCGGTGTAATCTGCTTCAGGTGGAATCCTTATATGTAGCTCAGCTTCATAGGCTCCTTCCCCATCATTCCTTGGATTTATTATGAGCATGACACAGTTTTCTTCTCCAATTATGAGCTGATCTTTATCTCTACATAGAAGATACTACTGGTCAAGAGGTAAAACATGCACAATTATGATTTACATATGAATAAAGCAGAGAACATTTTGCTCTCATCGCATCTGTGCTGGAAAATATTCTGTGAACACAGAATAAAACATTTTCCATTAAAAAAATGACACCATGGAAAAATTTGCCAGCACCTGGGTAGGAAAGAGGTAAAGAGAAAACACCGCCATGGACAATCAAAGCGGACTACCACAGCACTTGGAAGTTAGTTCCATAAAATTTCAGAGCCTGACTACTTTCCAACCAGAAAGAAGTACCTAGTGGAGAAATTACTTGCCACAAGGGTCCCATCAGTATTGTTTCTGGCAGGCATAAAGGTGGTGGGATTCCAGTTTTCTCCTCGTGCCCGTTGTAAAATGAACAGGGACAGATCTCCTGAGACCTGCAATGGTACTGTGCCCCTCCCTTTCACAGCTACATACTGATTTTCATGACACATAGTCAAGTGTCAGAGGTTCCCCACTTGTCCTGCTTGGCATATTTCTCCCTCCATAGGAGGAACTGTTGCCATGTTTTGGAGTTCTTTTATGCTGAGATTCCTTTACTTCACTGTATACTGACTTCAGAAGAATTGTGTCCCAAGCTCAAAGTCACTGGCACACTGAAATAAATTTTAAAATCTCCTTTGAACAACAGTTTGTATTATCTCTTGTCATTCAGAGAACTAGAATCACTCCTAACAAACATTTGCAAATGATATTTTCTATGATAAGCATTAAACATCAGAATGTATCTGACAATGATACATTTTTTAAGTGTCTATTTCTCCGTTTCTTGGGTTTCTAATGAAATGGACGATAAAATCTGGAAATCAAGTAAAAATGAGTAGCTCTAGCAAACAACAGCACTGTTTTCTACATATTTCATTCTGTTAAAGCAGTTAGAAGTGTCTGGATTCTGTTACACACAGCATCATTTATTTTATTTAACTTACGGCATAGCAGAAAGCTGCAAGTCAGGAATGCACAAGTTGTCCTCCCCGCAGTCAACCAGAATGTAAGCCTGTATTGTTGTAAAATAAATAAAAAAAATAATACAGTTAGTCCATGCCTCAAAGTCCAAATCACTTCATCACTTCGCTAACCTAAATGTCTTAAATATCACTAGCGCTGCCCTGGTGAATTAATCTCTTTCTCCTTTCCATAAGTTCCTTTCCATATGAGTGCTGCTGGAGACTATTTACTGTCAACTACATCTTTAGCAGAACAATATAATCTTTCAGACCCTTTCCCACAGTAACTTGGCTTACAAATTCTAGAACACAATCAAAACTATGAACACAACAAAGTTTTGGAAATGGTTTAAAGGCCTGCCTGGTTCTATATTTATATTCAATTTACATTTTGAATTAATTAAATCCTTGTTGTGTAACTTCTAGACATGATATTCTGTTTTAAGGAAGATGACACACATAGTATTTGTAAATGCTTTCACATTTATATACAGAAAATGTGGCACGCAAAATTCATACCTGTTCTGTTACTGAGCTTTTCTGGTAATAGTTCAGTATTGGCTTCACAGTCAAGCTATCTTCAAAATTGGACTCATCCAAACTATAATTCAAGTTTATATTGATGGGAGATAATTTATCTCTAAATTCCGTTTCATCCTGTGAGCGACAATCACATAATAAAAATCAATGGTTTAATGTCATTGTTTCAGATCAGTCTGGTTAGGCAACAGACTCAGACTTTAGTCTTTACTGAAGGTAAAGATAGGTTCTTTGACAGCTGCTGGCCAAATTCTGGCTGTATATCATGTCATTAGGAAAGCAAAGTGACTCACCAGTAACTGGAATGCCCAGAACACATTGCCTCCACAGCCCCACATCTGGAAGAAGCTGGCTGAGCTGAGTAGACTCAGAATTTTTTCAAAGCATTAGCCTAAAATGAAGCTGTTTAAAAGAGACACACAGAACCAACTCCTATGAGCTACTGCCCTCCTTCCTTTTGGAACGGAGGGAGGGCATGTGTGGATTTGTGGAGGTAATATTGTTGGTTTGTTCCATAACTCCATTACCTTTATCACTAAGATACTTCCTTACATACTGCCTGAGACTCCTCCGTTTCACCTCCCACCGCATTTCTAGGACCAGCCTTGGTATCTACTTCAATTGCGTGAGGTCATTCCAGCTGCAAGTGAGTGCAGTGACCCTCTCTCCTTCATAACTTCAGTTCCGCAGTTTTATTTTTTCTAAAAACATTTTAAAATATTCAAAAATATTTAAAAAATATATCGATTATATGAATTTTAGGCCAATAGTGCTGGTGACACTCCTTTAAAATACATTTTGAAACTGAACTGGCATCATATTTAACATGTTTAGTTGATTATCCCACTGTGAATACTACAGGGAGAGCAATCTTGCGTTTTAGTATCAGGAAATGCAGTATTTAATCAGATTTTTCAGGAGAGCATGAAATGAGTGTATTTGTGCACAGAGGAACTGCACACTTGTCTTCAGAGGAAGTCTCTATTTTATACTTACGTTGATGAAAGATTAGCCACAGGATTTAGAAAAAGATTTACTTAGGAAATTTTGCCCAGGTAGAAGAATGTTCTGGACACCCAGGTGAGGCCTTTCTTACCTCAGCTTTCTGTAATTTTGGGATCGAAGAACAATAAAAATTGTTCTTCCTCTTCCAGTGACTCCTTTTTTATTATTTCTTTAAATCCCTGGTACTATTCAAATGATGATGAAAGTCAAAAATATTTTAAACAACTTACTCTGAGATAAACAAGGAAGTTCTGGCAATGGGGCTGTTTCTGTCTTTCTATCCCAATGGAGAAGTAATGATGTGACTGATGGTAATCAAAGAAGAGAGTCCTCTTAACAGCTCCTTTCTGTTTCAATGAATCTAATTGCAATTCACCTTTCAGCACTAAAGGATATAAGTAAATAAAATATTTATTTATTTAACATGGAAAGAAAAAATACATTATATATAGTTAATTCATTATATAATTACTCTAACAAAGTCTTCCAAGTAAAACTAATCTATGCTTAAAGTGCCTGCCTGTTTAGCAGCACACTAGTGCTCGATCCAAAGTATAGAATACGTGTATAACTTACTTTTATGTAGTAAATAATATATAAATAATATAAATTCATATATATAGCTTTCTAATTTCATTTACAGATCATGTATGTACATGACTTCTTCTCTTTCACATTTTTATCTTTTTTCAAAACAGATCATTCTCCAACACAGTACGTTCTTGGTTTTATTTGGAAAATGGCTTTAACTGAATCAAAAATCCTCCAAGCGAATAATACAAGCTTTGTGTCATATCTTTTTAATTGTATTTTCTTGCCTTAGGAGGATCTCACTCCTACTATCCTTCACGGTGTAAGAAAAAAATACATCTGAAATTGAGTGGGCCAGAAGAAATTATAGGAATATAAAACTTTTCTTACCTATCTCATCTGAAATACTTTGACCTTCAAAGTCTGCGCAGACCCTTACAGTGAAGCTATATATAAAAAAGAAGATGTAATTACTAGCAGAAAGAGAGCCGACCTGGGACTCAGCAGTTCCCAAGTTATACCTTTCAAGTTTTACTTTCCTTTTTTTAAAAAGATGTTCACTGCGATCTGTATTTAGCTATCTAAGATATTCCGTGAGTCGTCAAGTCTCCTAGGCTCCACTAATAATCAAAGAAGCCAGGGTCTGAATATCTTCCTGGGAAAGATACCAAGAAGAGTCTCTGTTCCCACTAATTCTTGAGACAGCCTACAGAGAACACCCTTCTGATACTATTGGCAAAGTTGGGTTCCTTACGTTGAGCTTCAGCCAACCACCTTTGTATGAGGCTGCCTGCAGAAGTCCTTTCTGATTCATCGTGGTCAAATAAGAACAATCTTTGAGCATGTTTTCTAGCAAATCAGGCCACACTGGATGATTTCCATTGGCATTACTGTAAGACTTTCATGATTTCAAGAGACTATAATTAATCCCAAACATACCAACTGAATTCTCGAATCTTGATTCCACAAGACTAGACAGAATGTGTTGTATTTAATCTGCTAAGTTCTGCAGAAGTTGTCAGGTACATGACCCAAACCAAAGCACAGAGAAACTAGTTATTCATGTTCAGTATTTAGTATGCTAATGTAATGAATTCTGCGCAATACAACACAAGTTATTTGTTTTTCATTTGCCTGTTCAAAGTTTATGGCAAGCTTTTTTGAGCCAAGCGATGCTCACATCACAATTATAACTGTATTGTACAAACATCACCTTAGTCATAATTAGTTATTTCTCATAATAAACATTTATTTTCAGTTCTCTGTAAGACAGGCAATAGATTTGCAGTTATACTCAACAACCAACAGGAGAAGCTTTTTATAGCTTTATTGGCTGATACCTTATGACAAAATTTACTATAGAAATTAATTTTAAAAACCTAAAAATTATAACTGCTTACAGAAATGTTTCACTTTGTAAGGAACCTATACAAGTTATCAAAGTATTTAACTAAATCACATTTTAAAAAAGCTTTCACAGATTACTCTGGATGGCTAGGGAAACAGTAATAGGGATGCTTGTTGATGCTATCAGCAAGGTGTACTTCCCTGATGAGTGACAAAACAAGAAATCTGTCACTGGAAAGATGTTCTTGATGTTTGATTTCTGCTGTAACACTCCATGAGGACTAAGCTTTCCACACCATTATTCCCAAAGAAGTCGCATGTAACGCAAAAAAATTACTCAGGTGAAAGACTTGAGACTTCTTAAACCTTAACAGTGTCCCTGGCTACCAATCATTCTTACAGAGTATTTTCATGGGTTCAGAAAATGCTTTGTCTTGTATATGGAAGACTCAGTTAAATATGGATTGTAAGCTTGGGTCAAATAAAAAGTTATATATTTGAATTAGCCATTGCTCTTAATCTCCTCACTACTGTTATACTATATACTAACTTCTCCATGCAGTGGATTCAAAACCAGTAACATAACCTTTAAAATAACCCGTAATCACATTCTAATTGTGTGTTTGCTTCCTCTGACAAATGTAATGAAACTGTGCCACATCTGGGATTCATGTAACTCTCATGACCTTACTCAACACTTTCCTCTTGGGTAAAAAAATTGTCTTATGCCATTAAACTCCACTTAACTGTAGCCTTAAAATGACATTACAAATGTTGATTCATGTTCCATGCAGAAATTGCAAATTCAGTCATATTCCTACTTCTTTACAATTATGAGTTAACAGATGAAGAACCGAATCTTTCCTAAAACACAAGGACAAGAACAACAAAAAAGAGAAAAGCTTGTGTAATTGCATAAATGCAATTTAGACATCTGGCTTCAGAAGCCAGCGTCGCACGTGATAGCATAAGAGTGTATTTTCTCAAATGTAAACTCATGAACTGCCATCATACGTTAAACGTGGTGATCTTGCTTTGGAGGTCTCACATAATTTTTGCACTGTCATGTTTAAAAAAGGTTGAGTTAAAAATCCAGCTTGGAATGCTTTATTTTTTAAAACAGCCCAATTTCAGTTACTGTAATGAATAGAATAATTCATTACATACATTTGAGAACCAAAGTCATGTTCTTAAGTATTACTGTAAAAGCCAAGATTTAATCCTTCCACTCTAGGCAGAGCATGTCAAAAAGGGAATGGCAGTGCAAAAAAGCAAAAATTTAGAGTTTATTAGTCTCCCAGCATCTGGCCAGACAAGAAGCAAGATTTCTGTCACACATTTGTGAGTTTATGGATATTTAATTCAGAAATAGTTCTAAAGATGTCATAGATTTCAATCACAAACCCAGACAAATTGAGATATGCTCATCACTTTGACAAGAAGATGCTGTGGAGATGTTGTGGGATGCTTTAGCTGTGAAAACAAGAAAAGCAGAAGAGAAGACAGACCACAAAAGGAGACAGGAGTCTAAAGGATTTATGAGCTTTAAGATTTGACTCCTAGGCACAGTAAGAAATACAATCGCTGAGCTTTGGAGCTTGCTCGTAGGAGCAATCAAGCAAACGAGACAATTAACAATCAAAGGAAGAAAACTTCAGCAGATAAGAAACAACTGGGAAACAGTCCACCACGCTAAAGCACATGAACTTTTATGTGCTATTAATCTTGCCTCTCTGAAAAGATCCCCACACTGAGTTTATTCTGCAGTGTCTGTCATCTCTATAAACTTATGGTTTGGACACTATTTGACTGTAGCTACAAAAAGGAAAGGCTTAAAAATGAACACACTAGCTTTTCCTGGTAATCTTGGGGAAATAAAGAAATTTGTTTGAAATAATTTTATGTTATTTGGGTAGACAGGAACATTTTCAATATTATTAGAATAAGAAGCTTATAAATATTTCCTGTTCCTTCAAAACTACTCATGGCATAGACGGGGTAGTGTCTTTAGAAGACTGGTTCTGTTTTACCTCAAATCAGGACAGAAGTAAAACCAAATTACCTAATATTTCTCAAAATGGTTAATCCTTGGCAAGATAAAAAAAGTCACTTAACCCCAAATAATATTTTCTGGACTGCAGTTTGTATCACAAAGAATTTACTTTGGTCTGGCTATTCTAGTAGGTGAACAAAATAGGAAACTTACTTCAGGAATTGAAAAACAAAGAATTACCAGGCGTCATTTGTCATTGTTGACAATTTCTTTAGCACACAGGATTGCACATGGAGAGGAAGAATGGGTAACACCTTAGGAGAAAGGCACTTCAAGCTTTGATGCTATGGACTTCCATTCTGTGTGAGGCAGATACCCAACCTGCAAGATCACAAACTTCTACAGAAGAACAGCAGAAGCTGTTATCATCTACTAATGAATGACCTCTAAACAATTTGTTTCCTCTTTGAAGAATAGTATGTGAAAGCAAGTCAATATACTTCTATTACGATGCTGTAATACTTGGTTTGCTTTTAGATTTTGTTATGCCAGAGCCGAACCCAGTGACCCTCAATGACCAACATGGAGCTTCAACTCTGAAAACTTTCTATGTCTAGGCTACATCGCATGGCCAGGCTGTGGTATCACAAGGGCTGCTAGATAACTCAAATGACTGCCTTTTGGATGTCTTTAGGGCTACTAAAACTAGTCCCATCAAATTACTCAGCTCATTCCTGGCACAGCAGAGGTCTGCAACACAGCAATGGGCTTCCTGGCTAGCAACTATCACCGCCTCCCTACCTCTTTGCCTGCATCTTCTGATTCTTGGCCACACGACTTTGCCTTCTGACTCTTGGAGTCTATGGCAAATGTCAAACAAATTCATCTCAACAAAGTACTAAGGCCCTTAGGACCCACAGACATCAACCACATCCAGTTTCAAATGAAGTTAATGGGAAAATACTAGCAGTAGAAAGGAGCAAAATTAGAAAACAGTCCAAAAGTTACGCGGTTAGGAGGGGTTAAAACATTATTATTTTTCGATTTCATATTTTTGGTAGAAATTTTGTGTTCAGCTTTTTTCGAAGTGTATGTAGAAGTGTTTCATTCGCTGAATCCAGCTGACTCAAGATTATAAATATTTTATTACTGTTTTAATAATAACACATTTGGAGATAAAAGAATGACAAAATTTTTTTCAAATTATTTTTTGATAGTAGGAACTTGAGGATCAGAAATTTTAAGCAGTTTGCCTCTCGTTTAGTAGGCTTACAGAGGGTGGATAGTGGGGTTCCCTGAAGAAGCCAACAAAGCACATCTCAGCTTAGACAGCCAAACCTGAAAAGCACTCACAAATAAAAAATATATTCTAAAAATTGACTTCTTATCATGATTGGGCACTTCCGTGCTACTTAATTTTTGTAAGTCAGGTAACTTAACCAACCTCTTGCTCCTCTGCCAAATGGAAGTAAAAATATTAGCACACTACAGTAAGTTAGTGAAGAGCGGAGTAAATAAAATTTGCAGATATCATTTAAGCACGAAGTAGCAACAAAGTAGCTAGTAGATAATCAGATCTCACATGGTAACAAAAATACCAATGCAGAGATAAATTAGACCTCTTGATAGCTGGAACCCAGTCTCGGACTTAATAAATCATATGATGTGAAAACAGCTCTTGAAAAATGTAAACGTTTGACTTATTTACCCCTTTTTACAGAAATTAATCTGCATGTTTCACACCTTAGAAAAAAAAGGCTTTTTGTCTTTTTACTTTTTCTTTAATAGTTTCAAAGTTGTACAATTTGTTCAAAATTTGTTAGTTTTGGGAATATCCACATTTTAAATATTGCAGAAAAAGAACTGTATGTTTCTAGAAGTTCAGGACAATTCTCTTAGGACTGTGCACAAAAATTTTTTGTGCATGTTTCCTCTGCGCTTCATCTTTCCAATTTATATCATGGCAAAAATAATATTTTCCTAATACTTAAAAATGTACAATAATCCACTTTATTCAAACACACACACTTCCTGAAATTTTTCTGGTAGGAGGTTCCTTTCATTCTAATTTTGCAGTGTCAGTCGGTAGATATTTTATACAAGTTGCACAGCTGGCTAAGAGATACAGAAATCTATCCCATGGGACTGAGGAATTCTTTGCCTGTTGGAGTTTCCCTACTAATTGTTTTCATATGTCCAATACAAGATTATATCAACTAAAGAGAAAAATGTCGGCATGGAAAAGAGGAGCTGCTCTTCAGTAATATAAACTAAATCTTTAGGGCAGAGTATTTGAGAATAAAGCAGATAGATAGAAATTAAATTATGCTCCTTTTAAAACTCTTGTAGATATGAACCAAACATCTTGTGGCTTATTGTAAAACAAAAATGAAAAGTAATGAAATAAATACATGTTAAAGGAGCAGACTTTGTTTCTCCCTCCCTTTTTTAAAGCAATGTATCAGCAGGAATACTTTTTAAACAAAGATATTTTTATTTATTTCTCTTGTGCACATAACCACCTTTTTTCTTTCAGCACACTGTCAATAAAAATTATGGTTTGGAAATCTTCTCCATTATGGCATAAAACATTCTTAAAAAGTCTTAAAAACTGAAGTTCTGAAAAAAACTTAACCGATCAATGAACATGCTTCAGCCCAGTGTTGATACTGTAAATTCTCCATGACATTAACTATTAATGCTTGAATCAAAAAATCAAGATGGATCTTGATCTGGATCCTACTGCAGAAAGGCCAAAGCTTTGCAAAGTTCTGGGACTTCATAATTCTACTGGGAGTATTCTACATTCCTCTGTAGGCAGGTGGTTTTCTACACAAGTTGTAGAAATGATGAACATTATGATAAATACGAGAAGTCCCACAAAATGTAAAAGAGAGCAGAAGCGAAAATCTCTCGACGGCCCCATCCCAGGTTTTCACAGTCAGTAGATTTAGAAACGTCCCGAGTCACACATTGCACCAAATGCATTGAAACCCATATATTTAGTGGCTTAAGTGTATCAGAGTTGAGTTCCTTTATGACTCTTAAATGAACTGCTTCTGGCATGATTATTTTTTATGGTTGATATTTATCAACTTGTTCTAAAAGCTCTTTCACTGACTCTTACATTTGTGATGATTTTTAAAACCATAAAGAATATCTCCAGTTTCGGGAATCCCTCTGACCACCTCTGGTTTAAAAGTTGTGCAAAATTTCTGCAGTCACCTTATCTTCTGGATTTCTTCCTCCTTTACACCTTGATACTCTTTTCATCCAGCCCATGCCCTGGCAGGCTTTCCACCTCTGATGTGTTTAAATGAAATGATATAACTAGCTTTTGTGTCTTAGAAATCTGTTCCTCACAGTCTCTCTGGCAGCACTTACTGGTATTTTATATTCAACTTGCACATGTTTATGCTCTGCTTTGCTTTTAGTTTTCTCCTTTGTTAGGATTTCCACTTTTAAACAGTATCTTATGTATCTGTAATCACCTCTTTTATCAACCGTTCCTGGGGTCATTTCTAAGTGACTTTTTTTTCTAGTGCAGTAAATACACCTTTATGTGGTATTGCGTGCTGTTAGATAGCCTCCAACTGTCCTGCAAGCATTTTATATTTGTAACCAATCTTAAATTGTTTTAATTAGCTTCAAGGCGTTTTTTAATGTATTTTTCCTTTTCAAAGTTAAATGATACTGTGGTAGAGGGTTTCTTTTTTAAAGATACGTGTAACGTTGTCCTGTACGACGCACTGTGTTTTGTATGTCTTAGCTATTTCATGCTTCATTCATCCAAACGCTGCCTATGAATTTGCAGCTTGATCCTAGGAGACACTGAGCATCCTCCCACGCAGAAGGAGACTCGGCGTATCAAAGGACCCAACTTTTACCTACTTCATTTGGAGAATCTGTGAAGTACTGGAAGGTATCAGAAAGAATTCTGTAATATATAGAGGGGGGGACACTGTGCTCATAGTGTGCTTGACCATTATTTTTTCTGCCCTTTGAACATGTTCAACAAAAAGCTGCAAGAAAAGCTAGGAAGTTATTTGAGAAAGAGGATGAAGGTGTTTTTTGTCTAATCAAGAACTTACCAGGCCACCAAAAGCTGAGAGCCAGGGAGCTGACAAGTTTTGTTGTCCGGATTCACAATCATGGGGTTCAGAATGAGCTGAGCATTCACAGTCACAACGGGTCTGGCTCTGAGGGACAGAAATAAGGTTCACTGCATAGAGAAGGAGCACAACCTAAGTTGCAGCAGAGAAAACACTTAACTGAGATGGCCACAAGGTAGCTGGAAATGTAGGATTACTTGGGAGAAACCACTTCTATAATGCTGCTCCTATTGAAAAGAACCTCTTTTTTAAAATCGGAGACTGTGATACTTCCTACTATCACATTTTGAAAGTTCTTCACAAAAAATCACAGGTTAACAGCATAACTACAGTTAAACAATAGCTGTGTCCTGGGACTATCCTGGGACTAAGGCCCATCAGACACATTTCATCACACTGGGCTTTCACAAAGGGACAGGGTCTGCCTTTTGGGATTTACAGCAGTAATTCGGCCATTATTTTATACCATCGGATTTATTTTATACCGTCTCCATTAGCAGTGACATATTCACACCTGCTATCGCTGTTTAAGATTCTTTAAAAATAAACATAATTGGTAAAGTATAATTTGATCTAGAATACCTTGAGCCAATAATAAAGTAAATTCTCTCTGACAAGTCTTGAGTCTGACTTCGGAAACCAGGAATAATCATCACTAGACTCTGCTGAGTATGTGAATATATAGCTGTGGTGATGAGAACTATTCCTTTGAATAACAGTCTGTTATTAACTTATGAGATAATCTATAACTGAGAGCAATTTAGAAGACAACTGAAAACAAGGAAGGGTCTAAATGCTGTTGTGTTTTTTTTCTAAGACAGCAGTACTGTTTTACAGTAACTTACACAATTCTGGCAAAACCAGCTTATTACAAAATTACTTTCCTCATATTTTAACTCACAGCTGAGCATTTATGATTCCTTCTCTATATTACTTCAGCAAGACATTAAAAAATAAAATTACTTTCTTCATTTTTGTGCAACAGGGAAAACCTTTTTTTCTAGCAAATTTCAGTTAATAAAATTCTGTTTCTCCAATGTGACAAGTTGCTTACACTCCAGCCAGGAAATGGAAAGATTGAGGGCCTCCTGCTATTCACTTTCTTAAATTAAATAGAACACATTTTTTATTGCTATCTATCTAAAATACACACTGGATCTAATTTTCCAATGTTTCACATCCTGTGCAGTCTTTCATGCCACTGTGAACTGATGAACTGCAAAGTATTTGCATGATTCTTTAATAGGGCAGTAGGAAAATCAGGTCTACTCACTGCATCTAGAGTGCTAGCTAAAATGAGATAACATTCCTGTTTTACCAAATTCTTATTCTTATTACCAAATTCTGCCTTGTTGCAGCAATGGATGGTGAATATTTAAATGCAAAGAGCTGTTGGCACAGCCGGACTAAGAGGGCAGCAGCAGATTTTTGTTTATGCATTTGGTAGTTTTAATTTATACCCCCAATCAAACAGTGCATTTAGTGAAAATCCACAAGTCAACAACAATGTTGTGATTTGTAAAACGAGATCTCATACATCTTTTCTAAACTGAGGCTAAATGCAGCAGTCTTTATTTTCAATAAATACTTCACATCTTAATATACACAACCTCTGAACATTTCTTACTAGCATCATTCCCCCCGTAAAGGAATTAATTTTAAATGTTACACTTTTAAAATACCTTATTAAAAATTAACTGAGGAGTCAAACATTCCAGAAGTAATTTCTCGAGATAAAACCAAGCATGGAAATTTTCATTGAAAATGCAAGTTTTAAGTGTAGAAAAAAAGCATTTGTTTCTCGCAAGGTGCTTAATTTATCATATGTAATGAGCATCTTTTACACATTGCACCAGGGAAACACAGGAATGTGAAATTTCTTTATTTGCAGATCTCCCATCAAAGCTGTAAAATAAAAAATCCATTGTATTTACCACATACCTGTAAACAACTGCTTTTCCAGCTCCAAATGCACCTACAATTAAATCTGGAAAAACAAAAGAGCTTCAGGAGAACTATACAGAAGCCTTTCACGCATTTTTTTTCCCCAGCATAAATTAGACTATTTATAGTAAAAATGCAGTAACATAAGCCAAGTGTGCTAATTCCTTTTAAATTAATTTTTTCAACAGTGTATCTGAAAGAAAACATTTCACATTGTCAGAAATAGGCTCATAAATGTCTTGGTTGTGTCCAGTAGGTGCCAGTCTATTTAACACAAGGTCACCCATGCCACAATCTCCCTTTGCTTTAAAGGAGAAAAAGGATGCCATTAATTCCTGTACATTTTATTCCAAATCACTAATTGCCCATTACACAAAGAGATGCAAACCACCGGCTTGGGTTGGGAATCTGCAAACCCAAATAGTTCCTCTTTTTGCCCAGGGTCCCCACGCAGGGCTCTCTGGTGAGACCCAGACTGGCTTTGCTGGACCACCCAGACCTGCTGGAGAAAAGCTGGAGCCAAGCAGCGAGGAAAAAAGGGATCAGCTTTCCTGCTGCCTCCGGCTGGTGCACAATTCCAGAAGAGGATTTGTTTCATTTCCATACCCCCTAGTGTCTGTCAGGGCACCCCTTACACTTTGCTGCTCTTGTCACACAATTGGATTTACACCTGTCCAGTTCAGTAGACTGAGTCTTACAACAGACCGTGCAGTGTTACAGAATGAGTTAATTAAACCAGTGCTCAGGGCTCTACTCCGGCGCTCGTACTTCTTCCGTAGTCTGAGGACTAGTTAGCTTAAGAAGCCCTGAAGTCACGGAGCGTGATGCAAATACAAGGCTTTGATGCTAATTAGCTGGGTGCATTTGGGCCAGGTCTGGCAGCGTGTCTTCCAGCGTTCTGTCTGCCTTTCAGATGGTCAGGATTTCACAAGTTTAAACAAGCACTCCACATGGGCAACATGTTCCTACTGAGAATTCCACTGAATAATGTCCTAATAGGAGTAGGCATGGACAGTTTATGGGCCTGATCCTCTTTTTGTACAACATTTACATTTTTCTACTTCAATTGGCTTTGGAAAAATGTGCTTCGGGGTCAGGAACACTTTAAATGGCAGAAGAAAATGAGTGTTGTTTCTATCTCCTTTTTGGGACATTTATGAGTCCTTTTCATTAGCAGGTTTTATAGACAACTTGCACACAGCACCAAAACCAAAAGATATTTTCCTCTTAAATAAACAAATGATGAGCCATAGCCATCATCATTATAAGGGCTACACAATGCACATGGCAGAACTCTCCCTGAGAGTTCCCTGACAGCAGCACCCACGGTAACCCCAAAAGATTTAATATTCTGCTGGTTTTCTGGGTTTTGTGTCTGTTTGTTTTGGTCCTTTTTTTAAAGAAAAAAGAAACATTATGTTATGAACAGAAAGTGAAAGACAAGGAATCACAGAATCATAGAATCGTCTTTGTTGGAAGGGACCTTTAAGATCATCTAGTCCAACCACCAATCTAACTCTGATAAAAAACAAAAACCAAAAGAAAACCATACAAAAGAACCCACCCAC
>JAOXJK010000012.1:22446372-22479209 GCA_025774025.1 Xenus cinereus | reverse complement strand
ATCATCTTTGTAGCCCTCTGCTGTACCCTCTCCAGCAGTTCCCTGTCCTTCTGGAACTGGGGAGCCCAGAACTGGACAGAGGAGCCCAGGATGAAGCTCAGTGATCTGTGATAAGAAGCCACACAAGCAGGTGGTCTCTTCTGTCCTCTAGGTCTGTGACCTGCTCCAAGAACTTTAATACATGGTCTGATTTAAAGAAGAAGGTTTGAAACTCTAAAAGCTCTGAAAATGCTACACAGTGCATTAAAAGGAAATGGCAGAGTAACTCCCATCTCTCAGCTTCTCATTTCCCAGCAGGGACGTGCGTGCCTTATGAACAGTTCTAGGCACAAGTAAATCGTACAAGCACAGCCATAGTTCATATGAGTCCTTATAAACTGGTGTCAGTCACAAACTTCTTGCAAGCGTGACCCCTTTTTGAGCTCATTTGTCTTCACACAACACTTGAGCTCTAGCCATGGAAGAGCTAATTGCCTGGAGAATCTCACCTTAGACGGTGACAATACGTGTTTATACCTGCAGCTGGACGTTACAGCTGGCTCTCATTTCCCATACGGGAACTGAACTCCTGAGGGTGGGAAGTCAGCATAATTTGGTTTTATTACTTTTTTCTTTTTATTTAATGGTTGATTTCATAATATACACATTAAAAAGTTTAATGAATTTTTTTTAGATTTTTTTCTAATCTTTCACAATCCTCTTTGCATCACAATCACGACCGATAGTTTGGGAAGCACTGAATTAAAGGCTAGTTTCCCAGACCTTCTATAGTCAGCAAATACTCTGCCTCTCAGCTGACATCTAAATTAAAACTTCCTTCCAATTCCTTCCAAGTTCAGTCCCTCATTTCCTCCTTGTACAAGGGCTGCCCTTCAGCATTTCCATCAGGAGGTGAAGAAGAAAAGCTCTCTGACACGAGGATGATTAGTTACTTCATTGCCCAGTGTGTTTGTCCTGGACTTGCATTTCCCCATATTCTTTCCTTTCTTCTTTTTCCCTTTTCCCATAGGAAGGCATTCTATTTTTGTGCTAACACTGTGCCACAGTTGTGCTATTTTTACCATTCTGTTTTGGTGCCTCAAGCCTTTGTGAATTAAGGAAGAGGTGGCTGACTGACAGCAAGGTTTTCTTCTGTCGTTTTCTGACAGATTCTCAGCAGTGCTCTGGACTGCTCATACAGATATCCAACTGCATTACAGTAAATGCAGGGTTTTTTTCCTAAAATATAAGTAATTCATGTAATAAAACCAAACCAACTAGCATATCGTGAGCTGTTACCACAATGTAAAATTCTGCAAGTAGGATGCATAGTGGAGCCAACAATGACAAGGAGAATAACTCCAAGAAAACTCAGAACTGAATTGACTATAGCATTTCCTCAATACACATTTAGAAAGATTGAGACCCAGCACCCAAACTTTTCACAAATTAGCCTAAACATGCTTCACATAAAGTGTGCTAATACACTGCTTAGACTTCTCCTCTTCTTTCTTCCCCATATTACGCAAAGAAGACCTGAAAGAATCTCTCCCTTCCCTCTCTTTATCTTTTCAATCTTAGAAATGTCAGGAATGCAATATCCTGTTTTCTTTGGTTGTGCTGGGGGACCTTGTGGGTGCTTTAGGAAATGTTTAAATGCTGAAACTTTAATAAAGAGCTTGGTTGTCCAAAAGAACCTCATTAGTCATGGACAATGAAAGACTATTAATAGCAACATCAACAATTTGCAAACAAAAAGTCAGACCAGTGTTTAAAAGCCCTTTCTTTTTTCAAATGCTAAAGATCCTCTCACTTTAGTCTTGTGATAGCCTCACTTTATTACTTTGCAGTCAGCTTTTCTGTTTGCAAAACCGTAATTTCTACTGTAAACACCCCTTCCCAGAAACTCTATTCTGCTCTCGAAAAAAGACACTTCTTTCAAGGTTTTTATAATCCATCACAAAAAGGTAAAGGGATCCCATTTTTGTCGCTTTGAAAATCACAATTTTCACTTCTGAAACAATACGACTTTTAAGATCACTAACCTTAAAATAATCCAGTCTAACTAAAGTGATTTCAGAGTAAGTTAGGGTTAGTAAAACTTAGCGTTTCACTGTGGATAAACCATTCACAAAAACAAAATACAATGCTCTACTGCACACCCTTGCTAAGGCTTCTGAATTGTGATAAAAAGAAACAGAACAGAGAGAGAGTACATACAAGCACATTTAAAATAGCTCCAACATTAAGGCTACTTATGATACTACAAATGTTCCTCTTAAAAAAATAAATACCTCCCCAGGGAGCTCAACTAATGTTACAAACTTGATAAATTTGAATGCATGTCAAGTAAACTAGTAACAAAGAATCAAAGCTAACCTAAAAAGAAGAGTCTATATAGCAGAACGAAAACATAAAAGGGATGGAAAGGCCCAAATGAAATATCTATCTTTAAGCAATGTCTTTGCATTCTCTTTGCTTTTTTGTAATGCGATCAAAGCCATTATGAATTTATATTTAGCTCAGTGTCTCTTCGGACAGCAAAAAACAACTTAGGAACACAACCAAGTCAATCCATTCTTCTACAACACAACATGTTTTTAATTAAGAAAGAATGCCAGGATGAAGGAGACCTTACAAGTTCAATAAGCTGAGAGCGTTCAATTTTTGGAAGTAGGGGAAAGGGTTAAATCTTTTTATGGTAAACTTCACATGTTTTACTTTAGTATAACTATTTAAGCCCTTTCTTGCCTTTCTGATCATGTCTTTTGACAGGAAAGGGAGTATTTGTTTTGTCTGATTTTAACTCTTGGGAAAGCAAGCTAGAACTATCCCAAAATGTCTATACTTTACTCTGACCTCTGCCTTCCAAAAGAAGCAGTTTAGGCATGATGCATTTCCCAGAGAATGGAAGTATGAAATTCCCTTTCTAATGGAAAAATCTTACCTGGATAATCATTCTTGTCTACATCTGAGTCTCCTCTTAGAGTGAAGCCAAATCCCGAAGGAATAGACTGGGAGGCCCAGGCTCCATTGAGAACCTGGGAAGGGTTAGTATTTAACCCATTACTGTATCCATTGTAAATGAGCACTTTCCCTCTTCTGTCTTCTCCTGCAAATGGTGCACCAATAGCAATGTCTGCAGTGCAATAAAAGAATAAAAAGAATGGGCACAATTAAAATAAAGCAAAAATTAAATCCCCGCAGGAAAACAGACATAAATGGCTTCTGCTACATACATGCAAGAACTTCAACGTTCCGTACTTCTGTATGGATTCTAGCCTTAAGGCAAATATATAAAGATGTTTGTAGTGTCTTTTCTGTGTCAAACTTTCATGACAAAAGCTTATAAAATCATCTTTGAAGGGTTAATTGCATTATACTAAATTGTCAGTTCACACTGGACTCCTCTCCCATATTTGCATGGCATTTCATAAGCTTTAATAAAGCAAGATCTAATGAATGCCTGCTTCTACTTCCATATTTTTAAAAAGATACAAATTTTCCTTGATTTCCTCTATCACCTAATAAGGAACAGCTGTCAGATAAAAATTAATTTTCTTTTTCCAGATAAAATATTCAACATAGACAAAGGAACCCACTCCCATCAAACATCCAGTACTTTATTATGCAAAAAAGAACAAAGGAATTCTATGTTTTCATATACACCACACCAACATTTTATTGAGAAATAGGAATAGTACTGAGTCAAGAATTTAACAGGAGGCTTTAGGCATTCTGCAATGAAGCACTGCAATCCTTAAAAAATGAGCTGCCATATCCAAGAAGCGGAACTCACAATGCTTTTCCATATGGAACGTGGACAGAATCGTGTGTCTAGACTGAGATTCCACAGCCACACTAGTTAAGCTTGCACTATTACCTTCTCATCTAGGAGCTGATGCTGAACTCCTTTATTAAGCTTGACTTCAGCACCATCAATGTGAATGCAGGTATATGACTGGCATCTTCAGTTATGAAGCAGAAGACTTTGGGTCTAGATTCTTCCTAGCCTTCTCTATACAGTGAGAGAGAAAAGGAGAAATATCTTCTCTCTTTCTCCCAGAATGCGGGAAAGCAGGGATACCAGCCAGCCCTTCCCAGAGAAGCTGAGGGCTGGACTCCATGGTGGGATTTCAGGAGAATCCAGTGAGGGTATTCACAGCAGTCACAATCCAACGGCTTCTTCCCACAGGATGAGATTCAGTCTGTACTGAATTCCAGTACAGACTATGGCTCCTGACACTACTTATCCCTTGCCCAGGAGCCACACTTTGGGAACATTGCCCTAGAGTCTAGTGGCTACAGCATCGTGAAAAACAGCCCTCAAGTTAAGGAGGAGCTAAGTCCATTCATTTTTCCTTGGTGGGCCAACTAGCTTCAAAGCTACTGTGCAAAGCATTTCCTCCAGGAATAACTCCTTGGGGTTTTAGATGCAGAGGTGCCTGCTTTGCAGATCCCTAACATCCTGGAAATAAGAAGTAAGGAAATGCATGCAGGGGAAACCAGGGTGTTACTGACCATGTCTAGGAGGCTAACTCTAGGAGCTCAAGGCATCCAGGCTATCTCAGATAATTGAGCAAGTTAGTTTACTTGGACTGTTAGCTTGAATTTAGGTTCCCAGTTAACTTACATGAGCGTTTTGTTGTGTGCGTGTGCTATAGGCAATTGATAAAGGTCCCATTTTGCACCCGTTTCCTTCAGTGCCTAAATACCAATGGAAGTCTGATTCCAAGATAGGACGTCTGTACTTTTCCAGTTCTTTGATTGTGGGCAAAATGCTCCATTTACTGGACCTCACTCAACTCTCGAACTCATCCAAGCATTTTAAGAGAGAAGGAGAACTCCGCTTTTAAACAAATGCAACATCTTAACTAAGTATTTAAATGAAATTACAGTCATGATATTTTTATTTAAATGAACATGCTAATATTTAGTAAACAATAGCGCTGTAGTCAATATGACTGCCCTCCTATGGGTAAGCTTTTAATGATTTGTCCCTCAATATCAGTTTCATTAGGATTAGTGTAAATTCTTGTGACTTTCAAAGGCAGTTACATGTTAAAAAGCCTTTTTCAGCCACTGCACAGAAACTTCATATTCACTGCCCAGCCATTTTTAACCTCAATGTTACAGAGAGATACGTATTACGACACGACATATAAATTACCGTTATATCCGTCTTGATTGAGATCTCCAAGGTGCGCGATTGCACTGCCAAATCTACCAAACACTTCAGTGCCTGTGAGAATTTGTGCATCTCGGAAGAGGAAAGCACTTTCTTGCAGGAATAGATAAACTTGCCCGACTTCTTTAGGCTTGCTCTCAAATTCTCGTTCCATAAAGAGAGGGGCACCAACTAAGATATCATCTAAACTGGAACAGCCAAACAGAAACCAGCATCACTGAGAGGTTGAGTGTAATCAACACAGTTCATGCATTTGTTAAACAGGAAGCTGATAATTATCATAGAGTCATAGGCTAATTGAGGTAAGAAGTCACTTCCGGAGTTCTACTCCAAACACTTGGTCAAAGCATGGTCAACTAGGGAAAGCTGCCCAGAGCGACGACCACTCCAGTTTTTAACATCTCCATGGATGGAGACTCCACAACCCTTCTGGGCAACTGCTTCCACTGTCTGATAACCCTCACAGCAAAAATGTTTTTTCCCAGTTTAAATGGAATTTCTTGCACTTCAATTTATGCCCATAATAGACACTGAAAAGCTTTATTTTGCAGGTAATGATCCAGAAGTCAGGAATTTAACCCAAAGGAGATCCATGTGACTAGAACAAATTCTGAAGATCAATTCCTCTAACAGGGAGAGACAAATTTTAGTACAAAATCTACCTTTTAAAAATTATACATCAGTAAGTGAACAACAGAACAAAAATTGCAACTTTCCAGCAGATTTTGGAAGCAATATACACAAAACAGGGGGTAAAACATCAATTAATAGAGAATGCCTCATGACTAATTCAAATGGAAGCTGGGAGACAAAGCCAAAGCTTTATTTCTGAAAACACTTCTGTTGAATATTAGGTACATGAGAAGCTGCAGTGTTCAAGTAATTTGCTGTATTAAGTATTGAAAAGAAAGGACATCATAAAATCACAGAAATACGAGGCTTAGAGGGAAAAGGGTATTTTGCATGTTGTTACTCTAAATGGAAGTGTTTCAAAACATGTTACCAACATTTATTTACTGGGGAAAAAAAAGACCCTTTACTGGACAGTAAAGAATAAAATCAAGCAAGATTGATAGACACATAACAAGCTGATATATTCCTAATAGATTATTCTGAGATACGAAACGATAGTATCAGATTAATTTCTGAAGGTTGCTCAAGCCCATATAAACTAATAGGACAATTCCCATTATATCCAGTGGACATTGGTCATCCATATTAAGGAACTCTGTTACTGCAAATAACTAGAACTACTCGATCCCAGAATTTGTAATTTGGAAAACATATTGTCAGAGGAAGACAATTTCCTCTGACATGAAACTTTGTTCAAACTTTGTAAAACTTGTAGAAAACTTTCTACTCTCAATTCATCATATTCCCAATAGTGATGTTTTCGCAAAGGCTTTATCCATTAGTAACCCAATTAGTAAAATTGCACTGCATTGTTTTTCCCAACCCTGACAGAAAAACCCTCGTATTTTTTATGGGCTCAGCTACTACTTTACCATAGATATAGACTGGTTCTAAGATATATCATAAATTTAGTACAGAATATCTCATCTAGAAGCCTTTTAAACACATTGTGGAACTTACACGTTCTATAAATTCTGACAAAGTACTTCTAGAAATGTTATTTTTCTATTAAGTTTTATAGTATCTTTCCATAAAGGAAACTGTAATTCAAAATGTTAGGTTACTTCAGCACAGTTGTTCTATTCTTTACATGTCAGATTTTACCCCATGGCACGAGTAACTAAAAAAGGAAGGAAGCAGATGCTGACTTGACATCAAAGGTGGGGTTTTCCTTTCACACTAAACATCAAAAGTCCTCCTTGACTAATGGAAGATGTTCGTGGTTGGGACAGAATGTCAGCTGAAACAGTTGCCATGAAACAAAAGCAACAACAAAACCAGATCATAAATGCTCTTTTTTTTACCAGGTATTTTATGAATGCCATGTACTAAAAGCATTACACAGCAGCAATTATTACTTTATTACACTGCAGTCTAGATATTCCCAGTAAGACTGGGACCCCATGGTGTTATGTGCTGTATAAACCATTAAGTAAAAGATAACTTGGCTCTGATGAATACTTTACAACTGAAGACTAAGGGAAGATTTTTTTTAGAGGTGGTGAGGAACCAAAAGATTCAGAGCCAGGAAGCTCACAGTACGTTGATGTAAAATAAGTAGATAACTGGACCCCTTTGGAACTCTGGTCCGTAGAGCAATATCCAGAGTGTTTAAAACAGTGAAAGGCGAGAGGCAGGCCACCTATCATCCACAGTGGCCGAAAATTCTCCAAGCAGAATTTAGCCCAGAATACAAGATTCACCAGGTGAGAAAGAAAGCAAGCAGAGAAGAGCTAGAGTCTGTTGTGCAGGCATCATAGCATCTCAGCTGGAAGTGCAAAGTGCTGGGGTATTTTTCCAGGAAAACTTCTACTCTGTTAAAATAAATGATAATGACTGTATAAAATGCATGAATAGTCCAGGGAGCGGTGAAAAGAACCCAGTAGCTAAGATGGCTGATCTTCTGATGTGCTGAGGGAAAGATGGGAGGAAGAGTGTCATCTAAATGACCCTGACCTATTTCTAACCTGGTTAGGGGCAGCAGAGCCGCCGGGAACACCCGCAGCACTTAGTGTGCCTTCCCTCCAGGTCTCAGCACATCCCACCCACACCAAAGCCTTCCTCTTTCTTCCTCTACCCTGCTCTCTCCAACCCTCATTTACTGATTCCTGTTTTCTCTCCAAGTGGGTAATAAGCAAGCAATGCTGCTTATCATGCTTCATGATCAGCTTTACCTCCCACCTCCTACAGTTTTAAGTATTTAAACATCAACCAGTCAAGGGGGGGGGTCACTTGTCTGCTTATAAGTACCTGTGTGATTAGAATTATGCATTTTTATTGGTGAAGGAGGATATTTCAATTGGCTTTTAAATTGTAGGAGTTTGTATTTACAAAACTGGAGTTCTGAGACAAATTCAGGTTGATGTGATTCCTTTTAAAAAGCCGTAAGCGCAAAGGAAAAGCCGCTGGCTTATATTAAACCATAAAGTGCAGTTGAGTTTGCAGAAGTGTTTTGAACTAGCTCATCAGATTTATTTCATTACTGCACTAAGATGCTGCAGTTAACATAAATTATGTATTTATTTTCTGTTCCAGCACAGAAAGGTAATCAGCCACTATTGCTTCCTTTTTGATAAAAAAAAAACCCTTTAAAAAGTACAAGCTGACCACCTGCTGAGACTGTATGCAGTTTCTTTGTACCCTGCCGAGTAATAAAAAGCAGGAGTATGGGAAATGTCAAGAGGTCAAAGCGTAACTACAGGGAGCTTTGATATAGGCCAAATAAAAGACCAGTAAACAGTTTATTCCACTATCTTTATTGGACCATTTCAGTTTAAATTGAAAGTGTTCTCTTTTTCCTCTTTACTAGGAATGCAGTCTGTAAGTTGATGGCAAATCTTGATTTTGTTAAGTTTCATTGTGGACTTCTCATGATTAGCAGTGGGCAACTAAACATTAGTTCAAACAACACCCTCAATTTCCCTATTCTGCCT
Source organism: Xenus cinereus (assembly GCA_025774025.1). Taxonomy (NCBI): domain Eukaryota; kingdom Metazoa; phylum Chordata; class Aves; order Charadriiformes; family Scolopacidae; genus Xenus; species Xenus cinereus. The sequence continues at coordinate 22,470,476 of JAOXJK010000012.1, read as the reverse complement.
ACAATCCTGATGTGGTGCAGATAAAACTGCAAGAGGGACTCCGGAACACCTGCAGAACTGCTGGAGCAGAAGGTCTACAGGGCTTTTTTTCCTAGGATGAGATTAAGCCATGTCTTCAGCCTTATTACACAGCAAAGCATTACTGCTATTAATCTTTTCAGATATTACTTAATCAGGCTTCTCATACTGATAAGGCCACCACCACCTCCTTTATTCTTAGCTGCACAAAAAGCCCAAGTGAATTTGAAGTGGTCATTTCCCTTTTGCTTTTTTCCCCCTCTCCCTCTCTGTTTTACTCTCCCTTTCAGATAAATATTTCTATTGACTATATGTGCAAACCAGCAAAGATAGACTACATATCTAATCAGACATGTTTATCAAGTAGAGCTTTTTGTGTTTTGTTTTCTGAGGGATGTTTGGATCTCAGAGAGAGTCTTTAGATTTCTTTTAAGATATAGACTGGGAGACCACACAGGCCTCAACAGCAGTTTGATTATATTATTGACATAAACTGTGGTCTTAGAGGTACACACAAAATACGAGACCTGCCAAGTAACCCTATGGTTCACAGGAAATAACCTGCACAGGAAATTATTTGATTCAGTGAGAAGTTAAATGGCAAGTTCCCTGAAAGTTTAATGAGTGTCTATTGAAACTCAGATTAAACTTAAATCCCTGAAAAAAATTAACCCCCTGAAACTCAGATTTCTCCATCCTTTCACGTTAGTAATGCATTACGGTAGGACTAAATTAATCCTGAGTCTGTATATCATAAAAATACGAACTTTCAAAAGCTATGGCACTGTGACAAAATTTGACCTCAGAAACTTGGAAATATTTGAGTACCATGAAGCCACCACTGTTAAACTGTTTCTTTTTTCCTTTTATTTTCCTTTTTTATTTTTTTTAATTTATTTTGGAACTGAAATAACATTTTATCATCTTGTTACTTTTTACCCTCATTCTTTAAAGGGTCACTAGTCACTTATGGGAAGCAATGATTTAGCCCAGAAAAATTATTAAATGCACTATGTTTAAGCACCTAATAAGAAATAATCACAAGAAAAGAATATGAAGTAGACACATCTGAGACATTTTGAAATGGGTATGGCATAGCTCTAACTATAATCCTGGCTCACCTTTGTGCAGACTTCCAAGGCTCTGAGCTTCAGGGATCTTTATCTCCTTTCTAGAAAGCTACTATCAATACTCACTTACTCAAGTGATGATCTTCTAAAACATTTAGACTTTGCATGAGCTCAAAGTTAGCAAGCGTTTTGTTCTGAAATCCCTGAGTGTCTTAGGCACGATGCTGGGAGCTGAGCAGCATTCTCCTTCCAGACAAACACAACGCCTGCCATAACGATGACAGGCCATAGACACTTCTTGGTTCTCTGGATGATGAAAATGGATGGCCAACCAGCAGGTGCTGGAATGAGGAACTGAAGATATTGGAAAGCTTTTAAAACTGAGAAGTGAGGTTATGGATGGTCCACATAGGAGAAGACAGCTGCTTTTGAGAATGGGAGAACGAACTTTTGACTTTCACCTAGCAGTAGCTAGCGCTGCTTATTCACTATTATTCTAATTGGATCTGTTTCCTAAGACTTTGGACATTCCCACTTTGCCACACTGCTTTGAATAAATACTCAGGAAGACAAACTCACCCAAATTGGGCCTGCAAATACTTGTGCCACTGTAATTGCACAAAGATAAGGCTACACGAACAATTAAAATTAGAAAAGCAGAGAAGCCAAGAGAAGCATTTTGAGGTACAAAGCACCTGAAAACCTATGTTTATTAATAAATATCAGGCATTGCTTCCATGAATGTTCAGTGGAGCTGAATATATTTGGTAACCTACCCATCATTGTTAACATCAGATACTGCAACAGTGTACCCAAAATAAGACGCCATCTGGAAATAAAAAACAACAGATAGGCTTTCATATCAGATATCAATTTTTAAAATTTCTTTACTGATAATCCTCTTTTTTTCTATGGTCATTAATTCTAAAAAATATTTTAAATACTCTTGAAACTATGTTAATGAAACTATATTCTCTACAGATCCAATATTTCATCACGTAGTTGCTTGACATTACCTGCTCACCAGTGAAATTCTGGATAAAGGTCAAGTCTGAAGAATTAATAATTGAGACCTGGTAAGAGAAAAATAGGAAGAGTTTCAAGCACACACGGAGATGTTGCAGTGCAACATCACTGCAAACCAATTTGACACACTGAAGGATGGTCCCGGTGTTCAAGAAAAAAACAGTTATTTCATTTCACCGCAGTTTTCCTATATAATCTTGAATATATGACTAGGATTATATGAGTCTAAGGTCCTCCATGAATAAAATGGGGAAAGGGCTATTTTCCTTCCTTACTGAACATTGTGAACAGCAGCAAATCACAGTCTATCAACTAATCAGTGACTAGATTTAAGTTCATGAAAACATGAACTTAAAACATTAAGAAATATATACATAACATACATACATATATATATACACACACACACATACACACCTTTCCTCTGAAAAATGGTATTAATAAGTTCGAGAGACACAAGGAGTTTCAGCTGGATGGAGCTTTGAGCAACCTGGTCTACTGGGAGGTGTCCCTGCCCACGGCAGGGGAGTTGGAACTGGACGATCTTTAAGGTCCCTTCCAACCTGAACCATTCTACGATTCTATGAAAACTTGAGAATGTGTCTGTGGTTGGGATCTCTCATAATCAAGTCAGTTCTGAAACTTTTTTTTTTCCTATGAGCTAAAAGATGTATCCCCACACCTATATCGTTTTCTCCCTTCACTTCTAATGGCGTATCGTGACTTATTGCATCTGGTGTTCACTGTATGTACTTAGAGCACTGAAAATAAACACTGAGTATGAATAATCAGAACTGGGACTTCTCCCCACTGTGGACACAGCATCGCACGTGAACTATGCTAACCTATGGGCAAGCTTAGGTCTGGTAACACTCAGCAGGTATAGAGACACTGGTAATACTCAAAGCATGCTTCTAACTGGACACCAAAAACAAACTTCAGAAAGGACCAAGTGATTAATATTCAAAGCCCACACCAGTAAGATGTTTCAACACAGCCAGCTAAGCCTAAGGGTGAAAGTCAGTGGCAGTTTTTCTCTGATTAGAAAATTTAGAATCAAAGAGACAGAGAATATAATGTAGACATTAGTATTCCAAATAGTCTAACTGCATTCTCACCATACAAAGGATAAAAGGAGGGTCCAATACATACATAGCCAAAGTTCTGTGCTCCCCTTGGGACTCCAGCAACCAACTCTGAAAAGATAAATGACCAACAGTGGATTGGTTATGCTATCTGAGTGGTGCATGAAACATGGACCCCACGCCACTGAAATTCTTTCTTGACACATACATAACCCTTAGGATTTTGGTTTGTTATCTGTATCAGAAACACCTGCAAATCAAGACATTAATTCCTAAGTTGTCAGCATTCATTCAGTGCATCTAGTTGCGTGAAATATTACATCTTAACTGCTGAATAGACTCCAGAGATCTCTTTCTGCCTAGTGTTACTTAGCACAGCACAGTATAATAAAGATCTTAATGCTATTCAGCTTGTTACGTGCCAGCTGTGGATTGATGGAACCAGAATAAATCATGGTATCACACACTCCAGTACAGAAGCTCAATGCACGTACCCTTAAAATACCCCTTTTATTTCTGGCGGCACAAGAGTTTGTCTCATCTGTTATTTGGCTTGATGTCATTAAAGTGTTCAACAAGTTTGGCTAAGCTAGAAGCATTTTGCTAAGCTAGAAGCTAGCTAAAAGCATTACAGGGAGATTTTCTGTGAGTGGCATTGTGGGAATCCATTGAACAAGAACATGAAACATTGGACCCAGCTGCCTTCTAGGATATAATTCTGCTCAGTGGCAAAATCTTAAAAAACTAGAGAAAAAAATGGAAAAAGCAAAGTCACAGCCTGCAGTCTTATTGTCTAAACCTTCCCTCATTTGGATATCCACATCAGAAGACAGCAGTAGGAACTTCAGGTATCAAAGCTCCTCAGACACCTGCTTGTACTGACATAGCTGTCCTCTGTTCCTCTCTGGGTTTATATACTCCCCTATGGTTGGAAGTAGTAATGAAGGACTGAACAGGACACAGGATGATTCCCGGGTCATTCAACAATGCAATTCTTTGTGCCAATCATTCACGTTACTTAGTGATCCAAGAATCATCCATTATAAAAATGTTAATATGCATTTATAGATATATATACAAATATACATGTGACTGCAGCCTTCCATTACCAGGGACACACTTTTTTCACATTATAGCATCGAGCCCAAAATTATTATTTTTTTTTTTAACCCACAGTAGCACAGGACAGGAAACTCTACAAGGATTAAGCAGCAGCAGTTCTGGGGAGCTGGGTTCATTTGTAGAAATGTATTATGTCTCTCCTGGCTTTGTGAGTCTGGACCACAGAGCTGTTCACCCCCTCAAGAAAGCTACCCCGTAAGCAAGACTTTCTGACAGATTCTCAGCCCTATACAAGAAACATAGTTCTTAAGTTATGAAATACCAGGCATCACAAGTATTTTCAGCTAACTGTATGTTTTGAAATCCTGTACAATTTCAGAACACTTGAAAATAGCTAAATCATGGACAAATTTCTATCTCTGACTGATAATTTTTAACATACTCTACCAAACCTGTGACTGGAGCTTTTCCTCTACACTGGATTCAATTCACAGAGACACAGAGAAACTAGTGCTCTAACACACCTCCAAAAGGTACTTTACAACTTAGAAATCAGGCAATGTTCAGCTTGGGTTTAAGTTCTCCTGCCACAGTACTTTGTGCTATGAGTTCAGTACATCAATTAAGTGGGGTTTAAGTTTTGTTGGTATTTAGTTAAAGCTCCAAGAACTATCGCTGCAAAACCCAGCCCTTGCAGGATGGATTGCTCTGACTTTGTCCTTAGAGAATTAACAGAACGATGTTACTGGAGCTGCCACCTTCCAGGGCAGTTTCCCCTGGACGTGTGAAACTTAATAAATATCCTGTGTCACCTTTTCCCAAAGGCAACAGCTTGAACCTCAGTGTTTGAGCTGAATTCTATATCAAAGTCATGCAATGACATTTTGCACATTTAAAGAGATATTTATCCTCTAATTTTGGTCCAAACCTGTTCCTCAGCACATGTGGCTCTATTTTATCAAATCATTAATGTAGAGTCCTAGAAGGTGGTGCTTTTACAGATCATGAAACAAGTGAAACAGGTGAAAGCTTAACAGTGATGATGTTTTTAAGCAATGCTATTAAGTCTGTGAGATGTCTGGTTCTTTGTGGATGACAGTTGTTGTCTAAATCCAAATTATTCTAAATATGTTCTGTATCAAACTTACTTGATCCAAGAACCTTTACAAAGTCTCATGCATGATTCTATATTCAGACATTTATATTCACGTGCATTAAGCTTTTCCTAATTCAAGGGACTAACTGAACACCTCATCTTTCTGTAGAATGTTTTCTCTGCCTCTAAGCCCAGCTTTTATTAAAAGGAATGCAAATCTTCTGTCTCCTGCTGTTAAGTATAAGGCTCGGGGTAGGAGCAAGAGCACAGGGAACTTGTTCTTACTGCATTATGAGGGTGCAGGAAAATATAATGTATAAACAGGGTCAGCTAATGAACTGCCCCAAGCGCCCCACCCTCACGGCACATGAACTGGAACTAGGAAAACTTTTATAGAGCCAACAGCTGCTTTCACCAACGAAGAGCTAGCATGCCGGTGGAGACACGTCTTTGTCCAGAAGCAGCTGAATGTTACCTCCTAGCCTGGGCTGTGACGTTTATGTGGCAGTCAGAAGTGTGCTTTCAGCACACACAGGCATTTCCAAGGCACGTTGCATCTGGCCAGCCAGGTGCTGGGGACCAGCAGCCTCCGTGCAGGTGAGTAACCTGAGCGTGGATCGAAAGACTGTACAGGACTGCACTGTTGGCTCCACTTGCTACTACTGGTCACCAAACTGGCTAAATTAAGTGAGTGGTGGCTCCACCTACCATGCTGTGACAGCTCTGACTGCTGAATACCATGGGCACAATACCATAACAATGGATTCAGACTTTTGGGTTACTTGAATTCTGCTCTGTTATGCTGTACCTTCTAAGGGAATATTTGCCTCTGAGAATATTGGGTACAGATACCTTAAGTCTCATCAGGGTTTCAAATGCACAAAAGGTACATTCCTGCATAGAGACCCAAAATGAGGAATTTAATAGGTGTATGGCCATATGGTTTCCATTCAAGTATATAGCTTCTTACCTTGTTCAGAATCCCCAGTAAATTCCCCGGCAGCCACTGAGTAACCTGTTCAAAGATAAATTACAAGCAAAACGCTTGATAAGCCATTTCTTTCAAAAAATATGCAAGGACAATCAGATTTGTCTGTTCATCTGATCATCAGAATGCAAATTTTCTAACATTAGTATACTAAAACTGTGTGGAAAAATAGGCAAGCTGTTTATTGCATTATTATGACTAATTTAACTATAGGTCTGAATGTGTAATACATCTATCCCTTTTCTCCAAAATAATGTTATCTAAAAAAACAACAGGTACTACGGTGGTTTGCCCTAATAGCTATTGACACAATTTAGGTCTTTATTCATAGAATCACAGAATGGTTTGGGTTGGAAGGGACCTTAAAGATCACGGAGTTGCGACCCTCCTGCCCTGGGCAGGGACACCTCCCATTACTGTACTGTAATGTGAGAGTGCCCTGTTCTAGCTCTATATGGAAGGCAGATTTCCAAAGATGCAGTTAAGTGCCTCCTGGAGCTTTAGGAAACCTGTGAGATAATTGCTAATGGCAGAGTAAAGACTTTGGGATTGTATCAAGGACTGCAATTTCAAATCTATGGGCAGAGATGAAAGGATGCACCTTTGCTTGCAAATTCCACTGCATCTTTTCTATAATTATGTGAAGAAAAACTTAATCTTACATGCAGAGCCATGAGAATGTCATGCAAATTCTTGGAGACCAGTACTAATAAAAGGTACGTAAAGAGTCTTTTTATTTATTACGTAGTATATTCAAACTGACTTTTATTGCTTACTTCAATTGCATCTTTTTAAAATCTGTGAGAATAAACTGGGTATTTGTGCAGTACCATACAAAAGATGGTAGAACTGAATTTTCTTTTATCTATTAAAAATTGAAATAGTCTTTAATGACTTTAAACTCAATCTGTCATCTTGGAATGAAAAAAAGATATAAATGGTAAAATTTTGTATTTCTGTTTAATTATTTAAGATCAAGTAATAGGAATCCTAATGAGCCATTTAAAATCTCAACCTTCAAACCCTGTTGCTGTGCATAATTTTCACAATGTTTGTAATCCCATTGAAGTAACTAGCAAACTACTGATTTGAGGTTGTGCTTAAGGCAAACGAGGTTTAAATCTTCTCACAACTGGGACATAAGTAATTTAGGGCTTATTTTCACATTTATGTAAGACCCATGCTTTTAGAACATATTGCTAACTGACATGGAGCTTAGCTTACCCATGTAATTGTCATCATATGAGGGTGGGGCCACTCCTGTTTGCTTCTCTCGTGCCAGCTTCCTCAAAATATCCTTGAAGGAGTAATTTGCAATGATATCCGCAATGCTTGCAGTGATTACCTGACCTGGATTCAAACAACTTCATAAATGAAAGCGGCATAAAGGAGAGGCAGTTTCTACTAAATAGGGCTAGCAGAAAATCAGAACAGAGCTGATAATACAGCACAGATGCAAAGAGTAGACAACTTCTCTCAATCTTTTTCCATTATTACCCTGAAAGTCTCCAGAGTACACATAAATGAATAAAACAAGGCACTGAGACTCCATTGAACCACCACAAAAACATCTCCAGACCCATTTCAAGGTGCTGATTCAAACTGAAGTCAAGCATTTTCAGGCTCAGCCACCTTTTGATCCTGTGCAGTAAAAACCTAGTAGACCAATGGAAGCAATTTCTCAATGGAGAATTCAAAGCTGTGAATTCCCTACTACCATAATCAACTACATCTTCCTCCTTTAATAGCAATGCAAAAACACAAATCCATGAGGCTGACGATGAGCAAGCTGGTAGGCAGGGTCTGGGGATCAGCTACATCATCCATGTCAAAACAGGATAAAGCAAAAATACCCTTTTAACCCTTTACCCAAAGCACTTCAGGTTTTACCTACATCAGAAACCACCTCTTGGAAACCATAGTGATGCCACAAACATAAAATATATGCAGATAGCAATAAAAGGTTGTGTTCAGAAACAAATGGTGACAAACATTTCCGGTACAAATATTAACTACTTTTAAAATGTCAGTATTTCTAGGGGAAAGTTCAGCTTATTAATTAAATGACAAATGTGCTAAAATGCCAACATAAAAATAGTTATTTCTATTTGTTTTGCTTCCTATACAATCCACATCCTATTTTTCCCCCACTTTTTTTTTATGCTCAGTTGCTTGTTAAGCAATTCTTCTGACTTGTATTTGTTGAAGATAAGACCAGAGACTGGTTATCTTAAACTGAGAACACAATGGAAATCTAGAACAACGTTTTCCACAATATTTTCTGCTTCACTTCTTAGATCAAGTTAACCAGCCAGATGAACATACCTTGCCAATAAAAACTACCAGGCCCGCCTACTATCAGGTCTCCATTCTACAAAAAGCAGAATTGAATAAAATTACTCAACAAAAGAACACAACAAAATTAAGTATGCATGGGAAAAACAATTTAAATGACCAAAAAAATATCAGAATCATGATAGAGGAGAACAGCCCCGTTCAAGGAAAGGATGTAGGTGCGTAGATGTGCAGGAAAATCCACATGTAAATAAAGTTAAGATCACCCTATGCATCTTCACTTGAATGAAAGCCATAATTTTTGTAACACTAACATAGCATTCTGAAAATTGCTGATTATTTGTAACAAAGCAAAGTCAACAAAAAAGAGGATCTTCACATTCAATGAAGCAACAGTAATGCTTTATAGAGAAACATACTTTGTCTACCCTACAATGAGGTCTTTATTTCTCAGCAATTAATAATGTGACTAACAATGTAGCTGCAGAAGACTGAGAACAATGTCAATGATCAAACTTACGTGAAGTCCTGGTGCTGTAATATGGGCACAGACAGTAACAATAGTTGCAAAGTTTATTCTTTGGCCCACAATATTGTTTCTGGACCCTCTTGGCATCCCTTAAGCACTTTCACCTCCTCAAGAGAACAGTCTTACTCAATGACTAGTCTGCCTCCAAAAGCGTCTTTGTACGAGCTATTTTAATTTTAAAAAACTAACCGGTGCCTCCTATTTCTTTCATGAAAGTCAGGTCTCTAGAGAGCATTGTAAGGGGGACACACTGAGACAGAAGCACATACAATTTTTCACCTATTTCTCTATTAAGATAGGCTAAGCAGGGCCAGATTGCAGTGCTGCAAAGAGATAAGTAGGTGCTGATTGCAGTGTTTCTATCATTAATGAAACCAGAAAGTTCAAAGCTTGCAAAGGAGGAAAGAACTTGCTGCAACTTCACGAAACTTTTCATATGCAAGAGCATGGGGATAAACCATTGATCACTAAGACAGTGCTTGAATACTGGAGATATATCAGTTACCTTTGGTCAAAGTATTTCAGAAGCAGAATCTCACCTTGTAAAAATCTAAGCTGAAACCTGCTTGACAAAAGCCTTGTCCTTCGGGATCTGCATTGCCTGCAATTATGAAGGTAGAAGCATTTTATTGACTTCACAGCACATGTGGAAGACAGCTTACACACCCCTGGAGCTGTAAGGCTGTAAATGCAAAACTACCAAAATATGTGAAAAGATGTGCATTCTTTTTCAGAAGAGGCAGAGCAAATCAAGACCTTCTACAGGACCCTGAACATGCAGCCCCCTTGAGAAGGTTTTGAAAAATAGGGCCAGTTCCTTGGGATTTTCTCCTCTCGCTACCAAGGAAGGACCCTTGCAACAACTACCAGGGATTCAGTTTGAATTTGGCTGGAGATACAAAAGTATAAAAACTTGAGAAGAAGACCCCAGCCACCACAGTCGGCTCTGCCATAAACACAAAGATAAGTGTTGCCTCAGGCATTCTCAAAAAATGCTGACACAGTGGATGACTCGGCATACGTCAACGTTCAGACAACGTCCTGCTTATCTGTATTATGGCAAGGGAAAGGAGCACGTGGCTCCTCCTTAAGGCCAGCCCTTAAATTTATACACATTTGCTCAATGACAGCTGAAGTGTAATCTAATTTTGGATGCACATTTGTACATGCAAAAACATCTTTCCTGCTTCTATTTTTTTCTAGTCTGCAAATCCTTACATAATTGTAGCAAATGTGTTGACATGCATTTTAGTGCTCGTCTGTGAGCACTGGAGTACTGGAAGTCTGCGGGATTGGGAAAAAGAGAACAGAAATGGCCACCTGAACTCTTTGTGAATAGCGTAAGCCTTTGGCAAAGCCCCAGTGAGACATCAGAAGTACATAAAGCACGATCTTATGGTCACCATTTCTTACAGATTCAGCTTCTTTCTGTATCTGTCCATCCAGGGACGAGGCTTAGGCTTTAAAAGAAAAGATTTGGCAGCACAACTCAGTTAGAGCTATGCTTCCCTGTGAGGAAAGGAAAGCCAAGAGTAACACTGAAGGTACATGCCCATGTCTCACGCTGCTATAGCTGTGCAGGTTTTCTGGCGTGCTGTCTCTAGATCTTCACTGGAAAGAGACCTTTTCATTACGTGAAGTAAGTGTCTGCTTTTTCTGTAAAATAACTGTTACGTTCTTGGGAAAATAATCCATGAGAACCTCGAAGGTAGGAGCAGTTTGCAGTAAAGGAACGGTTAAGAGGCGTGTTTTGAAATTAGCCCATGTGCACATGGCAAGAGTGCTGCAATAGCAGGGTCTCTGTACAAGGGTATCATGACACCCATTGTCATGGGTGTCATACCACAGGGGTATCATGACAAGGAACTACATTCAGACTTCTTGTTTTATGGGCTAGCACATACAACCTGAAACAGCTCCCCATCTCAGCTAAACTGAACAGCATCATGGCTTTGCTGTGAGGGGTTCCCTTGGAAGAGACAGGTAAGCCCATCATATATGCTCTCTTACGCACGTTACCTTTAGAAAAATAACTGAAAGAACAATTGTCTGCTCTGTGAACGCAGAAACTGCCACACGCCCAGCCCAGTCCAAAGCTCAGTAAAGTCACCAGATACTTCATATTGATTTTAATAATTTGGAGCACTGAGGTAATGAGAGTATTAATAATCATCATAAACACTTAGATATAGGATGCTGAACAGGATGAACAACTGATTTAATCTAATGTGTGGTACTTTATGCAGACTTCTAGGTAACTGAACATGATTCTAAACATATGTGCGCTGTTTTGCCCTACTCTCCAAGAAGTAAGGCCCAGAGATTGCTACCACATCCACAAAGAAGAGCATGGAACAGCAGTGCTAATGTGCATACTTTCTTCCATGCTGGAAGTACTTCATAAATGTGCTTTTGTGGGTGATACTGGCATGAATGGTGATACAGGCTTGTGTGTTTCTGTGGAGGGTCTGGTCTTCAGATGGTGATCCTGAGATGAGAGATTTATACTAAGGATGAGCATGAGTAATTGGTTTAAAATGCTGTCTGGTTCTTATCTAGATCCGTTGCTACATTTAAAAGCCATTAAATTTAACCAATTATATCTCATCACTGTAACTGTATAAGTTTAATTTACTTAATTTCTCCTCTTTCAATTATACAATAAAGCATCCAATTGCAGGGATATAATTTAATGTTGATTTTTCTTTAAACCCTCATCCAGTGCAATAACGTCATATAGTAATCTTCATTCAACCAAGACTGTGTGAAGACTGAAAGGATGAAAACACTGAGTGCAATATCAATTCCTCCAACACAAGATTATTCCTATTAATACTTACTGTTGCGACAAGGTGAATATTCAGCATAGGCACTGAAGTTCTGAATTGCTACATAGCAGGTGCCAACGGGGTCCTTCTCAGGGCTATCTTTAAGGGTTCTCCAATGATATAGGGGAGCACAAGCCTATCAAAACAGAAATGATATCTCATGTACCTTTCATATACTCATGCATTGGGCAAATGTAGGTTTTTTTCAGTGTACAAGGATTCTACGGTATTATATCATTTATGTAGTAATGATCTTAACATAATAAGCACTGCTTCTTATAATTTCATTATAATCTGAAAAGCACAGTCTGATCTTTCACTCATAGCCCTTAGCAGGTGAAATCTGTTAGGGACTACAACTCAAATTTAAGCATATGTTACAAATACCCTCTAAGCCTGCTTCACAAGTAATATGTTTGCTTTATTACTGCTCACGGCACAGGACTTGATTGTTCCCATAGTTTAAGATGTAGATCACATGCTGAAGACATTCCTGCTTCTGTCCTGATATGTCTTAAGATAATGGCCATTGCAGTGGAACTGGTATGGTTCTACTCAGCAGGAGATTTGTCAGGGTGTTGTGTCATACCGTGTCACAGTCATCAGATTGTCTGCCGCCTTATAAAACCCTGGCTCCCATCTTTGGAGAGATGATACAGCTATAATGCATTCAACAGTCTCTCAGTGAACAGGTTTTTGCTAAATAAATTTTGCCTAGTGAACTAATATTTAATCTTCTGTGTTACGGTAGTGGTTTTACTAACATGAAGTGTAACGACAAAAGACAGACAAGTTGTGTAGAGAGAGAGACTTTTTTTGCTTTGAAGTAATTCAAATAATTGGAAAAATAGAAGAGGTAAACTGTCAGGTATGAAAGTCATTCTTCAGGGGTTCCTGTGACCTAAAACTTGTCAATTGGCTGAGGAGGAGAAGATACTACCTCTCCCTGCAACCTTGTCTCTTAAGACACAAATAAATCTTCCATTCATGTCCTACTTCATCTTACTTTTCCAATCAGAAACTTATCTATCTCTGGCAAGGCATTGTTATTATTCGCATTACTGTGAAAGTCTTAGTTCTGTAATCAGTTCCAGCTTGATGAACCACTGTGCTACACAGAGCTAAACATGAAATTCAGAGCTTCTGAAATACTGGTTTAAGGACCAGGGACTCTTAACATGCTCCTGCCTAAAAGACCTTACAGGTTAAAACATATCAGAGGGCAAAATTAGAGTGAAGAAAAGAGGAATATGTGTCCTATGAGGGTGATTTTAGGTACATTTGACATTGAGCAGAATGGATTGAAACAAAAATTATTTATAATCATAAACGTTAATGTAGTGCAGTTTACTATCATAGAATCATAGAAGAGAATACTAGAATCATAGAACAGTTTGGGTTGGAAGGAACCTTTAAAGGTCATCTAGTCCACCCTGCCCTGCAGTGAGCAAGGACATCTTCAACTAGGTTGCTGAGGGTCCCTTCCAACCTGACCTTGAATGTTTCCAGGGACAGGGCACCTCCCACCTCTCTGGCCAACCTATTCTAGTGTTTCACCACCCTCATTGTAAAAGATTTCTTCCTTCTATCTAGTCTAAATCTTTTAGTTTAAAACCATTACCCCTTGTTCTATCACAACAGGTCCTGCTAAAAAGTTTGTCCCCAGTTTTCTTCTAAGCCCCCTTTAGGTACTGAAAGGCTGCAATAAGGTCTCCCCAGAGCCATCTCTTCTTCAGGTTGAACAACCCCAGCTCTCTCAGCCTGTCCTCACAGCAGAGGTGCTCCAGCCTCTGATCATCTTCGTGGCCCTCCGCTGGACCCGTTCCAACAGGTCCATGTCCTTCCTGTGCTGAGGACTCCAGAGCTGGACACAGCACTCCAGGTGGGGTCTCACCAGAGCAGAGCAGAGGGGCAGAATCACCTCCCTGGACCTGCTGGCCACGCTTCTCTTGATGCAGCCCAGGATGGGGTTGGCTCTCTGGGCTGGTGGTGCACACTGCCGGCTCATGTTGAGCTTCTCATCCACGTCCCTTCTGCTCCCGTTGCCCACAGCACGACATCTGAGCACGATAACTCCCTACCTAACACGCACGTATGCCAGCCGGGCCAGACAGCCACAGCCAAGGATCCCTTTCAAAGCAGCAGCAGCGAAGGGCATTGACCCCTCACGCCGAGACCCCTGCTCCGGACGGGTAGAAGGGCTCCGGCGTCACACTGACAGGCAGCAGCCAGGGAAGGATTCCAGGCATAGATTTAAACGTTCTTAGCATGAAAGGTGCCGTATAAGTGTCAGTCATCGTGTTCCCTGCTGGCAGAGGGTTGGGTGACTCGTTTTCTCACCAAGGCTATTCCTAGAAAAAGTACGTGTAAGTGCCTTAGAAATGGAGAAGGGCTACAACTACAAGAAATCTTATAGTCTCTATAAGGGTGCCTTAGGTATCTCAATTAAGTACCAATGAAAACCCGAGTGATTAATGATCAGAGGAAATAGCAACGGGTTTATGTTACTGGTTGTGCAGTGTCACCCCAGGACCTGGTAGGGGGGTCAGGGACCTGCGGTGCAGGAGAGCAGGGACGCGGGCACAGGTGACCAAGGAAAGTTTCCCTGACGGAGTTGTGGGTCGGTGGCATTTTACAAATTGTTAAAAGCAGCGTGAGAAAGTCTTCAACATCCTAAACGGAGAACTCTGGAACAAGTACTATTTTGTTTCCCATGTGTACTATTTCACCTGTTCCTACACCTTTTGCTGCCCACAGGAGTGATTTGCCCCAGCTGTATTGCTGTATATCCTTAGAGAAGTTGAGAGAGGGTGCACCTGCGCTAGCATTTTGCACCCTGGGAATGTGTTTTTAAAGTCACTCACCCTACCAACCGTATTTTTGTTTGCTTTGTGGAATGGTCTCAGGGTGCACAAGTCGCATTGCTTTCAGATTAAATTAAATTAAAGCAGAAGGCATGCCTCGGGACTGTACCTAATGTGCTTCAACCGCTAATGGCACCAGTAACCTCCTCCGTCCCCCTTCACCCCCCCGTCCCGAATAGTGTGGACATCGGATCCTCCGTCCCAACTGTTTCCCTCCACAACCCTACTCCTGCTGCCGGCGTGGGTGTCCATTCAGACGCTCCGGCCAGACTCCTGCTGATTTATGCCTCTGCTGGTCTGCTCGGCAATATGGGGTCTCCTCCGCTGCCCATTCAGTCGCAGCTTGTCAGCTGACACATCTTCAGCCTTGCAGGTTGTAAACTTCAAACTCTGTAGACTACGCTCTCAGCCTGTATGCCGGGTTGCCCACGCATTTCCCCTCATATACCTCCCCAAAACCTCCAGCTCCTTCCTTCATGATTCCCCGTAACCTTTCCTTACCGCTTCTTTACGCCGGTGGATGCACTCAGCCCTATTCCTTCCCAAGATATAATTTGAAGTCATGCAATGCAGCAAAGCACAGAGAACTTAAAATCCATTGAGTTAGCAGGCTTGAGAGAGGGCATTATTATGCCAGAAGGCATTCTGGATACTGCTCAACAATTATTTCACCTCTTTCAGTTACTCCGCGTACTGCAGATGTGTTTCTATCTTCTCCTCTGCATTTTCATTTTCCCCAGAACGAACAGATTCAGGATTAGATGGCTTCCCGAAATCTGAGGATTGGCCAAAAGCCCGTATTCAAAAATTGCTCTATTTCAAACAGAAAAAAAAAGCCATCGAGGTAATATATGGAGTTGAAAACTCAGCTATAAGCACCTGTTCATCTCTTCATAGACGAAGTTCAGTTGAGTGCATCTTGCTTCTAAAATTGTCCTGACGCTACTGGGAATGTTGGCTCAGAGTAAAGGAAATGAGCAAACCCAGCAGCTCTGCCAAACTCAGTGCTACAAAACCTGAACCTACTGGGAGCAGAGGGAAGGCTTTATTATTCACCTCACGGGCACTGGCAGATTTGACCGTCATATTTCATTTTTCGTGGTGTTATATTCAGGCAGAGTGGAGACCTATCAGAAAGAATATTCATGTCTTGACCTGGGTCTGCACAGAGAGGGACTCTCAGCGATAGGAGATATTAATTAAGGGGTTTATATTTTTCATGAACGAGGGCACGGTTTTCAGACGTGAGCAAGTTGTGGTCACGACAGCGAGAAGGGAGTTTTGCTGTCAGCTCAGATCTCCACGCTGGTGGCAATTTCTTTGCCGCTGCCGCCCCTCCAAATAGTCTCCAGTTAAGGAGGTGCTAAAAAGATGGTGATATGAAGGCAAAAATAAATAATTAGCTAATTGGGAATAGTTTTAAAAGCATGTTCATCGGGTCAGAACAAGAATCCCTGACCTACAGTACTTTGACCAAGCTGCTTCTGAGATTGCCAATGGCAGATAACAAGGTAAAAATCCATCCTTCACTAAGCGAGCTGTTTGTTAGGCGCTTTCCAAGGCACCTAACTTGTTATTTTTCCTCTTCACAAAACCCAGTTTTAAAAAACCAACCAACTAAACGAGTAGGACACTACCGTTGTGAAGCTGTTTATCCAAGGGGAGGGACGGCTATTTGCCTGAAGCCTGTGACCTTCTGTTTGCAACATCTGTAAATTCAGACATCACCAAAAGATGTTGCCACCTTCACAGAACTGTGGCACCCGGGTTTCACTGAGCTCTTGGTCTGATGAAAAAGTTTTTGTTCCTCATACTCAAAACTTAAACATTTTTCCGTGACAAAGTTCACTTTTGAAGTGAGCGGCTGGAGACTCTCCAATGGAAGCTGGTGCAGCTTCATCAATGTCAAGGGAAGGTCTCACCCTCTGCTTCAGTAGGCTGGAGAATGGGACATGAGAAGATTTCTGATTGAAAAATGTGGCTTCACTAGGAGGCTGGTAAACAAAACCTGTTTGTTCAGGTTTTATTATAGAACAGCACAGCCACATGAAAGATGCAGCACATCTTTGCTTTGTGCATTGATCTATCAGTTGAGAAAGGGTTCAGATGCGGCCAGGAGGAAGAGTACGTTTGTGTTCTCTTTCAAAGTGCGCTCTTGCCTTTGTTGTCCCAATTCACTATTCTTAGAGGCACTCAGGGCCCAGAACCTTTTCAAGCCACTTTTCTTATTTACTGTCATTTGCTGATAATCTCAGCTCTCCCACTCTCATTCACTCAGGTGCCTCCTGCTGCTGCTGCTATCCTTGTCAGCTACTGGAAAAAGAAAAAAAGTGAAAAAGCAGAGCACGCCACCCCCCAGACACATTATCCCCCATCCTTCACCCGTAGAGGCTGCCTTGCACATCATTAAATCCCTTCCTCTCCTGCTGCCAGTTACGCCTGCGGAGCTTTTGGTAGGTCCCCAGCTCCCCTGCTCCACATGGTACATCTTTCAAAATCGCTGTGATTCTTAACTGGGACAATAACTGTTTGTCTCTTTCATCTCTATTGTCTCAGGGCTTTCAATAACAACCTTTCCAACAGTTATTTATTGCTGCTAACAACACGCTACTCACTGGTCAGGTTCATCCTGCAAATGCAGGAAAGCACATTTTGGGAGCAGCTATTAGGGTAGCAGTGCAATTTTTCTTGAATTAATGTGAGTCGTGGGGCTTAACTCTGTCTTGCATACACTTATCCACCCCCCACCAGAATTTAAGAAGCATCAATCTCCAGAAGCACGGATCCTCTTCACAATCACCTCGCAGCTCAATTTTACTGGTGTGTTCTTTTTTTTTTTCCTTCCAAGTTGTATTTTTACAAACAACCAAATATCACCTTCTGCAGCAGAATATCACCTTACAGCAGAGGGCTACAAAGATAATGAGGGGCCTGGAGCATCTCCCTTACGAGGAGAGGCTGAGGGACTTCCGTCTTTTTAGTCTGGAGAAGAGAAGGCTGAGGGGGGATCTGATCAATGCTTATAAATACTTCAAGGGAGGGTGTCAAGAGGATGGGGCCGGTCTTTTTTCAGTGGTGCCCAGGGACAGGACAAGAGGAAATGGGCACAAACTTGGAACGTAAGAAGTTCCACCTAAACACGAGGAGGAAGTTCTTTCCTGTGAGGGTGGCAGAGCCCTGGCAGAGGCTGCCCAGGGAGGTGGTGGAGTCTCCTTCCCTGGAGACATTCAAACCCCACCTGGACACGTTCCTGTGGGACCTGCTTTGGCAGGGGGTTGGAGGAGATGATCTCCAGAGGTCCCTTCCAACCCCGTATCATTTTGGGATTCTGTGAGAACAGGGACGTGTGTCAGGGCCAGGACTCGCTGGGACACTGCTGGGCTTTGGGAAATACCAGTAGAGCTGCGGGATGGTTCTTCCTGTTACTGGTCCTCAGATCCTCCAGCATCTCCTCTGCTGCCTTTCTGCTCTACTTGAACTGCAATTCTGACTGTAGTAAACATTGGATTGAGTTTCACTCAGGCTTTTCTTCCCCGTATGGGCTTTAATTATATCACTTCATACGTAAATATTGTTTAATCTGACTTACGCGGGCCCCAGGATGCTTTGTTCAAATATTGACTACCTTCTTGGCAGACCACCAACGTTAATGCTGCGATTGATTTGCTCTCGCTGGAAAATAAAGCAGTAACTCTCCCCTTTCTTTTTTTTTTTTTTATTCCAATAACTTACCCCGCAGCTTCGATGTATATTAAATTGTCGTGTTTACTATAAGCACCCTGCTCCGTGCTGGGGGCCGGGCTGATTTTCCACTTTGCCGCTGCCTTGGCTACGAAAGCCCTTCCAGGCAATTGAAATAATTTTCTTACTCGTTTTCCAAGTGGTAGTTCTCGTCCAAAACACGCCGATAGCGCAGCGATGGGATGAAACACCGCCCCGGGCTCCTCTTGCTCTCGGCTCCCGTCGCATCCACCAGCCCGGGAACAACGAGAGGCTGTTTTTTCCCAAGAGCTTCCTCTCTAGAATTAATTACCTGCTCTTGAAGAAAAGGTGCTTGATGAGGAATGATAAAACCCAGCCACGTGTTCGTGGATGGGGGAGGTGCAGCATCTCGGCCCCTGCCACGCTGCGCTGCTTGGAATTTATAGCTGAAATTGTGTGGTTTTTAATAGATTACGGGTCTTAAATCAGATTGAGCGAATACCTGGGGGTAAAGCTCTGGGAAAACGAGACACTCGGGTCAGCTCAGAGTGTCTGCGAAGCCCCAGGCTTCTGAAGAACCCCAAAAGCAAGAGATTCACCAAAAAAAACTGGTGCTGCTGAACCCTGGAGCTGCTGGGAGGAACCTGCGGGTCTTCCCCGTTCCCACCAGATGGTGCTGGAACCTCAGAATCTAAACCCGAACTGCACGGGGGCTTTTCTAGGAGCGAGGAGTTTGATTCTTTCTTTTAGAGCTACTATAATGTTATATTTTTTTTTAATAGTCGGAAAGTGAAACGACAGCAAATCCTGCCATGTGCTCTGCCAATGGCGTTGGAAAAGGGAAGGCTTCAGCTTCCCCTTGTGCCGCCGCTTCTCTTGGAGGTTTTCACCCAGCGGGGATGTGACTTGGGTATTTTGGCTGTTTAATTGAGTCAGTCATCAGACGCGGGGGTTCCTCACGCATAGGGAAGGATCTTTTCGGATGAGAGAGCGGGGCAGTTGAAAACAAGAAGTACCCAGAGCTTTCTTGGTGAGCCCAGGCTGCTCCTCTCTTCCAGACCTGAACAAAGCCTGCGGGAACGCCATGGACGCGCACGAGGCGGCGCAGATGCATCAGAACTTCTCCCAGCAGCTCCTGCAGGACCACATCGAGGCGTGCAGTCTGCCAGAACACAACCTCATCACGGTAAGAATCCTCCCCCTGCAGTTAGGGAGAGTTTTTGAGGCAAAACAAAGGTGCTTTGCTTTCCTTTCCTGTTCCTTCTGCTGAGCACGCTTCTCAGCGAGTTGCCAAAATTCGATCTAGTTCCCTGTATTTAAACATGACTGGTAACAGGGAAAGGAAGTGAGCGTGACTCGCTTTATAAAAGTTAATTAATTAATTAATTATATTTGGTGGGTATGGTCTGTCTTAGAAGTATTTTCTCGGTACACCAGAATTTATGTGTTTTAAATGGGTTTTTGTAGGAGGAGCCACTTCATTGTGGTGACAACCATTACTTTTGGAAGAACCTTACGGTGTTCTCAAGTTTTAATGTTTAGGTCCTGCCTTGTTCTGGGGAATGCATAGTTATACACTGCTAAAAGTACAGTTTCTATCAATACTTTAGCTTTCCTAAGGTTTTTTTTCCACTTATCTATAACTCTGAGTTGCCAGTTAATACACCATTTGAGGTCCGTGGAGCCATTGCCTTAAGGTGCAACTTTTCTTTGGACTTCAAATATCGATGTCCCTCTTGTCAGAAATATTTTTAACGCTGTTTTAAAACTACAGACTGGTTTCCGAGCTGCAACTCGAGATAATTTAATGTTCTGGACAGAAAATGTCCAAATGGGAATGGGAGATGTGAGGAAATTAAGATTTTTATTTTTTTTTTCCCCAACAATCCCTTTTGGGGAGCAGAAAAGAGGGGAAAAAGGCCGATGGGAAGGTGTTATTTCCTGCCTTTACTCGCAAAGGGATCCTGAGATTTGGGTGAATGGAAATGTTTGCCGTGGGCCAGCGCTCCCCCCAGCCCTGTCTCTGCTCTCCCTGGCTTTTGTGTAACCTGTGGTGGATTAAAAATCTGGAGGGGGAAGAGGATTAAGAAACAGATATTCAATTTGCCCATTTTAGAAGATTTTAATTAAAGAGGAAAATACTTGAGTAGTGAGAAGGCTGAGAACCAGGGGCTGTACTTGCTCTGGGAAGGCTGGAGCTGAAGCCTTTAATGGGCTCGGACCCATCTAAAGTCAGGGCTTGTGCGAGTTGTGGTTTTCCCTGTTGGGAGGGTGGGAGGTTTCCCTGTGAGAGCAGGAAATGCTTTCCCTGGATTCCCGTTCTCCCGGAGCCGGGTCTGGAACGCCAGGCACACGTATTCCAAAGATACTCAAGGGCCGGGAGCTCCGAGCGCGTGAACCGGAGTCAAACCTGATACGCAACTTCTTGAGAGAATTAAAAAGATTTCGTCAGGAGGAAGCGAACGTCTGGAGGGCGAGCTCCTTCCTCCGGCCTCGCCGCCGTTCCTCTTCCTCCCCTCCCCGGCGGCGGCTGTGGGATTTTCATGCTGTTTGTTATCTTTCAGTGGACAGATGGACCACCTCCTGTACAGTTCCAGGCACAGAACGGACCCACCACCAGCCTGGCCAGTCTCCTGTGAAACAGAATTAACTATCAGGACAGTGTGTTTAAAAAAAGAAAGAAAGAAAAAAAAAAAAAAGAGAGAAATGCCAAAAAAAGGAGAAAAAAAAAAATCCATGCAAAAATCTTTTCTTCAAAGAAAAGGCAGCAAATTCCTCTTCTAGTGAGGGCCTTGTAGGAAACAGATTGCAGAGAGACAACGTACATTTCATAGACTTGCAAAGAAGTGAGAAGGGCATTTTAAGCTGCTTTTACATGTGTGTGAATATACAGCTAGTGTGTATATACCTGCTGGTTTTAATCTGCTTTCCTATTGCTGAGAATTAAGGTTTAGTCCAAAGGACGCTTGTTCCTTAAATTCTTAGATACCTACTTTTTAAAAACTGTCGCAGGAACCGAAGAGGACTCGCGCAGTTCTGAACACCAATTGGATTCCAAACAACTTCAACCTTCCCCCAAGTACCATTCCAGCCCAGTTTTCACGTTTCCCGTGCCCTTCCGCTCCCGGGAATAATTGGATTAAATCATTATTTGTTTGTAGGGTGCCCTAAAGTTCTAAATTTAGCTCCTGAGGTAGTATTCTTCTTGTATGGTCGGTGCTGGCGCAGCCCCGTGGTGCAGGTAAGGATGAGATGGGGGAGGTTTGAGTTCCGAGGGGCTGGGTCTTCACAGCCGGGGGGGTGTTTGTGTCCTCGGGGGGTCCCCTCCAGGCAGAGGGGCAGGTTCCGTGTCCCTGATCCCCGAGCGTGTGACAACGTGTCACCGCTTCGTCCCCGTGAGGGTCTTCCTTCCATCTCCCGTCCCGCACGGGGGGGGGGAGGCAGAACCACAGCTCTCTCCAGCTCCGCCGCTTTCATTTTAGGGAAAGGGGGAAATTCCTCGTCCTCCTTTATAATCCCTCCGTGGCCCAAAAAAACCGGGAAAAGGGCGTTTTGCATCTCTCCTGCAGCCTCGCCAAGGGAAGGCAGCGTCTGTGCCTTAAACGATTTTTACAAATGATTGAAGTCAGAGTGAATCCAGGTGGTTAAAACCCAGGTTCGACATAAGCCAGAGGCTTATGATAAAAACTAAAACTCTAGTCTTGCCCTTGGCAAACGAAAAACTTCACGTTTCCAAACTTTTCTGTGTTAGTTTTCCTGTTCCGGCTCAGTTTTTTTTGCTCTTTTTTTTGAACTCTTGGGCCGTGAGTTCTCCCCGTGTTTGCCTGTGCCTCTCGGAACGGGGAGGGGAGACGAACCCCAAAGTTTGTTCCGCACAAACCAGTTCCAGGAGTCGTTCATTCCGTGGAGCATCAGCAGCTTTATAGCGAGGATCCGTGCCCTGTAAAGCTTTATTCACGGGGTTGAATAAAGGTGTTTTTCCTCTCTGGGTAGCTCTGCATATTTATCTCCCAGCTTAAAAAGGGGGAGGGGAAAAAGGAATCCGTTAGAAAAATGAACTTGTGTAGGGCTTTCTGCCATCGCTTCTTTTTCTGAGGGAGGGGGAGAATATTTTAGAGGGAATATTTGTCCCCCTTTAAACCTCTAGAGCGTTTGTCGCAGAAGGAAAACTGGGAAATGTGTCTCTAATGGCCATTCTTTTCCAGTTTGTCCCTTGTCTGGCAACAGCTCACGGAGACTCTTGGCTGTTTCTAATTCAAACGCCTCGATTTTTACCACTGAGTGATATTAAGGGGATAAATGCTTGTCCAGTTACCAAAATAGGATTTTATCTTTTCTCTACTGGCCGCACGACGCTGATTTAGACCCTGCTTTCCCAATAGAAGAGTAAATTTTAGGCCTCATTAGGTCTCCTGCAGGGAAAACACGGCCCCGATATCGCTACAGGGAGAGAGGCTTCTTGGTGGGTTTGCAAGGAAAGAATTCGGTGCTGTTCAAAGTCTCCCTTAAAAAAAAATTAGGAAGTTTGTGGGCAGGGGGTGTCTGGAGGTACCAAGAACAGGGAGAACAGAACAACTCCAGCGGCTCAGCGGCTCCCGCGTGCTCGGATTTTGATCGGGAACGATGAGGTAGATCCTGCCGTGGGAATATCGATACCCAATGGACTATTTTTTTCCCCATTTTTTTTGGGGGGTGTGTGTAGGAGGCAGAATCTCTCTCTCTCTGGCTGTTCCCTCCCTAAGTCACCGAGTTGCAAGAACTCGGTACCTGATTTTAAGGACCCAAGTGCAATGGCCACCATCCTGAGGGTGCTTTTTTAGCACCTGGGGAATGATTTTTAACTGAAAAAGATGGACTTTAAAGTCTGCTGGAGCCCTGGTCAGATAACCCAGGCATTCTCTTTTTTTGGTCTTTTTTTTTTCTACCCAATCTGAGGCTGTTCTTTAACTGATTCCGTGCCCGTGGCAACTGTAATAAATGGCTTTAAATGCTGGGCAAAAAAAGCGCCGCTTCTATCAGGCGATGTTAAAAAAAAATAATATAATAAATCCCAACTCTGGAGAGCTGTGGTTTGGGCTGAATTTAAGAAAAAGCGTTTTGCAGGAAGAGAGGTGTCCACCAGCACCCGTTCCTCTCCTGACTTTATGGGGGACCCGCGGGGCTGGAGGTTTGTGATACAGGGAGCGATTCCCAGTGGGAATTTTTTGGCTTGTGCGTGGAAGAGGCTGCTTTGGAGCTCAGATCTCTTGCCTCGGTTCTCGGGAGGGAAGGAAGTACTCGAGGGAAAGGCCTCCTGCTCGTTCCTGGCCTCAGCGTGCGCGGGTTTTAGGAGGAACCGTTGGATAAATGTGGCGGCTGAACTTGTTCCTTCCGGGATTTCCCCGTCCCCAAGAAGCAGCTTCACCTGGGCTTGTCCTCGGTGTGGAGCAGCCCCGTGGCCTTCAGAACTCTGCTCCCTTCCCAGAGTCCTCTTCCCCTCCCAGCGTTGTGGGGGGGGGGGGGGGGGGGGGGGGGGGGGGGGGGGGGGGGGGGGGGGGGGGG
>JAOXJK010000012.1:22375939-22402985 GCA_025774025.1 Xenus cinereus | reverse complement strand
GAGTGATGTGCTCTGGGCAACCCTGCTTTGGCAGGGGAGTTGGACTGGATGATCTCTAGAAGGTCCCTTCCAACTCCGACAACTCCGTGATTCCGTAAAATGTGTGCTATCTCCGAGACGTAGGTGGGTGTGAAAGAGTGTGCGAAGGGAGGCCTTTCTTCAGGTTAGGAAAACGACAAACCTGTTCTGTGACATTCTCTCATCCTCTGGTGACCTGCACATGGCACAGGGAGTGTTATACCTCTACCTGAAGCAAAAACAAAGCCCCAGAACCATCTAAAACTCTGCAGTTGTTGGGTGGGGTTGGAGCGGACAAGCAGGTGCATACCAATGCAAAATTACCTTGGGTTGTGTCCCTCTCCTGTTTCGTAAGCGTTAAGCAGGTTTTTGGGGTAGGAAACTTCCAAGGAAAAGGGAAGAAGAGTGGGAAATGGAGATTCAGAAGCGGGTGATTTTCCCTGAAGCAGCCCAGTGGTTGCTCTCTGGCTGATAATTTTTGGCAGAGATGTTAAAAGCGGAGTATCTGCTGACTGTCAGGGCCAGCGCCGTCGGTCACCTGCGGACAGGTTAATGCTTCAGGGAGCTGGCCAGACTCCAGGGAATAACTCACCCAAATAAAGATATCACTGCTCTTTCCTTGGAACAAGATGTCTCTTGCTCCTTCTTTGCGGTATGGGGAAAAGTGAGAAGACTCTACGCAGCTTGGGGTCGTTCAGATCCAGACCAAAATTCCATGTCCCTGATTGGAAAAAAAAAAAAACCAAACCAAACGAACAAACCCCAACAAACCAAACAACCCCCGTGGCTCAAATCTAGCAACCTTGAAATTAAAAGTGACCCAGATTGATGTATCTCTGCTTTTTTTTTTTTTTTTTAAGAACAGGATGAGCTGAACAGGCTGAAAAAATGTAGTGAGTAATAAGTGTAAACTCAAGCCTTTGGTATGCAGCCTAATCCGGCACAGCACCCAACTTGCCTGACTAATCCCCTTTGTGTCGGCGTGATGGGGTTTGTTGGGAGCGATGATATATCTTTTTCGGAGACAAAGTGGTTCGGTTGGCTATCTGGGTAGTAAGGTTAGATGAGCTTTCAGGCGCACAAGCCCTTCTGCTGGCCACCTGAAAGCCTAAAAGAAGGCATGACCTTTGCTTTCAGCCGACTCGTGGAAGAGGCCAGGGGCTCAAAGTTTGCTGGCTGTCTCCATCTTTTTTGCTCGGTCTAATGAAGGATTTACTCTACCCCGTCTACCTGAAGTTTAGAGGCCACTGTATCCACCCAAGAGTATAATGACCTCTTTCTTTGGGGAGGGTATCCTGTGTTAGCCGCAAATATAGCAGAGATCTGAGGAGTTTAGGTTTTGGGGTACACAGCTTTGCTTTAGTGGTCATTGATGATCAGCATTGCCTTGAAGTCAGAGCCTCTCCAATTTGAGTAACCCAAAGGAGATGCCTAAATTCAGTAACCACTGTCAAAAAGCACAGGTTTTGAAGCTAATTCTAATAAATTAAAGCACAATACCTTAGTTAAGCTGCTCTCCTTCTGTGCTGTTTGCCTTCAATGAAGGGGACGAAGAAATGAAGTTGCTTGGTGGCTTGCCGATGTTGCGGGTTTGAAGTGATAATGTCAGATAGCTACCAAATGCTTTACAACAATAACAAAATCTAACCACCGAGTAAAGGAACCGGAATACTCAAACTGGGGCTGAAAAAAAAAAATAAAAATAATGAAAACCACCCTCTCTCATGAATAGTTTTGGTCCTCATTATAGATTAGTAGTTTTGTGAGATGATGTAGAAATGTTCCTTATTATCACAGCTTTATTGCCTACCTCTGTACATCTGTTCCAAAATTCATTTCAAAATGGCCAGACATTTCAATAATCCAGTGTGGCTTGGAATTTTCATATTGTTTCTGGTGCATTAAAATCTGGATGGAAAGCTGGTACTTTTAAATTTACAATTGCACAGACCGTACAACATCTGGGTAGCTTTGCTCTATTGCTTTCCCTGTTCCTTTAAATTTAGGCTGAAGTTATGATGTGCATGAAAGGCTAAAGACCTTGTGTGTGGCAGGTGTTATTTCAAGCTGACAAAAATTCAGTAATATGTTCATTTTACTTTGATACGGCCTTTTACAAAATACATAAAGCTCTACTTCAAACCTTGGCAAAATAGTTTTCTTTTAAAAAAGGGCAAATGGAGGATCTTCTGGGCTAGGAGAAATTACCAATCAACTTGAATATGTGTGTGTGTATTTATATAAAAACATATCCATGGAATTGTTTCCTAAAAAGTTATTTATTATTCCTTTAAATTAATGCTTCCTCCCTTCTCTGTTGAGATGTACTGATGTACTTTCTGGAGGATTGGTGAAGTGGGTTGGGTTTTTTTTGTTTCGGAGAATGGTAGCACTAAGGCAAACTGCAGGTTTTTAAGTTAAATAGATTCCTTAGGATGCCTTGTGTGAGTAATTACTCGTTACTGCCAGTCAAACAGGCATGCTTTGACTTAAACTGACCTGTATAGAGGAATCTTGGGCAGAGGGAAACCTCCTCCTTCCACTGGTCCCCACTGAGAGCTTTGCTGCTTTATACGAGCTAAGGTATAGTTGCTATAAGCCTCTTCTGTCCCAACACATCCATAGCATCCTAAATACAGCCTGTATTAGAAGCCCTCTTTAGTCTGGAGGCTTGGTATGGGTTCTATTAAAAAAAAAAAGCCAAAAAACCCCCTCAACCCATAAATATGAGGAAAAACCCCCGAATATTGTACTCGTCTTCCCTGTGTCTGGTTGAGCGTAAATCTTTGGGAGAAAACTCTGTTTCTCTCAAATCCTGCGCCCCTCAATCTGCTTAATGAATTGGTGGGGTTTTCTGTGTTGTCGTTTGTGTTTAGCAAGAGAAAAAGGGATTTTGGGGAAAGCTGTGCTTGCGTGTCTGGAAGTGTGTGTAACTGAATCCCAACTAATTTAGTTCACTCCTAAGTCCTCCGGAGTCCCTGTAACCTCCATTGTGAAGACATATCGGAGGGTACTTCTGGATTAAATACTTATTAAATTGTGATCCCAGTTGTGTTTGGCGTCGCTTTCTGAGGCGGGTATAGCGCTGTTTTGCCAGAACAGGTCCAATCAAACTGAATTTTCAACCTGACCTTCTCCTCACCCCCGAGAACTTCCTGGTTCCTCGGTCAGAGAGGGAGATTTATGAGCAAGAACAAAGCGTGGTGTGTCCATCCCAGCAGCGAGGGAAACCAGAAAAGTTATTAAGAGAGAAGGGAGGGGTAGAAAAGAGAGAGAACGAGAAGGAAGGAAGGCTGAAAGCAAGTCCTGGTTTCAGACAGAAGCACCTCAGCTTCTAGTCTGCTGTAATTACCCAGCCACTGAAGAAACAAAACATTGAAAAATCAATTTGATTAAAAAAAAAAATAAAATCCAATGTTTTAAACAATTTGAAGAGCTCGCATAATTTTAAATCTCTCTACAACATACGTGTTCAGAGCCCTGATCACCTTCAGAGTGAAGTGCTCCGATAATTTAAATTGTTCTGCACAGAAAAGGCTCCAAACCCCCATTCCACTTCCAAATGGAAGCAATCTTGAAAAATGTGAAGTGCACCAATAATTTAAATAGTGCTCTCTGTCCAACCCTGCCTGTACTTCCAGGAAGTTCCTACAACGCAAAATTTCAGTCTTTAAGTTGAAAGAATTTCTGCTTATAATCTGGGAAGATGATTTTTGTCTACTGTGTTAAAAAGTTGGGTTTTTTTTTTTAAGCTAAAACCAAGAAGAGTTGTCTCAGGTTCTCGGTTACTGAAATTACGGACCTTTGCCCATTAAAAATGTTTGCATTTGTTCCTGTATTTAGTCCAGCCCAAAAGAACAAATTGATGAGTAGGGGTGTTATAATTTCCTAACTTACAGCTCTGTGCAGAAAGTGATTTTTACATTGAATTGTAATTTCATCCACAAGGGCTTTAGACCTTATATAATTAAAATACCTCAATCCTTTTCAAATTAGAAAAGCAAATTGTTACATATCATAAGTAGGTGCTTTTCACTCTAATGACAGTCACTTAGATGATTTATGACATACATTATTTTATATCAAAGTACAATGAAATAGGCATTACCAAAGGTAATCTCAGTAATGTCTGAAAAGGGATCTCAAACCTCAGCGCAACAATGAATGCAGTATTTAAAATGCAAAACCCAAAGACATTATTATGGTTTTGATTTCTTATGCCACAGCTTCTCCTGATCTGTTATATTAGTACAGCAGTACAAAGGGTGTTTTGGATGTATTTTGCTAAGATAACAGACGGGAAAAATGAAATATAAAGTCAGATTTTTATGCAGAAATTGTTATCCAAGGGATGATAAAGTAAAACTGCATAATCGCAGGGAAAAACAATTGATGATGTACAAACTGAAATATATTGAGCTCATGGAATATGCTCATTTCCAGCTTTTAAGCCCTTGCATTATTAAAATGCATAATAAAATAAAATGCTTGGATAATGTATAAACAAATCAGACTAAAGTAGCTTCTTGAATATGATTATTCTCATATTTCTGTATTCTAGATGAAGATTATCCCTTCTCTCCCCCTCACCCCTACCGCAGCGACTTATTCCAGAGTGGTGGAAGTCAACGGTGAGGGTCCCAATGTCCTCAGTGTCCTTTGTGGTAGGCAAACCCTTCCCTGACACGCTGCATCAGACCGGGGACAAATGGCCATAAATGGGAACAAATGGCTGGACACTGGCCATCAGTACGTTTAGTCTGGAGATGAGGAAAAAAAGTGGCTGACCAGCCGAAGGGGGAGACAGGAGCAGCCTTCCTGCAGGAATAATTGGAATTTAAAGGCTAAAAATAAGAAGGCTGGCTTGATTTTAAGTGAGAGGCTGAGATTTGGAGGTGGTTACTTGTGGTGCTACAGGACCTCTAAGACGTGGCTTATGGCGTCCATCCTGCAGCATCAGCCACCTCCTGTTTTCCAGCCTGTGCTTGCTGGGGAATAGCCACTTCCTATCCCTGTGCAGTATCATGGAGAAACGTAGTCCTGGGTGAAAACCTCTGTGGTGGAGTTCAATACTAGTATGTGAGGTTATTGGCCTTGTGTGCTAAGTGGGGAGGTCTTGGTGTGCAAGGGTTCAGGTCATAAATCATAGAATGGTTTGGGTTGGAAGGGACCTTGAAGACCAAGTCCCAACCCCCCTGCCCTGGGCAGGGACACCTCCCACCAGACCAAGTTGCTCAACGCCCCCTCCAACCTGGCCTTGAACCCCTCCAGGGATGGGGCAGCCACAGCTTCTCTGGGCAACCTGGGCCAGGCTCTCACCACCCTCACACAAAGAATTTCTTCCCCAGATATCATCTCAATCTCCCCTCTTTTAGTTTAAAACCATTACCCCTTGTCCTATGGCTCCCCTCCCTGATCCAGAGTCCCTCCCCATCTCTCCTGGAGCCCCTTTAGGAGCTGGAAGGGGCTCTGAGGTCTCCCTGGAGCCTTTTACCACGATGTCAGGACACCTTTCAGCCCCAAGGACCACGGGATCTGGGACCACCAGACCTCAGCGCCGCTTTCCCCTCAATCTGCAGATCCTCTCGCTGCCTCCACGGATGTCGTTGTGCTACTCTGGCAAGAAGAGGAGATGGAGAGAAGGCGGCCTGTTTTCAGGCTTCCCCACCCCAAATCAGCAGTGGGTGGGAGGCGCAGGTAACGCTGCTAAAGAGGAGGGGAGGGCAGAGGCACGGGACGGGTTATCCACGGACAAGGCAAGCACAAGGAATACAGCCACCTACTCTTTTGGCATCACCTGGTGCTACACACGTTTGAGAACTGGAAAACTGGAATAGCAGTGTGAGACTGGAGAGCGGTGCAGGAATCCTGTGCCCCAGCAGCAAAGGTAGAGTCCTGCTGGAGACTTGTGCCGTGCCAGCTCTAATCTCAAGTCAGACAGGTCCAAATTCGTCCCTGAAATAACACCTTTAACTTCTACCACAGCTTAATTGGGTCCTGGGCTTCTACAAAGCTGCTCAGTGGGTTTGATTTAATTTCCACCTGATTTCTCTGGAGTCCATCAACTGCCTCGGTGTGGCCATGAGTGGTCCTGGAAGCGGTTTTGGGATAAAATGACCCATCGTCTCACTGGCACGAGAAATACTGAATTAGCTAACGCCGTGATCAGAATCAGTCCTCTTTTAATGCGCTACTTTCAGGAGCAAGAAGTTAAGCACGGAGAGCAAGGCAAGTGGTGAGCCAGGCCCCAGAGAGACCTCAGTTTATCCACGGGAAGGGGACAACGGCGCTTTATGAGTGAATTTGGGATGCTCAGGGGTAAAACACATGTGAAATACTGCACCCACTCTCTGACAGCTGGGCTTTCTCAGTTGGGATCGAGTCATCAGCCAGAGACGCTTCCTATTCTCTCCCAGCCACAAGGATAACTGTTCCCCTGGACAAAGGGACCTTCTGTCCCCGGCACCAGACCCTATGGCTCTCACAGTGACAAATTCTCCCTGCCCTGTTTGCAGGTGGCCTTGGAGACAGAGGGGATGGAGAGCAAACCAGCTCAGCGAGGGGCTCCCAGTAAGAATGACTGGGAGGTTAATTTTAGTGAGGTCTTAAAATGTCAGGAATTGCAATCCTGATTCCTTGAAGCTCGAGGATTTAACCACCCTGAGCGGTGACGTCCCCTCTCTGCTCCGTGCAGCCTCCTGGCTGTTTCATCCAGTTATTTCAAACCCTTCTCTGATGTTAAAGCTTTTGAGACAACTTCACTCAGCTCCTTAACACTCTCAAGCAAAGTCTCCTCTCTCTTTTCAGCTCTCAGTTCCTCTGCCACCAATCTCGCCTTTTCCCTAGAATGCACTTTAAAAGAGTATTCTTAACGTTTGCCATCACTTCACCCTGTCTGAGAAATATTATATTTCCAATTATTCTACCCTGCATAATGCGCTGAACTTACTCCGTTTCCTTTACCCAGAATTATCTAATGAATTTTGATTTTTTTAAAAAAAACCTCCCCTGAATCCCTTCTGAATTTTATTTCCCTCTCTCTCCATTTAGATGAATGAATTTTTCCTCTGCTCGGTTCTTGTTCTATAACGAGATATTCTTGCCTGATTTTCTGATGTCATCCATCCATCCATCCCTCCATCCCAAAATTGTTAAAAAGCATCCTCTTCTGACTGTCAATCCCCAAATGCTCCTACGCATCAGAGACTGATGTAAACCCTCATCCTAGAGGATTTACAGGAAAAACTGGGACGGCAGGTGCACATCGAGCACATTGTGTCACTTTTGGGTACTTCCATGGTCATCCCTGTGACTCGCACCCTGGTTGTAATTTGGTTCCTCCTAACACGACCCTCCCTGCCCAGGGGCAGGCCGAGAAACAGTGGCAGTGGTGAAAGAGGAAGAGGGGGAAGAGGAAGGAAATTCAGGTTGCACAAGGAGAATGGATGGAAAGGGCCAAACACACGGTGATACGTGGCTGGGGACAGTGACATCTGAAACAGAGGGGGTGGGCGACAGGAGAGCGGTCCGCAGGGTGGCTGTGGGGGACTGGAGGGGGCTGTCCCGTCCCTGCAGGATGGGCTGAGCAGTGGTGCAGCCACAATCCAGGCTCTTGAGACCCCTTGGGGCTTGGTTTTCAGGGTCAGGAGCTGGAATTCCACCGTTTGACACCTCCACAGGCTCCAGAAGGCACTCAGGTGGATCTTCCCAACCTTGCTGCTGCCCTCCTGCCTCCCCACAGCCGCCCTCTGCCCTGCTCCGAGAGGCGAGTCATGCTGGTCACCACCAGCCAGGGACCAGTAACTACTCACCAGAGACGGCTCCAGTTCCCGGGAACCCGCTGAGAAATCCTGCTCCTGGAGTCACGGCCGAGCCACGTGCCGCTGAGCCACTGCCCTGCTCCGCCGTGGAGGTGGACGCACTTCACACGGTGACAGCCACACATCTTTCATGGTAAAAATGAGGTTTACAAGAGGGAAGTAAGTTATTTTGTAATGAACTCAAGGTGCCCGAACCCGAGATGAGGAGGAGCACTTGGCAACCAGCAGCCTGCTGGCTCGGCAGGCTCCCTCCTTTAAACCTTCTATGGGCTTTTCATCCCGCAGACCCTCAGCCAAACAGCAGGTCCTGGAAACAATCCCACCCTCTCTCCCCAGCAGGGTATTGCCGGTGGGTTTGCAAACTTTATGCAAGTAGCCTCCTTTACTACAACGCTACAATCGCTAACGAACACAGGACAGAACCCTTCGTTTCGCAGGGGAGGCTCCTCTCTAGGGCGGCATTAAGATTTCTTCCCCTTTCTCACCTACAAGAAAATCAGAAAGCTAATCACTCTTTAAAAAGAAATATCAATCAGAAGAGCTTTCTTGAGCCCCCCTGTGCCTGTTACAGACACAGCTTTCCAGATCTTACACGTTCTTTGGCATTTATGCTTTTTCTAGCCACTGGTGCTAGAAACATATTCAAGAGAAACCGCTGAATTCTTCCCGTTCTGAGGCTGGGTCCTGGCATGAAAACACAGGGAGCGCTGCCATCGCGCCCGTGGCATCGGCAACGAGGGATAAAGGCAGCCACCCACCACCCCACGCTCACACAAAATTCCTTTTGCTTTTTAGAGGAGCCTCCTATTAACGAGCGGCTCCTGCTCCGCATCCCTGCACAGAAGCCCATGGGGGTGAGAACCCTGACTTCAGGCACGAAGTAGCAACGCTCAAGTGTCCATTCCAGAAGCTCCAGATTTTAAGGCCCAGAGAAATCCTCTCTTGCGCGGCACAAGCCACAAAATTCTCCCCATGAATTCCTGCATCTGAGCCCGAAGCACCTGCACGGTCACATCTTCTCACGGCATCAGGGTCGCCCACTTATTCTGATGGTTACCCATCCCTTTACCATTACCAAACATTTTAACACCAAATTGCCATGGGATGCTACTCTACATTGGCCTGCTCCGCTGAAGACCCATCAAGTTCCACGTTTACACCAGTGAAAAGTAACTCACTTCAATCATCTTAAGTATTAACCTTAATTTTCCTCTCGCGTGGGCCTCTGATGCTTTTTCAAACAAAATGGATACTATAAGGGTTTTTGGTTTGTTCAGGTTTTTTTTTTGTTTTTTTTTTTTTTATAGAAACACTTTATTGCTGCAGTCAATAACCCTGTGTATCACACACAAATAACCAATTACAGTTTAAGAAACTAAAAATAATTCTTCAAGTGGTAATACTGAGAAAAATGAACATACATGAAAGGATACAAAACTATACATTTAAGTTACTAGAAATTTGCTAACTAAAAAAGTTCTGCAGAAGTGTGAAGTGTCCTGTATAAACTATACAACACATGCCAGTGTAAAGTCGTTTAACGTTACACAATTACCTATCTACAAATGTTTTACCTAAACACAAGATCAGCTGCAATTTTTTTTTTTTAAACAGTTACCTTCTATACAGAGACAAGTGCTTTCGGTACTCCATCAGAATATACAGACACTGCAATATCTCAAAACTAAAAAGATAATCACAAAAGAAAAGGTCCCGCTTCGAAGTTTTCTTTGCGTGTCTAATGAAAATCCAACCAGCGATATCCTTGCTTTTGTATTTGCCCTGTTTCACCCATATTTGAGATGATTCCAAGCCAGGGTCACCAACCTCCTCTCCGTCGCTGGCCGTGATCTCCGACAGCCGACTGACACCCCAAATCTGTCTCTTCACACAGCTCAGCTCCAGCAGAAATTTGGAGCCAGGTCCCCCTTTGGCACAGATACTGACCCAGCCACAGACAGGGCAGAAGCAACGTGGCCGTGTCCATGGACCACCAGTGGCATCCCCCTTCCTTCCAGCACCTCCACAAGTGGGACTGATGCCCTGGCTGGTACAGGGGGATGGCAGAAGGGGGCTTGGACAGGGAGTCACTCTTGCTTCCCAGGATTTCCCAGGCCCAGCACTTCTCTAACCCCTCGTGGACCCGGCGTAACCTCCCTTGAATCCCTCTGGCTGAAGCAAAGCCCACCTAGATGACCTTCAACCAGAGGAAGCTGTTCCCAGGTCTGGCCATCTCTTCAGACAACAGGGCAAGACCTTAAACGCCACCCCTGCTCCCAAAATACAGGGTTTTCAGTTGAAGAAAGTCCTGAGAATTCGTAGGAATTTAACATCTCGTGATCTCTGAAAGGGGAGCAACCTCCTGGATATTAGAAATACAGGCAGCACCTGCCTCTAGTTCTAATAGAATGCGTGTTCGTGACCTGGCAGACAGAAAAAATATGACATGGCAGGGAAATTTCCTTGGCACAGCCGGTGTTTTTTTGGACAGGATTTATTTAAGCCAGTAGACTGGGAGTCTGGTCAGATGTCTGGAGCATGGGGCATATCAGCAAAGGCTCTGGCAATCTCGGGACAGGGTCGTAGTAGATGGTATTAAACCTATATTTCCCCCCTTAAATTAAATTCTGGTCTCGGTAACGTCCCAGGTAACCCAAACTAACTTTGGCCAAGGAACAAGGACTAAAACCAATAAAATTCTGACTTGTATTTCAATCATTTCAAAAGGGGCCAGGAGGAAGTGTTGGAAAGCCTGACCTGACGGGGTGGTTCTTCCCCTTGCTGATGGGAAGGACGGAGTTCACCTGAGCTACAGCATCAGTGCCTCGCAGCTGGAAGCTGAAAACCAAGTCAACAGAATCTCCTCGAGGAGAAAGAAGGAAAAAGCACCATTCAGCCTTCTCACACCGTTTGATGGCACCACGGGGAAGCAGAGAGCTGCAGCTCCAGAAGGCCACCGTTACCACCGAGCAAGGATCAGCATGAGAAGCGTGACCAGCATCAACGGACACCCCTGACAGACAGATCTCTCCTGTCTGGAGAGATCCCTCCTGGGATCTCCCTTCCTGCAATGAGCCCTCCTAAGCAGTATAAAGACTTTAAATACTAGGCCTTAACTTCCATTCAGAAAGGACCTGCTGGGAGAGGGAACGGTTAGCAGCAACACCGGCCAGAACAGTTTCATCCGCAAATATTTCTCCCCAGGTGATTTCCCTGGAGATGATTTTTCTTCCCAAGTTAAGATACGCGGGTGCACAGCAAAAAACCCTCAGTATCCTGAATACACTGACCACTCCCCGGCCTGTGCCACACGGAGCTTCCAGAACACCAAAAGATCTCACCACGTTTCACCCAGAACCACCTGTGACAGCCACGGAACCAGCACCAGCGCATTAGAGAGTGCCGTATCCGTCACAACATCGGTCCCTCTCAGGGGCGAGCTGGAGAACGCCCAGGCTTCATGCCAGAACTTGGCCAGTTTGTGTTTCCCTCGCTGGCCACAGATGGGATGAGAAGGTGCCCGGCATCAGTCGGCAGCTGGTTCTGTGCATCTCGCAGACGTGTAGAGCCTCGTGCTCTCGGGCGTTTCAGAAGAACATCACAAAAGTGTGCAAGACCTGATATTTAACCCACCTGAGTTTATCCAGTAAATCTTTTCACAGAACAAAACAGAAAACAAAACAAGACAGTGTATTATCTGGGTTCTCCCAACAGAAGAGGATCGCCCACGGCAGAGTTTAGGAAAAGGGCCCCGGTAATTGCACTTTAAATTATGGTGGGCAACAAACTCTACCTGCGGATGGTCACCGAGACCAGCAGAGTGTGCGGGGTCCGTCTGCCCGAGCGTGGGGACATCCTGACACCTAGCACGGTACACAAACCCACGCCAGTGCACTTCGCCTAGAGGTCTGGCTATTTTCAAACATCTCAAGAAGAAGGTACCGTGCTGTTCGTGAAGATCACAGCCGCTGAGCTTCCAGCATGAGGTCCCGCAGAGGCACGCACAGGCTTCTCCTCTGACAGGTCTCAGAAACCAAGGCTGTGTGTTCTCTTACCATAGTCCCTTCTCTGCCTTCTTTTAAAAGATTAATTTAAAAATAAATTAATATTACATTTTAAGAAAAAAAAAAAAAAATCACCCATCTCTTACTGTTATTCTTTGGGAAGCCTTAAAGCAACTTCTTTTATTATGACAAAAACTTGCTCGATGAAAGTTGTACTCGAAAAAGACTAAGTAAAACCTGAACCAGAGCTGGGGATTTAGTTCAGTATCTTGACACATAAACTTTTACCAAACTAAGGAGCCCAGGCAACTCCTGCTAAGACCAACCAGGAGATTATTATTGACTTTACGGTGATTTAGAGAGGGCTCAGGTAGAGAAAGTGGCTTTTCAAGCGCAGAGGCCTCATGTGCTGACTTTTGGTGGGGCTTCGTTTCCGCTCCGGTCGCATCAAGGCTTTGGTTAAACGAGGGCTTGGAGCTGGATGGGGGAGCTCAGGGACGCAGGTCGGTCGAGCAAATTAACTGCAGACACTCCAGGCTTTGGCAAAACTCTGTCTAAAAGCCCCACAAACAAGTTTTAAAGCTGCCCCTCTCTTTTCTTTGAGGCTGATGGATTAAAAAGCCAGTCCCGAATTCGAAAACACAGGCAAAACAATTCTCTGAGCACCTAACGCATCACACCAGGACCAAAACCAGGCAGGAATTTCAAAACTCATCCACTTAACACAACATTTACTTCCTAGACCTCGAGGTCAGTATCTCCTCTGACAACATCAAATTCTTGGTTAATTCACACATGACACAGCGCTAATGAAGGAAAACCAATTTCAGCTGTATTGACTAAGGATCTTTCTCATTTTTTTTTTCCATAACAGTTCACAATTTTACCGATATAGCAACAAACCCTTTTGCCAATAGTTTGGAATGAAAGGTACATCAGGTTGTTGATGGTCTGACCTATTAAAAAAAAAAAACCAAAAAAACCAAAAAAAAAAAGCAAACCCAATCCCCAAAACAGAGCATTGAAACCATTACGCCTTGAAACCAAACAGTATGCACATCCTCTGCTCCCCGGACAAGTCACAAGTGCAATACCCTTCGAAAAAAAAATTGCTTCTCAAAGGAAACCCAAAGAGGCAGAGTTTTTTTTAGTGTTATGTTTAGTAAGATAATGTGGGGGCATGTGTCGGAAACCACAGGTTGGATTTTTTTTTTAATTTTTTTTTTTTTGTTTTTTCTTATAAGGCAAGTGGTTTACGCTCCAGAAGAATATATGGGGTAAAGAACGAAGAAATGTTTTGAAAATGACACATTCTTTCAAGTTTCATTCTCATTTGACATACATATTACAAAATAAAGATTTTTTTTTTTAAAAGTGCTATATGCTTTGTAAGTCTCATCACGATACGTAAAGCAAAATTTTAACACCTGCTGCCTAAGACAAAATGTTAGTGGCAGTGTTAGCGGCAGATTAGACTCTAGGGCTCTCATTTCCCTCGGTGTCTGGGACAACCTCCTTCATCAGGCTTAACGAACAGACAAACAGACAAACCAACCCCACTCTACACATGTTCCAGAATCATTTAGAGTCATCTTCTAAAGTAACAGACTCCATGAAGTTGATGGCAGTTCGCTGGCGGCTTTGCTCGACACCAAACCCTTCTAATCCAGGATCCTGTGGCTCCTGGACGGGCCGGTACGAGAGACAAAACGTCGAGAGGTATGAAACCACGATGACATTGATGTGCCAAAGGGATTTAAAAAAAAAAAAACATTCCGATGAAAAATCTAAAAAAAAAAAAAAAAAAAAAAAAAAAACTCGATCCGCCAGCCCTCAGCTGTTAGCCGGTTTTAAAAAGGTAGAGCAGTTTGCAAGTAAACAAAGGGATTTTAAATCTTCGAGGATGTACAGAAAACACCCCTCCCACCCGGCAATCAGACGTGAAGGATTTCTGCAGCACAGTCTTCTGGCTCCGTGTAATGCGAAGAGTTTGTGTCTGAATGGTGAACCCCAAGCATTTCTTTACTTTCAAAGTTTGGCTCCATTAGTGCAGGTTTTTCAAAAATACTCTTTTTGCTAGTTTCCGGACAGTTTTGGACATATATTACTCGGTTATAAGCTTTAAGTCTCTTCCACAGCTGTACATACACTTTGCATTGTACATACATGAACAGAAGTCCTCCAGTGAAACCAATAGCCACAACCACCAGCTTAGTCCAAAATGGCCATTCTAGAATCCCTGGGGAAAAAAAAGGAAAAAGAAAAAGGATTGGGTCAGTATCTGCTGGAATACACTGGATCTCTCAAAAACATATTTTAAGGAAACTGTCACAGAGTTTGGTCCATGCTAACTGTTGTTATTCTGCCATTTTTCTCTATTGGCCTTTTTTTTTCTACCTTCAAGTCAAACACATGCAGATTTTTACTTTATATATCACATTTATTCTCACCCAGAAGGAAAAACAATGATCCTCTGCACTGAACAAGGGCTTGGGCACAATCACAGAGTGAAGGCGACAGCCAGTAATAAGTTTAGGTCCTTTTACACTTGTTTTAAATGAAAACTGGATCAGATTATGGAAGGGATGGGACGGCATGGTTCCCTCTTCGCAGCAGGAGGCTGAAGTCAGTGACCCAAGAAGTCTGTTCCACTCCGTGATCACAGAGGATGTGGAGTCATAGTTTTTAAACTCCTAAGGGACCGATTGTTACCATCTAGACTGACACTTTTGTTACACAGACTGTCCAATTCTATCTGCATCAGCCCCACTAACCTGTAGTTGGAACCAGAGCATCTCTTGTGATGCACAACTGCAGGTGATGGAGATGCTGAAGCATCCTGGTGAGTTCAACCTCCGTATTAAAAATGACCACCACTACTTTTCCTGAACTTACCTAGCTTGAACTTTTAGACATTGGACCTTGTTACATCTCGCCCGACTACTTTTAAATGAGAGACTATTCACTTTATACATCTCCTGCTTACATCGCTCCTGTACCCACCTCTCCTATTTACAGATAAGCAGCATCACAAGGGGGATATGAAACAATGCTGAATCACCCAATATCAGGTGTTTTGGCGAATAAAATCACGGCCTCCCAAGTATTCAAAGTGTTTACCGAGACACAGGCCAGTGTTCTTTTGGAAACACATGGTAGCGTGGGAGGAATGGAAATATTTTAGGCCCAAAACACAGAGGGCACTGCAGTGTGACTGCTGATGAAATCCCACTCGTGATTAATACCTGAAGGCCTGATTCACAGGTGAGCAATCCGATGCCATCTGTAGCAGTGATAGCACATAGTTGCCCCTGTGGAGACGTGAATATGTACCCACACACGCTCCCCACACCCCCCCCAGCTCATTACAACAGTCCCCAGATTGAATATCCAAATGAAGGGAGCAAAGACAGCACTGGGACAAGTACTAAATACTCCCACTGAACCTCCCATTCGTGGCGATCTGATCTATTTCTTGGCTAAAACAACCTGGAGAGAATAAATCTTTGACAGCATATGCTTTTCATTACCATATGGTAACCTTACACTGGAAGGCCAACAATTTTCAGCATGGATGGAAGGGATGGGGTTGGATGGAACAGAAACGCAAAGATTTCGTTCAAAGCAGCTCCCCAGCTGAAGTCATGAATAATCCAACTACAGCCCAAACAAGAAATGATCAGTTTGAAGTGCGAATCTGCTCTGAAGACACTGTAAACAGCTCTGTGGATCTGCAGGTTTATTGATGCTCAGCTGCCTCCCCAGATGATGGATGCCCCATCCCTGGAGGGGTTCAAGGCCAGGCTGGATGGGGCTTTGAGCAACCTGGGCTGGTGGGAGGTGTCCCTGCCCAGGGCAGGGAGGTTGGAACTCAATGATCTTTAAGGTCCCTTCCAACTCTAACCATTCTATGATTCTATGATTATCTGCTAAACAATTCCTGCAGTTAGAATGCTGCAATTAGAAGATAAGATAAAAAGGAAGGTGGCTTGTAGAGCAGAGACTGGATGGCTTGAGCCTAGCGCTATCACAGTTTATGATTTCTACCTATTCCCTCATATAAGGATACAAGGAATACGGAGAGAATACATTCATTCTACCTACCTATCATGTCTCTTCATTGTGATACTACAAGCAAAATAAATTCCACATTTCGGAAGATAGTGGGTTAGATTTTTGGGACTCTTAAAAAAAATCTGTGTGGAAATGACCCAGTAAAATTTCTCTTTTAAAATTCTGCTTCTGGAATGATTCCATGAAGATAATTCCTGACTATGAATATACTGCTTCCTGCCCTAAATTGTTTTTTTTTTACTGACCTGCAGTGGTTTAGAGACTTTGAGAGTCATGCCTATATACTTGCTGAAAAAGCATGGAAACTAAACTCAGCGTTTCCCCACCCCCCTCCCTGTGCTGAGGCTACATCTTATGAGTAAAACAGCATCTTTTACCTCTTCTTTATCTCCTTCATAAACACACAGTCATGCCAAAGCCTGATGTGAACACTGGAGCATACCATTGCAGAATAATCCTTTCTAGAAAGGAGCACTCTACTGCATGAAACGAACGTCCTTCTTTCCATTCTTCACTAGATACCTCATTAACTATTATTAAGGAACCTAATATTTGCTTCCTAATTGTTTGCATACTATTCAATGATTTGTATCAGGAGGTCTTTAAGGGAATAAAAGAGAAGTTTATGCCTCTCCATCTTCTCACAAATACTGAATGAATTACAAATTGAACAGGGTGTAATTAAACCTGCTCCACTTCTAAGGGTGCTCAAATAGAAAGGATAGCATTATTTTGGGGAAATTTGAAAAATATCCAAATACATGCAGAAAGCTGAAGTGTAAAATCATTTTGACCACTAAAAGGACAAGGTATAAACATCCGAATGAGAAAAGGGCTTTTGAAGCAGTTTTACTTTTCAGGTCAAGATCTACCGTGAGCCAACCACTAAGGCTTACACAACTTGGAAGCCATCAGACACCAGAAGGATTCCAAGTTGTGCTGGATAACGTCCAGTAGCAACGACCCAACAGAAGGAAGGGGCCTGTAAATGAATTAGCAAGGACATATATATCATTTCAGAACATTCCCAGCAGACTGGAATAGCTGCAAACATAGCACGTGCCGAATGCAGAATCAAGGCAGCAACTAGTAAATGTTAATGCATCGAGTGAGGTGGATATGCTTTGTGACCAGCAGAAAAAAAAAAGTAAAAAAAAGTAATGCAATATATGAGAGCATGTTTTATTAAAAGAGGTGTGTTTAAAAAAACTTCAGGTCATTACTAAATGGATGGCTGTATCCAACGCATCGTTATCTGAGCAACAGCATAAACAACATTTGACTATTTAATATAGCTGAAAAGAAAAATAAAGTGATAATTGTGGGAGAACTAAGGAGGACTTGCACCTGGAAAGGCCGGGGCACCTGACTAGTAGAAGAAGCACATGCTGGAGGAAAAAGCCATCACCACTTTGTTTTTCGCTTGATTTGGAATTAGGAAAACATTTTTTATGCAACATCTTTCTGTAAATATCAATTTGTTTGATGTTTAAAAACTTCAATACTATTAAAAAACCTATTGATTTATTCATCATATTTTAATAATGAGCCAGGATGCCTATTCCTCCAAATTTGAAAAACATAATATCTGCCCGCCACGTGATGACTCAGGGCCAATGTCTTCGTTATTGTATCAAACATAGCTGGAACCAACAGTGGTTTCACACCGAAAAGGGATACAGAATGATAGAATGATGTCCTCAGCCTTTGTTTGTTTCTTTGCAGTATGTTGACTTTCAGAATTTACTTGTTACAGTGACTTATAAATTACAAAACTGCAACGTCTTTGATGCATTTGCTGTTTGCAAGCCACTCTGGATATACTACCGAAAAGAAATAAACTAAAATGTGTTTCTTTAAAAAAGGTCAGCCTTTCATTTGATAGGCTAACATACGTACAAACTAGATGCTATTCATACCCTCCTTCCTGAAGCAGGAGGCTATAAATCCTTCTAGATGCTAATACATACTCTTACGTGGTAAGACCCAGTCCATTCCCTTCCAGCCCCAAATTACAGTTTTCATATGTAAGTTATTCATTCTAATAAGAGGAAAAGGAAAATACACTCCTCAGGACTGCTCTGCCTAGAAACAGACAGTAAACGAACCACCATTTCTGCAGCGCTTTGTGCATTTTTCCCGAAGGTGCTTTACACATTCACCGCTGCAATCCATTCCACCAAAAATATAACTAACTTTCAGAAACAATGTATCATTTAAATGATAGTCAAAATATCGTTTCATGGGGGTGACTGCACATTAGTCTCAAATACTTCCCACAGCCTACTGCTAATCTCTGAAAAATCAGACTAAAGTTCGTTTTTTAACCAACTGAAATGCAAACTCAGCAAATGGGAAGTAAACAGAGCAGATGCTCTGACGGTAACTAGGACGTTGGAAAACTCAACAAATAGAAGACACCTAGAATCACTTTTCTTCCTAACTGTATTTAAGATAGACTTGAAATGATTAAGGAATACCATTTTTCCAAAACTGGTTAATGTGATATTCATGGCCATTACTTATGCATATTTTCTTTGTAAATTTTCCAATTCAGAAGTGCTCCTACAACATATTAAATTGAGACCTTAGCAGTGCATGGAAAATTCCTTCAGTTTTCAATTGTGGATCTAGAAAAGGTTCTCTTCGTTGC
Source organism: Xenus cinereus (assembly GCA_025774025.1). Classification (NCBI taxonomy): domain Eukaryota; kingdom Metazoa; phylum Chordata; class Aves; order Charadriiformes; family Scolopacidae; genus Xenus; species Xenus cinereus. The sequence continues at coordinate 22,384,416 of JAOXJK010000012.1, read as the reverse complement.
GCTGCCTTGCTTTCCTTCCTTCTTTCACCCCTCCTTCCTCGTTTCCTTCCTTTCAAAGAGCAGCTCATGCAACAAGTGATACTGTTTGATTTTTTAATTTTTAGATCTAAATTTTGCTGGCTCAAAAGTTCCTATTGGAACTTCTAGAACTGTCCCATTTTACACGTTTTCATCTGGGCTCGGAAACAGTGTGCAATTCATTCTCCCGTCGACCTCAGCACAAAACAGTATCAAACCCCAGCGCGTTTCAGGACAAAGAATTCAGTGACACAAAAACTGGATCAACTCAAACATAAACACATGAAAAGCGGTATCATCTAAGCAGCCCTACTCTCAACTACTTCATATATAAAAACTGAACCTCCCCCTCTGAAAGAAAACAGATGGATGAGAAATATTTTCACCAAAAGGAAGTAATTTGCTTATTTGCTTAGGGGCATATACAATTACATTTCATGGTCTGTATCAGCCAACCATAAAAAATGCCCTGAAATGATCACTGTGAAAGCTGTATATAATGGGATGAATGTTAAAAATTTTCTAAAACTTTAGAGAACACATAGATATGACTAAATGGCTGATACTAGTCAGAGAATCGGGGTAAAAACATTGAATACGATTCTTGTAGGATGGTAAATCCCAAATAATTGGATAGATTAACATTCAGAGTCTTACATCTCTCAGTTTAGTGACCTCTACGTTACAATTACTATGTCTCAATTCTAAGAACAAATAATGCAAGACCTCATGACTGAATTACCTCTTTATGATTTGAGTAATAAGTCCTCGTAATTGCTACTTATGATTACGGGATGCACAGCACCTCTGACAAGAGCAATACAAGCATTACAGGACCTTGACTTAATGCCGAAATATTCTCACTTCAGAGTTTTTGCCACAGATTGTCAAAATGCCTACCACTGCCCAAAGGTTCATGCTCAAAGACATCAACTTCACCAACGAACCCGAGGAACTACAAAACCACCAGAATGCTCTTTAATATTTTTCACATGCGATTTCCTCAACATATATCGGTATATCACTGTACTCCTGTCTTGATAAAAGTCAATTGTGTAGCCTTAGATTCCATAGTTATGGCTTTCTCTGCCTCACTCCACATTTTAATTACTGTACTAGGCTGAAAAAAATCAAGTCTGTATAGATGGATCTCCACTTCAAGGCCCCTTTATAACTGTGAGGCAGGGACTCCTTCTAATAATACCCAGAAGACCCCAAAGTCCTGAGTAGCTAGAGTCCTATCTGACTCTGGAAGACGAAGTGATGATCCTGGATCACCAACCCTAAAATAAGAAAATCCAAGTCAGGCCTACTAAAATCCTGAAAACTTTAGTAATCTCTTTCAGCCTTTTTGATTTAGGATGCAATAATGTATGTCATGATCACAGTGCTTCTGGTCTACTGCATTAGAATATGATTTGGCCTCTGTAACATCTATTACTAGATTTCTTATGGCACAGTGGACTATGAGCCCTAACCTTCTAGATCAACCCCACCTGCCTACCAAAGACATGTAAACTTCAATCTTTCCACTCAACCTTTGTTATCCTCTGCATATCTCTGCTCTTCTTGGAAGTCCAAAGCTCTCTGAGACACTTTGTTGGCCTGAAAGGATGCCAGGAAGGTGGTAAAACCAGAATTAGTTCTTCATTTCTTGGACTGGAGGGGGATACCTGGCTTCTTCACAACCCTTTCTTCTTTCCCAAACCTTGTGCAAGACATGAAAAAGAACACATCCTGTAGAAAACTAGTATAGCCACTCTGAGGAGTTTTGCCTTCTCCTCTATTTAGAAATTCTTTTAGTATAGTTGAAGCACAGACCATCAAAATCTAAGAAGAGACAGAGATCTGATTTTTCCTTGCAACTGTCAGTTGTCTGTTCATGCCACCAATGCAGGAAACAGGAAAATTGGAGACAGAAATGTTTCTCCTGACCAAAACCAAAAATCATATGATTGCTGAAGTTTCTCATGAAACCTACCTCCACCTAAAGCAAGAACTACACTTCTAATGAAAAAAGAGAAATAGAAATACAGAGATTTCATAAATGCCAGTGCTCCAGATTTGTTATCTTTAGAGAAACTAAAGCCACTGTGAACTACTATGTTATTCAGAACAGTTTAAATTCATTTAGCAATAGCGTTTACACTATAAAGCTTAAACCAACCAGTAAAGTAACTTCGATTCTCTTTGGGGGCCCACAGATCCCACAGGAAACATCCTTAACAGCTAATAGAAATATTTGAAGATTCACTGCTGATTTAGCCAGCTATGAGCTATTGTCAAGAACAGAGCAGCATTTGTCTCCCTGCTCTTTATCAGGATACAGAAAATTTAAACCCTACTTAAGCCCAGAAGTGATTTTTGCAATCGCTTCACACATTTATATTCTTTCTACTAGATATCCAGACTGTCCTAACCAGATTCGATTCCACTTACTCATGGAAACTAAAGACTCTGAAACCACACGCTCTGAAACCATTTCCTGAAGTGGAATTCTTCAAAATCTGACTTTGATTTCTTCTCTAATGAAGAAAGATTTTTTCAAAATTTGACTACCTGGATTCACTGGTCATGGGAGCAGAAAACAAAAGGAAGGGCACAGATATTTTTCACTACCATCCCAAAGTAGAAGAGTTCCTAAGTTAAAGGATAAATATAATTTATTTGGATATACAGAGTTTACTTTTGCAGAGAGCAGAGTTGTTAACACATACTAGTAATGGTTGAATTTTCACACATGCATCTTATTTTCTTTCATGGCCATCGACATTCTTTGTTGGTGTTCTGTGATTAAATGCTGTACCCAATAACACTCCCTCTTAGCCCAGCTCTGGTAAACACCACTGACCCAAATTCAGGATCTCCTATAGTGGCGTCAGTGTTTGCTCAGGTGTCCCTCTGTTGAACTTTGATCAAAAAGATTGTTTAGGAAGAGAAGTGAATGCTGTTTTTTCTGAGAGACAATACGATCGAGGATGCTGAAGAAAGGCCCTGAGAATATGTAGAACAGGTTACAGTGATCAAAGTTAGAAAAATAATAAAAAGTAATCTGAAACCATTGGTACAGTCCTAACACAGCAAAACAGGCACACTTTCCTTGAAAAGCAGTAATTTGTAATTTATTTAGATGTCTCAGCCAGGAGTTTCCTCGGCTTATCTGATCCTTCAAGTCTAGATACACCACAGTGCTGTAACTGAGAAGGGATAGCCGATTCCGGTGTGGTCTGCGTGCTCCAACACCTGGGAACAGACTACGGGATTTTTTGAAAAACCTTGCACAGCTCCAAAGTGTCCGCGTGGACAGTTTCAATCACCTGAAGTCACCAGAGGGACACAGCATTCCATGCTCTCTTTTCACTTTCAAAGTGTCTTGAATTCAAACTTCCAGTGCACGTGAGTTGGCACGTCAGCAGGCGGTATTTAGAAAGCAGCTATTAACCTGCTGTTGGTTTTCCTCTTGTTTGCCCTGAAACATTTTGTTGTTATATTGCACATAACATATCAACCCGTTGATATTCTGTTATACAGTGTCTGACCACATTCTTGACATTCCAAAAGTTCTGAACGGTCTCAGCTTGTCATAACTTCCTATGGCACAAGTATCATAAAAATAACCAAAAACTGGCCCTACAGCAGTTGATCCAGAGCCTCGCAGCCCTACACCTATACTAAGTAATTTAGAGCTGCCCCACTTCTCACTCTCCTTTTTTCCCTTCAATAAATAATATTTTAAAAAAAAGACTGTAACTTTAAAGTTGATTTTTAGAGGACATTTACGATACCATCTATTTGTGTTAGCACCATCTGACAGAGCATGCAGGGATACTTAATGTTTTAGATGAAAGCCTCCTTGTTTATTTTTGTTGGCCTGAGGCCATTTGAAAGTTTTCTCATTCACTGGAAGGAAGGGAGGGTGAGGAGAGGCAGAAATGATGGCTGCTTGGGTTTAGGTGCCTATAACGAACCTACTTAGTCACTTTTTTCACGGAAAATCTATCTTGTGGCAAATGCAGAGTCCATTACCACTATGGGTAATAGCCACCCTTATTTTTTCAGTAAATGTTAAATTTGGATTGCTGAGCATCAAGCAACTTTCTGGCCTTACAGACACACAGTTGTGATTGAAAGAAAGAAAATATACTGGTACTAATTACAGTTCCCTGCCCCCCTTCCCAAATATTTACACAATTTTTTTCATCTCTGTTATGACACAAGTAAGTATCAGAGTTCTGAAGACCTACTTAATAATACAAATGGTTGTATCTCCTTTCCAACTTCACTACATGCTCACTTTGCTCAGTACTGTCTGCCTTAGAAATTACCATATGGAAGATGCAAGTGAAGCTTCATTACAGATGTTTCCAGATTCTAATTCCGTTTGCCTAGAAAGAACACTTCCACTGACGGGGGTGACAGAGGACTACAACGTTGTGATGAGCATTCTCATGTTTCCAGGTTTTCTAGAGGAGATTAACGACTGCATTTCAACTTCTCCTGTCTGTACAGCTCTCTCCAAAACATCTAACTGTAAATAACCGTTTGGCTGATGTAAGGTCCTGGTCTGATCGGTCTGGGAGTGGTCCAGTTTCTCACATCCAGTTTCTCACAGCTGGCGACAGTGCAGCTAAGTCCCAGGAAGGAAAACTAATGATATCCTTTTCAATAAAATGTACTTCAATCAAAATTGCTGTTTGAAGGAAGAAATTACTCACCTAATGACAGAAGTGGCTACTATTCTGCTTAATAATTGCCTAATGTTCTTCTATTGAAACATAAGGGTTTAGGGTCCTGTAAATCATATGAAGCTTGAAAGAATTAAAACTGTATTTGTTTTTTTCCCCAAACTTAATCTGCGCTGCTTTTGGCCCCAGGCTCCATGTTCCTCTTTCTGTACTGAAGATTTCATTCTCATGTAATCAAATTCACCATCAAGCTAGAAATTATATCCTAAGTATCAAGCATCATCTAGAGAACTACACAAACTACTTTAACAACTTGCTGACTAACCATTGGCAATGAAATCAAGTTTCTACCTGTAGTTTTTGGCTTGTACGTTCAACTGAAAAAATAATGGATTGCTGACATGATGCACATTTCCACTGTAGCTGACATCTCTGCTCCACTTGAAATGCTCACCAACCTTTACTTTAGAAAAGGGGAGGTCAGACATGCAAAGCACATATTCAAGGACTCTTGGAAGTTTTACATGCCTTCTTTTCATCAAAAAATTTTGTAGGAAATTCTTTAGCAAGCCCATGTTGCTTCATTTTCCTGCTTTTTAGTTCCTAAAACATTAATCACAAGCTGAAGCTTTCTATAGCCTAAGGGGAGTTCAGTGAAGAAAGAGGAACCAAGCTATATTGGAGGCACCAATTAACCCAGCAAACTGCCGTCAACATCCTAAAAGAAAGAGCACTAGAAATGGTTTTCTACCTGGAAATGGTCACTGAAGACATAAAACATTAGAAGGTGTAATAACATTCTGGACAGGTCCGCTTGAGGTGTTTAACAGCGCGATTATGGCTATTCGCATCAGACTGCTATCTGTGTGAAAAGGTACTGGCTTTGATGGTATAATTCAGAAAAATTGTGGATCAAATTTCAAAATTGAAATAAAACTTTTATTGGAAAGACTGTTTGGGGAGATAGTAAGGCAGAACACAAACATTCAAAGGAGGATAGGGATTTTTCTGTTACCAGAAGAGCGAGCATTTATCAGACACAAGGAATTCAGGGAAGTTCTAGTATAGCATTTGCATTAGAATCTGCAAAACAATATTCAGAGTGCAACATAGGCTAAATAATTTAAAGGATTTTTAAATTTAGGTTTAAAGGTAAAGAAATACTGCACATAAGCTTCCAATGTATTGTAGAGGTTGGTTCGTTTGTTTTTATAAGAAAGAACTCTAACTTTTTTGAGTCCTGTTTTTAAAGGTTAGCCCAACGTTTTCCTTAAGGAAATCCAACAGTTAATGAAATTGTGACTTTAAGTTTGTTATATCTTATAGCACTTATTTTCAAGATTTATTCCTAAAATAGTCATTCATTTGTAAGATACTAAGTATAGGAAAGTTCATTCCTAATAAGTACTAATATATACACTACTAAGTACCATTTAAAGTTTCGGTAAATATTTTTAAACAGAAACAAGTGTTCTATAGAAATAAAAAAAAAATAATATAAGGAATACAACTTAAAATCTTCAGCTAAAGAAATAGAAACTGTCTCCTCATCAAACTTGGTCTAAGATTTTAAACTGAGAACTCATCTCGAAAGCATTTTCTATGTTCCCCAGATTACATACAGTACATATCTGATAGAATAAATATAAGGAATTATCATAGGAATCCTGATATTCATTTTTAATCTAGAATAAAAAACTATGGTTACGATTAAAGTTAAAAATTGTGAGAGTACTGTCATGGAGATTAAACTGCTAACAGGCACCTACACATAACAATTTCCTTTTTATCTCTCTCTCGTACCATAGAAATTTAAGACAGTGCTTATCCCAATGATGGTGTTCTAAAGCATACCTTTCCCCCAGCCCAATAAATTAAGCTAGAACCAAAAGACTTCACTAAAATTTATGAGCTATCATTAAAACATTTGAACAACTTTGCCTTCAAGGGAAGGCTTAATTAAAAGATTTGGTGACTACATTTTTACATCAAAGCCACATGAAACTCACATTGTAGCAAGATCTGAACTTTGAATTTATGTGGTGTTTATCCGCCTGAGGTTACCAAAAATCACATCTAACATACCTTGGCAAAAAAGACTGTGAGGTGTGTTTCACTGCCCAGTATCCAAATGGGAAATTTCGGAGATTTCAAGTAAGACCCAACCTTAAGAAAATACAACAAAATCAGCCACACAAAGCAAAACCAGAAAACTCATCTAATTACTGATCAAGTTAATGACAATTCAGTTAGTGAAGTCCTAACTGCTTTGAAAACTGCTATAATATGTTTAATGAAATGACAAAACAGTGCAAAACACTTAAGATACTAATTTTGATCACTGATTCCTGTTTGACTTGGAAAACAACACAGCTTATAATAATTAACTGAAATAAGACATCAGTGAGAAAGTGGTATCAACAACATTCCTAATTTCAACCTTGGAGACACGCTTCAAACGCTGCACACAAGTACTCCTGTGCTTAACAATACTGTAATTGAATGCGAAATAAAGTAGAAGTCCATTTGACTTATTAGCTGGTTTTGGATGAATCAATTCAGAATTGACACTTATTTAATAAGTTACAGTCAATACACCAACATTCTGGAAACTACGTAATACTCTTTAACCCTGAGCTAAATTAAAGGAATTCAATAGAGACGGAAAAGGAAGCAAAGAATAACCAAAAAGCCTTTTGAAAATAACAGAATTAATGCTGTTTCAAAAGAAGTATTGGTAAAGCAACAAATTTCTCAAATAAAAACCTTAAATCAAGAAATTCTGTATCACAACAGGAAGAAACAACATGGATTAGGCTGCACTTTAGTTACTTTCAAACGGTTACAGATGAATACATAAAATTACTTTTATGTCTTGAAAGTATTATGTTCAGAATACATTTACTTAATAGTAGTTTTACCATTTTTATCTGTGGCTATATATTTTAAATGGAAGACAGTGATAGCATAAGAAGTGAACAAAAAACCTGCAACGTTCACAACAGCAAGCCACTTTTGGACTTGACAGTTTATAACTATTTACAGAACTTGCATTAAACATTATCTCAGTAGAAACATAAGTGTCTAACCAGCTATATTAAATTGGTGCAATAAAGTCCTATTTTAAATAGCAAACAACATTTATTCAATAAGATGCATTTAACAATTTTATTATATTTCTGATATAATATACTCTTATTCTCTGTTTTAATTTGAAGTTGAACATACTTAGAAAGTTCTTTAATATCTCCAACTGTACACAGTGAAGCTTTAAGTAATACTGTCAAAGAAGCCCACAAAACCTTAATGAAAGAAACATTTTAAATGATGGAGAAAACAGCTTACCTTACAGTATCTCAGAGATTCCATCAATGTCAAAAAACCTACTGTTGCCTGTTTGTGTATACCAAGAAGTTCTGTTCAAAACAAAACACAAAATTTATTCAGGAAAAATCTGCAAAGCCTCTTTTAGACCATTTTTTCTTACTTTCAAAATTGGTCAAATAACAACAATTTTAAAACTCCTGTGGTTTTAGCAACAACCGCAAATCCTGAAGGTATAGCTGGAAAACTACAAAGGTTTATTAATTTCCCTCTCTATTAAATAAGAGGAGCCAAAGGGATGGTTTTACAAGTTTATTGTTGGTAGCCTCTTTTCCAAAGTTGTTGGATTTATTAGGAGATGAAGTACTTGTTACTTACACCAAAATTATTCTCAGAAAATGAGCTACCTTGAAGGAGAAAAAAAACCCCATATATATATGCATGTATGTT
>JAOXJK010000012.1:22350749-22361281 GCA_025774025.1 Xenus cinereus | reverse complement strand
ACCTCATCTATGTTTACAAGTTCCTAAAGGGTGGGTTGAAGGAGGATGGAGCCGGACTCTTTTCAGTGGTTTCCAGCGATAGGACGAGGGGCAACGGGCATAAGCTAGAACATGGGAAGTTTCACTCAAATCTGAGGAACTTCTTTACGGTGAGGGTGACAGAGCCCTGGAAGAGGCTGCCGAGAGAGATCATAGAGTCCCCTTCTCTGGAGATTTTCAAGACCCGCCTCGATGCAGTCCTGAGTGATGTGCTCTGGGCTATCCTGCTTAGCAGGGGAGTTGGACTAGATGATCTCTAGAGGTCCCTTCCAACTCTGTCAAATCCGTGAATTTGAGGCAGAAATAGTTTGCAATATAACTGATGCGTAATATAAGACAACTCTAGTCACTAAGACAAACGGTTTTGTTAGTTAAAAAACCCACCTGTTTTAACCATTGGAAGTCACAATTCACAGATCAAAGAAAACCTATGCATCTCCATGTCCCTGCTTTGTTTTCTGTCAACACTAACATTGCAGTTAAAAAAAAAAAAAAGAAAAAGAGATACACTCTAAGTTATAGAGAAGGTACGATGGAAGAACAGGCTTTGGGAAGCAGGCTCTTGGTCTTTCGGCTTATTCTGTTAGATGCCGTTTCTGGTATTTCAAAATAGCTCCTTCAATTTTCACTTCTTCCCTGACAGACCCACCCTGTCCTCCTGTCACAGGCCTTTAGCACACCTTTTTTAGTAATTCACAGCAGTAGTAGGGCACTGCAAGATCTGTTTGATCCCTTCCTCCTTCCCTAGCTGGAACTCAGCTCACTTCTAAACACGCTTTAAATACTTAATCTCAAGGAAGTTGAACTATATATAAATCTGGAAAGACACTGCCTATAATAACTGTTGATATGACAAAGACTTGGCACTGCCTTTAAGGAGCTGGATGGTCCAATTCTTTACTCTCTCCAGTCTCCCTAAATAAGACTTGAAATTCTAGCATCAGAGACCAGACGCTCTGTATCTTGTTCTTAAGACCACAGAAGTAAGCAGAGCCATGTTACAGAGTGCAATACGTAATAATTATTTTTTTTCCTATTGATTGTTTTCAGCCTAAACAAGTGATGCTCCTTCCTATGGTACAAGTCTTCTGGTGAAACTAGAATTTCGAGTGTCTGGAGGTAACCATAACAGAGGTTTATGACTATCACGTTACACACACACACACACACTAGAGACACAAACAATTCCCCAATGTCAGTTGTCTGACCTAGATACCTTCCAGTTCCAAGTTCAGATTAACTCTGCCACGTGACTCCAATATGTCAGTGGACAAGGCCTCAACTCGGTCCTAGACATAACTGCAGAGTTTGATCTGCGTGTAAAGAGTCAAAAGCAGGTTAGCAGAAAAACTAACCTGGCCCATGACCCAACGTCTGCCTGTCTCTACAGGGAGCTCCTAAGAGAATGAAGAGCAATCGGAGATCAGACAAACTGCTCTAGCACAACGGATCCAGCCTACGGGTCATATATCTACACAGTAATCACAATTGCCCCAGAAACAGCATTTCAAAGAGTATGCACATAGCCTACAAGATAAATGGAGTAAGAAACCAAAAAAAAAAATCACAATCAGAGTTGATTGAGTGTATCTGAAGCACAAGTGAAATCCTAAGCAAGTATCCAGAATAAAATATATTCACCCGACCTACTTGAATTATTCTGCTAGCTAGAATTTTGAAAGTATAACATTTCTACTTTTCTTACATAGCAAACCTTGTTAGGTTTGAAAACAGATTTCTTCAAATATTTCTAACACAGTTTGCTAAAGCGGCCATTGTGACACGGATATCATCCTTCCTAAAGGCAGGGAATTTGAGAGATTAAAAAAAAAAATAATTAGGATTATATTTATATCTTTTATGTCTCCCCTTTTCCCTGCATTCCTTACTTTAACGTCACCTCTGCTTGGATCAACCTGCTGCACTTCCTCAAACAAATCCACTTCTGCAGAATTATAGTTCAAAATCAACCTATCTGCCTTTTTACTGAGTTATTTGTCTCCTCCAAACTATAAAATCAAAAGACAAATGATCTACAATATTTTCTGTATTTATTTTAGTTCCACATATATAGACAAAAGAAGAAATTTTGGGCTTACTAATTTTAAAATATTCCTATAATAAATGTATCTTACCTGTACAGGTGCAATCACTGCACAAGGGCCACCTTCAAATTGTTCTAATGCAGTTGATTCAGATTCACTGAAGACAAATCCTGTCACATGAAAAAAAGGCTACATTTAGTGAAATATATAAACAATCACATGTTTACGTATACTCCTTATCCTAACAGAAATGACACTTGATTTATGCACCTTTGAAGATAAGATAGGTTTTCAAGACTTTTTTTTTCCCCTGATCGTACAACAGAATGCAGTTAAGCTATCTGAAGAAAAGAAGTCATTAATATAGGTGAAAGCATGGAAATGAATTATTTATCTCAGCAATGAAATCATGACCACAAAGGGCTAACAGCTAGGGTTTTAAAAAAACAGAAGGATTTTTAACAGTAAAACTGACACTAGGGCAAATATGGCTGGATGCTTAAATCATAGTTTTTATTGTATTATGGTTTATTTCTTGTAAATCAATAAAAATTTGTTTGTAAGCAATAACATTGTGTCTCACATGTAAAAATACTAATCATGTTTGGACCTTCACCATGCATAATACATTTCTATCCCTATGAAGGGTACAGTGTGCCTCCTACTGATCTCATTTTTTGGCCTATCAGTGCTTCCTATTAAAACTGAAATAGGCTGAGTAACTCAAATACTCACTTGTAACCACTGAAGCAAGCCTCTTAATGGTGTTCTTTTACAGAAGATACACTTTATTTACTAAGATGCAAGATCGCCTATTTGCCCCCTCTATATTTAATGTATTTGTATTCAGAATTATCTTACAGTCACATAATGGAGCAAACGGTAGAGCAATCACTGCAAAATTTTTGTTACCATCTTGCCCTTAAACTTGTCTTCAAGATACGCTGATTCATGGCTTGCATTTCATATCTCATGGATAAATGCATATACATGGAGAATTACCTTCATGAAGCTGACACTCTGCAACTTACCTGCACTGAATGATATTTTGCATTATTTTAAGTGCTGATAAGATTATGCTGAAGTGACTCTCGATCAACGTAATCTAGAAACCATGCAACTGTGACCAGCCACTAACGAGCAAGCATAAGCAAGTGGAGGCAAGGGGAAAAGGGGGACACATGCGTATTTTCTCAGCAGTGTCAGTCTCAGTGGAAACAATATTCAGTGTTTCTTTCCCGCTGTTTCTCCCTTTCCCAATTCCATAACATTACATTCAGGCGTATCAGAAGCATCCCTAACCCCTGTATGTGAGTTTGAGGAGGGGAAGCGCATCCCCCCGCAGCGCAGACTTCCACACTACTGCAGGACACGTCCGTCATCCCAAGCAGCACAAGAAAGGGCTACTGCATGTTTTCCAGGCCACATTTCATCACAGAAACGAGAGCTGTTCAACAACAATGTCAATTTATTTTTCTTTTTTTATGATGGATCAATTAGCCACAGTTCTTAAAAAAAAATAAAATGGGGTTTCCCCTCTATTTGACAGCAAGGCTACAGGGTTGGTTTTTTTAACTGAATGTGCAAATGTGTGCTAAAAAGATGTATTTTATACCCAAAACCCAGACACACATCATGCCTACATCCAGCACCCCCTAAAGCAGCAGCAAAGCTCCATTAATCCACACTTCAACCAAAGTTTGCACTTAGTGTCGTCTCACTCCCCTGTTAACATGCCCTAATAAGAAATATCACCAGTCCTTTAAACTTTCTGAATTAGTTTGTGCAGGCTTAGCCATATTAAAAGGTAAGTCTTCCTCTACTTTGAAGCATTACCGCATGCCACACTGCAACAATAGGTTTTTTTAGTTGTTTTAATTATTTAGCCACTGCAGAAAAACAACATACTTGGATGTGGTACCATTAAACCACACTTAAGAAATCTTGAATTTGTTTCACATTCTTCAGGCTTCTTATAGAAAGCATGAACTGTCTCATCTTAACCCTGCCCTGCTTTTCAAAACTGCTTCCTAAAAATAAAGAAAATCAAGTGTGATCCACCAAAGTGAATACAAATTTGAGACAGACAACACAAAATTGGTATTACACAGAATTTGACAGAATACAACCATAGGAAAAACCCCATATATAATACCTAATGAAACATTTAATTTCTTTTTACCTAAACGCTGCTTAATGCTGAATAAACATCAAGGTTCTAAAATTCGTTAAACAAAAAAATAGGCTTCAGGGATTTTGGTCTTGCTCTCTTTTAGAACTTCTACAAAATCTGAAGTCAGTTCAGGTAACATTTCAGAAAACAGCAGTCTGAAGTCCAGCTGGGTTCAAGTCTACCTCAGCCTGCAATTGCATGTACTGACTTTTTTTGCCCTCCACAATAATCCTATCTTGGGCAATCCCTGTAAACAACCATAAAGCCCACGCTCTTATGATTTGTAGGACTGACCTGGCCACCCTCTAAGTTACCAATGAAGACCAGCATCTCTGATCCAGACTAATTTCTACTCTCACTCTTAACCAGTCATATCTAACATATAGCTCTTTTCACCCAAGATAAAATTTAAGGAGCAAAATGGATGTAATGCAACCAAAATAATATTTTTTTTTAAACTCTGCCCACCTTTTATCCATTAGTATAATTATCATTCTTTGCCTATAAGAAATATAAAAAAGTACAACTATCATTCATCTTCCATGTCATTAATAACCTTATTAAATGCTCCATTGACCCAATTTTTTCAATACCACTACTGCTTTACTGCTTTAACCTCTCTGTCAGGTGGAGGAGTTGATCTAGATTCTTGTTGTTAATCAGTGCATTGCTTAATATTTTCAGTTACAGTGACTATGATATTCCCAAATCTGTCTTTGTATCTTTGTATCATTTGCCCACTATCAATCACACAAAACAAAGTTTTATTATTCTCATTTCCCCAAAACTTGACATTTACCTTGACCCACTTTTTTTTCCCTTCCACCTAATTCTCATGTCTTCTACATATATTTGACCAAAATGATCATATGACTTAGTTACCTACTCTTGTCTTTCATCTAATACTCCACATCGTGGTCCAAAGTACTACAAACACGATTAATCCTTCTCCTATGGCTACCCCATCGCTTTCCTGCATCTTTTTATTATTTGCCTATTTCTAAAAAATACTTTTTTTTACATCCAAGACACTCTAGACATTAGTACCACTGTCATTTTACAAAGGATGCTGTATAACTTCAGCATTTTCACTCTGTGCAAGAACCAGTTCTAGCTGAATGAAAGAGACAAGGGGAGTAGCTAAAAAGCGTGCAACATTAACCACATTAAAAAAACAAAACAAAACAAAATTGCTGTATCTCTGACCCAATCTAGCTACAAAGATGCTGTGCTATTCATTTTTTGTTCTGTTCTCTGCCCAGCCAGCCTCTAACCATGGAACAGTATTTCGTTTTTGGGATACAAGAACTGCCTGATAGAAACACTAGAATAATCCGTTATTACTCAAGTACAAGGTTTACAACGTGTCTTAATGTTTCATCCCTTCTCTAGAGCTGGGTGTAGAATGATAGACACATTTTGCATACGAATTTGCGTTTTCAGAGTGTATTTTCATAGTAAAATGAAACTTCTAAAATGTCTTATGGAAAAAAAAGCATAAAGAAGACAACTGTTTACCACACACCATAAGAAAAGGGTGTTTACTACACCACCACCACAAGAAAAGTCCACTTAATGGGTTGTGGATAAAGAGCTAGGAAGTCCTGGAATGGCTTGAGGAAAGCACCCAAATTACCTGTCCAACTAAATTGGGCAGCAAGCTGCTAGAAAACAAGGTTAAATGCCTTTTTTCACACCTTTGTAAAACAAAACAGCTCTGTGAAACATCTGAATTTTGACTGAAACTTCTGAATCTGCACCCTGGTAAGTGCCTTCTAATGAGGACTCCTCAAGACTTTTCATTTTCTTTAAGTCTGTCAGCCTTCCCCAGAGTAAAGAACGGACTCACTAGTACCATACCCTTTCTTAAAGTAAGGACAGTATCTTTTCAGATATTCCTTTTGGGGTGCAGGCACCAAAAACTGTATTTCTGCCTTAAAGCCTAACTTTTCATTCAGCAAGCTTCACAAGAGATTTGGCGTTCTTCAGAAGGAATTCATTATTTTAAGACAACTCCGCATTACAGAAGTACGTGAATTAAACATTTAAATCTCATATACAATAGAAAGAGATTTGCCCGTCCGTATGAAACAGCAAGATGTGGTTATTTTGTCTGTAAAGTCAGTATCACTGTCCCAAAACCAATATGCCACTCCAAGGAAGGAAAAAAAGAAAAGAGTCCACCAGCATAAAATTGAGAAGAGATATTCTTCCTTAGAGCAGGGTGTTAGGTAGCTCTTCCCAGCGGCACGTCCCTGCTGTTTTTCCAAAACCTACTGTTGTCTCACATTTAAGAGTAGTATGGCTTGCGTTAGCAAGAAAGACCACTTCCTCCTGGCAGAATTAGCAATATCTACTTAAACTGAAGCAGCATCTTCTACGTAGAAGCTCTAAATCAGTAATCATCAGAACTTTTTCTTTGAAGGCCCCAATAATTTTTCCACAGGATGTGCAAATTCCTGGCCACAGGCTTGGCTTCTAACTTCTCAATTTTTACAGATCTCTTAAAAGCAGTCCACAGACTGTGACTCGAATAGCACTCACCAAGGTTTACTTTGCTAAACGTGACCGGCATTGGTAAGGCAGAAGCTTCAGAAGCAGTTCCACCAAAAGATTTAAGAGGCAACACTTGGAGCAGACAAGCAGCAACGGGTAGGCAGAGGTGGGCCAATAGGTGTAATGTCCTCCAGCTGTTTGCACAATCCACACTTGTCTATACCCTAACTGTGAATATTAAATGAAAAATGCTTTTTTGTTTTTCTTCCTGCTAAACTGTTTGCATTGAGTAACACCCTACACCAAATTGCTACTTCTACTTAAGCCTTTGCAGAGCGGCAAGTGTATTCCTTTTGCACAAAACGTATCTGCTCCTCTGGTTAAAATTCCATTTCCTAGTAACCCTGACTTGATCGTGGTCTAACAATATTACAGTTCCCATGACTTAAAAACAATGCTATAGGCTCCTAAAAGCCAATCTGGTGATGTTTAAATGTACTAGGGCAGAAACAGAGTTCCAGGCATGTAAAAAAAGGAAACCTGGAAAGAATGGGGGGGAAAGAAAAGGAAAGTTGTCAATATACCCGCTCAGCTCTCAAGCTGGAAGAGGATGCAGGTGAGGGAGACCTTTTAATGTCATGCATACGTACATACAAACTGTAGTAATAATACCTTCACGCTATTCTTTTGAAGCTAAATAGTCATTCAAAAAGATTGTCCCATATCTTCCTTTCCAAAGACCAGTGAGAGCTTAGGTAATTCTGAAAGGATGCTGCGCTCAAACCTGCCAGACATTCATAGCTGTGTAGACCTGATGCCACACGCCTCAGGGCTGATTTGAAGAGCGGCTTTTGTCTCTTGGATCAGTGAAGAAAATCACTCCTAACGTTGGAATGTTTCTTTAGGGTTCAGTCCCCCTCCTAACTCCTTCCCAAGCCGTCATATCTATGCCAGGAAACACTGAAACGCAGACTGAGCCTCTGCACAACATTCCTCTGGGTCCACTTTGGGGAATCTGGCAAACGGGATACACAAAGTTCAAAGTGCAAATTCTGCTGCAACCATAAAGAAAAAAAAATCTAGAAAAAAACCCCCAAAAACGCACCACGAGAAACTCCAACCAAACTGCAACAGCTTTGCAGTGAGACCTTTGTTAAGTCAGGAATCAAACCAACATATTTAAAGCTGCCAATGCAGCAAACCGAGGGAATCACCGTCACTGATTTCAAACAGCGTACCCACGTTAGCGAGGTCAGCTCTGTCAACTGCCTGCAGATCAGTCTGTCTTCAGTTTTGACCAAACAAACACGACGCCTAACACGTTCCACACACGGGGAGGATTCCTGGAACATCGCTATCTTTGCTGAGAAACTGACTGGTACGAGTCTTATGTCCCTCAACACTCTCCCTACTCTCTACTTTTCTTTCTGCGTGTAAATGACAGTTCTCAACTCCCAGAGTGTTTGAGAAAGGCTCAGACAACATTCAGGCAGTATCTGAAATAAATACCGGTGTGGCCACTATACTCTAAAAAAACCACACCAAGCCACAAACAGAACCCACCACCAAACCAGTTGTTAAAACAAGCGTCATTTATACTTCTTTGATATTCTCTGCACATACGATGTGAAACAAGGGGCTAGCTTTTAAACTTTGAAGTATTTGGAAATAATAAAGTTTGATTATTATGTTCACTTTTGCTTTTTTTTTAAATCTTGATGAGTCAGCGTTGACAAGACTCCTTTGTAGTAGGTACATAATGCAGAACTTTTAAAACAAAATAGAAACTGAAAGCTAGGTAAATGTATTGTGGTGCTACCCAGCGTAAGGGGCTGGAATGGGCTTTTTTGACTCCCAGCACAAGACTTTCAAACAACAAGCTAAGTTATTGTTACGTGCTGATATTAAAGAGGATATAGAGAAGGGAGCAGGTATCCTAGGCAGTACAGCTACAGGGCTCTCCCTAAAGACAGATAGGAAATAATAGCTCCTTTCCAGGAGCCACCAAGAACCTGAGAGGCCTTTTCTATTAATCTCTCACAGGATCACAAGTGTGGGGCATTAGAACGTATATTTCAATAAATTCTTAAACTGCAAAATTTCATATACAAACAATCTTGTAAATGTCAATTTCAGTCATCTAACATTACCAATTAAAGAAATGATTAAGCTTTTTAACACCAATTCTTCTTTTCTGATTTGCGAAAACCTTGTACTGAAACAGAAACACTCTGCCAAAACTAAAGATATATTTCAAAGTAATGATACTCCCACAAAAATAATCAATTCACTAGGAAAAGTATTGGCTTTACCAGGCCTGCTTAAATTCCAGAACTTGGAAGGAATTTGGCTTTTCCCCAAATACTTCTCACTGAATTACCTGAACACAGATTAACCTAGCGAAAAAGATACGAGTCTGATAATGCACGGTGTCGTGTGACAGGGAAGAAGCTGTGCAGCTCCCAAATCAACACCACACGTGCATCTACTGAACCATACAGACGACAAAACACCTGTTAAAAAAAAAAGACAAAAAGAAGAAGAACAAGAAACAGAGAATACTAAGAACATCCTTTTGTTTCAGTCAACTTTACCGTGGGACCTGAAGGCACGAGAGTTTTATTTTTTTTTTTAGACCTATAAATTCCACTACCATTTGTGAATTTTCTCCAGGAATTAAGGATGTTTTTATTATGATCTTCCTAACCATTACTAGAACTCTTCAAAGCCCACAGTAAACTACAGAGAAGGCTATTATTGCCTTCTTTCAGCCAGGACAGGTACACAGACTGACTTCTTGCCTATCATTTTTATTGGCAAGTCTCTGTACTACAGCTTTGAAAAATTGCAGTTTTGAAAGAATATCTGAAAGTCTCCATCAAGAAAAAACTATGTGTGGTTTGCATAATTTAAATATGGAAAAAAACATCTTACAAATACTCCAGGGACCACGGTTATTGCTGCTTTTACCTCTTGCCACATCCTAAAGATGGTACACACCTACGCACCTGCTTCAATCACCAAAGAAATGGTTTAAAAAAAACTAAATCTGTGGGTCTCTGTCCCAAGCCTGTCCCCGCTTTTGAGAAGTCCATTCGTGACGCCCACCTTCGTTGCAAAAAAAAAACCCGGCAACTTATGTTCGTGTTTCCCTGAGCTACGGAAAAGAATGTCGTAAGACATCGTAAGACACATCTCCTTCCCTACCCCTTCAAGTTCCTTTGAGGATTTGTGGCAGGAGACGACGGAGCTGAATAAAAAGATGTTATTTGGCGAGTGAAACTGCTGCATCACTTTCCCCGCGGGCCGGACGCCGGGCTGCCGGTGACAGGGGCACACCATGGCCAGCAACTGCCGCCGCAACGGGCCCTGTCCCCCTCCCCTCACCGACAGCACCGGACAGGCGCCGCCGAGCCCGGCTGCGGGGGTGTGTGGGTGTGTGTGCGGGTGTGTGTGTGCGGGTGTGTGTGTGCGGGCGGGTGGGCCCGGCAGAGCGAGGCGAGGCGGGCCGGGGAAGGCCCCCCCACCCCCCGGGGAAGGGCCGTGTGGGGAGCGGGGCACGGCGCACGCAAGTACCTTGCGCCCAGCGGCAGAAGATGGTGTCGGCCAGCCCGCGGGGCGCGGCTTTCTCGCCCCACACCAGGCGGACAAGCTCCTGGCCCGCCTCGGACATGACGGGGCGGCGGCGGCAGCACTGGGGCCGGGCGGGCGAGGCGTCTCCCGGCGGCGGAGGCGGCCGCGGCAGCCGCTGCCCCTGCGCAGGGGAGGGGCCGGGCGGC
>JAOXJK010000012.1:22323345-22336928 GCA_025774025.1 Xenus cinereus | reverse complement strand
GCTTTAGCAGGGGAGTTGGACTAGATGATCTATATGGTCCCTTCCAACTCTAAAAATTCAGTGAAATTCAGTGAAATTCTTTTCTCTCATATAAACTTCCTAAGAATTGCATTCACTTTCTTGTTGCAGATAATCACATCATGTAATTGCTTGCACACAGCAGTGGTGGTCCATTTGAAACCTAGACTTTTTGCTTCTCCTGTTCTAACCGGAGGGCTTTTCTGTACCTTCTGATTCCCAGGCTAATTGTACTAAGTATTATTATCATCAAGGTTCTGTGTGTTCCTATTGCTGAGAAAAGCTTACTAGTATTTTTTGAAGGCTCATCTTCAGTGGAGAGGTGGAGTCGTTTTACTGAAGCTAAACAGTCTTGTGTTAGCAACTGCGTACAGAGGTAGAATAAGCTACGCATTGAGTGCTGTGATTAACAGCTTAGCAGTTTCCTACTTGAGCTGAAGTTTCTCGTTGCCTTCCCACCCTATTACCGGCTAGAAAATGAACAGGCTTTGAGACTTCCCCCTCTGACAGTTCAATATGTGAAAGCTTAAAAAAGAAAGGTTTGTGCGTAGGTAGGAAGCAGTTAGAGAGTCATCTTCGTTCCCTCTGACAAATGCTCCAAAGAGCAAAAGCGCCAGGACAATACCAGTGGGGAATGTTTACTCAATGCATACTAAAGTCTGATTTCAAATAGGTTGACTGTTGCACATTGATAATTGATCTGTCTCTAGCCTTTCTTGGTTTTCTCTCTTGTAACGTTTTTTTTTCCCCCGATGTTATGTATTTCTTGTATCAAATAATTTTATTCAGAAATAAATGGTAGTTAGAGAGACATTATAGCCTTACAATGGGATTAAATACAGAGACAGTTCTGGGTGAAGATGTATAAATCACAACAGTGTACTCCATCAGCTTCCATTTTTATACCCATAAGATGAGGCATTAAGTACAGTTTTTACCTTATAAAATGAAGAAAGGAAAACAATAGGAATTTATTGCACCCAATAAACAAAAGGGGAGAAAGGGAATAAAATTTAAGAAATAATGTGCTAACTCAGAACAATCCAGGGATGAATATTAAATATATACACTGAATATCTATAGCCATTCAGTGTAATAAATAACATGGAAAAAACATTGTAAATCATAGGACCTAGTTTAGTTTCCACACATTGTGGTTTTATGTAAGATCAACCAGGCCTTACAGAGTGTTTTTGTTTTACAATGCACTCCTTTGAACTGGGTGCGTGTAGGTAAAGGCTATGAAGTAATAATGTGCCAAATGTTTCCCATGTTACCAAATGTTATTGCTACCTTGATGTTCACCTATGGATCTTGCTATAGCTGGCTCTTTTGCTCTCTTTCAGCTTCTTAATAGGCATGGTCTGCAGTATTTGATTTCCCTGCTTGACTCTAAGTTTTGATATCTCAAAATTAATGTTTTACATTACTGAACGGAATTAGGATCCAGGGCCAAAATTTGTTATTCACTTGTTGGAAAGTAGGTTGGGTCTGGAAGCATCATCTCCTGCAGCAGGTTTTTGGAATATTTTTGAAGTAAAATTTAAAATATATTTTTAAAACATTTCCAATAAACACCTTTTGCCAGTAAGTTATTAATAAGGAAAGGTATTTTCCAGTTAATATCTAACTGTGCACAGTAAAGAAATACAGTAGTGCCAACTTAAGTAATCAGAATCTTAAGTCCTAAGAGGCCCAAAGTTGGATGGATTTTCAACAAATGCCTTTGAAGGGCTGCTATTTTTCTGTACTTACCTATGACTTGTCAACAAAAGTTTGTGTTTTAGAGCGTTTTTCAAGAAATGAAGTGAAACAGCTTTCAGAAGGGAGGTTTTTTAAATGAAGCACACGGGTCTTAAGTATTCTCTTTTTGTAACAGTCACCCAAACACCAGTAGTATTTCCCTAGATAGAAACAGGGCTCTTTCCTGTTTCAGAATAAAGGATATAAAAAGCCTGGGTAGGATGGTGTTGGAAATGTTTTGATGTTGGATGCCAAGTACATCATCAAAGTTGTCTTCAATGCCTGTCCAAATTTCTGTAAGCATAAAACCTGGCACAAATGCCAGTTCCAGACCTTCAACCTTGCATCAGCTTAAGGATCTGGCAGAGATTTACCAGATGCTTTTCTAGCAGCTCACCTGGAACACTGAAGACTATAGAAACTCTGCTTGGTCTTCTGAAATATGAATCTCTTTCCCAGTATCTCGGTATGGATTCTCAGTACTGAATGCTGTCTTCGTCTGTGGAGGCTTTGGATACAAATGCTTCCTCAGAATCATCAATAGTCGAACAATGGGAGAGGGATCTGCTTTATTTCACATCTAAAGCTCACTGAGAAGCTTTACTGAAATTATTGCCCGCTTGATGTATTCAGCTCGGAATAAAGTGTTCAAAAGCTTCTCAAAGCCATACTGTTATGGTCTGCCTAAAAGGAAAACCTTGGAGATCGGTCACCCAAGACACACAATCACCCTGAAGTGGTTAATAACTGCCAGTCTCTGGCTTCAAGCCAGAGAAAGCAATAAACCGCACAGCACTGGCTTCTTCAGGTATTTGTATCATGTGTGTTTCTAATCCAAAAATTGATAAAGAACATAAGGTACACTGAAAAATACATTCCTCGTTACGCCTAATTTTTCTAAGTTTCTTACTAGATGTAAGAGAAACAGCTACATAGCTGTGAAAGGGAAAAATCTTTATTCTAATTAAAAGGAAGTAAAATTGTTTCATACTGAAGGAGAGAATAGACTTAATTTGGTCAAAGGATACCTATTTCATCAAAGAAGAAAATAGCTATAAGACTTAAGGTACCTTCAAAAGCGGGGCAAGAAATGCACAAAACCTGAAAATCTTATTAGGATCTTGTTAGGGAAAAAAAACCACAGTTACCAGTGTAAAGGTAAACTATTTGTGGGTTAAGTGATAACAGCCATTCCATGTATTCTGTTAATGTATTTAACCATATTATCTGTTCTAGGGATCATGCTTTTTGCATTTTATCTCAGCCTGGCTTGTGTGATTTAAGGTTAACAAGGCATTCCTCGCCCAAGCCTGTGTGGGATCTATGAAGCAGGGTCATTTGTCATCTTAACAAGTGCCCTGGATGCCCAGCACATCCTCCGCAGTGTCTGAAGTTTGCAGACGGGTTCTCTTTGTTCCTGCTGCAGTAAACGTGCAGAGAGCAAGCACCACAAATGCCAGGAGCAGCAGAAGTCTTTTCCAGTGACTTCGTGACGCCGAAGGGTCTCTGACATGCAATAAAGTACTGCTGTGCAAGCTGAGAGGTGACGATTATAAGTGTCTCGTTTTATCACTTCTGTTTAACCTGAATTCCTAAATAAACAAAACATACGCAATTATTCTTTTGGTCTGTCTGTACATCTTTCTTTCCAACTATCCCCAAAAGCTTCAGAATCCTGGAAACTAATTACAAACAATACAAGCAGGGTGGACCTGAGATCTTAAAGGTAATGAATTTTGAGAAGTTTTGTGAAAACTGATATTTGAACAGAGGTTTTCTTCACTGAGGAAAAGACAAAGAGAACTTGCATCCTTAAGTACACGTGAAACTGCTACGTGTGCCGAAAAAGAAAGTGGCTGGTCAGTCACCACGTGTGTGTGGTACCAGCCGGGCATCGCACCTTCTGCCCCGGCAAACGGCTTGGGGTAAGCGCGGAAGCTGTGGCACGGAGAAAAAGGCTCATTGATTCTGTCGGTCGTGCAAAGCTATTTATGGCACGTAATTCTTGTTGTACTTCAATGTAAAAATATTTATGATCACAGATGAAAATATTGATAGAAACAGGCGAATAGATTTATTCCTTGTTTTGCAATTAACTACTATATGGTAGTTATACATATATCATTGGCTTAAATAACATTATTTCTTTTTCATAGTGGTGTCCTGGCCTAGTCACCTAAGCACTTTTAATAAACTGGAGTTTTTTGTTGTTCACAAGTCATATGGTGTCTTCCTCAAGAGAGTAATCTGATTTTTTAAAGGTGCGGTTTTTGGTCTGGAAAAATCTGATCTTTTTCTGTTTCTAATCGTGGCAAACAATGAAACTTATTTCAAATTTGACTACAATTCCCCTTCTGTTTTATATAAAGATCATTTGAACAGAAACTTCTTAAATAAGGAGAAGGTACCTGATTGATTTCTGTCACTTGCAGTACTACAAGCCATGTTATGTTGTATTCTAGAACTTCGGTGGATATACAACCCAGACTTTAGGGTCAGTTTGCAGAATGCATTTGTCTAGAATAAAGTTAAACTATGGAAAAGTTAATGCAATCTCTTTATAAGTTTTCCTACTATTAAAAAAAAGAAAAAAAAAAAGAACAACAACAAAACCAAGATGTTCCGCTATTGCTATTAAAGTGATTAAGTAATTTACACGGCAGAGATCCATTTCCAAGCTTAAGCCCTCAAACAAAACCATTGTTTTTCAACACTGTGAGAGTACATACAGTTTCTGGCTTCATTCTACTTTGATGAAATGTGTCATTGATAAAAGAGAGTTGAAGCTTCCCCTAAACCAATTAAAATGTTTTTGCCTCAGGTAGTAAATAAAAGCACATGATAGAACTAAAGCAGACTGGGAGAGAGGTAATCAGTACAGTAGTTCAGTATTGAACAATATTGAACACTGTAACAATAACACATAATAAATCATTTTGAAAGGTACATTGGATATATTTTTTTCAAGGACAAATAAAGTGTACTCACAAGGATCAAAAGGACACCCTAGTTATTTTTATGTTCTATTTTAGAAATTATTGACAATTCCTTTTTGGAGTAGCTTTAGCTTTCTTGCCTGCAAAATATTTATGACAATAGTTTTGAGTATGTGTCAGTTAGATGTAAATAAGTTTCACTGAAAGCTTTTTTTCTCAGAAACATTATGCAACATTAATGTTTCATTTTTAAGAGCATCATCTTGATTTTTATGTATTAAATAACGGAGTCTAGCTTTACCCCAGTCTCTGCGGTGGGACTGAGCTCTCCTGTTTTGAGCAAACGAATCTTTTACTGTGGCTTGCCTAATGACTAAAACCATGTTTTGCTACTTGTACCCACTTCTGGAAGTTCTGACATCGTATCTCTTCCCACCAGACTGTGTTTTTTGCAGGGCATAACAGAGTTTTAGTGTGATAAACCAAAGCTGATATTCTCTTCTAGTTTTTGTGTGGCGGTAAATAATTTTTAGAACTATAAAATCCTAAACTGTATAGGAAACATTATATGCATCTTCCTGTAATACTGCAGTTCTCTGGGCATATATGAGTTAATGAATTATTGGAATATTGTATAGTGTTACTTCCAACTTTTTGTGAGCTACATTTTTTCCCCTTTGACAAAGACATTTTTGAACTTAGTTACAGGTGCCAAGGGGGTCATCAAGGTCCCCATGATCAAAACTGAGTAGTAGGAAAAAGTTTTGCTATTGCATTTGTATAAAATGACCGTTATCCATTAGGTGCCAGCTTCTAGCTATGCAGTGACATTAGGCTTACCAAAGGAGGTTCACGCTTTCTACACCCTCTCTATGTGAGGCGAACAAAAAAGAAAAAAGAATAAGTATCAGGATCAATAGTTGTACTGGTTAATCTTTCCAACTCCTTGAAGTGAAGAAAAATTCAATGGTTGCAAAAATCATGCTACATAATTATCAACTTCTGTTAACCGGTCTCTATCTATTACTCCAGCAGATAAAGATGTGTTTAAAACATTATAAGTGTTTGAAACCAGAGCTGATTTGAAAAAGAATATCAGACTTTTTAACCAGAAACATTTGGACAACGAGATTTTTAAGTAAAATGTAAAATATCCTTTTGCAGTCAATTCAAGGTCCTTTCACTGTAGTAATTTGTGTTAAAGACCCAACAAGACCATCACTGGAAACAGTACGTAGTGGTGGCACCTTAGCCCAGCTGCAGTGAATGGAAGAGCCAGTTAATGTCACCACGTAAGGGGTAAAAATAAAAATACCATTCTGGAGAGAGCTGAGCCTTAGTTGCCACTCATTTCTTACTCCCATTACCATCCCCAGGAAAATATACGATCAAAGAACATCCTGAAAATTGTCTTCTGTAGATTGTTCTATACCAAAGTATGTATTTGGCTGGTCACAAATAATTCATTTCCCATATATTGAAGCAGCCAATAGATTAGACAATCCTGATATGCAAAAGATATATTACATAGGTCATTGCATCACCAGAAGTGCAGCATTTGATCCTGAGAGATCACATTACAGTGAATAAGAAATATAACCTGTTATCTTAAGTTATACCTGAATGTTTGATTACGCTCTTGTATTAAGAGAGAAAAGATCCATTGCAAACTAACAACTGATAATTTGAGCAGGTTGTCTCAACATCGGAGACGTAATCGTCTGAACTTTTAATATTAACTGGGAGATTTTGACTATGACCCTATTACATTTTGTTCTGGATCTTATATTCGTTGAGATAAATAAAGTTCTATTGCTTTGTGACAGAGAACTAAATAGCATCACACTAAAATTATTACATAGACCTTAATAAGAATTCTTGAGTTATTTAGTATTGTTTAATCAAATTCTTGATTTGAAAAATGTGATGATTGAATTCTAATTTATTTTATTTCAATATATTCATACTGCTTTTATTTTATTCTTTAGCTCAATTACCAAAATATAGACTTTTAGAAGCATGCGATTTGGATATTTCTTTTCCAGGTGCTAGCTTTATAACTCCAGTAGAACAGAAGGTCTTCTTTGTGATGGTGGTTGTGGTATCCTCTTTCTCAAGAGGTGGTAAGTTGAATAGATGAAAAAAGCTTACCCAAAGTGTATTTTATTGGCAGAATTTAGTAGCACTGGGCATTAGTGTCTGTCTACCAAGTAGAAAACAAGCTACACCTCACCACAAGCACCATTGGTTGCTCCTTAGAATGCTCTTTCCGGCCACATCTTGAGATTATCCTCCAGAGCTCTCTGAGGCTGTGTTTGCACTGACATTTAATCTGGTGTAAATATTGTCCATGTGTGCGTTCAGAAGTATGTCACTGACAAGCTATCAACACTGCTGTACACAGTGTTTCTATTCAAGGAGAAGCTAGAATGGGATAAAAAACCTCTTTCCTACTGGAAATTTTGCCAAATTAATTTGACATTTCTTTACTGTCAAAATAAAATGCAAGGCTCTCCAAGTCAAAATGTAACTGGAATTTTGAAGGTAAAATCTAGAGAACCACCAATTACCTAAAAATGAGTTCAAGTTGACATGGAGGTCCGTACTTTGTCAGCACACCCAGAGATCCTGTGGGAAATGTCTTAGAATTGGATCAAGCTCTCAGTGGGCAGCAGTCTTCATCAGAAAGCAACACACATGCTGGAAATGGAAGTGAAAGTGAGTTTGATTAGCTTTTGCTACTGCTTAGGGAAGCTAAGACGGAATTTTCTGTCTTTCCCAAAGGACAGTCAAGGTCAAGGACAGTAAATATCCTTCGAGAAGGGAGTTTGAATACTTTCTTGGTGCAGCACTGTACTGGATGGCATACCGTGCTTCTATTATGTGTTAGTTGACCTGTCAAGATAAATATTTACCTTCACAGGAAGAAAAGAGCAGCAACAAAAAATATAATACACATCACTTGTAGCTCTGAAAAATGCAAGATAATACCCTTATTTTTCCTTTTCAGTACCACTGCTGAAAAAGGAATGAAAGTTTCAATTTTCTGTGCGCTATATTAACAAATATAGAAGACAATAAATGTCCGAGAGTTCACCAGAAAATTGTTACATCTCATGTAAAATGTGGCAAATGACAGCAAATGCAATAGATCCAAGAAACAGTAAAGTGAGAAAATTTTTGCATGAAGAAAAAAGATTTTTAACTTTGTTAAATATCTGTATTTTAGCATAAGCATTTATGCCTTCTGTGTGTCCTTTTTCTTTTTACATCTCTGCTTTCTGCATTGAAAATGTAGAAATTGATCAAGTGATGAAAGAGAAGCCCCAAATTATCAAAAATACAGGCCTTGTTTCATCCTTCTTATTCTCCAGTGCTTGCTTTGGTCTCATTTTAAAGGAACTCCATGACAGCAAAACCACTACTGCCTTCCTGTGTCTATTCTGAACTCTTAAGAGCATTAAGGGAGTTTTTATATTGGTTCCATATTTTTCCAGACTTTAATCATCAGACCAGTATTCTTTGTTCTAGATTATCCCGAGAGACTGTTCTTTATACCCTTCAAATGTTTATGACCACCCTTCGTAGGGTAGGGAAACCTTCATGCAAGGTTTCATTTTTGAGGCCACTCCTGGTGGCCACCAAACCCCCGCACAGTATATTCCTGTGGGTCCTCTCCAACAAAGCATGATTAAAAAATGTTGTTGTTTTCTGAGCAATTACACAAGTGTGGAGTCCTAAAAAGACATAAAGCTACATGAGACTTATTTTACTGTGCCATATTTAATGTACATTTCTTTCAGTAGCATACATTTCTTTCCTGGCTTCTCTGTTGCCAGCACTCACTTCAAGCCATTTGCTCTGTCACGTGCCTCCCCCTCTGCTGTGCCAATTGGTCTGCTAGTGGGATTCCCACTGGTAAGCCAGGTCAGGAAACTAATAAAGGCTGCAATTTTTAATTTTTAAATTTTTTTTTAGGTTATTTTTAGGATATCATCTGTCTCTACAGCACCAGCAGGTGATTTGCCATTTCAGGTGCTATTCTGGTCTTCCATGAACCATTTTGCACAAAGTGGTTTCTTGCAGCTCACTCCAGCTCTAGTTTGTTTACTAAAAACTGGAGAGATAAACAACCTGAATCTTAAAGATTCGCAAGTGCCAAATATATGTACATATTAAAGGTATTTAGTCAGTGTTATTTCCTTCAGTGCTTTGTAGTGTAGCTGTTCTTATTTAAGGGTGATGGTCTTAATTCTTCTGTGTTTTCCATTTTCCTTTGTTCCCATACGTGCTCTCCGAAGACTGAAGAAATATTACTGCTCTTACCATAATATATACACTTGAGAAAACACTGCAAAGGCACATTTGTTAAGCACTCCAAGCAATAACCGAGCATCGACGTGTCTGCTTTGGCCACGTACTTGCTGCTTTTGCATCAAAAGGTAGGAAACAGAAAGTCAATCCCAAAGTGGTATTAAAAGTAACCCCCAGCGAATCCACGCTGGGCAGATATAAAACGTCTAACCACAGCTCGCTATCTCCAGATCTCGCTCAGAGAGCCATCCCACCGTAGCTAAGCCTTGGACGCTTCCTCTTTGATCAAACTTTCCAGCTACTTCATTATTCGCTTGACTCTCGTGTTTTACAGAGCAGGACTCGGCACCCCCAAGCTCTGGGATGGGAAAAGGGTGGCTCGCTGCCATCTTTGTGTTTCCTCTCTCTTTCTGTATATGTCAATTCCCTAGCAGTTTTAGAGCAGGTCGGTCCTTCTGTGGATTTGACTTCTGAAGAAACATTTTTCCAACCTGAAACATCTAATTCCTGCGCTTAGTAAAGAATGGAAAACTACAACTCTGGCTTCATGCCATGAAACATGAAGTTTCAGGTCCTTGTGGAATCTCACCACTATAATCTTTACCAAAAACAGTTTAAGAGCAGTCCAGATTGCATTTTGCCTGTTCTTCACTACTTTATGTGATTGTTACGGTGCTGCCACCTCGTCTGCTCCTGCTACTCCCCCTCCTGATGTTGCATTTGTGTTTTTGCACCGGCCAGGCCTACTTGTCTCCCTCTGACTTGGACTTGGACTGCTTGCTTGGCACACAGGTGAAGAAGACGTACAAACAGTAGTGAAAAGAATAGTCCTGTATCTCTTTCTGACTTGAGCCATTGGTCAATGAGAGGAGAAGTTATTGAGGGAGTCAGGTGTCTCGATATCATCCTTTTTATTTACAGAGTCCACAAAATGACAGGAATTACAAGCCCCTTTTCAGATAGCACTTGGCATCACTCTTGCTGGGCTTTTTTTTGGGCTGCGCTCCCAGTGTTGTTCTGGACGTATTGTTGATTTATTGATTCTTTCTCTTCATGTCTTGGTCCTTTTGCCTCAATTGCACAAAACGGTATTCTGCAAAAATCCCTCCACCCGCATAATTGATGTTCCTTTGTTTGCCTGTCATATGTGATTGCTCCTAAGATGCTGCACCTGTTGCTTCATGTTATATCATTCCGTGAAGCAGTTCAATGGCATCTTACAACTCTTTTCTTCTGCCTACTAGAAAAAAAACACTCAGGGGATCAAAGTGGACCCCTTCCTATAGCAGATATTAATACGTAATTGGTACATAGTGCACAGTAAGGTGAATGGTTGTTTTGCTGGGTTTAAATGTTTTAGAGTAACCTAATTTTAACAGAAATATCTGATACGAAATTGATGAGGTGCTACGGTTAGAGCAAACATGAATTAACGGAAAAATCATGTTTGAGGCATAAACTATTGTAGCTTTTATTGTTAAGTGAAAAACAAGGAACATAAACAGAGGGAAGACTCCCAGGCCCTTAGGAGATCCTAGTAGATATTAATCCAGGCCTCCTGAAATGGAGAGACAAGATGCTTGGGGCTGAGTGACCTGAAAAAAATCTCACACAGACAAGTTTGTAAGTAGAGCGTTATGCTACTGGTATCTTATCTTAATCCAACAGAGAGAGGAATAGGTGAAAAATTAAGTTTATACAATTCACCAGCTACTAAGCTAGTTACTGTATCATGCGGGCTCCAGGCTTTCTGATACAAAACTAATTTTTGTTCAGTTTGAGCATTTTGAAGCCATGTACCTTTGCCATCACCTCTAATAATTTTTGCTGTTGCCGTTTAGTTATGAATTGTATTTTCCAGTAGTTCAGCAGGAAAGTGTCCTTAAATGGCTGAAATGGCTGCATTATTAAGTGCAAGGGAATGTATGCTTTGAAGCTGTTTTAATGTCATGCAAAAATAAGTATGTCACCTGGGAAAACAAAACTACTCAAATATTATTTCCTGGTGGGGTCTTTCTACCTCAACTCATAATCTCTTGAGAGAAATAACCTGAATTAACTCTGCAATGAAGGCTAACAGCCTACTTGAATAGAACCTGCAGCCTTTGAATTTTATGACAGAGCTTTTACTCCTAGACTTTTCTACCTCACTTTTTTTCGTAGACTAAAGTTATTTTTCAGGTGGAGGGGAATGAGAAGAAAAATATTAAATATTGTTAGGATGTTTTCTTCATCCAGCTTTAGTTTTATTCTCAACAATAGCAGGAAACAATAGGACTATCACTCTGGCTTTAAACAGCAGTTTTTGATCTAAATCCAACTGTCAGTGACATAAGCACAACTGTTTTATCCCTTTGTAGGAAAAAATAATAAGCCTAGCACTAGACTCAAGTATCACATACAAGCTCAGTTTGTAGAAGTGTGCAATAGCTTGAACACAAATGGTAGCAACAAAAACACGTAGAAAAAATGGGAGAAACGTGGCTATGCCATTCACCAAGATTAACAGAAATTGTTTTATCATCTACCAGAAATACCAGTAAATATCATGAGCTTTTAGGAACAAAGAAAATGGATGAAATCATAGCATATGTTTGGTAACAATAGTAACACAGAGTTATGCTGTTCCCAATTAACAGCAGAGTGATACTGAAATATATTTCATTAATACAGAAGTAAAGGGCCTTCACTGCTAATCAGAATAAATTGCAGCATTCACCACAGAGCTGCTACAGGTCTTTAAATTGCTTTTGCCTTGCTGTATGGATATAGCTGAACATAGCTTAATACATATTTTACATGATGTAATTTTATCCAGCTCATACAATGTCAGGATAATAATAATGATATTCTAATATTAATGCAAGCACAAGATATACATATGGATGAATAATGGTCATATGTTTTTGGATCTCCTTGCCAAGTCATATTAAAATGACAAATAATTGCCATTGCTTCAGAGAAATGGTACAGGCTCTGTAGTCAAAAAGCACATTAGGGACCCACAGCGTCCATTTGTTATCCTTTGTCAGGAAAACATGGTTCTTTAATGAAAGTGAATGAAAGGACACTGATTGAGGACAGTGACACTAAACCTCTTTCTCAACAGGAGCCATGACATGAGTATTAATAAGCAGATTGAAAGGTTACGACTCAGCTTTGAAACTCTGGAAGCACAGTAGAATCTGAAATAACTCCCCCCTCATAACATGGGGAAAATCACAGTGTAAAATGCATTGTATAAGCCTCCTGGCCACAGGAGGATAGAACGGAGGGAAATTGGTTCCCAGACAATTCAGGCAAATGCCATTTAAAATTTTAACCCAAATACATTTTTGTTAAAGTCTTGGTTTTAATTCTCTGTCTTGATTAATGATGCCTTTCCTTCTCATTATCCCCTCCCTCTTTGCTCCCAGTACTATAAAAATGCGAACAAAATAAACTTGGGCATTTCCTGAGCTTTAGTGAGAGTAGTTGGGAAAGCAAGGGCACATAGATGCAGCCTGAGTAAGTAAAAAATAGTAACCTAGTGCAGCCTGTTTAGTAAGAATTCAACACGAAGAAATATCTTGGTATAAGAGAAAGATTGTTGAATGCTTAACGCATTATGGCGATCACTTGTTAATTATGGAGAACCTAGAGGAGCCAGTCAGGATCACAAATGAGTGTGAAACAGGCAGTCCCTGATGCTGCTGAGCTTTGTACACGTGTGCGGCCCCGCTGAAGGGGCATTGCAAGTGTGTGTGGTGCCTGCAGGACGCTGGCTGCAGCTGCTTTGTCTCTCTTGATAAGGTTTTGCCTCTCTGAAACTTTGTACGATTTGCACAAACTCTGCATGATCACAGTCTCTGACCACCTTTGCAGATTTATGTTCTTTTTGTAGTCCCACTCTTATATGCACAGAAAATATCTTTCAGGAATTCGATGGTTTTACTGCTACAGGAAAGAGCCCTGTAATTCTTAGGTATCATTTTCTCCGTACCAGTAGCAAAGCTGGGCAAAGTGCCCAAAGTTTAGAGGTGTTTGAATGCAGAGACTGGTTCTGTTCATCACAGAGATGATAAAGTGAGCTGCGATGTTCACAGTTAGATTTCAGTATATTTAAACAAGGTTAGGAGACTCTCATTGAATGTCTTGCCTCCTAAAGATGTGACAAAATGGCAAACCATTGCACACATTGAAGAAATGTATTTAAATACAGACTTAAATATATTTAAGCATATGTGATAATTCCAAATGAGTTTGAAGTATTTGTTTTATCTTTAGCCAAGGCTAATAATGATGTGGGCTGAGTCTACACCAGCAAATTGAGAGAGTCTGGGACTGTTTTCTGATGTAGAAGCCAACAGCATGGCACAACCCGTGTCCATATTATTAAATGCTTTTAGTCTTCAAACAGATTATTAAATGCTTTTAGTCTTCAAGCAGGTTGTGTCCATGCATGCTGTCGATTGAGACCATTTGCCAGCTTGTGGTAACTCCTAAACTGTGCTTAGGAGTTGGTTGACACAGTGTTATGGTTTGAGAAAACCCATAACAATCTATTGTTGTTTAGACAATTATTCTATCACC
>JAOXJK010000012.1:22311936-22323245 GCA_025774025.1 Xenus cinereus | reverse complement strand
CACTAGAGTCTTCTAAAAGTGCAATTTTCCCCAGCATTAGAAGAAAAGTTAGTCCTGTGTCTCTCAACCCAGGACAGACAGCTAGCTGAAACAGGGCAAAATTATATCATAGGCTTGCTTTTCTAATAATAGTATGATAGAGGAGTTCCATTGTTCACTGGTGCTGTTTTGTTTAGTGGTGTATGTGTAGGTAACAGACTGATTTCTTCAGTAAACAGTCATTGAATCAATACAAGTTGATGTTATTTCATATTCAGTGAAGGGAAACAGGAGATTTTAAGGATGAAATGGACACAGAAAATAATCCAAGAGGTGACTGAGAGATGATTCAATTAAATCCAATTTAAGGAAAATAATAAAGTATTTTGCATCAGTCTGATTAATGGAGAGCAATAGCAACATTTTCTGTCAAGTAAGGGGCCACCATCTGTTGTAAGTAACAGAGGGTAAAAAAAAGATTCAGGTGAATTTGGCATACTGCAATTGAGCTTCCCTTTTATTTTGTGCATCTTAACTGGAAAGCCACAAGAGGGTCTGTATTAATTCTTAGGGCCACAAGAGTATCATTCAGGCACCAAGGGGAACCCAGATGAAGTGCTACGCAACCTGGACATGGTCAGCACTCACTAGGAAAAGGACAGTGTGTCCCAGGCAGTGTGGGCATGAGTCATTCTGCCCCATTTGCCTCTGTGTCCTCTGCTGTTACCCGTAATAGGTGTGTTGAGCAATGTGCACGCAGCAGGAATAACTCTGAAACTGGTTGGATGCAGGACTATGAAAAGTAAGCAGTCTTAGGATATATCGAGGCGAAATGTTTCTAAGAGAGAAGAAAATGTGAAAATGCCATTTTATAAGGCCTTAGCGAGGTCTCATCCTGAGTACTGATGAAATTCTGTGCACCTATCTACAGTAAAGCTGAAATCAAGTAGAAACAATTGCAAAGAAAAGTACCCTGGATGATCAAGGAGATGGAGATCACAGCAGGATTTTATTAGCCTTGCAAAGAGTAAGCTGGAAGAGGATGCAAGCTAATTACATCAGGAAGGTGGACATGAGGAAGTGAGAGGAATTGCCTAAACACAAGGGCATTGTTGACTTAAAACAAATGAGTATAGATGAGTAAACATATGAATGAATAAAAAAGTTGAGGCTAAGCTGTAAAGAAAAATCGCAACCTTTAGGAGGGAGAGCTTGTGAAATTCTTGTGTGTGGGCTGTGGAGACAAGAAGCCTAGTTTTTCAGACGGAGCTTGATGAATGTAGGAGGGGACTTATATGACTTGGGCTGATGGTCTAGAGATCTTTGCATGACTATCTATTTTCATTCTTGAAAGGATTTATTATTTTTACATTGAACAGAATACCTATATTATTTCAAGGTCTAGCTGTATCTAGTATAGAGTAAAATACACATCTCTGTACCTTAAATGAGAAACTGGATGCATACATTCAGAAATGCCCCACTGACACACGAATGCATTGTGTATTTTCACATAAATATTGAGTCATGCAGTTTGAACTTCGTGAATTTTGAAAATTTACCCCCTGATACATGGGTTGTTTGAATGGAGTATCTGATGCCTGAGGTGTTTTTCAGGTTTTTCTTTTGTTTTGCTTCATTTCTGATCTGCGGTGAGACTTGTTCTGGCAATGACAGGAGGGACAAATTGTTCATAGATCTTGTGTGCCATTCCTGATACAGTATATTTTCAGTACTGTGCTTCTCATGTGCGGTGTTAGAAGTAGTTGAATGAAGAGACAGAACGCCAATATCTTGGTAAATAATGGACTTATTTTTCTTGCTGATAGTCTGATCTTTCTGGAACTCCCTCCCAGAATCCTAGGCTCTAATGAGACCAGCGTCCACGATCCAAGATAACGGGATTGTGTTGTAACTTGCTATATTTTTTCATGGAGGGAGTCAGTTTTGAGAAAATTTAAAAACTCTAAGGGAAGGGTCTGAGGCTGGTTATGTTGCACTAGAATTCACTGCAAAACACTTTTTACATTATCTTATACTATAATACTATATACTTTTACATTTTTCCTTTAAAAAACCAATCATTATCCTTATGTCTGTGAGGTAAATTCATTCAATAATGAATTCAATTCAAGAAATATTCTGAGTCTTCAAATGGACTATAGCAGTCACTAAAGATGTTCACAACGCTGATTTCATATCAGTTTTATATTTACAGGAATAATACACGTGCAAAATGTGTACTTAAATGTTTTTTAAAATTTATTGCTATAGCAAACAGCATCAAAAATTACTGTCATCAAAAGGCATTAGATAGAAATGTATCCATGATTCCCTTTTCATACCTGAGATACAAAGAATAATCATTTCTCTAGCTGGGCAGTTAGTAGGCTTTTAAACAGTGTTTAACACCAACAACGGTTCCCTTGCCCTTATGGCCCTTCTTGTAGTCAGTGCCTGCTATTATACTTAACCTAAATAGCAGCCTCACTTGTGATAGTTGTAGTCAACCATTTATTATTCACAGCTTATTAGAGTGGGAGTTAAAGACAGATTGCTGTAGTTTTCCATTTTTCATGGAGGTTAGGCAAAAATATTTTCTAGTATAACCAACAGAGTCCCACTACGGGAGATGCCATCACCTTGTAAACTGTGGGCCCTGTAACTGGGCAGCCCTTTACTTCATCACAGCTTGGGAAATTCTCCGTTAGCTGAAGAGATAACATCATACGTAAATACATCATTGTAATTAAGCAAATAATTAGAACTTCCAAAAACTGTTTTCCTAACGTCATTTTAACGGCCTAATTTTTCACTAACTAGACAATCTAGTTTAAAATTCATATAAAGGCGGGGTCTTTAAATGCAAAAAACACAAGGTGTAAAAATCAAGATGATGTATTTGAATACAGAATCATAACTTTTTTCTGATCAGATTAATTGCATAAATTCATTAAAATACCATTTTGTTTCAGCTCTAGATATCGGAGAAGCCCAGTTCAACAGTTCCTAAGTAATGCCCAGCTTCTCAGAGAGAATAAGGTGTCTAAATAGCTTTGAATTTTTGGGGATAAATGCCTTAGTTAATATGTGCAATGAACTGAACAGACTTTTTGCCCATGTTTACCTCCATCTGCTTTAATTTTGCCACATCTGAAATGAGACTGCTTACAGGCATAAAGTGAGACCTGTACCTAGATTACATTCTTGCCTGAATAAGGAGGAGAATCTTGAATATTTGCTTGAAGTCAAATACTTTCAGTGTCCCATCTCATTCCTACCTAAGATATCGTTTTTCCTTTGTTTCCAGAAGAAATAGAATCAAATGCAAATATTCTTCACACCTCAAAATGACTTGCACAAAAAGCATTAATTAAATCCTGTAACTGGGAAAAACCCAGCGATTTTTTGGGGCTGATTTTGAGTGGATGGAGAGGTCAACAACTATCTCTACTCGCCAATGAAAAGAGAATCCCTGGAGTTTGCCTTCAGAACCTGCTCCCACACACGCAGCCTTTGCTCCAAGTCGGAGGGTGCTCTGGATGGGAAGATAATGAAGGTGCGGCCGGGCTGGATGGAACTGAATAATTAAAGCAGCTTGTAATTTATGTTGCCGTCAAATGCTGGAAGATATAGTCCTGCTGCAGGAAAAGAACTGGCTGTCACGTATCTGAGACGTTTTTCAGAAGATATTAGGATGAATATTGGATGCATAATTAGGTTTTCTTGCAGGTATGTTAGTAGATTAGTGGTAGATCATGCAATAATTTCTATTATTTCACATTACCTATACCTTGATTGAGCAGTTGTATGACTGCTTGTATTTCTGCATCTCTAGTTGATATTCTTCTAGAATAAATAAATTTTAGAAGAGGGAAGATTATAGTCATTCTCTGCATGCAGCATGCCTTTTTCTTCTTCTTTCTCTCCATTTTATTCCCTTTACATTTTTCCTTTCCCTCTTTAATATAATGGGAACCATACACAGAAGCCAGGCAGATAAATGTACTGAAACCCTGTTAGCATTTAATCTCTTTTTAGATAAATGCAAATATTGCTGTTGATGGTACCGGAGCCTTGTCCAGCAGTCATCTGAGGAACTTGCTCATCCATTTTTCAGTGTGTCCATTACTATCAGTTACTGAAGATTGTGATCCAGAATATTCGTTCTTGATGAAAACAATAGAATTAAGCCATAGGGCTTCAGAAAATTGCTTTCATATTCAAGCAGTGCTACACATATACAGACACCTTGTTGATGATTTTCCTGCCCTGAAGAAAATATATTGCTGCTGCCACAAACCTGTCTTTTGGCACTTTGTCACTTACAAGTGATGATAAAATTGCAACAAAGAGACTTCTTTTTAATCTCATAGGTCATCGTTTGTACTCTGGACAGTCCTCCCTTTGTCCTCTCATTTAGTTTAGATAAGGTGGAAAAATCCTTTTAGTTGCCTCTAAACTTCTTTTAAAAATACAAAACCCAAAAAGTCAGTCTCAACGTACCCTCAAATTTTTAACATGACAACTTTTCTCTTCATGTTTTTCATTTAGATCAAAAGCTCTATGTGCATTTAAAACATATATTTTTTAGGCAGATGAATTGCAGGCAGCCTTTTTGATCTATAGATTTACATCAAATTGTAAACCTTAAGAGAGACATTTAGTCCCTTTAATTG
Source organism: Xenus cinereus (assembly GCA_025774025.1). Classification (NCBI taxonomy): domain Eukaryota; kingdom Metazoa; phylum Chordata; class Aves; order Charadriiformes; family Scolopacidae; genus Xenus; species Xenus cinereus. The sequence continues at coordinate 22,318,587 of JAOXJK010000012.1, read as the reverse complement.
TGTGGAACCCCAGAATCATGTCATAATTGTATTACTGAAATTCTGACCATTATTATATCAATTTGTAACTGCAAAACACTTGGCCTGATTTTATTTTAATTCAGTTATCTGGCCCAGCAATTCAAATTTGCAGAAAACTTGTTACAGATAGAAAGACAGAGACATTCTGAATAAATCCATATATATGTTGAATATTTTGAAGATAGACTTTCATGCCACTTGTACAAACAGCAACTTAACTGTGTACATTCTTTTTGATATTTTTTTCTACATTTGCTGGAAGATTTTTCTCATCTTTGTCAGCTTCTTCTTCAGCTTTATATCTCAATGAAATCCCAAAGCTGTCTGTGACTTAAAAAGTCTGCTGCCATGGGATTTTGATGCAGCAAATGCAGTATTTTGTCTCTCGTCTTCACGCTCTTCCAGTCTGTGTCTTCCAGTTGGAGGCATGGAAAGAGCAAAGAAGAAACAGAGGAATAAAATCTCGTGAAAAAGGGCAGCAGGGGAAGAAGGTACCCTTGCAGTGTGCTTTCCAGATTCTCTGCTCCTCTCTGTACGTCTGACAACAAGCAGGAATGACATCGGTTTGGAATGAGGTGGAACCAAAACTGGTGTCGTGCTTTTTATGTTGGGGTGAAACATACTGATTAAAAAAATGAAGGGGTGCTATCAATACCTAGGACAGATACTCTACCCTTTCTCTCTTATTACTGATTCCCCCTGATTACTGCCAAGCAGTCAGGCTTTGGAGGAGTAATTTGGCTTTGGAGGCATCACACGTTCCCTAGGGCAAAGGAGGAGTCGGCTCCTGCGATCCCTATTTCACACAAGGGCTTGGAGAGTGTGTCCAAGGGAGGAGAGCGGCAGACCCAGAAATTCAAAGTTTACTGATATGAGAGCAACCTCCAGAAGCCTAGGACATTCACGGTTCCTCCTATGAAAAAGGCAAGCATTAAGAAATACAGAAATGGACACTTAGGTGCCTAAAAAGCCATTGAAGGCCAAACCCTCTGTAAGTGCCCGAGGGAAACAAGCCTCATCACTCTGGATGAAGGGATCCTTGTGCTCAAATCAACTACTACTGATGATAATAGACAGGTTACTTATTTACCTGGATTTGGCCCCTCCGAGTAGAAGTGGCCTGGGCCTCCTGCCAGTGTCACCTTCCCTTGTCTCCTAAAATCGCTGCAGATTCACCAATATAAACGTACAGAAGCAGAATTTGCCACAATGAGCATTCTTGCATCTTCATGGGACTCTTCACAATGTGAGATGAACTTGAAGATAATGAGCCAATGTTATCTAGTTTAATTATACTGCTTGAAAACCTTCACAATAAACAAAGACTCATGCCTAAATAGCTAAGTTCAGAAAATTATTTTTCCACTAGATAAACTGCCCTTTTAGAGTTACTAATTATTCTTTTCATTCGTATATTTGCCTTATTAATTTTCATTTTCTGTGAGGTGTTTATAGAATAAATACATCCAGACACCCTTTCCTTGTTGGAGATTCACACTACAGATAGACTCAATACTCGCAGCTTAAAAAGAAATGGTTCAGGATAGAAACAGGTTTCTATGGTATCTTGGATAACTAACTGCAATGGTGAAGAATACTGATGCAGAAGTGTCCAACTTCAGTTTCACAGCCAAAGAAACAGCCCATGGTGAAGAACAGTATTTTGCAGGAGTTATTAGGCCTGAGATGTTTAGACTTAAGATATAAAAAGCAATTCCTCAGAAAAAAAGTGTAAATATTGTTGTTCAAAGTAATTTCTCGGTATAATATGGTATCACAAATAATGTTACAAGTGATGGGATGTTACTTTTAAGACAAGTTTTCTCTCAAACTTTTATTCCAAGACTGACCTCTTCCTGACCTTATGCTGATTACATAAGATTTTGCAAGAGTATCATAAAAATGTATGTGCTTCCGTGTCAAAAATAAATAAAAAAAAGGTAAGAGCATGAAGATTTTCTCAGCTGCAGACTATAAAATAGAAGCAGAAAATTATAGAAAAAAAACCCAACCCAAATGATGAAAAGCATGAGCAGTTTTAAGACTCTGACTGATGGAATTTTCTCCAAATTTTAGGAGGCTTTCAAAGTGCCAGCACATTTCACAGCAACCACTGGTAGTTTCTGAACTCATATTTTAAGGCTGTATTTATACCAGGGACTCAATTCTGAGCCCAGATGCAGGCTGTTTTACCCTACGAATGTAATAAATTTAATCACACTCTTGCTGTGCTTACGCAGGGCTGCTCCTGCGCCCCCGGGAAACCCAGCAGCGCTGCTTCTTGCCTCAGCTCCCACCCTCAGCCCCGGTTACCCTGTCTCACACAGACCTGCTGTGCCAAAAAAAGGGACGAGGCACAGCAACCTGTCCTGATTCAAAACACATCTTATACTCAAACATTGAATTAACCCGTGACTCGGTGTTTTGGAACACCCAGCCAAACCATCAGTGGATTATAGGTGAGCACAATAGGTGAGATGATCTTTTCTGTAGGTCATGGAAACACAAACATTAGTTGCCGGGTTTTTTTTTCTTCTTTTTGCAAAGAAGGTGGGAGTCACCTTTCTCAAAAGCGGGGACAGGCTTGGGACAGAGACCCACAGATATTTTTCTAAAATATTTCTTTGGTGATTGAAGCAGGTGCGTACCATCTTTAGGACGTGGCAAGACGTAAAAGCAGCAATAACCAGGGACCCTGGAGTATTTGTAAGATTTTTTTTTCCATATTCAAATTATGCAACCTACACATAGTTTCTTCTTGACGGAGACTTTCAGGAATTCTTTCAAAACTGCAATTGCAAGCTGTAGTACAGAGACTTGCCGATGAAATGTCATCCGACTCAGCTTCGTCTCCGCCTCGCCTTGTCTCTGCAGAGATAACTTGGGGGTAGCTGCAAAAACGGCTCAGCCTGGGGTTATCTCAAGATTGCATCGCACCAGGAACCGAAACCGAATGGAGCCTTAAAAAACAAAATGCCCTGAGTCCCATCCCGCCACTATTCCCGTGACTCTGAGTGCTAGACATCGCAAAATTGCCAACAGAAATTTAGGAGCCATCACACCACCAGAGGTAAACATCCCAGACAGTGCAATCCACTCAGGCATAATTCTGCACCCCCACAGAATCAGGAAATATAAACCCTAAGGTCTGGGGGGGAAAAATGGGGAATCTTCCAATGATACAGCTGGCCTGTAGGAGATTCGTCCCCCCCTTGTCCAGGACGCTGTACAGGGAAACTTCCCAGGGATTGAGCGACCTTACCTGAGAGAGAGGGTAAGTGATTAAGAAACACACAGATGGTATACAGCATGCTATTAAGATCATGATTGGTGCACTCTTTTAAGGTATTAATATTTAGCGTGCTTATGGTTTGTGTTGTTACTTTTCGGGATCACTTGTAGGTTGCAATGGTATATGGTGGTATGGTAATGGTAGTAAGAAGGTAATGGTGTATGCCACGAATTGCTTTTAAATTGCAATAGTATAATCACCACTGTACACATAGAACCTGCAATAGTGGCGTATTGGACCTGTGAGTGAAGTCCAGATAAACTGTTAATTTGAACCTCTCGGTGAAGTTCTTTTTCCATTCCACCACACCCAGTTAAAAAAAACTCCTGGATGAGACCCATTATGGCCAAAGGAGAGGTGGCTGAAGCTGAGGCTTCAACTGGTCCTGCACATCGGCCTCCAAGCAGGGGAGCTGGGATAAATGTGAGCAGACAATGAGAGTGGTAAAGGGTATAACAGAGACTGGAATGTTAACGTAATTGTGTTGTGCCAAAAATTCCCCCGGGGTTTATAAAACATGTTTTAAAATCAGCAGGTAATTCAGGAATTAGAAATAACATTGCCAGCTCTGGTATTTTGCCTGTATGAAGTTGTTAATGTTTCTGTTCAGTTTTATTTATTCCTGCAGCAATCCTCTGGTATTTAATCATCTCTCTCTATTTCAGTATTTTCTTGTTTAGTGAAGCAAAGCTTCTCTATTACAGTCCTGAATCTCCACACTTGGCATCCCTGCAGTAACCCTGGCAACCTCGTTACCAGGGTGGGCTACAGCTCCAGCACCTCTGGCTGAACACGGTGGAGCCCTTTCTCACAGCCCCGCGGCACAGCAGCAGCGAGGCGCCGCCTGGGCTGGATGGGCTGCATCACCATGCAGTTACACACCCAGTTTTGCATGATCACATAGTCCACTTTTAAAAAAAAAAAATAAAAAATCCTATTTGGATTAAGCCTATAATGTCATTTTTGAGAGGGTGTTAAGGTGTTACCACGTAGTTCTTCATCAAGATAGGTGGCAGGGCTGAGCCCATACATGCTTTGTTAGTTTTTGAGATTTTGTCATTCTCACTCGTACTGGAAACTATAAGGCGAGCTCTTTTAATTTCTTTATAATCCACTGAGTAAACAATTCCATGTTTGCTATGGACAAAAAGTTTTTAAAAAAGAAGGTATTTTCTATCCTATTCTATAGGGTTCGCAAGCACTCTGTTAGCATAATCCATAACTATTAACATAATCTATATTACATTCTCCAGTATCATCTATTAAATTATACATCCATAAGAACATGTGAAATTAGTATGCACTATACAAATCATACCTGATTTTTTTTACAGGTGTTTCCCAAGAATTTCTTCCCATATATGTACACTTAAAAAACATTATCAGGAAGGAAATTTTGGAGGGATAGGCATAAAATATGGGCTGTTATTCTCTTGAGAGATATCGACAGTTGCTGTGGCTTCAAGAGGGAGCACTCTACATGTTTAAAATTCCTTCAAATGGATCTACTGTAAATTTCTAAATCATAAATTCTTACTGCAGTCCTCTGGTTCAGACAATCTTGCTAAGTGTTCCGTGTCTTCTCTCCAATATCTTTCCAGTTTATAGGTTGCTTCAGTTTTGTTGCTTTCCAGGAGGCTAACTTTGCTACGTTCATGTTTCTGAGAGCAAATATAGTTACCTTTTTTCTTTAGATCCAGTTTTTCCTCAAAATAATGCCTCCTAGAAGGTTCCAAAAACAACTGAGCATTCAGAAGAATAAATGTTTGCTCAGTGTCTTCTGAAACAGATCACTTCATTTTTATGTATGTTAGTGACTTAGTTTACCCTTCATTAAAATCCCAGGGAGTAAAAATTTTGTTTTACTTTTACGTTTCAAAACTCAGCATGTGAAATACATTGATTTATTGATATTAGTTTAAGCAAGCCAAAAACTTCCTTGGGTATTGGGGCTTTCTGCGACAATAAATTGAAATAGATTTATGTCATAAGATTAATGGATAATTTCTTCTTGATCTATTGTTGTGGATGGGAAAGGCTGAAGTGATAGACTTGCTGTTCAAATTTCGATGTCATAGAAGCCTAGGACAAAACTGGAATGAGAAAGGGACAAGAGGGATTAGACTCAAGGTTGTAGTTTGAATTAGAGTTGAGATTGGGACTGAGGCCTGAGTTGATATTTTTACTCCTTGATCCTCTGAGACCTTGTCTGTGGTGGTTTAAGAGCTAGGGGGGGCACTGCTGGTATCTATAGGGTTGTGTATAGTGGTAAGGTTTGTTATATTTGCTTAATGTTTGAATTCTGCTTATCTCCTACAATAAGGATGAGGCCTGAGACCCACAGGGTTTTACACTTTATGTGCTGGTGGATTTGGGGTTTTGTCATAATGTAATGTTGGGTGTAGGTTAGTAGTGAAAAGGACTTGAAGCTTAAGTCTATTTGGTCACATGGAGTACGCAAGTCTGGCATGCTTTTTACTCTTGTATTTTTATAACTTGTCAGTAATTCATGTCGTAGCAAGGGTCAGGAGGCTGCAGTTTAGGCCATCTGTGCTCCAGAGCCATCCACTGTCTTTTCAGCCTTGTGCCTAGTCATAAACTTGAGGAGGGATTCATGGCTGAGGCTTCTTTGCAGACCTTCCTAGACAGGCCCCTTCAAGGCCACTGGAGGCATGGTCTCCAAGCTGGCCTGGATATGCAACTACTTATAACCAATGCATACCAATGTGATCTTGGGTGATGTTACATATAGTACTACAATAGCCTTCCTAGAGACAATGGTAGAATTAAAGATAAATATTATCAGGGAATGTTTAAACTCTAAAATGACCGACAGTTAGAAACTTCTGGAAACAAAGTGCTGACAGGGTGAAGCATAAAAATAATACACTCCAAATATTAATAATATTCTAGCATTATCAGCTTCTTAATGATGATGCCTAATAATATGATCTCTTGATCATATTATTATCATCATATTATCATAATATGATCTCTTGATCATATTATCTTTCTTGATCTCCTTCTGTGACCATGTGACCCACCTTCATGATGCGGGGAAGACTGTGGACGTTGTCTACCTGGACTTTGGTAAGGCCTTTGACACTGTCCCCCACAGCATTCTCCTGGAGAAGCTGGCGAATCATGGCATAGACAAGTATTCTCTTCACTGGGTAAAAAAACTGGCTGGATGGCTGTGCCCAGAGAGTTGTGATTAATGGGGTGAAATCCAGTTGGCGGTCAGTCACCAGTGGTGTCCCACAGGGCTCGGTTCTGGGGCCAGTCTTGTTTAATATTTTTATTGATGATCTAGATAAGGGGATTGAGTGCACCCTCAG
>JAOXJK010000012.1:22295123-22308730 GCA_025774025.1 Xenus cinereus | reverse complement strand
CCCCCACACCCCCTCCCTCTTCCCAGCTACGTGACTGGCCATACACTGGTGCTCTTGCCACCCAGAAGGGCTTACCTTGCAATAGTTCCCTCCCATGGTGGGTGTCAGCTGGACAGCAAATGTAAGACTAAAAAGTTCTCAAGAAGCGAGTGCTTCCGCCGCCGTTACTTCCACAAAATGTATATTACTGCAGTGAAGTGAGGTGGGCTGAACAGGCTGAGACTGATCGGAGCTAAGATGGGGAAAAGCGGAGAGAAGCCATAGGGCAGATGCAGAAGGATGTTTAACTTCACTCTCCTTTCTAAAATCTGAAGCTGAGTCCACATTTAGGTCAAAAGCTTGTTTCAACACTCCATGGGCAGAATAATTTGTCCTTTTTTTTTTTTCCTGTTAGATGTCCACATAAGAGATCGCAATTAACACACGAGCTCAACCAGGAAAAGTCTGGGCTGTGAATATAAAATCCTCCTCCTTGTAAAGGAACTATCTGGAGCCAATATGATTCTCTGGCAGAATTCCCATTCTTCCAGGTTGCATTAAAAGAATGTGAATATGAAGAAACTACATAAAAAAATAGCATTAAAGTGAATATTGTAGTTGCAAATTGCAAACCATTTTTTATTATGCATTCTTTCGCCGTGTTTTCACATACAATTTTGTTCTGAAATTTCTGTCTTGCTCTGGCTGTGGTATACACTTAGGTAAATTTAGTTGGTTAGCTGCTGTATTTTTTTTTTAAACCAAGTGTCTCAAGCAGAATTAAATTTTCCTACTAAACAGAATTAAATTTTCCTTTCAGAGGAATTAATTTTGTCTGCTCTCAAAATACACCCCAGTAACTGGCCCTCAGTCAAAATAAAGCTTGCTGAAAAATCTGAAATCTCTGTTATTCCTGCAATTTTATGATCAAATTTAGTACTAAATTTTATTAAGCAATGTTTCGCTTTTATAATTTAATAGACTAGAAACTTAGAAGTGTGCTGTACTTCCAGAAGTGGTTAAGAAATTTGCCTGTGCATCTCATAAATAATTCTGGCAGATAAGAGCCAAAGTGCTGCTCTTTCTATGGGCACCTCTGTATAATTGTGTAGTGGACTTCCACAGGAACAACATAGCATTATTGAAGATTTGTCTTGAAAGATTTATGTTACTCTGTTAAAACAAGTCATTAGATTTATCTTTTTCAGTATCATAGGTCTTCATTGAGTCAAATAAACCATATTTTGTTTACCGCCCTGGAAAGATATAAATGCTAAATACTCTTTAACTTTATTTTATGAGACTGAATATTATATTCCTCTTTCCAGTGACCTTTTATTGCCTTGTGAATAAAAAAATAATTTACCAGACAGAAATAACAGCCAGAGGAAGGTGGGATTTATGAGCATGCCAACTCCACTAAAACCAAAGGATAAACATAATAGTCTCAGAATAAAAATGGTGAATTATCTAGTGCTCTGTTCTCAAAACTTTAAAGTAACTTTTCTCAGAAAATTAGAGCTTTACTCATGTCATCATTGCAGAAGTCAAAGAGTGCAGGTTCTGTTTCTTCCTTTTTTCTGCTCTTGGTACCCTAATGAATCTAAGAAAAAATTAGATTATTCTATTTGTAAGAAAGGAGAATATGAAAGAATTTTCCATCCAGTCTATCATACTTCATTAACTACATGAGCTACAGAACATCTCTAAATTCTGAACACAGCAGATTTTTATATTATCCTAGAAATGTTAGGTATTTCTTTGTTGCAAAGAACTGCATGAAGTGTACAACTTTTCAAAATAAGGCAAACATCAGGTTTCCACGCTGGAATCTGCTTGCTGCTGCTGTGGGCTGGGCTGGGCTGGCCACTAAAACGGTTGGCAGATGGTCTCTTTCACTTCTCTCCTTTTCAGAGAAGGGAGAGCATCTCCAGTCATGGAGAGAAGGAGGAAAGAGGAAAGAGATGTATGAATTTGAAAAGAAACTAAACTACTTCAATGAAAATATTAACAATAAAATAGCAAGAAGAAAATATGATAATATTAATAAGAAAATGATGAAATATATACAATATATACAAAATTGTATCAGACATCACTGGTAGGCACGGGGAAAATCTCAGATTGGACTCAGCGACGGATGGGAACTGGATCCCATCTCTGGAGTCAGGAACACACAAATTGGGATCAAAGCCAGATGAACAGGTAGAGTCCTTCTCGGACACCGGCCATTGAAGGAGGAGGGCTGACCCTTTGATCCCTCAACTTTTACACTTTTGCACACCGAGCATGGGGCAGATGGGATGGAATACCCTATTGGTCAGGTTTGGGTCATCTGTCCTGTCTGCTCCTCCCTCCAGGTGTGACCCCTCTACACTTTTCTTCTTCCAACCCTCCAACGGGGCAAATAACAAAATTAGCTGACCTTGGTTGTTCTAGCAATAAGTATAAGCAGGAGCCTCTCTGTATACCATTCCTTGGTACTCACGGTAAACATCAGGCCTCATCACTCTGGAAATGGACTACTGGCTTAAAAATACACCAATTATTTCAGAGAGTTCAGTTAGCTAGCAAAGGCTTAGCTGAAAAGAAAAAATACCAAAAAGAAAACTAGTTCTGTTTTACCTCAAACCAGGACAGCTGTATAGGATCTCTGATTTTGAAATGCAGTCTGCTTTGAGGAGTAACTGTAAAATGGAAGCTTTATAAGATCAATTCTCAGAAATTTGTTTTACGCTACACAGAAATGTTATTTAAGTGGCATCATGCTAGATTCCTTCGTGAAATCCAGAGAGACTAGCTCTACACTTTAAGAAACAGTTATCTTCTCAAAACACGTGGTTCATTTAGTTCAATAATCTCACTTTGCATTTCAACCCTCTGCCCACTTGTAGTTAAACCTGATTTTATTTTCACTTGAAATTCTCACTGAAATCATGCACATGGACAGATCGGACTCACAAATATGTAGCTGATTTTGTAACTTCAAACCTCTCTTTGAGGCTCGCAAGTATTAGATTTATTATTTTTTCAGTCATACGATGCCGCACCTACATTGAGAGACTGGTACAAATGCTTGGCATTTATTTCATGCATTTGTTCTTGAGGACTTCTAGGATAGGAAACAGCTCATTTTCCCAGACTGGTTGCATTTGGCACTTTGATTCTCTTTCCAACTGGTATTTACTAGTTTCCAATTCTCCATCCCCTTCCAATTAGCCTGTGAGATCCTTCGGAGAGGGAGAAGAGATGGAGAAGGCAGAAAGGTGGAGGACAGCAAGGTGTCCCTTTGCAATGGTGCCAGAAAACCCCCTGTCTCAGGATCCTTCAGGTTCTAGATGGGACATGAGAGGGAGGAGGGAAAGGAGGGGCAGAAAGGAACCCATGCAAATTTGAGGAAGAGAAATTGTTTCAGGGGAGTCAGGAGAACAAGGGGTAGGGTAGGATCTGTCTACACTAGATCAGGGCAGGGAGCAATGATCAAGTTCTTTGTTAAATGGGGTTCAGGATGGCCTGCTGTGTAAGGATGAGATGTCTGCTTCCTCCCAGGGAGCCAACGGCTGAAAGGGAAGCACATAGGAAAGCACTCTCTGTACCTTGCACACTCCCAGTCAAGTCCCAGTCTCCAGGTTCCCATCTGTCTCCTAGGGAAGTGCTTGGGACGGGGTACAGGGACATTGTGTGCTACTCCAGTGGGTCAAGTGAGGAATTTTGCCCTGTTTCTCAAAGGTTTTTAATTTATCTTCATTTTATTTTTATTTAAATTATGTTTCCTATTTCAGATTTCAGGCACTTTTTCATATTACCATCAAACTAATGCTTATTGATGAAATTTCACAGTTGCATGTCTTTCCTAAGCAACATGTTCTTCTGTAAAAAAAAATTAGCTCGCTCTTAGCTACCTCTTAGCTCGCTCTCAGTTATCTCTTAGCTATGGTTGAGGCACCATCCCTGGAGGTATTCCAAAGACGGGTTGATATAGTGCTTAGAGACATGTAATGTGGGGGTTTTTTGTTTTTTTTTTTATCAGAGTTAGGTTGATGGTTGGACTAGATGATCCTAAAGGTCCCTTCCAACCTAGAAAATTCTATGATTCTATGATCTCTAGTCTGGAGACAGTGCTCAGCCATAACTGACTGAGGAGATAAGCTAGCAAGGTTGCTGGAGTGGGTGGCCTTCATTCCTTGGCCATTCAAGGGATTCCCCCATTTCAATTCCCCCATTTCAAGGGATCTTGTAGGGCTTCCTTGCTATCTCCTTGGTGGAAGACTGAAGGGAAGGAGCAACTTTGCATATTACCTTTCTCAAAACTAGGCACATGAGAATTTGCTGCCTTTTCGGCTGCACAAAATAACAAAGTCAAAAGCTGAAGTGAATTATGATTTGTCTTTTTGTTCATAAGATGAAATGAGTATTCTACCCGCCTAAGTTTTCATAGATTTTTATGCTATATTAACAACAAAAATATTTGTGAAGAAAATGTCCATTTTGCACCTGTAATAGAATTTTCTTGCAGCAGCAGCAGCTGTGTATCTGTTTCATGTAGATGACAGGCTGACAAATGGAAAGATTATTTCTGTTCCTTCTTTCATTTGAGAGTCATAAATCTGAAAAATGCCGAATAGATTTTTTCGTGCATCTTATAAGATTTTATAGGGAAATCCAAGATGGCAGAGAGGGCACAGTTCCAGAATATAAATTAAGGTCTGTACTGGTACCACCAGCAGTCACTCAATGTGATTTGACAGTATCTTTGTCAAATTGGTATACAATGCTTTGTTGAAAAAGTGGGGTAAGTGGATATGTCTGATAAAATAAACAATGTGTTGTCCATGCCATCGACATGAATGCTTATTTAATAAGATCATTTTGATTCAAAGTCAGCTCTGCTATTTGTACTATTGCAAATCCTGCAGAAGCAGTTGTGTCAGCCATCTGTATAACCTCATATTCCGAGGGGATGCAGATCTATTGAGCTTTGTCTTGAGGTGTGTATATAGTGCTACTGTATCGATAGTAAATACTATGGTAATTTATATTCACTCTTCCTAGGTGAATAGGAAGGCCTTATCCTTTCTCAGTGGCGGTACAAAGACCAAACAAACTGGATGTCAAGTTATCGGTCAGCTCAGGTGCTCTTTGTCATGAAGCATTTCACTCTGTGCTGCTCTGGAGCAGGCTAATTTGAGGGCAGTAATTACACCATGGGCCTTCAGCTCCACAGGATTTTTTTCTTGGTTTTCAGTGAAGCAGTTCCAATAGCAAATTTTCTTCAGACATCAAGCTGCTAAATGTAAGGAAAATATAGATCCCTCCATACACACCCGTGCCAATTCAAAGGCAGTGGATTAAGTTGTATTTGTGCTTATGAGCAGCTCAAGTCAGGGAAAATGTCACCCTGGACCATGCTGCAAAGCATCTTCAGGGGACAGTGGTGTCAGTAGAAATTGGTCTCTCAGATCACTGACACAATTAGATTGTGAAATCCTTACTAAGCCTTAAATGACATAGCTTATACGTAATATCATTTAGCTGTTCTGATGACTGCCCAAATAATTTTTTAATGATAAACTTATTTTATTCTATCCTTTTTCTTCTTCCTTTTATTCCTATACATATATACAAGCCCAGGTACTCTTTATTCAACTGAAATATTAAGATTATAGAATCAGAGGGCACATTCATGTAATCTTTTAATGCGTGAAAGGTCACATTACAATAAGGATTTATGCTTGTCTAGATACCCTGAGAAAGTCCTTTTATTCATAGCATAAAAATAAAAACCAGGTGGTGGCAAGTTCTGTTCTTTAACTGTGTGATGACTTCTCCATAACTGTATCTTATCTCTGGTGTGTAAGAGATGCTAGTTCCTGCTTCAGCATGGCTGAGCCAAATTATTTTTTTTTATGGAATAGCTGGATGTAGCAAGACTGATATATCTTTCTCTCTCTCTGGTGCTGCTTTCACAGAGTCAGGCATGTCCCCTTCCTACCTCAAATATTATGAAAACTCTACCTTTTCTTCACCTTCATAGGCAATGAAAACAATCTTTTACAGGGAATCCATAAAAAGATCAACCTCTCACTTCTAAAGTCTTGACCAGAATCCAGGGTTTGTGCTTACGTTTTGCACACAGAGCAAGTCACTGTATGTTTGAAATTATAAAACTATAAAATAACTGTTTTAACTTGAATGTAGAAGGCCTGCTTTGGTATAGCTCCCAGCCCTTCCTTAATATATGAAAGAACAGCCAGAAGAGGAGAGGGCAAGCCTGGGCAAGTGGGCTGGTGTCTTCAAATGTGGTGAGTGGGAGGTACAAAGCTCCCCCAGTGCCTCCCCTCTGCCTCCAGCTCTCTGTGTTCAACATCCATCTCCAGATGGAGTGAAATGGGGAAGAAGCAGAGAGGTCGCTCTGTTCCTCCTCCGTAGCGTGGCCCCCTTGCTAGGATGATTCAGGAAATTATCGTTTTTCATGCATTCCACTCCCTGGCAAGCATCTTCCCCAGGGAGGATGCCAGCAGCATTTCTACCTCCAGGAGGAAGGAGATAAAATTGTAAATAACATTTAAGAGTTAACTATTTTTGGCTACATTGCATAGGCTGAAAGTCCTATTTTCTCCCTCAGAAATTTGTTTTGTGTGATGTGACCGAGGCACATCAGGGAAAGGATGCAGTAGACATTTCTACAATTACAAGTGCCACAGACCGAAGATCAGCAGCACAAGTCAGACTCAAATGTAATGAAAAATGGGAAATCACCAAGGTCATGGTGGCAGGACTCTCACGAGTGCTGCAGCTTCTGTAACACTGAGCAAACCTGTGCTGCAATTTGGACCTGTCCCACGGCATGAACACCACCCCTCCACTGGGCCAACACCACGCCAAACTGAGCTGTGACAATGTCCTCTGAGCAAGACAGCACCATTTCTACCCTGATCTAAAAGAGAAACGTTTTTGTTCTGCTCTGTGGATAAATGTGCTGAGGAAAAACAGGTATCTGGTTATGTACAGTCTCCTACAACCTGGTGTCTCTCTGAGAAGACACTGGTGGGTTGTGGATAAGCTCTACCATTGGTCTCAAGTTCTTTTCAGCCAAAGCATTTTGGCTGTTCATGGTTCTCATCTTTGCATGCTCCCAAATCTGGATACTTCATTGTTTGTTTGGTTTTTTTAAATAAATGCATCTCTGCTGTCAAGCTCCCCACTCACAGGCTCCTGGTGCTCCTCTATGTTCTCTTCGCTTACGCCCAGCCTTCCAGGTAGCACTGCTGCACCGACATCTGGGCTTGCACCAGACCACCTCCTCTGCCCCTGGGAAAAAAACCCAGGCACACAAACCACTAAGGAACAGATTTGTTTGAACCTGGAATAAACTGCGGGCTGTGCTTAATTTTTAGTCTCAATTCAGCCTCTGAATTGCTCCTTGTGCTCCCCGAGTCTTACTTGAGAAGGAAGAATGTGGCAGACAATAAAGGACAAGAAGATCTTAGAAAGCTTTTACTCATTCATGATCATTTTTAAGAGAGCACTTCACTGTACTTCTGTTTACAAAACAGTAAACAGCACTAAGAAATTTCCCTACTCCACCAAAGGGTTGCAAAGAGAATAGGTCTTGTCTTTTGGAGCTTCCTCTTGAGACTGCAGGTTTGGTAGTTAATGCTAAATGGTTTAACTGTCTAATTTGATACAGCACAAAGTTTTGATCAATAAAATATACCAGTGCATTACACACTCATATGAATGCAGCCCACATGAAATGTTAAATATTTAAATGTCATGAATTGTAATTATAAATAGAAAATAATGGCAAAGCTATTCTAGTGCCAGTAGTGGTTCTACAAAATATGATTCTTGACCCTGTTCTGTCTAGAACTTTCATTATTAACAATTAGCTGGGAAAAAAAAGTCCTTGTAAAGTTAGTAAATATCCCCAGAATCATGAGAGAAAACATTAAACAAATTTGCTGGCATTCAAACCTGCAAACAAATTCAAACAATGACCACATTTGCTGGCATGTTCAATTCAGGCCCAAATGTCAGGGACAAAGACCACTACATTAAAAAAGCACACCTCTAGAAACAAATTCTGCAAAATGCCTTGGGGTTTGGAGCAGTTGATCTGCTGCTCAGTGCTGTGGCAGGAAGGGCTAATGTAGATAAACAGGATGATCTCAAGTAAGGAGGTTATACTGGGGGATATTTTTTCACTGTCTACTTGTGATATGAGTCCTAGAAGACAGGATAGGAAAACAGTGTGTCAGATTCAAAACAAACAAAAGGGATTATTTTTTTAAAATGCTTCATATTTAAACTGCTAGACTCATTGGCATACAATATTATGGATACCGAAATCTTACGCTAGTGAGACAAGTTCTTCTAAGTACCTTTCATGGACCACTCTTGAGCACAGAGGTGTCTCTATTTGTCATAAAGCTGGAGGCTGATAGAGGAGTCCAGAAAATATCACTCACTTCTTTTCTTTTTTAAACTTTCCCTGAATCATCCACTACACATCACTGTTTAAGACAAGCTATTAATCTGGATAGACCTTGGGTCTGACCTACTACAACTAGTCATATGTTGTTGTTCCTGCTACTGTTGTATTTACCATCTTGATATATGATCAGTTCTCTAATATTGTGTCCAGTTTTGATGTTCACAATCCAAGAAGGAAACTGAAAGCTTGAAGACTGTAAGAAAGGTTTAAACTATTAAGAATCAAGTAAAATACTATGAGATCCTGTTCTATTTCCTTTACAAAGGCAGGGCTAAGGCATAGTTTGCTCATAGTCCAAAAGTATCTAACTGAGAAAGGCCAAACTCTTCAGCAAGAAAAAGGGCATGCGTGATGGTAGGATTCATCCGGCTAAATATAGATGTCTACATCTGAGCTGGTCCATCTAGAAGCTCTGTGTGTCAATACAGATCTAAGCAATCCTCTGAGTGGATTGTAAAGCACAATTCATCTCAGTCTGAAGTAGATGTCTAGAATGGGTTAGATGAATCACTCCCTTAAAGTTTCTATTTGCTCCACTCTCCGTGAAAGGCACCTAGTGTGACTAGCACAGTGACAAACATCTACTGAAGGTGCCCAAAGTTGGTTGAATCTCAGTCCTAATGTCTATGAACTGATTAGTAAAGATTAGTAAGAACAGTGGAGTGGAGCACAGATACTGCCTAGTGTGATTAGCAGTCGGAACACATTATGAAGGACTGAGAAGGCTCTTCTTTCAAAGGCTTTTTTAAAAATTCATTTCTTGGAAAATATGCCCTAGTTGAAACATGGCTGCCGGCCCTACGCCAGAGGACTCCTCTGGCCCATGTTGCACAGGAGGTCAGACTATCAAATCATAATGATTCCTCCCGGCCTTAAAAATCCGTGCCTTCAATCACTGCTAATGAATAGTGGCATGTTCTCAATGCTTTATTAAGTGGCTCTTGATCAATACAGATGTGCCATTTACCTGCAGGGTTTTCCCCACAGTTGTTTGTTAGCTGCTGCTGTGTTTGTTTCAAAGGATGCAATGCTACAAATCAGCTTATGAATCTCAGACTCGCTGAAGTTTTCCACCAGTACCAAAGGGCAGATTTAGCAGTGGCTCAGAAGGTGGTAGACTTCCCTCTCGGCGCTCTGCTCCATGCTGTGCAGCCAGAAGTGAAGCTGCAGCGTAGCACAGCCCTTTCTATCAATATCATGGCAGCATCCAGCACTGCGTAGCCAAATTTACTCTTGCATCACTTATTTTGCAGTGAAAAAATGGCTGAATTTAAAGCTTGGAGTTTAAGGAGGCTCTTTCCTGTCTCAGTCTTTCCTGCTACCCTCAGGTTTATCTCTAGTATAGGATGCCTTTATGTCTGTCATTGTCATACATAAAGAAAAGATAACGGCGTGTGCATGGCTGTGCCATTAGTGTGTTCTATGCTACACTTGTTTTCATTAAGTATAATGACAAGCAAATGCATTAATTAAACTTAGTGTTCACACATACAGTTTTATTTTGTATTGGTGCCATTTAGGATGACTAACCAGGACTCGCACACAGCAGCTGTATTCTTGGTGTGGCTGTTATGAAGTATCATTGTAAGACAATACAACAGCAATAAGAAAAACACTTTTGACTGGTCTGGATACTTCACCAACTAAAAAATTTTCAACTAATTTGGTCAAATCCATGATATGCATAGTGCTTTCTGACACTCTCCATCATCATTGGTGTTATTAGATACCCTGCATCTTTAGTTTTTATTAAAGGGTTGATCAAGGATGGTGTGGGGCAAAGGGGAGTTGAAGAATATTAATAAACCAGAAAAAAATATTTCTCATGGGTTGAGCAGTGATCAGTATCACTGGTAATAATCACTGTCTCATCCCATTTGTTTTAATCTCACAAATGAGCGTGGCTGGGAAAGATATACCTGAAAGGCTTAAATTCCTGGTTCCTAAAACTGGATCTCCAGCTGCAGGTGCTCAGACATCTCTAAGGTGCTATCAGCAAGCCCAGTCATAAATCATAGAGACTTGCTGTTTACCACTATGACTGATCTCCAAAAACAGGATCAATGCAGCTCATTCCTGAAACCTGAAAACAAGTGTATATATAAGAGAAAGTGTCAAGAAAGATGATATTAAAAAGAAGGTCAAACTTTAATTCACCTTGGTTCCCAGAAACATTCCTTAAAGCCTCCTGATGAGAATAATTTCACAGCCCGTGTGGACTGCACTACGCCTGCCCTTAACCCGTGTCCTTTAAATATAGTTACTGACTCATTTTTATTCTAAAAAATCTTTACTGTGGTGACATGTCTCCTTATCAAATAAGGCAAATACAGATGAATTAAATGTAGTTTTCAATGGTATTTTTGCTGCTAGGAGGTTCATTCCAGGTTTTGCCCCAGTTTTGGGTGATGGAGGGGCACCTTTTTGCACTGTTCCAGGAGAGGCTTAGAGAAAAGCAAGCACTTCGAGGCAGTGATGCATAGAGCAGGCTATATTCTCCAGCACAGGCAACTGCCTTGTTATGGGGAGAAGGCAAAATCAAAGCTCCTGCCAACCTAATTCCTTTCTCCTTGCACAGAGTAAAGTCATTACTCTGCAAAGAAAGATTGCTCTCCCTCTCACAATCTGGTCTTTAACTCCAGCATACAGCACTGAGGAAATCTCACAGCCTTTGGCATCTCTTTGCTGTGTGCCAGCTGAACCACAATTTATTCCTTCCTGAATACATCCTGCAACCGAGGGAGCATGCCGTGCTATCTTCTTACTTGTATAAGGTGAGATCAAAGATCCTTCCAGCCCAGTAACCTGTTTCTGGGAGTGGACAGCAGCAGATGTTCTGGGAAGGGTGTAAGAGAAAAGCAAACTGTACTTTCCTGGTGTGTTTGCCCCGACTCCAGAGATTTGTGCCTCATACAGTTCCTCAGCTAGAGCCAAAAACCTCCTCAACGCTTTTCTCCATAAAACATTTGCAATCAGTGCTTTTCTCCCTGGAGTTGATCCCCAAGGTAGCCATGCTACTGTAAATCCAAAGTATCTACCGTTCATCCGGTGGCATTACATTAACTTACTTTCTCCACCAGGTACAACAGAGTCAGGCTTTCTCCTGGCAGGTTGCCTCTTCTCCACTGGCACAGCTTGGAACAGGAATCTCAATAAATGGTTAGCCTCTCTGACAGGTCTCACTAACAGCATATTTGTATAACTTTGCTGAATTTCGTGGAGGTGGGCTACATTTTCACTGGACTGTGTGTCATGTTTAAAAGCTGATCTAGAACAAAAGTTATTGGACCTGTTACAGTTTTAGAGTAGAGCTGTGGAGGCATGGCTGGGTAGATGCCCAGCTGGGTAGATGCCCACCATATTCTGGTGCCAACTCGAGCACTCAAGAAGTCTGTAGCCAAGAGAAAGAGAAGGCACGTACCTTGGCTCTACAATTATTCCAGGGAGATCAGCCTCCTCAACAAGTTTCTAAGTTTGGAGCTAAAATTCAGGTACAACAATACTCTCCCCATTACTCCAACATTTTCCAGTTACAAATTTTGGTTTAAAAATAAAACTAAGTGACTAGATTTCTGACAATCTGCAGCGGCCCACCATCTTGCCCGGCAGCAGTTTCAACTCTGGCAACAACAACAGAACTTTTAGGAATAAAAACTCTGACTGATTTTCTAGTTAACTTAATTTATTGTAATTAGCTTTACTTAATTATACATACAGCTGTTCTGCACCCTCAGCACAGCTCAGGGGACTATTTAAACTGCTTAAGTCTAAATGTCATGTTTTAGCACAGTATAGAGCACAGTATTCTTCTTCTCAGGATCTGGTGGGAGGGAAGGGCATCCAGCAGCCCATCTTTCTTTCTGTTCACTCTCTCCACACACTCTCAGCACTCCCTGCTCCTTTTCTTCTTGGGCAAGGAGGAGATATCTATTCCTCTGCTAAACCCGACACTCACTGAAGGGCTGTGGAGACCACCACCTTCACCCCTCCCTGGGTCATGCACTCGCTGTCTCGAGTAAGCCTCACCTGCTCTAGCAGGAGGAGGAATATGCCTCAAAGACAATCTTAACCTTGACTTTTCTGCTGCCTTTCCACCACTGGGGTATAGAGGTGTTCTTCTTTCCTTAACACAGATAAACCCTGGAAATATTTATGATGTGAATCCCATGCTACAGATCTCATAAGGAGACCTTCTTTAAAGCGAAGCTTCGTAAGGACTTTTCCCACCCTGTTCACAAAGCATTCCTGTGCCCCTAAAAGTGGTTAATAAATCCTCTGTCTAAATCACCTCAGTGCAAAAGGCAGCACAATTTCAGCAAATCAAGCACTTACTCACATAAACAATTGCCTGGACTCTTCCACCAGGCTTGTATTATTAAAAGTAGGTAATGATAATATTTGAGATAGATCGGAATTCTAATCTGCTTTTCTATCAGATGAGATGGTGCAAGGTCACCTTTGCTGGGATTCAGATGCTGGTGTGCTCACACTCCATACACAGATAACTAGTGCTGTCCAATGGGGACTGTATTGTCATTTCACTTCATTTATTTTAATTCTCCTTCCTTTATTAGTCCAACAGAGTTCTGATATCCTTATCTTTAATAGGTCTTTCCTGTTTTGTCAAACTTTTGCAAACAAGATGCAGAAGGTGCCAGAACACCTTGGAGATAATTACTCTTCAACTAATTTGAAGCAGTAATGATGATATCCTAGATTTTTATGGAGCAAATGTTTTATGTTTTATTAATTGCACTTGTTCTTTCCTTTGGTATTTTTCCTGATGTCTAATAGCCTCTCAGGTTTACTGTCTAAACTACTTCTATGCTGCACATCTTCTACCCCAAAAGAAGTGCCTTTATGATAGCACTCTAAAGCCCAGATGCTGCCTTTTGGAGGAGGAAAGTATTTATGGAGAAAACTTTAGTCAGATGTATGTTCACTACTTGCGATGGGGAAAGTCTGGCAGATTGTGCCCTTTCACAAACCCGGGTCTCAATGATTCTGTTTGTCTAACACAATCCTATCCAGGTACCTCAGAAAGTCTAACAGGTATTGCCCTCTACAGCTCCCTGAAAGGAGGGTGTAGAGAGGTGGGGGTTGGCCTCTTCTCCCAAGGGAATAATGACAG
>JAOXJK010000012.1:22266521-22294864 GCA_025774025.1 Xenus cinereus | reverse complement strand
GAGAGCTCAAAGGGCTCTTGGGCTGTCCACTATTTATGGAGTAAGATAATTGACCTATAGTCATACTCTCATGGGAATAAAAAATCTAGGTCCCCACTCCAGACAGTATTTTGACTATGTGGCCAGCCATCCCCCAAAGTCAAGGTGCAAGTTATCACAACTGCTGTTGTGATGGCCATGGTGGCCAAGGCCTGAGCAGGAGCGCAGACCCTGCAGAATATACAGGGTTCTCACATCAGTCCTATAACTTAGGGAAGCACTATTTACGAGATGGGAATAAACCACAGTGCCTGTGGCTTCCAGGTGATCCTTCAAGTTGTCTGTGGCAGCTCAGGGATGGGATGTCAGTCTCCGGATACTCTTTTGACTGTTTTTCACCCTCACTACTACTGGATGGTGAGGCTGAGGTCATCAAGCTATCGCAGACTAAAGCATATTTTAAAGTGAAGGTCAAATCATTTTTTTCTAATGAAGTGTTGGTTATTTCTTGTATACCTTGCAGAAAAAAAAAAAAAAGTAGCTCTACACAACAGATGGATGCCTAGCTGTCCTGCTGTGCCCCTCTGAGTCCCTGTTTTGCAAATGAACGAAACACAGAGGCAGATATATTCCTCACCTCTATTCAGGACACTTTTCTACTTAAGTAGAGAGGCTACGAGGACACAGATTAGAGTCTTTTCCATGAGTTTGTTGGTATTTTGTCAATGACAGGAGTCCTGAAGTCAAGTGAAAAGAGCCTTAAGGTCTTGCAGCACAGAAACGGTTGGTGGGGCTGTGTGGCTCTTGTGGTGGAGGACAGGAATAGCTACGGACTTCTCATTTTAGGGTCATGTTTGTGCAACTCCTTCTTTAAAAAGCTGTTAAACAATGATTTTAACTCTTAACATTGAATATGGTTTTTTCTTTTTACCTGTCTCTCTTTGCTACCCAGAGAAAGTCAGAGGTTTGTGAAGCTAAAGGGGTGGCACGTGTCTGTGGAAGTAGTGTTGAACACAGTGCTCTTTGCGGTTTTCAAAGCCCCCTGCTAAGGTGATCAACATTCCTGTCATCGTTTTTAGCTGGGGTTAACTGAAGCACAGAGAGGTCTTTAACTGCAGAGACTAGCAACCGATTGACTGGCAGCCTGAAAACGGCACCCAGAAAGACCCTCTCTCCTATAAAGGAGGGCTAAGTGAAAAATTTTAGAGAAGAATAGTTAAAAGTTTCACAGAAGTCAGAGTCCTCTTCTTCCAAATGTAATTACTCAAATACTGAGAGGTGAGTAATATCCCTGTTGCTTTACTAGAATTTGTTCTGGACCCTCAAACTTACTGTTTTCTTGGTGTCCACACCAACATTCAGGGTCAGATCTCCTTTTCAATATTCTTAAACATCCAGGTGCCCACAACCGGGGCATGAGAAGCCAGAGTCATAAGAGAAACCAGAAATAGCAAAGGAATTTGTCACTGAAAATAAGAGCAACTCATTAGTGATGTACCAGCTCACACTTGTAAATTTACATCTGACATTTGTCTGTTGTCTCATCCTCCTGGGCACCGTTTCTGTACTTATACCCTCTGGTACTTACAGAATAAGATTCAAATTCACAAAAGGGCCGAGGTACAGGTGATGGTACAATAGAGGGTTGCTATTGCTTAAGCAGACAGGGTCCAGCAATGTGATTCCCAGAGCAAACTGGATGTTAAGTGCTCTAGGATTAAAATCCCAATGCCTAGTATATCTAGCTGGTTGGCAGGGAGTGATGCGGAAACCCTAAGAGAAATACTTTGGAATATAGAGTCCAAGAGCCCTTCCTAACAGGTGCACAAAACTGTTTTCCTTTGGATATACACATCTCACTCAGTCTTTTCTTTGGAAAGATGGCAGCAGGGAAAGGAGAGGTGTGAGAGGTTGGCAGGCATATTGCCTATAATGAATCAGTGAACCTAAGCAGGCTGTGCAACACTTGAGATAATTTTGTCATTTGTATTTTATGTTTAGCACCATGTGTCCCACATCTTTGCTAAGGATTCCCAATGCTTCCAAAATTGAAAAAAAAACCCCAACAAACCCAAGCAACACAATCCCCAACCCCCCAAAACCACAACAAAAACAATAAGGCACGCAACAATATTCCGTGGCAGAAGACTTTCAAATTGGTTGTTATTTCAGGCAGAAGTGTGTTACCCTGAAACTGGAAAGAAAATATTAATGATTTTGCTACACTCTTTTTGAGCTTAAAGGTGTAAATCTGTGTTGACTTCCTGTAACAATTAAAAAAGCAATAGATATGTCTTTAAACTCTAGACCCAATGCACAAACATCTAGCAACTGCTTGCTTTTATTGGACTTAACAAAAACTGTTGGGCAAACACTATCCTAGCTAAATAATGCTGATTGTACTTCTTCCCAAGAAGAAATAAATGAAAGGAATGAAATGATAAATGAAATGAATGCTGCCCCATCAAAGCAAATGGTGATAAATAGAAACACCTTGGTGTTGCTAACACTCACACTAATGTGAACCGGTCAGTATAATTTATTATTTATTTATTTATTACCTTTTGTAGGTTCTTTTTCCTTTTGCAAGAACCTTTTGGTTCTCTGTGCTAAATCTGATGCTAAAGTGATAAATTAGGAAGAGGAAGGTTGTCTAATGAGCAGGTAGGCAGCAATATATCAAAAAAACCCAAAGGAACCTGGGCTGTTACTGATCTGTGGGGGTTTTTTTGGTGTTCCTTTGAGGGTAGAAAGCATACTTGGTCTAGAGATCCAAATCCAAAATATATAAATGTTTTATGCTCTTTTTCATATATATGCACGATAGGCATACATATATGCATACCATCTTCAAATATGTGTGCAGTCTGCAAGACTGGAAGGACAATCTGTACACATAAGCAGTGGAACAGTTTGCAGTTACTTGCCTATGCGTGTTTAAGTGAAGCCGTTGATGTTGCGCGTGATATATATTATCCACTAAAATCAATGGGGAAATGCTCATTGAATTCAATGAATACTCGATCAAATACTTAATTTTCTTACTTTTAAGTAAGAAAAACCACAGGCACCCCTGTGGTTAAAGCATCCCTACAATTTTCTTCACTGTTCTAATCAAAAAGATTTAATGAATAAAGAGGATAGACTCATTTTTTGTCCCACAAAGATTTGGAAATATTGAAAATTTAAAGCATACAAATATCAGAAATCAAAATATTGAAAATTTTCATGAAGCAATAATGTGGGTGAAACTGTCATTTCTATGGTTTCAAATGTTTCACTTTGCTTCTGACTTCTGTGTTTTAAGTAACTTAAATGTCAGTATAGAGGTAATTTTGAACTGAAAATCCAGCGTGTCCTATTCTTATAATAGTAACAGTGGAAGTTTCATGTTGTTTATGTAAAAATTCTTTTCTTTTTGTAAGCTAAAATACAGAACTTTTCCCATATTTTGGTTTAATTCTTTTTCAGCAAGAAAGATCTTTATAAAAAAAAATCACTACTAATTCTGTTGCAAATCCTGCAGAGTCCCTACAACCAGCAAACCTAGGAGCATTTTCCCTTTTTTTCCTCCTACTCATGGATGAATTTCCTTAAAACATCTCTGATCTTCAATGATGTATTGCATACAAGTCTGGGCATAATTTTCTCTGCCAGTTTGCTGAAAATACGCAACAAAGGCAACCTGATGAAAACGATGGTTTGTGCCAGTGCTTTCTGCTCAGTGTTTTGCTTACTATCAGAAAGATCCGATCCAGAGGTCTGTTATATAGGATTTTTAATGGTCTATGAATACCTACAATGAAAATTCTATTAATTTTCTATGAAAGTCTATGAAAATCACTACAAGAAGAAAAAAATTATTAAACTCTGACTCTCTGTGCGAGTAATGGTGCTTTGAAGCAAAGCTTGTCCTTGTTGCCATCTTTCAATGTCGTATTTTTGTTGCTTTTCTTGGTTGGTCCCATGTTTTCCTGATGTTTTTGCTCTGTTTGGTTATCATGGGAGGATCCAGCACTTTCTTCACTTTCAGTCTCATCCTAGAGGACATATGTGCCATGTCCACTAGGACATGACAAACCTTCCTCAAGCTAACTGCGAGGCTGTTCTTTGCCATCGTCTCAGCCTAGTGCAAGGGCACAATTTCGTAGGGCCAGAGAGCTCTTCTGGCAGATAATACCCTAGCAAACTGCTGTGTAGGTAAACTTACGATGAAAACTTCAGAGAAATGGAAGATAACCTCCTGTGGCTGTGATGTACCACCATCTCATATATCTCACAGACTAAAAATAGGCTTTTTTGTTTATCTACAATTTGTATTTTTTATTTTCTGTGGGTTTCCTATTAATAATGAAAAATAAGCTAATTAAAAAAAAGTCTCTCTGTGTACTTTGGCTCTCTTATAGCTGAGTTAGCAACTCTGGCTACACGCAGAGATGACTGGTAGAGCTGCAGGCCCTTACTGCCAAGATCTGCAATGTATTTTCCCCCTACTGGCAATAAGCAGCTTTTTCTTCTTTTAAAGCTTCTAGGTAATAGCCTTATTAGTATAAACTCATGGAAAAGGAAAGACACCCAAATAGACACCGGATGAAAGCTCACCGAATCCTGCATTTAAAAAAATCTAGGATTTTTTCTTTTTAATTAAAAAAAAAAAAATCCTTTTTCCCACGTGGCTATTCTTATTAAAACTTTAGTTGCCACATCCAAATTTCACCTTTAGCTTCCAGCTCACATTTTGTGCTTCATCCCAGTTACCACTGGAGCTGAGAACCTTGGAGGACCCCTGGGAGCTTGAGAAATACTGCCATTTTACCCACAGAAGCCCAAGTCCCATACGTTAAAGGTGCCATGTTTTACCTGCCTTCAAAATAAGCTACTTTAGTTCCCTTTGACATTTTCCACAGTCATACAAGAAATCTTTGGAGAAGCAGAGACCTAAACTTGGTATTACGTGGTCTTGTGCATGGTTGGCTGACAGGATGATATCAGATCTTCTTAAAGATCAGCAACTCTTTTAAATGGTTTTTGGGAGGAGAAGAACCAAGAATACAGAATTACTCGTATCTGGAAGGGGAATGTGCATCCTACACTATGGATAGCATGAGGGAGCAGCCTACTACAAAGAAAGGGCGGGGGAACATCTGTGGAGTGCAATCAAGGAGCATTTGCAGAGGTAATGAATCATGCGGTAATTAACAGATTGGATTTATTTACCTGGAGACAGTTTTCTTACATTTGCAGAGGTAGAGCTTCTGCCTGGAAACATGCATTAATGTTCTAGCTGACCTGTAGTTTTCAGTTGTAGTAAGAAAGTAATAAGCTTTTTGATTTCTCATGTAGCATAAATTGGTTTTTGCCATTGGGATACTGCAGCATTTGATACAGTGGGTCTGAAGACTAAGTATTAAATGTTTTTCAGTGTCTGAGAGAAAGAATACAGCAGATAAGTGGTGCAGGAAGGTATATTGATCAGCTTCCCCTATTTCAAACATTTACATCACACTCGCAGTTTGCGCTATGTAAATCTAGCTTATTCACAGGGTTCTCATTAGGATTTTATGTCTTCAGGAATCCACACGTGAAATGATTTCCTTTTCTCCAGCTGCACAGGAGCAAAAGTTTGCATTCGATTACTGCTAGAGTATTTGCCACTTAAAACTAAAGTGCTCTGTTTTGCTGAGTTGAATCATCAGTAAAGGGTATGCAACATCCATCTTGCAACCAACTGTAGTCAGACCCTTTAATTAATGGCTTGGGATTCTGCTTTGTCTTTTAAAAGGATAAAACCTAATTGCAGTTCAGATTAGGCTGTCTAATGAACACGACCACAAAGCAATTGATCAAAACTAATAGGGGGAATAGTTATGCCTACGTTAAGTAAACCTCTTGTTTGTTTTGCATAAGTAACGTAAGGAAGCATTGCTAACATTATTGATGCATTATTTACTTCACTGGAATTCTAGCCAAGTACTTTGCTGTGGTTCAAAGACAGAAACTCTAAGCAATAGTTTTCTAGTACTATGAATATTTCTTATTTGTGATCCATTTAGTACACTATTACAAAGATGCTGTTTTGAGAGATATTTGACATGCAAATCTAATTTTAATTTAGCTTTTAACCTTTTTGCAGGAGTATTCTAGTGTTTTAACATGAAAACAAAACAATGAAACAAAACTCCTATGGAATGTTTTCTTTTTATTTCTGAAAACAAGCTTTCTATCCTAATTAGGCAGAGTTGAAGATCAAAAGATAAAATTTCTTTTTTTTCCAGTATGTTCATGGTGTACTCGTAGGCAAGAATTAGGTCAGAGTATGAAATCCATGCTCCAAATGCACAGTAAGTATTTCACATTTACACAATATTGCAATAAATCTCCTAAGTTCTTTCTCCACAGTCTTTAGTTAGAGAAAATGTTTATCACCTGAGAAAAGGTTTCAGGATAAGGCCCTGGACAAATATCATGTAAGATTAACTTGTATAGTGTAATTACTCATATATAAGACTCTCACATTTAGATACATTCAGATTTGCAAACAAAAGTCCAAATTCCTTTCACGTATTTTTTTCTGACATGAGGCAATTTTTTTAATAGTAGATATTTTTTTCAGGTTTATTATTTATGGGAATTTGTATGGGAAGATCAGTTTAAGACAATCATAAAAATCCTTGAAATGAGAACAATTCCTTGGAATGTTATGCTAGAGGTGTGACACATTCCTTAAGATTAAGGAAAAGCTACAAAAAGAAACAAGAGAAGATGTAAGAAATTTTACTAGATTAAATGTAGATGCCATGAGTTTCACAGAATGGTGAGAAGGCACCTCTGGAGATTGTCTCCTTCAACCTCCTGCCCAGAGCAGGGTTAACTACAGCAGGTTGCTCAGGGCCACGTTCAGTTGGGTTTTGAATATCTCCAAGGATGGAGAGGCCACAGTCTCTCTGGGGAGTCAGCGCTGCTGTTTGACGACCCAGAGCTGTTGAGACTCCCAGAGCTGCTGGTCTGCTCTATTCTAATCTGGTTGGCTCATGGTCCTATGTCACCATTCCAGCACGTGATTACCTTAACTACATACAAAACAACTCCTAAGTCTCCTAAGTATCTTTACTACATACAAAAAAAAAAAAAAAAAGGGTTATGTGAGCATTTCTCTAGCTGCAGGAACAATTTGTACTGTTTCCAAGTGTCTTATCTATGCACGTGTTGATCAGTCCTACAAGCAGAACAGCCTGGACATCTCGAGGATGTTCCAGCTAGGATGCTAATCAACACACACAAATCGTTGCCTGGGGAGAATCTCCAGAACTGCTTCATATTACCATCTGGAGAGTTCCTGCCGCAATCAAAGACTTTGCTGTGGAAGAGCTACATCGAGCACCAGTTTCAAACCAGTCCACTGTCTCAAACCAGCCTGTTATCGCACTGAGGCTGTGGGGTTCTTGACTGCCCAGGGAATTAATGTCTGAAGCATGCAGAGAGGCACAACCTTGGTGCCCAGCTACACCACCGTGATAACTACAGGGCAAACTAGGCTTTCATACCTGCAACTCACTTATAACAATTTCCACAGCTCTCGCCACATTGTCCAGCGACAAAAAGACTGTTCCACAACTTGTCCACGCTAAATGCCAGCAAGAGTGTGTCATCCTGGTTTCTTCCCTGGGGCACGCGCTTTCCGGAGCACAGCGACTCACCCCAGCAGGAGCAACAGGGCAGGTCCCCTTGTGCTGGCTTCACAGCTTGCTTTCAGGGCAGCCTTCTGCTAAGTATAATCTAGATTTGAGCATTACTGAATACCACAAAACCCAAATGTAAGACACAAATCCACGGGAAATAACGTTTATTAGTCCAATTGCTTTAAGAGAATTTTTTTCTTTAGTTCTACAACATTTCACAACCAGCTTTCCATCTTAATGTCTCCTTCACCCGTTTAGACAGAAGTGTGTTGCTCTGAAATGCAGAAATTTCTGCAGGAATGCCAGAAATAGATATGCACCATGAAAAGCTCCACATAGCTTACATCCATAGCTCCAAAAATAAGAGAAATCAATATATTTCTCAAAAGTATTCCTATGGCCAAAATTGGCCTCATTCTGTGTACAAGCCAATGTAGAGGTATTATTTTTTTAATTACATAAAAGATGCAATGAAGTGACAAAGGAAGCCAGCAAAAAAAATGTAAAATGTTTTAATAAGAATTTCAAGGCTGTTCATTTTCGTAAATAACTATTTCGAAATATGAAGCCAAACTTATTCATTAATGAGAGGGAAAATAATGTAAAAACATGAGACTCTCTGCTATAATGAGGAGGAGATAAGAGGAGTGATAGAGATTTTTTTCATATAGATCTGAAATACAGGCTTTAAGATCACTGTAGAAAGCCAACCCATGCAAAGGGAGTCAGAAAAGAACACATTTCCTTTTGCGCACAAAAAGGCTAGTCTCTAAAATATGAGATCCTAAAATAAAAGCAATGAATCAGCATAATAAGAAATGAAGAGGTAAGTGTAAAGATCCCCTCAACATATAAAAAATACAACTGTGGTGAAGAGATAGTCTGACAAATTGGCATTTCCAGAAAAGATGTGTCTGTCACGCTCAGTTTTGGTAAAGATAATCTTAAAAATAATACTCATTTGTGTAAGTTGTCTGTTGCCTGTGAGAAGAAGGAGAGAGAATGCTTTTTTTTTCTTTTTTATTTACAACGTTATCTTTCAGTAAGGCAGAAACTTCCCTGAACAGATGTAGGAGATCCTGACTTTGCCGAATTAGCAAGACAGTTGCGTGAAAAGAAAAACATGGATGTGCCTCCTTTCTATAAACAGCTAAATACGCTTGAGATGTCGGGATGGGGAGGACATGGCATCTCATCCTAGAGGTACAGCCCCGCGTGAAATGCATCGGTCAACAGAGAAGAGTTTTACTTCCCATTAGTATGGAAAACACTTTTTCAACAGCGGTTCTGGTTCCAGTCAGCAAGGCTTGAGCTGGGCCAGAGCCTTCAAGGTGGCTCAGTACAGGCAGCACCTATTTTCCCAAGGGCACACGCGGTTTCCCTGACTGCTGGGGCAGCTGGGGCAGCCTAATTGTCTGAAACAGTCAATTAGAGGCAGAGCTGATGAGGCTGGCTCTCTCCCCACCAGGGGCAATATTTTCACACTTTTGTGAATGCCTTCAAATACGCCAGCTGGCTCCATTCTGACACAAATATACTCTGTATTGAGTTTAAAATTTTTGTCACTAGAAAAACACACCTCAGTGATCTCGGATGAGAATCAGGACTATCGCCTTTAAGTACCCACATTTGAAACTGAACTTGCTTTCAGACTCCCTTGCAGGAATGAGATGTGCTAGCATTCACAAACGGCCCAAGAGACAGATAACATATTAAATGAATAATTTTGAACTCAGTAGGTGGTATGCTTTCTTTCAAATGTGTCTTAAGCCTAAAATATTAAGCTTCCCACAATTAAAAAATGATTCACGTATTCTAAATAACATTCTAAACTTTACTTTCAAGAAAATTCCAGATATTTTTCAAGCTTTAATTATGCTTTAAAACATTCTGGTAGAGTAGTCTGCAAATACATATGAGTGGTTTCCAAGTAATTTCACTGTTCAATATAATGCAAATGGCATGGCATGATAGAGTTGCATGAGTGTCTAGAGCTAGGGGACTGGAGAAGATAAAATCAGGATGGAATGCATCATTTAGGGATGAGAGTTTCTCAAGTCAGAGGACTGTTCAAGTTGAGGTGGAGTCTGCCTGACAGATAATATATAGCTTTTCCCTTCCCAATTCCCAGCATCAAGAGGCGTAATAAAAGAACACTTCTAACTTCATAACAGAGATAGGTCTGGCACTCTGCTAGCTAGTAAGGTCTCCCCAGGACACTATGAGAACATCAGTCTCTGACTAATAATTTGCTGCTGTGACATCTGTGCACCTGGGAACGCACTGCTGAGTTTTCATAATTGTGAAATACATTCTTGTTTTGAATTTGGATCTGCATGCTCAACATAGCGACTGTTCAGGCTTTCAGCGCTCCATGATTCACTATTGCCTGCTACTTACTCCATCCCTATCTCATGCTAATAATTGTTGTAGATATTAAAAAAAAATACATTGTTGTATCTATCAGAAAATGATCTATGTCAAACAGATAATTTTGCTGACAAAAAGTGATATTGCTTATATGAGGTTCTCAGATACTTGAAGGTGGAGTAAGAAGAATAAGATTAGGATATAACAGAGATTTGATCGCTGTCATCTCAACAACAAGATGTTGACAGCTAGAATAAATAACTTCTCCAGAGCAACTTGTTAAACTGGGTTAAAAGAGGATCTGTAATGATCTGGCCCACTCTAATACCTCCTGCCAATCAGATTATATTTTATTACTCAGCTGAACTATACAGCATGATTCAGTTTGTGCTAAACTGAAGGGGGTCACAAGATACAAACACTCATATTTCCTGAAAGCATTTTGGCAGAAAATGTGGATAAGAACATGAGCATGCTCGTGTCAGGAGAAAAGACAAAAGACTTCATGTGAGTTATTCAGGGCTAGAAGAGTGCTGGTCTGAGGCCAAGTGGCCACACTTTGCCATCTAAAAAATGTTCTTCATGCTTCTGTAGCACACATCAGGAAAACCTCTTAAAGTATTATATATATATCATCACATAGTACCATCAAATGTCCTTGAGAGTAAGGTAGGGGGCATCACCAGCCACTTCAAGCAAGTAAAAGTCCCTCATGAAAAATGTATGAATGGGAAAACTTGCAACTACCAAAACAAACCCACCCAAATGGCCAACAAGAAATGGATAATGTTGGTCAGAAAAGAGTTGTAGACCCAGAACAGGCATGGTAATTTCATAGCAATACTGGTACTAGTGTTCTGAACAAATTATACTGTATCTTGCACTTCAGAACATTACACTTATTTTTATAACACCTACTTTTATAAACTGACAAAGCATATCGCTAAAAGGAGCTACTAGCTCTTAAACAATCTTTCAATATACAGCACCCTCTGTTTCTAAAGACATATTTATACATTATAGCCAATGTACCTTAGTTTCCTTGCTTGTAGCAGGATGTGAAGATGTTCTGCAAGTGTTTTCTCCTGCTTTCAACTTGCTGTATCATTTCTCTCTGTGTTCTTTCAAACCAACTTACAGGCAGAAATGAACGCAGACTTTTGTGATTATCCTTATTGATATTAGGTTCAAAACCAAAATCAACACTCTCCTCTTGGTCAGTGTCACCTCTTTTAGAGGAGATATTTGCACTGACAGCATCTTTCTGACTGGACGTAAAAAAAAAGGCCCACAGGTTAAAGCTGGTGGAGAAGCTTCCTTTTCCACAGCAGTCTGGTGCTCAGACACTTCCACTGGAAGCAAAGGATTAACTTCTGGTCAATGTGGTAGGCTCAAATCCAATTCTTCATTTTTTTTTGAGGAACTGCTTTTCTGACCATAGTCTAATCTATGGTCCTCTGAGCTGTGCCGCTGCACTCCAAAAAACAGAGACTGGAAAGTGAGAAGAGTGCTTGGACAACAGAGCACTGTTGGCATGGCAAGTCACAGCCTTACCTGGAGGTCTTCTGTTCCCATCGCTCGCTCCTTCAACAGCTGTCTTTGTTTCACACACATGGCTGTGTATATTTTTTCATTAATTAAAATACCTGAATGTCCTGTCTCATTGCTATTTAGCATTCCACTGGCATTTGTGTCAACGCCAGTGTTTTTAGCAATGATTTTGTGTGTAATCATGGATGAAATCATTAACTGGTAAGTAAGCAATGATCTGTGAGGAAGTTCTTGTAGAAGCACAACCCAGTCATCACTGCTAATAACCTGTGCACAAACATTTTGAGAGATCAATCCTTGAAACTATTTAATACGTGCTCTACTACTAGAGTGTTATTTTAACCTTTTACATGTGCACATTTATTTCCCCCCCGCATTTTTGGCTCTGTGGGCCCATCTGAAATATCTGCTTGACGAAACAGCATGAGGAAACTTAAAATTGCAGCATAGGTCTGTGTAGCTTAATGAGGATCCCACCTGATATGGAGTTGGTGGTGCCTGTGTTGCTGAGGCAGCTTAAAGGGCACAGAATTTAACCTGATTTTTGTAACTACCATAAAGCCAAATCTTTACCAAACTTGTTTGCTACTGAGTCGGCTATTTCATTTTGGTTGCATCTTTCTTTCCCTTGTCTTAACCCATTCACGTCAGAGATGATGTCTTACACTCTCAAAGTGCATCATGTGGTTGAAATAAAATTACAAAACAAATGAAAAATACTTTCTTGCTGTTCTGCTATGGGGTGGAGGAAAAGGAAGATGAGATGTGAAACAGCTCTTCCAGTGCCTTTGGTTTCTCTCAGATGACAAAACAAGAGGGCGGGGTAGGGAATGGAAGAAGGGTTTAAACGTTGAGAGGGAAGCACAGAAAGGATTTTCTCCTATGAACCTGCACGCAATGTCTTTGAAATCCTTCGCTTTGCTTTAGCTTGGAATAACAGCTGATTTGTGGCTGAGCTTATCCCATATTAACAGGCACGCTGGCATTAACTTGGGGATGAAAGACGGAGAATCCTCCTCTGTCTCAGGCAAGTTATTAAGATTCAGAGTGGATCTTTGCAGGAAAGAACAACTGCGGGCAGCAGAGCTGAGTTTGCTGGAGGAGCCTGGGCTGCGGCGGTGGCCTGGGGGCAGCACGTTCAGGGTGGATGTGCTTGTCTGTCACCAGCCAGCATCCTGAGGGACTCCTGGGGAGCAAAGTTAGGACCGGGAGACGGAAAGAAAAAAACCTGTTTATTTAGGGAGGCCATGCCAGAATAGAGCGATCAGCACTCACTTTCCAACTCCAGGGTTCTCTACAGAGCTGCCTAAACTTATTTTCGTGATGCCCCCCAGCTTTCCAACCCACAGTTCCACCAGGGCTCAGACTGCAGCAGCTGCTCATAAACATGTGAAACCAACAGGAAAGGACAAAGTAACTTCCAAGGACTTAGCACTGAATTTCTAAAGGTTCACATCCTGTTTTGTCCTTTCCCATGAAAAGTTGGAGGGATACACCTTTTCTGAGAGTGTTTTGGTCAAGTGCTCCTTGCAGAAATGAAGGGTAACACAGAGGTGCGATTAGCCTGGGCAAAGCAAAAGTAGTTTAAACTTTGGTGACCTTACACAGGTAATCTATACCTTATGACAGGCAAAAAGATTTCTTTAATTTTAGAGTTAAATCTTCTAACCTATTCCTGTGGATAGACAAACTCCTGCTGCCTTTTCTAGAGCTAAGATTTTTATCCTTCATTGCATTCACATCATATTTCAGTTGGGAATTAAATTAATGGGCATTTATTGACAAAACAAATCTTTCTGCCTACTACTGAGACACTTGTGTACATGACACCTAACTATACGTGGGTGTCCTCGTGTATTCAAAAACGCTCCCCTCCCTGTAACCATTGATGTGACTTTTCTCCAGCCCTTATCTTATAAGCTGGGACAATTTCCATGCTCATTTTAGAGAGCCATCTGAGGAAACTTGGCCAAGGTCAAAGACAAGGCATGCAGTGCAGGACCCTCCAGGTCCAGGCTACTGCTCAGGTTGTCCTTCCTTTCCATCTTCATATAAATCTAATCTGGGAGGCACAGAAGCTTGCTAACCGGAGTATTTGTAAGTACCTGCTACCCGTACGTGGGCATTTAGTAGGAAACTCACACCAGCAGGAAAGGAGGGAGTCACACCAGGCTCCAGTAGCCTCTCTGGGCTGGATACCAGAGGATTGGGTCTGCAGGCCACAATTTAGAGCACACTGGCAGAGCCGGGCAGACTTAGCACTGCATCTTAGAGATGTTGGGCTGTTACAGCTAACTGCTAATTTGCAAGTCATAGATGGGCTGCATTTGAAGTATTTTAGGTTTCAAAGGTACAAGTTCCATGGCTATCCAGTAGCCTAAAGAAGGGGAACGGTGGCCAGATGAATCTTTCTTCATAATTTTATGTGGAAAGGCCTAGGGCTGTTTATAAGAACTCTCAGAATTATTTAGGCGCTATGTTGTTCTCATCTTGTTTGCTATTAGAAATAAATGTTTGATTAATCCACAAGGTGAATGTTGATCCACACAGAAACAGGAGAGAAGGACTGGAAGTGTCCAATGTTGATCCGCACAGAAACAGGAGAGAAGGACTGGAAGTGTCCTCCTTAATGATAAAGTCCCTCTTGCTGCTGTCTCAGTCAGTTGTGTCATGTAACCTTTTTCATAAAATTGTCTCGTTTCATCTTAGAATGACTTAGAGGTTTTTTTGTTCCTGATATTTCTGCAGGAAGGCAATTCAAGAACATAATTTTTCGGATGGGAGGAGACCGCAGCCTAGGTTTATCCTCAGTTCAATATTGTTCATAGGCTAATTTCTCTTAACTTAAACAGCTCTTTTTTTCCTGATTTCTTCCTTCCCTGTTGCACTCACAGAAAGTAATCATATTCCGTCTCAGCCTGCACGTTGTGAGACTTTGCAAATCAATACTTCAAGTCTTGGGTGTTTACTCCCCAGCTGTCTCCCCAGTAGCCTTTCTCCATATGTGCCCTTATGTTCAGTCACTGCATCCTCACAGAAGTCACCGACACCCACCACAGCATTCCAGATAATGTCTTGTCAGTGTCTGGATGGACGTTGATGACTCCCTGATTCTCCTAAACACATTTTAAGCCGTTCATCCCTTTTCCTGACATGTGCCTCGCTGCAGACACTTCTATGAAAGCTGTGATCATCTTCAATATCTACACGTTTCTCTTCCTCAATGATTTCCAAATCTGTTACGCTTCCCACATTTTTGAAAACTTAACTTCTAGCAAAAAAATATATATTAGTTTTAGCTTATAAGGGTGTGATATTGCTATTTGCATGATTAATTTAATGACAGTTCTTAAACTCTAGTCTTCAAGGTCATCGCAATCCACCCTGCCATGACAATTCTTTTTAATTTCATGCCATCAGAAAATGTCATCAGCATACTCTTGCTTCTCATATCAGGGTCATTAAGAAAATATTAAGGGAGATCTGTGCTGCAGATGGTCCTCAAGATCTCTCAAGTATCATACTTCTTCCTTCAAGATTAACTTTTGCCATCTCCTATTTAGTTCATTTCCTACATTACTTAATGTCCTGCTGTAGCCAACGCTACTCCACACACTTGTTTCTGTGGTGCTCTACTGAAGATCAGATAGATCAGACTGCTTGCATGTCATTTGCATGGAAAAATAAGCTGTTGAGGGAAGATACTGAGTTATTCTGATGGTGTCTGCTTTCAGGATATCAGAGAAAAATTGGGAATCTTACCCTGAATTTTAGCCTAGCTTCTTTCTACAGGGATGGAAACAGCAGTGCTCTGGATGGTGCATTTGTAGAGCAGAGTGAGAGCCCTTCCACCACTGCCCACCACCCTTCCAAGTGGCATGTGTAACACCAGTCGATGCTGCTAGGAGGGAGAACACAGGGACCCTAAATTTCTCTCTCCTGACCTGGTAAAATCCTCATCTGTTTACCTCTGAGTCTTCAATAACACTATTTTCATACTTGGTTCTCAAAACCTCCAGACACCCAGCATTCTGGGCTGATCATGAACTGTAGTGTGGTTGCTGAGATTGCTTTTCTTCTGCCCTCCTTTTCCTAAAAATAGATACTATATTTGCTGCTCTACAGTCCTCTGATATAACCCCTGATTTTATGAACTTGTCAAAAGTCTTTTGCTACAATTTATTTTTTCAAAATATTGGAAAGGTTTTTGGTATATCTT
This sequence comes from Xenus cinereus, assembly GCA_025774025.1. Lineage (NCBI taxonomy): Eukaryota > Metazoa > Chordata > Aves > Charadriiformes > Scolopacidae > Xenus > Xenus cinereus. Next base: position 22,279,066 of record JAOXJK010000012.1, on the reverse strand, counting down.
TATTGAAAATTGAGGACTTGTATTCATCAATCTTCAGGCCAGAGCCAGTCTATCCTTATTCATTCTCTCTTACTCCCAATGCATTGCAGCCAACTCCTTTTATTTTTTAATTATGTGATTCCTTTACTGTTTGGTTTTTTTTTTTTTCCATTTTGTTTGGCATGTCTAACTCAGTTTCATTTTTTTTGTAGAGTCTTGTTCGATTTCAATACTTTCCAACACCTTAGTTTTCTTTATTGATCAATTATTTGTTCCTTTGCTTATAGTCTTATTGCTTATTTCCCTTCAGGTCTGCAGCCGTTCTTTCCAAGCTTTTTACCTCTAGGCTGGTATACATGTTTTGGACATTTCCATCTCTGAGATGCAGAGAAACCTGAACCCTTCTTAAATGCCAGTTCTGATGCTTTTCAGTTATTTTTGACACCTTTAACTAGTTCCCTCAGATAAAACAATCACTTTTGAAATGAAGAATCTTAAATGTGGACCTCTTTCATTATTGATACAATTAAACTGGAGCTGAAAAACATGAGATGTCCCACTAAATGCTGTTTGTTTGGGAGGTAGTACTAATTGGCTGCAAAATCCCCATGAAGGAGAAAAAGTAAGGTTAATGCAGCCCCCCAGCTCACCCCTGTCACTCTCCAGCGCTGAGGTCCCCTGCTCTCCTCACAGAAGAAGGGGCAGGAAACTGGCTGAGCAATGGGGGATGTTGTTGTAGCAGACATTCTGCATTTATTAATAGTTTTCTTCTTAGCTTGCCCTGTAGGAGCAAAGGTAAACCAGGGTACCAATTTTTAAGGAAATGAGGCATGTAGAGGACGAGCAACTTGCTTCAGGGAAGGAATTCAGCCCACCCAGCTGTTAGACATAGCCTACATCTCCCGAGGCAAAAGAACTAACCTCACCACCATGCCTTGCACTTCAAATAAATGCATCCCTGAGAAGAACAAGTTTCAACCTACTGTTAGACATGGATCACAAGCTGAGTGTCAAGGATGATCGAGCTCTAGAAAATGTGATGTATGAGGCAAGAGCAAATGAACAAGGATTGTCTAACCCAGACAACGAGGGAATAAATGATAACAGTCCTCAACACAACTGCACTGAGGAAGGGACAAATCTATGCAGGAGTAGATAGAAAAAGACATAATGGACTTGAATTGCTGCAAGACAGTTTCATCACGTATTAAAATATGTATCTCATACGTGTGCACACAAAAATGGATAAGAATAGAATGGCAAGGAAATCTGCAACATCTCTGCTATTGGAGGTCTCTAAGAGCAGATTAAACTAGCCTTTCTCAGGAAGGGCATTGTTGTTGCTGATTTTACTCTGAGGACAATGACAAGACCATGTGAGCCTTGGGGAACCTTCCAGCCCTGTGACGCTATGGAAAAGACTGAGGAGTCTAAAAAAGGGCTGGCCTTTCTTGCCCTTGCTCATCTGTCCTTTCTCTACCTACAGACTCTCCACCAAGAAAGTATTTAAGTTACTGAAATAAATTCAGCTTTAACAAATTTAGCAGTCTAGGTCTTAAACTTGTTATCTCCTGCTTTGATGAGAAAACATAGTTTGGTGAAGGCCAAAACAAAGTTGCAGGAGCAACTCCTTTTTGTACATAGTGGCATAAATGGCTCTTTTTCACTATGTGAGGTACCAGCTGGAGCTCATTTTGTTTCCTAAAAACTATAGGATTTATTATCTTTATCTCGACAGATTACCATTTTGATATTGCTACTTGCTTCCCCTCCCTCAGCATTATTCAGATGAAGGACAGGACTTTTTTTCTGATAAATTCCCCATCTATTCTTCCTCTCTCAATTCTTTTTCTGGGTAATTTTAGCTGGCCTTTCTAAAATGGCCTTCATTACTATTAATCTATGTCTTCTACAATATCTAATTACGTAAGGCTATCATGTACGTGAGTTTGTGTGAAAACCTTTTATATTTAAACTCTATAACCCGACTCTATAATTGGAGCAGGCAGATCATCTTTTATCTCTGTCTGCCATTGGTTTTACCGTTACCAGTTCACCAACTTGCAGGCTCTCCGGGCTGCCAGCTGTGGTGGAATGGGGCTGGGGAGGTCCTACCTGCATCACCTCGCTCGCACAGCCCTGCTCATCCCACCGTTCAGGTGGACAAGGAAAGTGTGGCTTGGCCTCCCCGTAGGAAAACAAGGAGCAAAGAAACGAGAACCAGAACAGAGACCTTTTCTTCACGGGTACCCGCACCCTACAGTATACCTGTGCCCTACTCCCTTTTCACCATAACGTTTCACAAAAATATTACCATTTCTAGATTTACACTTTGGAATTTAATGAGATACCAGTTTGGGGATGGTAAAACGTTTTAATCTAAGGACATTTTCTAGAAAAGAATGGAAAAAATACTTTTTGTGGAAGATGTTTGCAATTTATTTTTATTTTAGGAGACGATAAACATTCCAATTTACTTCAAATTGGTTTTGTTTTTCAGCTGTGAACAAGTTGAAAAAAATCAGTGATGGATGCATTGGTAAGCTGGGAAGATCCCAAAACAAGGATTGAGGAAAATCCAGGATAGAGGAACAAGAATGAAAATAAACTAAGAAAATTTGAGATTGCTGTAAACTGGACATCCTTCTAATACACAGAAGACAATATTTAAGGTAGGGAAACATTAATGGTCTTACAATATATGAAAGAGATGCTAAAGGGGATAAGTGATCAATCGTTCAGCCCGGGGAAGGATAAGGTGACATTGGCTTAATTTGCAGCAAAGAAGATTTATATTTGACTTTAAGAAAACCTTGCTAATTATAACAATAGAAAATTACTGTTACGAGCTACTCAGAGAGATGGCAGAATTCCCAATGGAAAGTTTCCGGAATGGCCTTGGTATGTTTGGTTCTGCCTCTTTATGGAAAGATAACTTGACCCAGCCTTGTGTTTCTCTGAACTGCCTTCCCTGCATAGTTTCAAGGAGAGGAAAGGGAACAGAGAAAATATTTCCCAAATTTTATTTTCAGGACAAATTGAAATTTTTCATTTTTGTCTAATGAAAAGTAAAAATATGCAAGAGTTCTGAAAAACAGATAGTCTCACTTTTTTCAGGAGTTTTAACGGGGATTCTCTTTCAAAATCTCTAATTCTTTAATTTATTTCCAATAGGAGAAAAAAAAGACCTCTTAAAATTTCAGTTTGAGAGCCTTTTTATCCTGGGCTGTAGATGGAGGTGAACTTCTCTTTCAGGGTTTTACTGTCATGTGAGCCTGGGAATGCACCACACAGTTTTGATCGATCAGCATGACAAAGTGCTTTTCTCTTAGTCCTAAGACCTCTACTGCAGGAAGAAAGTCTTTAGCGAATTGAATGCGGCGTCTCTTCCAACTTGGCATCACCTCAGCCAATTCAGAAGAGACGGTAAAATCCATCAGCATAAGGAAAAAGGCAACCAGTTGGCCACCTGAAATGAACGGAGAGCTACCTGCTTCACAGCTGGAGGCACACGCCGCCGTCATTTTGGAGACGACATCAGGTACCGCAGGGGGGAGAGGTGAGAAAAATCAAACGAAATTAGATCGACTGATGATTTCTTCTGCTCTCTGCAGAATAATTCCCAGGAAGGGTAGGCAGGTTTTCAGACGCTGGGTGTGTTGCAGCTCGGTGCCGGGCGAGCGTACTCTTCCTCCTGGTGCCTGCTGACAGGTCTGGCCCCGCCACCATCTGGCTTGCGAAGTAATGAGACCAAATGAAATGGAGCTTGAAGAAATTAACATTCTTTCCTTAATCTATTAATAACTGAAAAGTGTTGATTTCGGTGACAGCTAGATACTTCATTGTGAAGCAGATTGGTTAATTAGAAGCATCGTAATGAAGGTTATATCGGATATGTGTATCCCTTCAGAAACATATTTTTAATAAGTAGAGTTTGCTTTTTTTCACAGACTTAAACAGTCACAGAAAACACTATGTGTGAAAAAGTCAACAAAACGGAAAAAAAAAAGAAGACAATTTTCTTCAACTCTCAGTTGCTGCTTTTTTACTATGCACAAAGTCTGTCTATTTTGAATCTGGCTACCAGCTAAAAGCTGTCAGCATAAAAAGGAGGCAACGGGCACAGGCAGATCTCTGCACGGCTACCACTGCACCTCGTTTTCAGGGACCTGAGGGCCACCTTCCCAGTCTGAATAAGCACATGGATGGCCATCTTACTAATAAGGAAAAACATTGCCCTGCACTTCACTTGACTTAACTTTGGTCATGAGCATCTCATGGGTTCATTTATGTGTTTCAGCTGCTGGCAGATGCAAGACCCAGCTGACCTGCAGGCATTTCTTAATCATATTTAAAGCAGGTTCATATGGATTTGAATCAGTTCAGATTACATCTATAGAGCCTTTGGATAAATTGGAAGAAATATAGGTTTTGCTTGATTTAATTAAATATATTTTCAGCTGATCTACAGCCACATTGGTGCAATTTTGAATTTAGCCATTGCCTTCTGGTAACTTGTTATTCTAGGAGTAGCTTGTTTGCGTGTCAAGGCTTTCAAATTGAGGAGCTGGCTGTTAAAAATACCTTCCATTTTCCTGGCATAGTTATTAACTTGTGTAAGCTGATGCTTATAAAACTGGTGGTTGTTATATTAAATATCAGCATTTAAATAAATGGCTTCTCATTACCACTTTCCAAACGAGTAAGGTAGGACAAGTCCTACCTGCACGTCCTGCAGACCACTGGCATTGCCACCTATGACATTTTCCTGCCTTCTCCACCTTTGAACACCACATGGCAATGTCAGCTGTTGGGGTTAACTTATTAACCATGCCATGTTTTACCTCTTCATCCTTAAGCTCATGCTCCTTTGATAACTAAAATGCCTCATTAAGATTTGCTGTTGTTCACCATTTCTCCTTCAGCTCTCCATGCTCCACTGCAATGCTTCACCCCCTCCCACCCCACTCCTGGACCAACTTTGCTCTAATTTCATCTAATGCCATCCCATCTGCATCACTCTCAGCCCTGGCACCTGGTTTCTTACCTTTCATCCCTGGCACAAAATGGGCCCAGCAGAACTGATCAGAGGAATATATTTGCACAGGCCCCCATTGCCTGCTCAGGTCAGGTTCCTTCACACTTGCACCGTCATGAGCTGTGTTGGCCATGGAAGGTTCTGGCCGGCCCCCAGCCTCCTGCCACACACTGCCATTGGCACCAGCATGCTGCAACAGCATCTTCCTGCTCCACAAAAGCTAAGGGCTGGCTCTGTAGAATGGTAGTCTGTATTTAAGTAGGGGGAGTTCAGATTCTGATTGCTAAATTCCAACCTAGAACAACTTTGGGATTTTCAGCACATTTACCAAACAATCACCTGTTTCTTTGCAGCAGTAAGTTCAGATTACTTATTCTTAAATGCTATTCAGTTTAGGAGGGGGTAAAAAGTGCAACCGTAGGTCTGCTGACTTGGGCAAAATGGTTGTAGTTTTCCTTGGGGTTCTTCTCTCCCTCCCATGGGATCACTGGCAGCTGATTTTTACGGCCTCGTGGCACAAGGGATCCCTGCTGATGTCAGGGGTCTCTTTTCTTGGGGAACAGACAACAGACTGCATTTGTGTTATAATAACAATATCCATGGGTAGGAAAAGGCAATGGCAGTATCACCATAACGACAGAAAAAAATATGTACTTCTCTTTCCCATCTTCTTCCCATCCCCATTTCATCCACCACATCTCTCCAAATTCAGGGGGGAAATGCAGGACCAGCACAAACAGCCGGAGGCATCTGAAGTTAGGCTACTTTTAAAGTTTTTAGATACCTAAATAAAAGCAGTGGCCTGATTTCCAGGAAGGCTCAAACCCACTTAATTTTGCCTCTGCACTCCTGGAAATTAGATATCTCATTTACATGTCTAAAAACGGATTCAGTTGTTTAGTAATAATTTGTGTTAAAATACATTGTCCTGGGAATGTCTGGCTTAGATATTAGCTATATTACTATTGCAATACCTAAACAACAGCAACAGAATAAAAAGCCCAGAGTATTTAATCTAAAGTGGAGAGGGCATCCAGGAATGTACCAGTGGGGTACACTCTCTGGAAGAGAAAAGCAGGACAACATATGTTGAAATGGACAGCTGAAGTGTTCGTCAGAATAAAATTAGAGACAAAACCTGCATATAATTTGTTACTGTTCAGGACAGTTACAGCTCCTTCAGTGACCTCTGAAGAAGGATACTTCTTGTCCAGAGATGAAATTTAATTTCAACATTTGAAGAGGACACTTTATTTTGGAACAGAAGTGGGTGAGAACCTGAGGAAATGGACCTGGAGAAGCTAGCAAGGGCTGATGAAAAGAAAAGCAGGGACAAGCAACCAGTTTACAACTGTACCCTGGCTTTCTTTGTGTACTGTGGTCTCCAGGAGACATAGTGTTCCCAAAAAAAGTTTTGTGGGAGGAATCATCTATTTCCAACCTTCTTTTTCACACACACCCCCCTTCCAAGCTACAGTTAAAATACTATAAAACTGCCATTTGTTTTGGGGAGTTTTGCCTGATTTTCCTTCTGTTTGTCTTTTAAACTGTGACTTACACCACTGGTGTCTTGGTAGAAGATGGTCCTTGGGATTTAGAGTAGGGTTAAGACTAAGCAAAGCCTACCGCAGGCTCTCAGAGCACTTACTCTCAGCTTTGCAGCAACCGTACAATTCGCGTAACGTCGTGCACGTAAGACCTAATCCTGCAAGTGATACTCGAGGGAATAGTACTGCTGACAGCAGGCATCTAAGTTTAGCACCAAATTTGAAGCCTGGCACACAGTCAGTAACACAGTCCAAAACTGCTGCCCAGCACTCCTACGGTAACAGCCACAGCTGAAGACTGTCGCGCACCCACCAGACGTTCCACAATAACATGCCTGGGAGGTGTTCCTGCAGTAGTCTTGATAGTCAGTGAAAAAGCAGAGAGGAAAAAAAAAAAAAAAAAAGCAGCAGCTTCCAGATATAAAACATTTTGAGACTCCATTCAAGCTATTATAGCTATGCTAAAACTGGCCTCGAAAATTTTAAATATGCTACTCATGGGCATGAAAAGACATTGTATTACATACTAAATAGAGTATTGTTCATGTAGTCACAAATAGCCCTGAAAAATTACATAATTTAATACAAAAAAATAAATAAATTGGTGAACACTTAAAGAATTACACGCAGTGCCATCTGTTGGCTCTTTTGTTCTACTTCCATCGAATCTTTGCACATCCATTGAAGGTTACTGTTACTGTCTGAGTTGCATAAACCCAGCATGAGTAAACAGAAATGATTTATTTTGTGAATTTCCAAGTTCAGAACTTGTGAACTGCAGCATTTAGCCTTGTCACTGATTAAGCTGTTCTATAAAGTATTTCATTAATCTTACTTTGTTGTATAAGTTATTAATTTTAAAGGATTTGTTGCTATGTGTTTTCATAGTTCAATAAAAAATGAACAAGTTGAAGTGGAAAAAGATACGGAGCAGAAGGCTTGTGCCTTTAGGGACTGACACCAGTTATTAGACACATATCTTAAGGAATCTGAAATTCCTCCTGGCAGGTGTATCATAAACAGGGAACTGCAACTTATGCTCTGACAGTGCTGAGCTACTTGGCTATTATAATTAAACTTACATTAAAAAAACCCTCCTGCTGTTCCCCTCGCCTTCTGGAAAGGCTAGCAGTTTTCTTCAAACAATTATGACAGTATTTCTAACACCTCTGCATTCGTTTTCAGGATATAAAACATCACATGCTCCTTTACATGGCCAGATTGCAAATCCAGAGAAAGGGGGAAGGGATGACAGGAACAGGGAGCAGCATTCCCCATCAGAGGTGGGGGTTGCTGGGAAGAGCAAGGAGCGATCTCTCCTTCTGGTTCTATTTTTAAGATAAAGTGAAAGAGCTACACAACTGTCTTGATAAAAGGAAAAAGAAAATCCAAACAATCCATACTACAAGGCCATTACTTTCCTGGCATGGCCAGAGGCAGGCAGGCTGTTGCCATGCTGTGTACTTAACTAAAAGTCATGGGGATGGCAAAGCTAAAGGTGAAGCTTCCCCAGGAAGCGTGACCGCTTGGGTCTCCTTCCCCGGCAATCCCACTCTCCAGTTTCAGGCTCTCTCCCAGGCTGCCGTCCTCTCTGTTCAGTCTCCCACACCCCTGCCGGCTCTGGATTTTTCTCAGCCTGGTTCATAGTTCATCAGTAGATTGCATCCTTTCCCATCCAGCCCCATTTTCATTCTTTTCCCTTTTCTCTTCCTCCCTTTTCACCTCCCTGCAGGCTCCCGGTTTACTCACCTATGCCAGAGTATGCGTGGTGTGACTGAAATTGCCAGGCTATTTAGAAACTACATTTTAATAAACCTCTACTGACTCTGTGCCAAATGAATTTTCGAATTACAATTTGGGCCAAAGTTTGATACATATGAATGGAGCTTTCTTGCTCCACCGTGTTCCCGCTTGGGACACTAAAAGTTTTCAGCCCCTCAAACGCATTCGCTTGTGGGAGAGAGCCAGCTTTTCTGCAAGCAGTTTTTTGGCTGAATTTTCCAAAAACTAATTCTCCAAACAGGAAGTCTTAGACAGAGAACTTACAGCTTTGCGAAGTTGTAAGGAACCAAAAAGAGAGGCTAAAAGAGGAATCAATACCAAATCTTAGTCACAGCCGATGCTGGGATCCTGTTTGTGATATGAACACATGCCTGAGTAGTATCTATGTAGCATCCTGTCCACCTGCTGCTTCAAGAGCTATCCAGTCTATGTCAGAAAATGCTAGCACTTTCAAGTCTTCTCCAGCCAAGCCTTCCAACTGTAAATTCCCAAAGTGCACAGAAATATTTATAACTAGCATTCATATTGCTAATTGAAATATTAGTAGGAGATACCAGCTGCTTCATGTATCAAAATACTGACATTCATTATTATTGGTTGGCAGAGACTTCAGGGTGGGTTTTTTTTTTATTTTTGTATAAATTTGGTGCTCATAAAAGCATACTAGTGGAGTTGAGAGTGTGGAGAAACAGAGAATTCTAACCCTACGCTCTACCCCTGCCTTTCTAAAAGCTTTAACTGCAGTGCCAAAGACTGGGATTGGTTCCCTGGAAAAGACTAGCATCATGATTTGACTTTTTCCAAATTCTCTTTCTCAGCGATGCAGGAAGAGCACACCAGACATTTGAAAAGGTTTATGCTATCCATATGGTAGGTGTGCAGCAAGGGGAATGAGAGAAATGGAAAAAGAAAATCTTGGGCAGCCTTGAAAGGTATTGTTTTAAGGAGGCTTAACTCAATCCCTTCAGGGTGAAGACGTTCTATTCTACAAATTGCCAATCTGAAGTTACATGCCATTTCTTTAATTGCATGTTCAAACAATTAAGAAGAACTGCTACTAGTGTTATGATCACAAGTGAAATTAATGTAGGGTCTCACTGCTTTTGTAATGATTTGGAACACCATTACATGTATAACATTACATGTATATTAAATAAAATAATAATGGCCATTTTATACATTTTACACAATATAGGAATGGCAGACACAATTTCATTATTCTCCTCAAGCAGCCTGATAACAAGTATAAGCCTCCTTCTTGGGAAGACTGACTATATATAACTGTAATCAATCTTGTGGTACCAATCTTGCATAACTAGGAGGACCCATTGCAATGTAGATGTCCCTGGCCTAGGCATTGTACAAACAGAAGGGAAAGGCAGACACATGGCAAACAGAAATTACAACCTTAGTCTAAGACAAAAGTCAGCATGTGGCAAGGTAAAGAAAAAATATCATTCCTTACAGCGTATATTAGAAGCTGAATTGCCCATTGCCATGGCTACCATGCTGTGATTTCAGGACTGATCTTACATTAGCACTTTGTTAACTTTTCATTTTATCAATCCAGACGTTTATGCTATGTACTCATCGTAGTGATGCCCAAGAGAGTTGGAGGCTCATCACAGCCTCGGTAGCCTGCCTTTGGATATGCACATGGAGGAGCACTGCACAATCAAAAAGCAGAGATTCATTCTCAACATCCTATTAGTGTAACTGAAACGGTGATGGACTCAAGTGTGATGCTAGAGGGGGTGTAAGATACTCATGGCTCAGGATTCCTTAGAAACAGGTTGAGGATTACTGGTTAATCCTCCTTTACTGGTTAACTAGTAAAAATCCAGTAGAGCATGTAAAATAAATTAGTTATTTTGTGTCTTTGATGGTAGAACTATCTACCTCGTTGTATCAGGAGAGGGCACGCACTGGACACTGTTACTCTGAGTTTCCTCCCGTTTAGCTGCGTTGTATCATTGCACTTTGATTTTGGCACAGCTTGCAATGAAATAACACAAGTGAGAATGCAAAGGGCTCCCAAAACTCCAGTGACACTAGGGTGAATGCTACTGGCTGTGGGACTCCCCACCCAGGTTCCTCCCCAGGAAACAGTACTTCGGGGGAAAGCATATAGTTACACTGAAGGACACCTTTCAGGTTTTAGCTAGACAGAATTTTTAACTGGAAGGGAAGCTTTTCTCCCCAGAAGTGGTTATCCAAGGCATAGAAACAGCGGTTCCCTTCTCTGCTTTACTTGAAATACGTGGGGTATTTCTGCCCGTGCTTCCCGCTGCCTTTCTTAGCACCCTAAGTGCTAGTGATTGGTTATTTTAGGCTGGTTCATTTCATTCTTCTTCAGTAATTTGGGTGTTTCTTATTTCATCGTGACACCAAAGGGCTGTCTTTTTTTGCAGCCAGAATATCTGCCAGCTATGCAGACTTACTGAAACCCTCAAAACTCTACCATCAGATTTTATCCTCACAGGACATCTGTAGAAATTAGGGAAAAAACTGTTGTTGTTTTTTATTTTTAAGGTGGAGACAGGGCACAGAATTGGTAGCAATGTCTGTCCAAGGCCACTGAAGAAGCGTGGGGCTAAAGTAGTATTTCCTATTTTCCAATATGAGGCCATTGTAAGCCACAAATCTTAGGTAGAGATGCATAAAGATCTGTAGCAACTCTAAATCCGTTGATTTCAAATCAGCTAATCACCTCAGTAGCCCTGGCCCAAGTACTTGAACTGGACAACCCATTGCTGAATGTAAACGGCTTGCATGCATTTGAAATCGAGACCTACACTTTATCTCCATTTGCAAATACTTCTGCGATTAGTTCCTGAAATCATTAAAGCAATATGATTGTTCTTTCTGCAAACACATCAGCTTTGGTTGCCTTGTTACTTCATTCCCCCTCATCTTTTCTACTTACCCTAGTAAGTTAATTAAAATCGGTGATTTGAAGATCAGACCCAAAATTCAGTAATCTTTTCATTGCCATTTGAAACATCTGCATAAGCATTTCCACTTTCACTTAAGCTAGTTTCATTTTTAATAAAACCTTGTCTGGAAAGTGAGGTTAGCAGACACTTTGTTAGCAAAACAGCAGCTTAACAGCTGGGGAAGGCAGATCATCAGCTGCCCTGATGCGACAGAGTCTGTCTCTGGCTGCTTTGCTATTCAAGTATCATGCCTTCATATTATGCCTTTTAGGAATATTTCTAAGACGAGCTTGCATCATATTGGATTAAATCAAGTCCTGCCAGTTTTTTCTCACTATATTTAACAGCATGTTATTAATTAACCATAAAGTATGAGAGCTCTGACAGCTTCTGAAATGGAAGAGAGCAAGTTCCTTGGGGCTAGAGGCTATGGATTTCATTCTGCAAAGAAATTCACATCAGTGTAGTGTAGATGCACTTTTGTAATTTTTGTTTCATTTTGCAATATCAAGCTCTGCACCCCAATTCTATAATCCAATTCATGTTAATCACATCAAATAATTACACAGACATAGGACACTGCTTAAGTGTCAGTACAGGATATAGTTGAGACGTACATACAAAATGTAAACAAAATGTAGGACACAGAAGACGGAAATAAATTACCGTTATGGGAAAATAAGACTAGGAACAGTCTTGAGATATGAGCTGGTCCCGTCCTTCTCCCCCAGGGCAGGATCAGAGCTCCAGAGGTGCCCTGGCCTCCATCCACTGCTGCCCGCTATGCGCTGGGTCATTGCCATGATGAAACTGAACCTGCTCTCCCACCTAAGCTTTTTGTACGATGAGGGAAACTCATTGCTCTTTACTTCTTCGGACAATAATCTACTCCCATGTGATACTTCACGTATTGCAGGAAGAAATTCACAGAAATCAAAGAGTTTAGTTTTTCAACTTATCAGCCCAGACACATGGAGTCCTCCCCAGAGCTCCAAAGTGTGATGGCATATTCTGCCACAAGTTACCCAGGGGTGCTGCTTTTGCTGGGTTTGCAATGTCTCTTGTAGCAGGGTCGGTACTTGGTAGACTCTGCCAGTGCTGTGTTTTGCAACCATGTGTAGTTTCTGGGTCCAGTGGAGGGCCATGAAGGTGATTAGAAGGTGATCAGAGGGCTGGAGCACCTCTGCTATGAGGACAGGCTGAGAGAGCTGGGGTTGTTCAGCCTGGAGAAGAGAAGGCTCCGGGGAGACCTTAGAGCAGCCT
>JAOXJK010000012.1:22251181-22263277 GCA_025774025.1 Xenus cinereus | reverse complement strand
GCTCTGGGCAACCCTGCTTTGGCAGGGGAGTTGGACTGGATGGTCTCTAGAGGTCCCTTCTACCACCAACAGTTCCGTGATTCTGTTTCCACTTCAGGCCTGCAGACTTGCCTGAAGGTGCAAACACCTCCTTTATCTCACACCTTAGTGCAGGATGCACTATACAGCAGTGGTATTCCCCAGCAACAAAGTTCAAAGAAAAACCTTCTTATTTCAAGATTAGAATTGGGAGCAAAGAGTCATGAGCAGATGATTGGGAAATAAATCTCCAGGATGAACTTAAATACAATCATTTTTTCAAAACTTTCATCTGTTTATCGCCAACTCACAAGAGGGCAATTTTGGAGAGGTGTCTGGAGGCAGTATCAGCAGGGATTTACTCCTGCAGTACTGATGACTGGACCACGTATGGGTCTATTTCACAGAATTGTGTGCTGTGTATAGCAGAGTTTTAGGTTCCCTGGGGAGTAACCAGTGGTGAGGGTGCATATGAGTGTGATTACGGGGACCTCAACGTACCATATGTTCTACAGGCTCAGTGTATGGGAAAATGATTTCCTAATTGGTAACACGTATCTGAAACAGATGCTGTTTTAGAAGCAGCAAATCCATGACTTAGGAGTCCCAAGAGGAGTCAAATCATCCCTTGATACGTCAGAGTGTTGGATTAACTTTTCCCCATGAAGCGGAGTATAACTGCTGCTGTATTTGATCCAGACACCTGACTGTTTTTGTAGATTGAACGAAGTCTCTGCATGTCAAAATTAAATGTGATTCAGTCTAAAGGAAAAAGGCATTTTCCAACTTTCTTGAAGGAGACATTGTGAAAGATAGAAGTCTTTCAAGACGGGATGCCCTATAATTGTCTGGGTAGGCGGGGCATGCAAACTAGATGTCAAGGTTAAAAGAAAGCTTTCTTGAAATAAGAGTACAAAAACTGTCACTGTCAACTGGGGAAACCAGTACTGTTTCTACAATATCAAAATGCCTATAGAAAATTACATCTGGCTTAGCTTTGCTTAAACCAGGCAAGACCAAACCTGTGCTGGCCAACAAAAGAAACACCTCTTTAAAGTGTTCCCCAGATACTATTTTTGTCTTCTGCGGCATTCAGTAGTGAACAGTGCAAGTCCTCAGACTTCAGTTAAACCCTCTGAAACCCAGATAAACAAGTAATGACGAAACGATTTTCAGAACACTTTTTTCCCCATTCACTTTCTAGGAAATCTTGTCCTCTTTCCAAATTGAAGACCAGGACGAATAGTTGATATGCCTGTATATGGAATTACAATACCTAAAGCTGAAATTAAGATCTGCCTATAAGAAATCACAACAGCTTTATTTCTTAAGAGGGCGATAAACTCAAAATTGTTTTTGCATGTTCAGTCAAGAGGATCTAATTTTGGAGCTGTGGACTTTTCAATATTCTTGAAAATGCTGTCTTTGCCAAAGAGGAGGCTGGCCACTCAAACAACTTTTCTACTTTCAAACCCCATTCCAAAAAAACCCACAAATTAAACAAAACCTAGGCAAAATTCTGGTTTAAGAGGTTCCTCACTGTATTTGGAACTTTGCTATAGGTTTATGTGAAATGTGTTCCTATATGATGGTGATGGAAAGTCATTTAAAACCAGCAGAATACAAAGTCAGCAGGGAGCTTTGAAGAAGGGGAGTCTAGGCCTCAAGAGATTAAAACCATTCTTCTCTTAGGACAGGTATTTTGTTTTCTGCGTTTTGGGTGGCTAGGTGTCAAACAAACCTGCAACTGTCATAAAAAGGAGAGAACTAGAGAGTGACAGACAACTCTCTCAACTGCCACCACTCCGGATTTAAGAAAGCTTTGGAGTATCTAGGGCATATTGGACAGACCATAAAGGAGAGGAACCAGGAGAAAGAAGAAAGTCAGAGCTGAGGGACTCAGAGTTATAGATACAGATATATGTCTATATAATATACCTATAGGTATCATTATGCAAATTACATGAGCCAGAATTGAGGTGCCGGAGGGAAAGGAAAAGAATTTGAAGATTTAGAGTCTTAACAGCAACTGAAAGGGAAAGAGGGAGCCCATACAGCTCAGGGTACTGATTGATTGAGTACTAGGGACATTACTTAGAAGAACAGAAAGTCACAAAGGCAAAATCTTTCTGGAATTAAAGAAGAAAACTAATTCTTGGTCCAGAAAAAAGAAAGAGGTCCAAGGAGATGCAAATAGCAGCTCTGAGACTGATTCAGACATAGGTTTCTGAAAGCAAGAGAGGAAAGACCCATGCATGAGAATTAAGAAAGCAAAACAGAGACGAAAAGATCTCAGAGCAAATTTATTTTAAGGAATTCAAGCTTAGAGACAAAGTGGAAAAGGGTGATGAAAAGATGGCTGGGAAAAGCTTGTGTTGTATTTACTGGGAGCACTGGTGCTAAAAGCTGAACTGACAGGCAGGAGGTGTGGAACTGAACAGAAGGAAGCGATTTTATGGCTTGGAGGAATAACTAGCCAGAGGGAAAAATAAGCCTTAATTGATGCAGGGTCTTCTAGTTTATTCAGAAAAAAAATACAATATTTTTCCTGTTAATTACTAGGGACAGTTCTTGAAATGCAACAGCTTGTTTTAAAGAGCATATGGTAGGGGGTACTAGGCAAATGCAGCAGACAATGTGTTACTAAAAGAAGAAGATCTCTTTTACATAAGGAGACATATGCAATCCAAATTTATCCACACCATACCATCAAAATGGGTATTTTAAATCATGCTGTCTATAATATTAATATTCAGACAGCAATTGCTCTGTAAGGTATGTACAATCAGTCCTTTCAGACATTATACTAAGGGGCAGCTTGAATCTTAGATGTACAGAAAAAGATAGAGGAAGGGTAACCAGGAGTTTGCCATGATCGGTGATGTGCTAACCTAGCTGAGATATGTGATGTGTTAACCCAGCCTGATCACATGTTGAGGCCAAAAAATGGTCCTGTTGTCTGGAAGCTTCTCGAAACTCTGCAACCACTTACTCCTTTTACATAAATATCCCTTTCCTGCCTTCCTCAAGCTCTTTTTGAATATGTGCTCATAACTTAAATTTATTTTTCAGTAATGCTATTTTTATGGCATTAGGATTTTATATCTCTGCAACAACATGGCTCTCTTACTGTCTCATTGCCACCTTTTGTCAGCTGCCTCCCAGTTTTATATTCTCTGGCACCGTGTGAAGAAGTTTCTGATCTACACTCTCCTATCTCCACCAAAATCCTTTTGTGGATGAGCCACAGGGGAGAAAACTGGCAGCACTCTGCACTTCACTCATAAAATCATTTCTGTTTAAAATAATATTTTGTGTTTTTTTTAATAAAGTACAAACGAGCTGTGTCACAGAATGGATGAACGGATTTTATTAAAATCAAAAACTAATTATGCATGCTCATCTTCGCAACATCCCTGAGTGGGAGGGAGAGCTGAAGGAGGGTACGGGGGGGCAGTGCCTGGCAGTGGGGGTGGTGTGGGAGGAGAGGGTCCCATGGGGAGGTCGGCTCTAGGGACAGGCGTTTAGACTGTTGGGTAAAGTATGGCACGTGTATGAGCCCTAGGTTGGTTGGGATGATTGAGGTGTGTCAGGGGGTCTGCCCAGAGAGGGCAGGAGGGGCTGGCACAGACTGCAGCTCAAGCGACTCTGTGCTGGTAGCAAGTGCTGGCACCTCTGAGGAAAAGAGGCTTCTGTGCCAGCTTCTGTGCTTAGGTGACCATCTGCACTCAGTGTGACCTCAACTCTTTGTGCAGGTTGCAAAGGTGGAGTTGAGATGAAGAGCACAGTCCCACCTGCACGTTTTGGTTTTGCAGGGGAACAGAAAACCCTCAAGCGTTGCTCTGCAGCCATCTGGGAAAGATGGTACCATGTGCTTAAACCTGAAGTGGGTTTGGGATGAGCCTTTTAGGTGCTGTAGATTGAGAATGGATGACTAATATTTCCTCTTTTAAAAACAAAATTGAAACATAAGTCATGGAAACTTCAAAATAACAATAAATCCTATGTAAACTAAGAAAAAATATCCCCTTTCCAGTTTTGAAAGTCTTGTTGCTTCAGTAATAGCAGACACCACGATACCTCTAATGAGCAAAGAGAGTGAGCATTAATGTTGCCCATACTATCATTCAGTCATCATCTTTCTATAGACTTGGGCCCCTTGGCTCCTTTTTCATGTGCCTGACACCTTCTCCTCCTCCTGATTGAGCTGTTGTTGCTGAAGGAGCTGCAACAATACATACAGCTGCTTGTAAAGAAGAACAGATTCAAAAATTCAAAACATTCATGGAGGTCACACGTGTGGTATACCATGTAGGACTTCAATATCTATCCGCTCTTGACTTAGCTGAGAGAGTGGTTCAAACAGCCCTTTATTCCATACAAAGGCTAATTTGTATAGCAGTATCTACCAAGAGATGGTGCACAACTCTGAAGAGGTCATACCCACAAACAAAAAATGATTCACAGAGTTCCCTCTTTTTCACTCTCTTAGCATGTCTCCTTCCTGCAGGTTCTTGTGGCACAAAGTACTTTTCCTTTGTGAGTGGCAGTTTCCTACCAACCTTGCCTTCTTAAGCATACTTATGAAGAGCTGAGATGAAAAGGCTGAGGTTGAACCTGACAGAAACTGCACCCTGTGCTCTCTATGATGGTGGGTTTGCAGCCCCCACACATGGAGGTGGTCACCAGAAAGCACTACATCAGGAGCAGAGCTCCTCCATTAAAATCCCAGTGCCAGGCCAGGTGTGGACAAAATGCCCAGGGAGAGCTAGATATGGAGCAATGGAAAACACTACTGAATGAGAGGACACCTTATAATAGTCAATAGGAAGTGCTAAAAAGGGAGGAGTGTTTCTTCCAGACTTAGACATCTGTTCCTTCTCTGGCCCCAGACTTGAAAAACGTATGTGAGATTCACAGACCAACACTCTGTCACTTAAATCATCCCTTTGGGTACAGACTACCAGCTCCTTTTGTTTCTTTAAAAAACATAGTAGCAACATCGTTTTATCAGCTAGTCTGGTGTTCAGATCCGAGTCCTTTCCAGTACAAGGCGGATCAAGCTCATTTCCCAGCAGCCGAGGTTAAATACCGATCCATATGACATACGAGGATGAGCCTCCTGCCTGGTACATCTTCCTTAGTGTGCAAAAACAGTGGGAAGGTTTTTAGGGTCAGAAGAAGAGACTGTAGGAGAAAGCAGGATGCTGTAAACCTGTAAAGATAGAATTCAGCTTGGAAGGCCTTTCTTCAAGCCTTTCACGTGAGTGAAAATATGTGCATTTAAACAGCATTAAACAGTCATCATGTAGTCGCACTGCATTAAAATAATTATACGCCGATCAAGAACTAAACCCCAGGAATCTGCATGAGAAGCAAATGCTATAAACACCTAGAACCTCTACATCCCTGTTTCTGAGCAGAAGACCTCTCACTGAAGCTAGCTGTTCTAGCTGCTATTTCCATCTGCTGCCTCTGACGATGCCTCACATCAAAGCCATTTTTGCAGTTTTCCCTTTGGGATCCCATTTCTAGCCTCCCTCCAGCTGGAGCTCTAGGCTTTGCCCGTCTTTCAATCCTGCCTTTCATCCATTTCTAAGTCTTTAAACTCCTTTATGGAGTTTGTGCGCCTTCACTTTTCCAGTGACAGATACTTTGACTTTTAGTTTTGGCATCATGACTCTGGAAAGTCACTGTCTTGCTGTTAATTAAAGCCAGCTCACTGAAGGTTCTGATCCACGGTCCCAGGTGGCTCCTGTCCCTTTCATTTGGTACACAGTTATTTTCCAGGTGATTAGTTAGGGTATTTTTAAGTGGTTTTCAAAAGCAATGTTTGCTAGATATGGTGCATTAAATCCACCCATCAAAACCATACTCATTATATTTTTAAGAGAAAGTAATTATTAATCATGCTAGTTAAATTATTAATTGTAATTTTGAATTGGTCTGCCACTTTGAAAATAAACAGCTTGTTTTGTCCTTTACATATGTTTTAAAACTGCATTACTTAACACCCAGCTGTAAGCCTGAGTGAAAATCAAAGAAACAGAAATCTGTAGGCAGATGTTGCGTTTCAACATCTATTCTCACACTCAGCTCCGAAAATCTTGCATGTGGAATTCACTTTCCTCGAGATGATTCAGTTCATAACCAATGACTCAGCACCAGCAATTATCCCAGGGCAGCGAGGCAGAGTATGTGCGTCCTTTGAACTGACTCCGTGGATCATCGATCCCAAAAGTCACCCACCGAAGGCAACAGATGGTTGGACAGTATTACAGTAATAGGTTTATCGATTCGATTCCTTAAATAAAACATGATGAAGAAAAGACTGTCGCAAAAGATCTGCAGATTATCCTGCAGGCTTGTGTCATGCATCTCACTCCTGATATAAAATATGCATGGTACAAATGCCCTGGGAGTCTGGCTCTCGTCGTCGGGATCGTGTCACACGACGGCAGCCACCCAAGCAAATAGAAGGATGTGTGCGAATAGCATGTTTACAGGGATATGTGACTGAGCATTAATGCTGAGTTCATTCACTTTATGCCTGCTAAAAAGCAAAACGCTCATCTATACTTGACATTAAGCACAGGCTGAATCTTTTCATATATTTACATTCATTTTATATTTCCAGCCATCTCAGCTCTCACTGACTGTCTAGGCTCTCCTATGCCATTTCATGGCAAAATCAAACAGGTCAGTCATGGTTTAAAGCTGATTCTTCTCTGAAAGGAAAACTCGTACAATTAGGACTGACCACAAGGTGATTTAAGAACCTGCCACCTCTCAGCTGAGCTGGGCTCAAGGCCGTGTGACATTGGAGCCCAGTTTGGGTTTGCCTCGGGAGGGCCAGGGGGCTCTTGAGTGATGTGATCACCCCACCAGCTCTTCGGATGCAGCTCGGAGGATCTGCAGAAATTGTCTCGCCGCTGCAACACCTTGGATGGCATCTCTCAGCACCCTGAAGGAGCCAAGGCTTGGCTCTGGTGTGTTTTACTGCAGGGGTCCGTCTCGCCCGGACACAAGCGCGATGCCTCTGCCGGGCTGCAAAGCTCACCGAGGGACCCAGAAGGTCCCCGCGCCGTTGCCGCCCCTCACCTCCCAGTTGTGTCAGGAATCACATGGTGACACAGGTTGTGGAAACCATTCACTCCTCTGGGTGGCCCCACTTGCAAAAATATTTTTGGGAACGGCAACGACTGATAAAAATATGAGCTACGATCTATGCCAAGACAGTGGTAAATTTGCTATAGCAACATAGTATGTCTGATGGTTATGTTATTCTGAAGCCTCAGCTGTGGGCCAGGACTCCTTCACACTAGATATTGTACAAGCCCAGACTGAAAACTGTCACTGCAAATTTGCTATTTAAGTAAGTGATTTGATGAATGATGATAGCCTCAGTTGTGAAAAGTACTGCGTTTAGAGTATAAATCCTGCTATTTTTATCTTCAGTTGTTTGCTAAATACCCAAGTAAATTTAGAAGTTCCAGAGCAACATGCTTTCTCACAAAAGATTTTGTGTAATTTCTGACTTTCCTTATGTCTCTTCCCTAGAGCTGCCCTAACAAAGCTCTGATAAAGAAGAACTTCAGGAGGTTGTGAAAACCCTCAGTCCTTGCAGAAGATTGACATTTGTGAAGATGCGTCAACATGGAATAAAATACACTCATATTTGTCATTTCTTTGCTATTTCCAACCTATTTGAAAATGACAATATGCTTTCTCTCCTACAGCTGAAGAGCTAAACCATAACTTCATGTAAAAGCATGTGGGTTAAGGATGACAGAGAAGGTGCAATGAGAGAAAAGAGGGTGCAAAGCAACCCCCCGGGGACTGCAGCTGCCTCCTGCTGTGATGAAATGTCTCCAGAGGCACCAAAGGGAATTGTTTAATAGATGGGTCATCCTGGGATATGAAAATGTAGGAGCATCAGCACTGGCACAAAAATGCGCAGGCCATTCCAAAAGAAAGGGCTTCTTCCACATGATGTGGTTATGTTGTATATTCTGTTTATTAATGCTTTAAACGTTTTTCTCAGTTAGCTTACTTATTTTAGATTAAATCCTCTTTCCAGCTGGCAGTGTCAGTAGACAGCTGTAAGCTGAGGTTTTCTTCATGGTGGTGGGAAGAAGGAAAGACTCCAGACTTAAGAGTGTGCAGCTTCTATCTACTGCAGGGTAGACAGCCCCCCAGCTCCATTTGGCATACCTTTATGTCAAATATCAAATTAATCCTGGTTAAATAACTTTAACTTTTACGGTCACCTAATGAACCTGAACATGATATGCGCATCTTAGACAGCTATTTACACATGTGCTGAATTTGTCTTTAAAAGGCCTGGTAATGTGGAAAAAAAATTGGTACAACATATTTTCATCCAATTTGATAAATACGTCTCTCTGTATCAATCCTATAATGATGTTAGACATAAGGTAAATGGTTATATAAATAAATGTATCCAATTCCAATGGAATTTATTTCATTGCATTCACGTGTTTAGCTTAGCATTTTTATGAAACCCTATGAAAAATGAATGAATGCTCAAACTAGTTTACATCACTCCTTAGTGATTAATTATAGCATAAACACCATGATTCTTCTATGCCGAAATAGGAAAAAATACCTAAGAGACATGTTTAATCATTTGGATCTAGTAGTGCTGTGTTTATTCATTCCTTTTTGGTCCATTAGAGAGTAAATTAGATTTGATTCGCTTACTCTGATTCGCTTAATTGTACCAGTTACAGATGATGTACAAATAAAACCATAATAAATCCAACAGATGTTTAACCTGCTCAACCAAAATCTTTAACAGTCAATTCCAATCACAATTTACACTCGGCAATTTAACAAGACCCTTAGGAAGTTGATCTGATTTTTCTAAAAACCAGACACTATTTCTGCCTTGCCGAAACAAGGCCGGTGTGTCATGTCTTCAGCTCCAGATTCTTTCACAAGCATTTTTTGTGATCTCACTTCTTTCTATGCCAAGCTGTCAGGGAACAGCATCCCCCCAAGGCCGGGGGAGATTATAGGAGCTGGTGTAAAAGTAAATCGCACCGCTTGTCCTCAAGGTAAAAGCACTAATGGCCACTAGTATAGAAAAAAACAGTTTCAGAATAAAATTATAAAATAATGGTTTTTAACGTCTTCGACTAAAAATCTGAAAATACATCTAATGCATAATGTACTAAACTGCAAGGTTCATCAGATCACAATTTAAATTGCTATGACCTTTAAAAATACTATTTAATATGCACATGAGAAATTTTAATACTAAATACCGTATCTTAGTCAAATTGATCTTTCATGCGGTATTGAGAAACCATCTGTATCTATAGAACTAAAAAGGACAATATACATTAGCAAACCAGTCCATGCTGGAGTTCGTTATGCCCCAACAAGCCCCGCCAAGAAATAAAGTAGCTTATTAACATAGAAAAATGTCAGTTATTTTAACCATAACGAGAGGCGAAAGGAATCCTCTCTGAGTGTGAAATTACTGCAAAGCCGTCCATTGATCCCTCGGTTTAATCAGTCTCTCGAGAGTACTCGGAAGATGGAAGAATATCCGATTGCTGTGGAAGTGTCAGCCTGGGATTAGCATTAGGTACCAGGGTTTCGGATCGAGGGATTTCCCCTCTTCACTCCCAAAGCCAGACCACTGGCTGGTTTCACCCCTTGCCCTGCTGAAGCAGGTTTCCCCTCTGTGGGTAGTGGCAATGGAAAGATGGGAGGATACCCAAACCTTTTGGTTAGATTCTCTGACCAGAGGCTCAGCAAACTAAACACCGAGTCCCAGTGAAGAAAGCAAAACCAGAGCCCCCAAACCAGCTACTCCAAGACTACCCGAGCAGGCCAAGAAGACCACTGTCCCTACGGTGAAACCCACTGAGGTGGGTCAAGGAGAGG
This sequence comes from Xenus cinereus, assembly GCA_025774025.1. Taxonomy (NCBI): domain Eukaryota; kingdom Metazoa; phylum Chordata; class Aves; order Charadriiformes; family Scolopacidae; genus Xenus; species Xenus cinereus. The sequence goes on along the minus strand of JAOXJK010000012.1, from coordinate 22,253,341 downwards.
TGTGTGTCCCCTAGCAAGCCCAGGCAAACCAAGGGTTGACTGCCTCCAGGGATGTGGGACTTAATTTGGGGTGCACGAGGAGAGAACCATGTAAAACTCAGAGGATGTTTCCGAGGGGGTTGTGTGTGAAACTTTCTATGAGACATTTCGGGGAAGGATCAAAGCGGGGAAAGGAGGGGATCCGGGTGGCTCATGGTTCCAGATGAACCAGGGAAGAGACCCACTGGTACTGGTTGCCTCCATCAGCTTTCTGCAAGAAAAGCACAGCTTGACCTCACAGGCAGAGCCTGCTTGTTGCTCACACAGGTGCTTTTAAGCGTGAGGAAGTTCCATTTCTTTTTTCTGTTGTAGAGATTTTTTGCTCCTCCAAGCAGCAGCAGAGGATGATACTCAGCAAACAGTTGAATACACATCCGCACTGAAAACAAATAATTTGCAAACAAGACGTAGCCTGGAATATGTTCTGACTATTTTGAATATTGAACAGATCTGTCAAAATAAAATTCTGTTCATAGATAATTTGCGAATAGCAGAAAAAGCTAAAACTGCAAAGAAATGTTTGATCTGCATTGTTTATGCTCTTCTGTCAGCATCTGAATTATTAAGCAGGAATCCTACTTAGATTCCTAAATGTCGGATCCAAATTTATTTGCCCCAAGAAGAGTCTGACCTGTTCAGAGGAGGCTGAGGTGAGCTGGTCGGTGCCAGGCACGTATATGCTTTGCATTAGCACTATACAGGGCACCTCTAGCCTATGACTGTCTTCCCTATAAACTAGTTTTCGGTTTTAAAACAAGCAAAATCATGCAACATGTCTGACTTTTCTTATTTTTTGTGTGTGTATGCATTATATTACACTAGATTATTGTGAAGTCAGAATTGTCAAAGCATTTGAATTATTCACCACCTACATTATTTTATATTTTATTCAGTTTGTCATGAAAATTGCCTGTGGATTTAAACACCCTCTCTAATAATTTTCACTTCTTGTTATTCTACAAATATGATAATTTTAGTAAAGTTGGTTCCAAGATGCATTTTTCAAAAACAACATACAGAAAATTAAACCCTTTCGTTTTTATCAAAGATTTTTAAAGCCTTCTAAAAATCTATATCTAGATGTTCAAAAAGCACATTTCTATAAATGAATGTTTTAGTGATTTTTCTATATATTTTAGGGTTTTTAAATGTTTAAGCGAAATTTCTGATCTTTTAAAAGATCAATTGTATTGGAAAAAAACCCGCAGAATTAGAATTCTTGTATTCACTTTTTAAAAATATTTGCACTTTTTGCAAATAAAATCTACGGCAAGAGGATAAAATTTCTTAATAGAGCCTTGAATCTGTTAATATCAAATTAGACACTGTATTCTCAAAATCCATCCTTGCTGCAAAATGTTACCACTTTAGAGAGAAGGACCCCTTTATTAAAGCAGTACTCTTACGCTAGCGGAGCAACATGGGAAGCTGTGATCAGAGATGACAGTTGGTTTACTCTTACCATTTGATCACAAAATTTCAGTGCCATCTGTGGGAAGTCACACAGGCAAATGTGTCATCACATCTAATAATGAAAAGAAAAAACAGACAGAACGTGATGTAGAAACAGATTGCTTTAATTACCCCCTGTACCGCGCTTTACAAAATTTGCAGAGGAGCAGTCCTGTGCGGACAGGTTACTTATGCAGAGGAGAATGTTACGACAACAGCAAAACAAGGTTTGACCTTGGGTATTACACCCGAGCAATATCCGAAGCATAGACTCATTAAGAAAACCTTTGAAGAACAGGACTAGGGCATTGCATGCCTTGCAGACCTCCAGATTTAGCAAAGCCAGGCGATGCTGGTAGCTTAGGAGATAAAAAGGCTGTGGTTGCTTTTTTCTCTGAACGGGGATCTCCAGCTGCAGATGAGATGGATGGAAATAGATGCACTCCAGCATCCCCTGGTGCCAGCTGGGATGAGATATGGTATAAGGACCTTCTGCCACCCTCAGAGTAAAGAAGTTCCTAAACATGAGGAGGAACTTCTTTCCTGTGAGGGTGGCAGAGCCCTGGAAGAGGCTGCCTGGGGAGGTGGTGGGGTCTCCTTCTCTGGAGACATTCAAACCCCACCTGGACACGTTCCTGTGCAACCTGCTCTGGGTGGACCTGCTCTGGC
>JAOXJK010000012.1:22235747-22246348 GCA_025774025.1 Xenus cinereus | reverse complement strand
AGATGGGATGGAACACCCTGTGGGTCAGGTTTGGGTCACCTCTCCTGTCCCCTCCTCCCCACAGGTGGGACCCCTCTGCTTTTCTGCTTCCGACCCTCTAACGGGGCAAATAACGAAATTGGCTGCCCTTGGTTGTTACAGCAATAAGGATAAGCAAGGGTCTCTGCATATCTTTCCTTGGCATGGAGCACAAACATTGGTCTGATCACTCTGAGAACGAGCAGTTTTCTCCACAATATGCTGTTAATTTCAGAGAGTTAGAAGAGGCTGAGTTAAGATGTAAAATTACTGAACAGAAAATTGGTTCTGATGGTCCCAAAATCACCAGCCACTTGAACTGACATTTTGAAAATATCCAAAAGTTCATCTATTGGGAGAAGTTTCAGAGAAAAAAAAGGCAAGTGAGAGGTAATGGCAAAAGACTGTTGCTAGTGTGACTTGAGTCAAAACGCAGCTGCTGTTGCCAGCAGTATGACTACGTTCACAAGGTAGGTAGTTTCAAAAATAAAAAGATTTCACCAGAACAGATAAGTGTGGTTTTAAAAATGGCAGATACTATTTTAGCATTCGTATGGTAAATGTTATAAATAGATAGCTTTGCATATAAAGCACGCAAGCCACAAGAGAAGACAAACCCTGCTTACACTGTTGCTGCCTGGATTATCTGTGCTGTGGCATTGCCCCAGAAGGAATTAGCCTTATGAGGTTTCTTTAACCTCAACGAAGGACAGAAATGATGTTGAAGATGATACAGGGATTGTCCACGGGGCCTGCACTCTCAGATTGTCTTTGACACTGTAATGGATGGCTCTTCTTTTTGTGTGTTTATTACATCATGTCTTACAGGGAAGGCTGTAGTTGGGCATCAGATAAGACATGGAGGGGAAGAGACACAAGTGCCAACAAACCAGGATGCCGTCCTGCAGTTGGGCCAATGTTATTTCCTTGGATGGGACAGAAAGATCCAGGCTTTTCCCAGAAACTCAGAAGGATATAGGTAGAGGTGATTCTATATTTTTCTACTTTCACTCTGTCTAAAAAGTTTTCTGTTTGAAGTGTTCCATTTTTAGCTTTACAGATTCCTCCCTTTTGGGGCGTTCACTTTAAGGAATTTAATTGGAAAGTCCTGATCCATTTGGGGCATGTCACAGCAGTAGTCTCTACTTGCCACCATGCTAAAGAATCCATTGATTGACCTTGACATGCAACTGTGCTAAGTATTTTAGCAAAAGTACATGAAAATTTATACATTATGAAAACAATCACAGGAAAGATGGCATATGCTGGGTATCTCATAAGGGATTTCATTTTACCAAGCAATTATTTTTTTTTCATTTGAGTATTGCAAGAAAGATGAGTGCCAGGGATAAAATTAAATAAAAGAATGCAGTTACTTAGCACTCTGGGACATGGAGGACAAGAGGTGTTGCGTATGGGAAAACACATGATGAGAGATTCACGGTGTGCTGGAGGTTTGCAAAGACTTTGCAGGCACAGCCAAGAAAAATTCAAATGAGAAGGAATGGGCAAGAGGGAGTCAGTGGCATGAATCATAGGGGTGTAATGAGGAAAAGGTCAGCAGCCAAGATCTTGTTAACCAACTGGGTAGAATGAATGGGAACAAAGCAAATCTCAGGGAGGCCAGATTCAATGACAACACAATGTGAGTTGATGATTTGTAATTTTAATGCAAAATCCAGTAAATAAAATGTTAAAATAAGCAACTTTAATAATTCATTGCAAGGTTTACTATTTTAGGACTGTTATTTTACAGCATATTTTCAATTGCTCAGTGTCATTGTATGTCCTTTCCTTGTAACCACGCCATAACATAGACACTAGCGTTTCATAAATGGCCGGCTAATTGTAAGGTATTTCTGGGTTTTTCAATAAACCAGGACCCTGTCTGTCACACTAGCACATCAGCTTTGAATTACAGTTACTGCCTTGCTCACTGAGGTTTCATATTGCCTCAGGTAGTCTACATTTCTAGTGCTTACACTAAACCAGCAACTTCATATAGGTTTGAATACTATTTAGGACTTCAATAGTTTGTATCTTCAAAGCACTGTGTAAATATTAACAATGTATATGTACCTTAACTTCACCAAATCATGCTTGCGTTAACTCCAGGAGTTGAGCTCCAGAGGCTGCATCCAAATGTAGAGGTTACGCTGTGTTTATCCTCGCTATATCTGTAAAAGCACCGGTAGGCACTTTTGGTAGAGCTGAATTTTTTGCATGCAGAAATATATAACCTACACCAAGGTGTATCTTTTTCATGATATTGCTCTGTGTTTCCTGCTGCCCAATGACTGGTGCCTGAATGTGAACAGGTAAAGCATTAATGGTAGGAAAAGGCTCCAAAGTCTGAAAGGTGACTGGACGGCTGCAGGCTTGTTAGCTTAGCAATGGTCCCAAGCAAGATCATGGGAAAGATTGAGCAGGGCATACACGTCGTTGTTAAAGACTGGTTAAAGTACAAGGTAAGATGCAAGTGTAAGGAACACTAGCAACACGCTTTGACGAAAACAATAGCATCCCTGTTAGATGTAAATTTTTAAATGTTAGCATTTAGCACTGAAACATTGCCAGCACTTTTGACAAGCTTAGTTAATAAAAAGTGACAGCTGACATAATACACTTAGATTTCCGGAGGTTCTGTTACTTGATACAGTATGACAACCTGATTAAAAACATTTAACTGAACCACTGAAGCACATACTGAATAAGATTAAAAATTGAATAACCGATGGATCTCAGAAAGAAATCATTGATGGAGTCACTCTTCTAGGCTCAAAAGTGTTCTACTCCTCTTTACTGAGGAGTAGAAGCTGTCAGATTACTCCTACAGCCCAGCAAGACCAAGGCTTAGGAGAAGACTATTAGCTAGCTCAAGACTATTAACTAGCCCAGAAAGTATCTGATGTATGCCCCCATGTTTGTAGCCACATACTCCTATCTACTCTTACTTTTCTTACTCTGGCTGTTTTCAATCTGACCGATTCAGATTTCACAGTGTTCAGGGCAAAGGTCTTCACTCTTGACTTGGAACCAAATCTTATCTTAGCCAGTACCAGGCTTTCTGTTAAGTTCTGTGGACTTCGGCTAAGGTCCCCAGTGTGATATTCAAATAATCAAAATTCCACCAAATTGTTGTGCCTAAACAGTGGTGAAAGCCAGAATCCCCAATGGCCCTGGAGACATCTTCAAAGAGCTAATAGGAAACACCAGGCACAGAGATTTAGGTGAAAACAAGCTCCTGTGTACTGCTTGTGCTTGAGGGTAGCTTTCAGTCACACTAAACAACAGGTAGAACAACAGTAGAACAGTAAAACAACAGGTGCACACACCTTGCCCTGCACAGTATAATACCCTAAAAACATTGGTTGAAAACAGAAGGTTTTGGCATTTATAGATATAAAAAAATTCTGCAGATCCGGGCCTTGTGCAAAGCGGAGCAAACTGCTCTCTGGAGCCCTGCTGATGGAGTAATGGCCTCATAGCTACACCAACTGCACAAACTGAGATGACAGATGCAATGGACAGAGAGAATGAAAATATAATTCACATCACACCCATGATATACGTTTACATTAATTGCCAATCTGATTGTTGCACTATATAATCCGTGAAAAAAAAATATTGAGGGAGCTTGAGCATAAATAGACTTTTTATACGGGCACCAGTAGGCATGAAAAATAAATCAGGAAAGCAATGGTGGTCACACAACGCTGTCTGAGCCTGTGGCATGGAAGCAAGAGGTTCGCAATTTATCACGAGTTAAGAAGGCAGCAGGAACCCTACAATTCCTATTGTGAAGCTGCAGAATTGTCCTGCAGTCAGCAATTTAGTCTGAACCATTTCATTAAAATACCTTTTTGTGCTTTGCAACGTAACTTCTGTTTGAGACAATGGGTTTGGATTTAGGAAGGCAAAGAGCACAGAGTGAGAAGAGTCTCCAGAGTGCAGTGCAGAGTTCTGCAAGCTCAAGAAGACACAGCTATTAGCTCTCCGGCAGCTCCTCACTGTGGGTAATCATATTATAATATGCTTTCCTCTCCTGTAGGGGCTGATAAAAATATGTATACATAACAGGGCCAAGATGCATGTTTCTACCGTTTTTAAAGCCTGGTTTCTTACTGTGGCAATAACTTGTTTTCTGTTTAACTCAGGCAAGTAAAAAATTGCTAGAACATGGGCATCTTTCCCAGTCTCTTTAAACATACTGTCTTTATAGGAGGGATGAGGCTTTAGCTGCTCCCACTACAAACAGCATAAGGAGCTCACTCTGTCCTCTGTTGTGGCTTTCATTTGACAAGATCACATATATGCAAACCTCAGACAATGCAAGTTTAGCTTGATCTCACATTTATAGTACGACTCTGTCTTGTTGGTTTGGACTGTGGGGAAGAAGGATCATACAAATGGATGCTCCATCTAAGAAATTCTGTACAAGCCATGGATCTTTCTTTTTTGGAAGAATCCTGGGAAAACTGTGAGGTTCCTATTCATCTGCTACCAAGCCTTTGAAAATGCCTTAAGTTTTAAACAAAGATTCAATAAATACATGGTGGTCCAGACTTGTAACTTTTTATGGCATAAAATACCACTCCAGTGAACAACCGAATTACAGTCAAGAGGTGGGTCTCAGAAAGGTCCTCCAGCCCTTTGTCTTTCTCAATTATAATGTGTCTTTACAGTGATTTTGAGATCCTACCCAATAATACAGCAAGACATAAGAATGCAAGACTGGTTTTACCGAGACAGACCACAGGTCTGTCGAGCACGGCACCCTCTTCCTGGCTGTGATCGGCAAGGGGTGGATGCTAAAGCGAGGGAAGGAGGCAGTTGTATTTCCCCCAACTTCTCTCCCTGACTCAAAAAAATAAAAATTTAAAAATTGTAGGTCAGAGACTTACTAAAGAAGAGGTGCTGCCTTTGCATTTAATGCCTGCATTAAATGGGTTCTTTTCAATAAATTTGTCTCGTTGTGTTTTTGACGCTGTGTAAATTCTTAATATTCACAGCATCTGGGCTCAAGGGTTTACGCAGATAATCTGCAGAGTATGTAAAACCCGTCTCCTTTGTATGTTTTGAACTTTCTGCCTGCTGGTGTAATTATATGTCTCTCAGATCTTATAACTGGAAGTGTCAGAACCATCATTCATTCCCCATTAACCCTTTCTGAGCTGCTCAGTATTTTATGGGCCTATGGCCTGAAACTATTGTTTCTTAAGGCATATAGAGTTGTTTTTTTTTAAAATAAGCATGATAACAAAATGCACATTGGCCATAAAACAGTTTTTCTGTCTCACTCCAAGACAAAACTTTTCTTCCCAACAATCATATCCTGAGTGATGCAACATTGTTCTTCTTCCAAATTGTGCTCTGCAGCCATGCACGAGCAGGTTAGCCATCAGAGAGCTTCCTCCTATCTTCAGTGCCCAGTACATAAATTCCAAAGAGTGGATGCTGTCCACTGACTGGTGTATATATATATTATCATAATAATGAGGAATTGCACAGCATGCTTTACATATTAAGGCAGTGCTTTAAAGGCTTTTCTGAGGCTGTGCTTGCATAAATAAGTTGTGTTTATTTGGGTAGTGAAACAACTACCACATTTCACGTGGCAGCAAGTAGTATGGGAAGTTTCAATATGAAAAAAGCCTTAAGTCATAAAAATCTTCAATTTGTACAGACTCAGCATTATTTTCTATTTCCATCATTTACAGGAAATGGGCAATTATGAAGTTTCTAACCGTGTTCAATTATCTTGGGCCTATTTCAAAACTGATTGCTGTCTTTTGAAGCCCGTTTGATTAAAATGAAGCAGGGGGTTGTTACGTATGATATTCAAGTAGTACAAATCAGTAAAACAATGAGTGCCTTAGGTCAGGAGTTTCTTTCTGAACTAGCTGCAATGCCCTCAACCACAAATCTTGGCTCCCTTCCTGACTACGGCAACATCAGAGATGGATCTTCTCTTCAGCTTCCAATAGCCAGGAGGTGGAGTTGAGAGGCTTCAGCATGGCCCAGCCTAACCCATAGCTCACTGGCCTCTTCAGATGATCAGTCTATTAGAGATGTGTCTTCCAAAAATAAAAAATGTAAAAACATGAAGCTTTGAATGGATCATAAAGACCATAAAGCTCCTTAGCCAGCACATCCTTCTGAATTTGCTGCACAGACATATTTTGTGTGGTTAGCAGAAGCCAGTACTTCTTGGGGGAAAACATCATTGGAGAAACGGTGCAGGGAAAGGAAAACAATACGAAATTGTCTGCAGCCAGCTCTGCTCAGACAATATGGATTTGAATTTAAATTCACTGTAAACAAGCAGCCCATCTCCGAGCGTGTCAGCAGTTTTAATGTCATGTCACCCAATCAACACAGGTTGTGTTCTGGGAATCAGAAAGCACTTCTGCATTCATGGGAGAGAAGACTTTTGTCTTGTTTTACTAATTCCATCTACTAAATTGTACCTCAGCGTGAGGATCAGTGGCAAGGATCAGTGTTCCCTTTCTGGCATTGGCGAACACCTCTTTCAACACTGCAGCAAGTTCACAGATCCTTCCAGGCTGTCGGACAGAAAGAAGGAGAAAATCACTCTACAGAAAGTGGCATTTCTTCTTCTGTGATGAAGTCTGAATGTACCACTGGTAAACACTTCTAAGGTGAACTGTCGATTTGAAATCACAAATTTGCTTAAAAATACTGAGCTAGCTCTTCAGCTGCTGAAGACTGGCAGAGATCCATTTAATTCAATGGAGACATGTTAATTTGAACTAAAGAGCTGACCCTCTGTGTCTACCCATATTAAATTATTATTATATTAGACAGATTGCAGATAATTATAATCCTGCATGTTTCAGTTTATTGACACTGTGTCTCTGGGAGCACCCTCTTAAAGGAATTTAGCCAGTCATCTGCCATTCACTTCAATTACGGAAACACACGTACAGGCTCCCAAACTAAAACTGAAAAAAAACCAACCCTGAAATAAAAGACTGTAAAACCACAGCAACTGGCAGAGAAATTATAGGCTGGTCTAATATTTGATCTGCTTTCAACTCATTGTAAAAACATTGCCTACCAAGCTGGCAAGACTTGAATTATTCCTTAAAAGGCGATTCATGATCCTTGTCATGCAACACCAATCTGCACACATAAGCCCTGTCCCATTCAGTTCTGGACCAGGACGGCTCTCGGCACTCTTCAGACCATACGGTTCCTTCTTCTTTTAATTCCTCAAGAACAGATGTCTCCTGCCTGACAGCATGTCACTGCCTTTGATCTGTTTGCTCTGGGAGGAGGAGGAGGTGGAGAGACACAAACTTGCCTCCTGCCACCCACTGACATTAGTGCCACCGGCACAGGGCCTCACCAGCATGGCGGGGGGCCCATCACGTTACGGAGATGCTGCCCCACTGCTATGGTGGTGATGCTGCCTCACTGCTGTCTCCTGCCCTGTTCTGCTCTGTGATGGAGACTAACCGGAGCTAATGTTACCTCCTGTCTGGATGTTCCTGTGAAAATCGGAAGGGAAGGGAGCTTTGCAGTCCATGTGATCCCTCTTTTTTGTTTGCTTTTTTTCCCCTTGTGTTTTCATGTCACCAGTAAAAGACTGTGACCCTGGCTTAACAGATAAGTCTAATCCCTCTCTACATTTTAGTTACTCCTTGTCTGTCTTATGGAAGGAGGGTTTCATTTCATCATACATCATGAAATAGAAAGTTGTGGACTACACTGCATATGTTAGCATGTACGGTGGGAGAGGTACCACATCCACCTTAGCACGCTATTTACATAAACAAGTTTAACCAAACCCAGTTTTACTCGAAAGGTACCTGTTTCTGGTACCTGATCCATCTCACAAATACCTATATTCCATACTTCTGGGATGTAACAACCCCCTGCAACAGCACTGGCTGGGGCCAGCCATGGGTGGTGGTGGAGAGGCAGCTGAACCCCAGTCCGCCCTGGGCTTGTGGTAGGGAAGGGCAGCCATGTGCTTGGCTGGACACAAACAGCAAGCCAGCAGATCAAGGAAAATGCTTATTCCCCTCTCTCTGGCACCTGTGAGACCACATCTGGTGTGCTGTGTCTATTTTGGGGTTCGCCAGTACAGTAAAGACATTGACAAACTGGAGATTCCATAGGAGGGACATCAGAAAGATTAGGGGGTGGGAGCATGAATCAGGAGTGTAAACATGTAAAGAGATGGGAAGAATTGGATTTGTTCGGTTTGAAGATGAGAAGGCTAAGGGAAGATCTTCTTGTCGTTTTCAACTACCTAATGGGAGAAAATAAAGAAGATGGAGCCAGACTCTTCCCAGAGATGAACAAGAGGCAATGGACTCAACTGGCAGCAAGCACAATTCTGACAGGTCATAAGGAAGACTATCTTCACAGTGAGAGTAAACATACTCTGGAACAAGCTTCTCAGAGAGTTTCTGACATTTCCATCCTTGAAGATACTCAAAATACAACTGGGCAGTCAAGCAACCAGGTCTAGCTTTGAAGTTAGTCCTGCTTTAAGCCAAGCTCTGGACCGTGTGACCTCCAGAGTCTCCTCCAACCTGAACCATTCTGTGATACTGGATGGCACGATAGCGGAAGATGGTATTTTGAGGGGATCTAAGGTGGTGCAGGTCTCTGGAAGACCAATGGATTCAGAAGGCCTAGATTTTGAACTCACCCCACAACATCCTGTTTGACCAGCCACTCTGAGGCAGCTTCTGCATCATCAACTCCTGGTGAAGCTGAAGACGCTAGTAACGCCTGTATTGCGTGAGCAATTGCCCACTGCTAACAGCAAGAGTCAGCCTAGCCTAGGATCACTCCATCATCTTTCCCAACTGAAAAAAAGGGCTACATATAGTGAGATAAATCAACTGTGTTTGAAGGTTACCTGCTCCATAGGCCATCAGATGGGAAAGGAAAACATCTATGAATAACATATACTAGCATCCAATACTGCGGAAACCTACCCATTTTATCTGCCAATTTATCTGGAATAGAAATCAGCTGGGAGGGATTGCAGATAAGTGGGGAATGTGAAAACATGATTTTAAATGTTTGGTAAGTACTTTTCAAGGCAATATTAACATTAATAATTCCTGCCGGCATTTGGACCTCCGTTGTCACCCACTCACTTTGGCATCTTATCATACATGAAAAGTTTTATCGTTTAAACTGGTTACTAACATCCTCCGATATTCCCACTAGCACTTAACTTTCAATTTGTCATAGTTTAGTGTTCCCACTTCATCTGTTTGTGTAATTTTTTAACTTCTTCTGTGTATGGTAACGCCACGTGTTGAAGAGGGCAATATGCAGAAGCATTTACAGCCTACGGAGGTCCGAATTTCACTAGACAGCTCTCTCCGTTATTCTGATTCATGAACTGTGGTGCCACCTCTGTTCAGCCTAAAATCTAAGAGCTCTTTTTCATTTAAAAGTAGAAGCCACCCACTGCCCTTTGTGTGCACTGAAACTGCAGCTGAAGCCAACAGACCTGTGTGTGCAGGAGGGATCATAAGACCACAGACTTACTGTGGTCACCCTGTGGTATGTAAACATTGCTTAATAGACAAATGCCTTTACAGTACACCACAGTGCCACACAAAGGTACCCAAATCAACTGAAATACTGATACGTTATGTCAGTGATCCGTCAGGATGATTCATCTATTTCTCACCTTTAACAACAGGCACTACAGTGTCTTCTTGCAGTCATGAGAGAGGTTCCTCCAGATGCTGATTACCTTGATCTTGGCAAGAAAAATTGCTAGCAGGCAGTTCCGCAAGGTCAGACTGACCTCCAACACACTTGAGGTGCCTTGGCATGAGAGAAGTCTTTGGGGGATCACTGGCCAATATAAGGAATATGATGAAGCAGCTATATGAAATGTAGCAGCAGTAATATTCCCAATACGAATCTAGCTTTTCATAGTTGCAAGATTTTGAGTTTATTTTCTCATAAGAACTCTCGTATAACTCTAGGCCAGGACTGATCAGCTCTCTACAGACAAGAATTAAGAATTAAAATGAACACCAGTGAATAGCCATAAGCCTTTAAAATGCACTGGATTTCATATCTTGCTGATACTTTATCATTATCTTTATCTCCAGAAAATGACACAAAATCAAAAGTATGACTGGCCTGTCCTTATACACGTTTAATTTTGATACCTACCTAAATAAATGCATTGTCAGTATATACCAGGAGTTGAGGACAACATGCTGGATGGTGGCATATGCACCTTTTGGAGTAACCGAGGTTCAGGAGATGCTTCCTTGCACTGAGACATGACCCCAGCTTGTCTTTCCACATGTTGCTTTTCTCCATGGCTGGGAAGAAGGGATCGAGTGCACCCTCAGTAAGCTTTCAGACAACACCACTTTGAGTGGGAGTGTTGACCTGCAGGAGGGTAGAAAGGCTTTGCAGAGGGACCTGGACAGGCTGGATGGATGGGCCGAGGACAATGGGATGAGGTTCAACAAGGCCAAGTGCCAAGTCCTGCCCTTGGGTCCCACCAACCCCCTGCAGCGCTACAGGCTGGGGCAGAGTGGCTGGAGCTGCCTGGCAGAAAA
>JAOXJK010000012.1:22219949-22233398 GCA_025774025.1 Xenus cinereus | reverse complement strand
GGGGAGCCCAGAACTGGACGCAGGATTCCAGTTGTGGCCTCCCCAGTGCAGAGCAGAGGGGGAGAATGACCTCCCTCAACCTGCTGGCCACATTCTTCCCTACGCAGCCCAGGATTCCATTTGAAGTGACAACAAAGGACATTTAAATGTCCACCCAGCTTCCCGCACATTGGTCAAAATCTTAATTAGAGGAGTAATAGGCCGGTGAGATATGTTGTAACAGCCCATTAGCATAGGTGTGAGCACTGAGCCTGGAGTCTGTGTGTACCCTGGGGTGTCCTGCATGGCCAGCGCAATGGCCGCAGGAGTAGATGTATTTGCATCAGCTTTGATCTGTACAACGCAAAGGCCATAGCAGCCTGGACCCCTGCACAAGGTATAAAAACCTGTATCGACTCTGTATAGGTCTTCAGGTGGCCAAGTCCCTGTGAAGTTTGTACTGCAATGGCTCTAATACTATCATTACTTGAAAGGCTGATTTAAAGTCAGCTTCAAGACGTCTCAAGCAACTGAATGCACGCTGCGTAGTTCCCACTGCTGCTAGTGCCAAGGGTGGGAATTTTCAGGGACAAAATTATTAGGGTATACATAGCTGGTACCAAGTACGGGCACTTGCTTGCTTAGTTAAGAATTATGTTTCCATGTCCCATCTTCTGGTCCCCATTGATGCAAAAGCTCCACTCGGCCACACAGGTCCTGCAGTTCCACAGCTCTCGGCCCTGGTCAGTGCTGTCAGTGGTACAAAAGCAGGTTTGGTAGCAAGTATGATTTTTTGATCAAGTGTATCCAGCTCAGTACGATCACTGCACAGTAACTGCAGATGTCTTTCTATTATGCTGAAGCTCTCCTTTAAGTCTTTTTGTGCCTAACAATAGACCTTGGAAATCAAAGAATACACCTTGGAGCTTACCCACATGTGACCCTGGTTTACACTAAAGAATAGTTGTAACCTGCATTCTCCATATCAGTTATTCCCCCCTAAATTACTTAAAAATCACACACCAAAAAAAATCTAATTGTTTTTAAGAAATAATTAAATTTCTAATGGAATCATAAACAGTTATTGTCTCTGATAAGCATTAGAGCCTATGAGAAGAAAATGACTATGTGAAAGATACATGAGGGGTAGACTACTTTTTACTATTAAATTACTTGCCTGTTTTATAGCAAGATTTAGAGTCCCCAGAAGAGCCACAGTGTATAGGGTAATGTAAATGTACACAATAAAAAGCACATCAAGTTTTTCATCTAAATAAGATAGGTGAAAACAATCAAAGGAAGTCTCACTACTGTACTAAAATCTTTAGCAAGACGCAAAGGAAAATAAAAATTATTTGGTTTTGTTCATGACCAGAGAAGAAATCTACAATAATATTAAAGAGTCATCCACTCCTCATTAAGATCATTTGCTTCACCATTAATCCCTTATCTAGTGCAATGTAAATTGAACTTGACTAGCCCTTCGCCCAGCCTCAAAGCATTGTCCTGGAAAATCCTGGTGGTCCAGTCTTCATGCCAAAGCAGGCAGTGGGATGGTAAGTGCTGCCCTGCAGAACCAGTTGCAGCTTCAGCAGCACCACTCAAGAAAAGTGAAAACAACCCAGCATAGAACTGTGGCTGCCAAACACTTCACGACCTAGATGGAAAAATAAAACCCTTTGGTGCATTGGGAAACGGGCTTCTTTCTCACATCAGGCTACAAACCAGTTCTCTTACTGGAAATTCCAGCTAGGGAAGATTTTTAGGCATTAACAAGCTTAAACCCAGCCGGAGCAGGGGTCCCTGGTTTCTTGTTAACCACTTGTCTTTAAAGTTGTATGTTGATTTATTTGTATCTTTACAGAACTCTGTTCAGAACTGTCAAAATTAATTCTTAAGAGATACATTTAGGAAATTTTGTCCCAGTAGACTATGTTCTCATATAGCTTCTACTAGATAATTTCAGTCAACTGAACAAAGTTTTCCATCCTTTTCAATTATTCATTATTTTTTTTTCTGAGATGTTATTTATACAGCAGTGTACACAGTGCTTTGCAGTAAGTAGGTGTGTCAGGCAAAGAACAATGTCGCCTCCACAGCCTTTGCAGCCCAAAGAAACAAATAAGGTACAGAACAAAATAGTAAAAGTAAGGAAGCAAGGTCACTGCAGTTCAAATATTTCATGGGGAAAAAAAAACAATGGTAAGAATGTTTTTAAGAGAAAAAATATTTGTCATATTGAGTAGGGTTAGTTCACTTAACTTTACAGATCTATAATGCAAGGATCCATGCCTAGGCTAGTCACTGGGAGCATCCTTTCTGGTGAGAAATAAGTGTTTTTAGCACTGAGATTCATCTCGTTTGGACACCTTTGGGAAGAGAGGAATCATGCTTTATGCTCTACTTATCAACTGTCTTTCCATTGACTGTAATATAGCCAAGCTGACCAGCTCAGGTGTGGATATCTACATTTAGTTAGATGATTCCAACCTACTGTTCTAGCCACATGATGATATCTCTTTTAAATCCTTTGTAAATGAAATTCCTGCTTGACAAAGCTTCAAGCAGTGGTTCCCCATTCTTTTCCACCGGGGGAGAGATTTTTTTAAATCCCCCATTCACAAACACTTTTTTCCTGGAGATAATTGGTAGATTAGCTCAACTAAATCAGCTGTCTCGTAGGCTGTGCTCTAAATCAGATTTGGTTATAGGAGCCTGTTTTTTAAAAGCTGTCTCCAGATACGTTTTTTCTTTTTGTTGTAAATAGATTCCTGTGTACGTGCAGCTTACAGCTCTGCCATGCAAAGGGCTGAATCAGAGCACACTGGAGTCAACCTGACTTAGCCTTTTACATGACTGATCTCAGGCTGGGATGGGGTAACCAGGGGGAGGCAGAAACCTTTCAGCTGTGCCTATAACCTGTGGACCACTCTGTGGCACCGTGTCCTCAGCCTCCCTTGCTTCCGCTCCTGTTCAACACGGTCACCTACTGGGGGGGAACAAGGTGGGCAGAGACTCAACTGGGTTTTGCCTGACACCTTGTGACTGCCGTCAGCCCCAACCCAAAGCTCTCACCTTCTAGGAAGGGAGCGAAATGCAGAGAGCCCAACTGCACCACGTCCTGAGCACCTCTAGATGAAGGAGAGCTGAGGATGATCAACATTTGGTCCCACACTTGAGGCTATGAGTGTTGTCACTAGAGAAACCACCTTTTCTTTTCTTCTGTAGGGACTGCACTGGGAGTATTAAGCCACTTTTGGTCCAGCACCGAGCAGCCATGAGATTGCAATGATTTGGTGGCAGGCGTTACTGAAGCCCATTGAGCTGGAACGGAAAGTCCTGCCTCCCATTAACACTGCTAAGCCTGAATCAGTTAGCCTCCTGTATGAGACAGCCTTTGTTTTTCTATTTAATAATTTCAGTAACTCTGCAATATGAAACTTTCTCAATCCAGTCCTTGTGTGTGGGAGGGTGTGAATGTTTCCAGCTCATAGTAATGAATGCTTTGGCACAGGCGCTCGCCGCAGGCATGGGACCGCCAGCACCGCTTTCCAAGCCCAGCTCCAACGTGCTTCTTGCTGCACCCCAGTGCTAATGCCATTAGCTTTGCTTTGTGTGCGTGCCACGGTGAGGTGACACAGGGCAGAGTGACAGAATAGTACTCAAAAGACCCTGACATTTTGTCTGTGCTTTGTTACACACTAAAAATTAATCACATTCCTTACATGAGGCTCTTCAGCCTGAAAAAGGCATCGTCTGAAAATCTGGAAGCACAACGCCCCTCTGCAGTGCTTTGGGTGGCACAGAAGGATGTACCCAGGTTCAGCTCAAAACTGGTTGCCCCCTGACAGGACCTGGGGCAGAAGGAGGCGAGTATGGATGCTGCCTGCTCTCTCCCCCAGAAAACAAAATCTCTCTCGGCTGCTTTCAGGAAGAGTTTGAATTCTCCGTCTGTTTTCAACATACACGTTTGCTTTCCTATTCAGTCCTGAAGCTGGGCTTCAGTGGAGACCTGGAGCAGCACAGACATTGTAAAACACTTCTGCTTTGCCTTTTCTGTGACTACCCCATGAATGCATTAACATTTTAGCATTTTTGCTGCATTATGGCAACACAGAAGTGCTGATGGCATTTAAAATCGGTCCCAAGTAACTAATGAAGTTATTGTATGTTGCCATGGTATGCAAATCAGATTTGCAGCACAAACCCTGTATATTTAGCCAATTTTGTTATTTCTTCTAAAATGAAGCCATACAGTCCAAATTTTAAATAAATAGAATGAAAAATATAAATTAAGGGGAGAAAAAGCAAAATACCACCTAATGAAACAAGTTGATAACACTTTATTGTGCTTGGTTTAATTATGAAAAGCCCATTCTTTTAAACAATGCAGTACATTCTAAAACTGAAGAGATATAGATGTTAATTGTCTTCTCCATTACAAAGACAGAGCTAATGCCAGGGATTTGAGACAAATAGCACTTAACCTCCTGAACCTCAGATGAAGAGGGAGATAGATGTTTGCTTTTGATCATTCTGGTCTTTTCATGATCTGAATCAATAAGTACCCCTTATAGCTTTGAGTCATGTTTCTAATTAGTCAGCCTCTTGGGCCTGGTTTACAAAATAAAATATAAATCAACGCACATTTGTAAATTCCAACAAGCATTCTGGGCCAATGCCATCTCAATAAAATAATTAAAATGCCATCAGCCTGTTAACTTGCTCTCATGTCTGCCAAGATATATGTACTGTCAAATGCCAACTCATATTTGGAGGGGTAAGGAAAAAGGTATTTGGAAGATACGATAGCTGCAATAAATACAAGATATAAAATACGTAAGTCTTAATATAACCAATCAAAGCTTCATTTTTGTTCCTTAATGCAAGGTATTGCAGAATCGTATGAAGATGCATATGATCCAAAAATTACTCCATGAGGCTCACAATTAGCTTCTCTAAGTCAAATGCAGCAGGCAAATTCCACGTTACAAAGAAAAATACATACAGTGCCACGTCAGGGCTTGAATTTTACAAAGGCAACAGCCTGTGTGGGACCCCCCTCACTGGGAAGCATCCAGGAGACAAATTGTCCATTAGTAATATGATTAATTTTCCCTTCTTTCACTTGCTGTTATGCCTCTTGTGTACTAGGACAAATGTGTAAGGACAAATTATCAAAAACAGTCTCTGAAATCCCATCTGCCCCTCTCCACGTTCCCAGCTTTGTGTACACGATGTGATGTTGCTTGCTGGTTCCAACAAAAGGCCAGATTCGGGTCTTGTTGACACCAGCAAAAGGAATGAAGATAGAAATTAGCACATTTGAAGTGGAAGCCAAATCCCTTCGGCTCCACAGATGCAAAAGAAAGGATTGGAATTTCTGCATGAAGGGTTTTCAGTGAAGAGGTCATATGGGACAAGTGCCACACATCAAAGATCAATTAACTGAATATCTATAATTATGAGGAAGTGATAAAATCACCCAGGCCCATCAACAGTACCCAAGACTTGAGAAAGAATCCTTGAGGAAAGAAAAGTGAAAGACAGAGAAATATACAGGAAATAAGACAGAAATACATTTGTTTTGGCCAGAATAGATAATGCCAAATTGTGCTGATATTTTGGGGGGTTTGTGTGGTAATTGCAGATGAAATGTCCTAAATTTCATTTACCTAAATTTAAGATAACCTACATATGGTCCATACGAGAAACAGTTAAGCTGGAAGAGATCAGCATTCGTGGAAGAATCACAAATTTACTCAGAAACTGACTGGGATGGCAACGGGAAAAGAAAAGGGAAAGTTACTGGTGGAATTCCCACAGCACAAGTCTTAGTATGGAATGTGCTTAAAATTTTTTGCTAATGACACTAGCACAGACATAAGGATGCCCAAAATGAACTGAGTGCTTCTGACGCCCAACTGGAAAGTACCAGCCTCATGATGGGGATTCAAAACAGTACAAAGGGAAAAACAAGTGACTTAAAGACCTGGAGGAGAGGAACAGAATAGTAACACAAGTGGCACAAAAAACTTATTATGATTTAGTACAGGGGGGCAAAAAAATTCCTTTTTTGGCTCCTCCAAGCTAACAGTCTTAACTCTGTAGTGAAGTTTCAGCAATCATCACCCACAGTTTATCCCAGCACTATTAGTTTTTAAATCAAAGTGAGATAAAGTGCTGAGCAGAGAGATCTGCTGTTCTGTGGCTGCGTTTCACCAAGATCAGAAGATTTCACAGGGACCAGAAGAGTCCCTTTCTGGGCTGGGGACAGCATCCCTGTTTGAAGGCCAGGCTGCAGGAGCCCCCCGGGAAACCTGGCAGGAGGAGAGGCGCTGGTGCTCCCACGGCAAGCAGGTCTGCGTGGGCTGCTGAGCTGCTCCCAGCGAGAACCGAAGGTGATGCTTCTAATACACTCCCCAAATACTCAGTGAGCTTTCTTTTTGGCAGAGTTTCCTTTTTTTTCTTTCTGGCAAATCGTTCTGCTCTCTGTGGTAATGCTGCAGCTTTGATCCAAGAGCCCTGGGGGGTGAGAGCTGGGAGAACTGGGAGGATTCGGGCAGCGCAACCCTCAAAATGCCCTCCCGGCTCAGAGCACCTTCAGCGCTGGTCCCGAATGGGATTTACTGGGTTGCCTGGCCAGGATGCATAGCCACGGGGAACGCAGGGGATGAAGAGAGACACGGTCTTGCTGGAGGTCACACTGTAGCCTGTGTCACTTTCCATGGGTGTTTTTGGACACAGAGGCTCACAAAGGATTTCAGTCAGGTGCCGGTGTGCCATCAGTTTTAACAGTGAAATCGAGTAGCTTTACGCTGCAAGTGGAAGGCTGGGGAGTTGAGACAGGAGCTCTGATTTTGTCCATGCTGATTATCGAGGAATCAGGGACTCTGTGGCTACATTTTGTCGCCCTGGCAGAGAGGCCCATGAGAAGTGACACAACAGTCACCATTTGGAAGACAGGTAGGTGAGGACATGCTTGAAAAACAGCATCCCTTATTTAGACAACTCCAAACGGAGCAAAAGCCCCGGCTGGAAATTGTTAATGTTTTACGTGTATCAGCTTAGTTGACTCATGTTAATTCACATGTTCTTCCAAACTAAGAAGCTTAAGAATTAGTCACTATTTATTTGTTTCTAGAAAACAAAGTTTTGTAAGCACACTAAGAGCAAGAGTACAGTAATGAGTTTCTGGGTCCTTGGCCCTTGGTGGACTGTGGTGTGATAAAAACAGTCCTGGTCCATATCTCAGGAAGTGATGATATAATCATCTCTACGGATAATGCAAAGGACTCGTTTCTTTGTTTCATTGTTCTCCTGCTCTGAACTTAGCAAAAGACACAGAGAACCAGAGGAATGCAAATCACATCTGTTTCCAGCTCTGTGGCCTTAACTACCTTTCATAAACAGGCAAAGCAGAGGTGTCACCCACTCATCACAGAAAAGGGAAGGCAGTGCATTGCTTAATGGCTAATTGAATAATCAATGTGTTTCATTCCATTAGAAGACTATAACACTTAGGAGAACTAGTGAAATTTATGTCAAGAGGAAGCCTTGCAGCACCTCTACGTTGAGGGAACTCAGGCTTCTGTAGAATTAGGCACAAGAGGGTACAGAGGCTGTAGGAGGATTTTGCCTCTCTCATCTTCTACCCATCTATCAGAGTGCTGCTTTAATCTTGGTTTTCTTATTTTTAAATTGCTAGGACATAATTTCAAAGGCTCCTAATTTCCTCTGCTGCAACTTTCTGTAAATATGAATGATTGTATATATTTGCTAATTATCATTGTCTACAACAATTATTTCAAAAACCTAATTACTCTTATACATCTACAATTAAATTCTGTTTCAAAACTTGGAGGCTGCTGATGTTACATGAACAGAACATAAACAAAAATTAGAAGCCCATCAGTCTACTGTTTTTCAGTTTTACTTGCAGGCAATCTCAACTGGCACCAATGGACACCCTGCTGATTCCTTGAGGACAAGGAGTTGTAAGTAACAAGAAGACAAAACTGTCATCTGAGTTATACTTTCTATTTGTAGGAGCAGTAGAGTGGGTTAAACCATCTGACACAGGACAATGATGACTACTAGACTGAAAACAAACATGGGACCATGTAAAACTGACAAGACAATAAGCTCTCTACAGAAGAAGGATGGGCTACAAAATATTTTACGTCAATGTTAGAGTGAACATATTCAGCCAGAAGAAATAGAGAAAGTAGGCCTATGTTATGCAGCTACATTTATATTTATTTTTATACTAGTGATAAACACAGATTTAGATAAATACCAAATACTGGCAACACCCAAAGCAATTGGTTTTCTTCTGGAAAAGAGGCCATGGTCTGGTCTTTCACTACATGGACTGTGCTGGGCAGAGACTGTAGGCCACCCCTGCATGGTGGAATATCACTAAATGCCAAAGTCTAAAAATCACGCACCTTCTAATGACTGCAAAATCTTTATTCCATGGCTGTAGTTGCATATGCAATTTTCTATCACTGTAGGCACAAAATTATCAGTACCGTTGTGCATGTCTGTTGTATCTTATTCCTAAAAATAGCTCAGTCTAGCTTGAGGCTAAGTTTTTCAAAACAATAAAATCACTTCCCATTAAACAAATGTATTTTTAAACTGTGATTAAGCAGTATAGCAACAGGCAAACAAGAATATGATGTAAATACAAATATACTAAGTGCAAAATATTCAAAAGACATATATATACCTTAGGATCTTACACATTTCTTTGGGGTTGGTTTGTTTGTTTGTTTTTTCTTAAGTACCTTAGGAAAAACTGCCCCAGTCTCTGGGAAATTACACTTAGCCACTGAATTCTTTGTGATGTTTAAAAGCAAAGCACAGGGAAGTGAGATGAAAGGGAGGTGTTCGGATAGCGAGGTGGCGAGAGCGCTTGGACAAATTTCTTGGATGTTAATAAAAGTTTTGTCGAACAGCTACCAAATTACTCCTGCCACACACCCGGAGTATCGGCAGTGCTGGGAGGGCACAGCGAATGTACGGGGATTGCACCTTAAGGACAGCTCTTCTGCCTTCAGGCATCCAGACAAGACCATAACCCTGCTGTGGCTTTTAGCCCTGACCTCTTCATGGTACAAAGGTGAGGTTCCTGGTGGCCAGGAACCTCAAGCGAGGGAGAGCATTCATACTTTGGAGCTCAGCCCCTCATCTGCTGCCCTGTCTTTGGCTGCAATGAGCCTGAAGCCCCCTCTGGTCATCGCACAGGGGAGACCTCGAGGCCAATGTCAGTGGTTGCTACAGGGCCTGGTCCTACCACGCTTGCCCTTGGGAGCAGCCTTGTACATTTTTCTTATAAATACTTTTATTCCTAGAGGCTAAACTTCCATCATTTGCCTTGGAATGAAAAGCAAAGCTGTAGCATACCACAAGACACGTGTTTCAGTCCTCAGCAGATGCAGATAGAATTCTCAGACTGGGCTGAAGAAATTCTTTGATACTTTAAAATAATTAAAATGGTCTGACATGCAAATGTCAAAATGGAAGAAATTTAGCAGAAAATTGAGGAGAAATGGCCAGATCTTCCTATTATCACTTGCTGTACATCTCAAAAGACAGCTGATTCCCGGCTCAGTATGGGTTCCAGCATTCAGTGATTTATTGGGTAATTCAGCATTTGCCAGTATGTCTTGTGCTAATTAAATGCATCGCACTCTATTCAGAAATGTCACAATTGATTTGTCTTCTGCAAGCACTGACTTTATTTCAATCTTCTAAAAAAGATTTTATGAGCCCCAGATAACTTATCCTGGCACATTCATCTCCCAGGGCAGCTTCTGAATCTGAGGACAGTATGGGAAGAAACCAACAGTGAACATCCAATACAAACGTCTTCTTTGGACAGCTTATTTATCTGATATGTGCTGTATATCCAGAAGTGGGTACCCTATATGGTGAGATTACAAGCTGCTCCATTGATGTATAAAAACACTCGAACATGACAGAAGTTAATATACAATATTGGCAGATTTTATTGCTTGATAGACTGAGCCAAAGAGCCATGAGGATGGAGAATGCTGTAATCTGTACAAGGTGTTTATTTACAAGTGGTTTTCTGACTGAATTCGGCTACTAACTAAATTGCATCAAGAGGAAATGAGCATAACATAGCTCACCCTAAATATAAGATGCCAAAGCATGCTTAGTATAATATTCAGAGGCTGAGGACTGTTCTGTCATTTTAATTCGGCGCTTTTCCCCCACACATTATGCATAACTGAATGCTGAGGGTGAATTGCAGCATTTTGCTACTCAGGCATGGAAAAGAGAGTTACAGTGTACAGTAAAAAAAAATGCTTTGTTCTGAGAAAGTACAATTCTTCACACAAAATAGTTATTGTAGCTTAATCAGAATTGAAAATCTGTGATGCAAGACAGGAAATACTAATTTTCATGTGACACAGGAAGAAAACAATTACCTGTTTTAAGGCCGGGAATGACTATTCAGAGAGGTGGCAGGAAGGTCAACAAAACAAATGTTTTAAGTAGAGTATTTTACCAGAAAACAATAGTTTTCCATTACTTCTGTCCCAGACCCTTTACTTAGACCCTTAGAAATTTTTGCAGAGAGGAAACTTGCTGCCTTGATGACAAACTTTCCAGAATAAGCTTGAATCAGTTAAGCACAGTCTGAATTTGTCATTTGTCACATTAGCAACTGAATGTTGCATTTGTAGCAGTTTGGTGTGTATAACAGAGGGAGGACACTGAGTCTATTTTTGCTGCACAGGCTTCTGCTGCTGAGCCCCAACCAAGGATACCTACCATAAGTGGCTGTCTGAGATACTGCCGCAATGATGACATTTAACTGGAAGACAGTGATTCACACAGTTTACTCCCTGGTGTCAGACGGTGACTCTCTACACGCTTTCTGAAGAAAAGCCATCGCAATCGACGTGAATGTGATCACTTGGCCATGGCCATCCCTCTTGTGAAAACATGGACGAGGGTTGAGTAGAACTGGACTGTTGGTTCGAGGTTCCTGTCCTTTTATAAATCTTTGTTGTCTCCTCTCCACTGGCTTGTATGGGAAAGTGAGGAAACAGTGTAAGAACAGGGACAGCAAGGAAACTCTTGGGTCCTTTATTCTGCAACTCCAGATAGTCGTACTATACACCTCTCATAAACCCATCAAGCTCTGACTGCTGAAACTACCTCTTTGATGAGGCTGTTCCAGGATCTCACCACTTCAACAATTAAAAATTCTTTTTTGCTAATTTCCATCTCAGAATATATGTTTATTTGTTCAGTTCTTATTTGATTCTTGCTTAAATAGCTCTTCTATATTCTGATTACATATGTCCTTTATGCATTTATAGAGCACAACCACACACTCTCCCAGTTTCCACCCAGCCAGTCTGCTAAGCTCTACCGACCAAATGTTTTAAGCTCCATTCCTCTGGTCATCCTCGCTCCCCGCACCAATTCAAATTTGAATTCATCTTCCTAGCACACAGATAGCCAGAGCTATTTCCTGGAATCTATATTGTGCAAAGACTTTTACACTTTCCTCTTCTTTTCTGAAAATACTTTGTATGCTGTGTTGGTATCAAATTTGTGTTTTTCATAATCACATGATAATTATTGCTTACAGCCACTCTGTCATTGAGTAACATATCCTGATTTTCTTCTCCTTTTCATTTCAAAGCAATGAATTCCCAATTTACCTCAAAAGATCATGTTACTCTCCCTTAAGTGCAATTACATTTTACCCAATTTTCTATTACCTAGTCATAACGCCATTCTGATTTGTTGCTCTACACTATTTTCTGGTGCAACAGTGGTCTCAATTTTTAGGATGGTGTCGTACATAATGAGAAAAGCTATAAGGTAGGAATATTGCTTACCTATTAACATTAAGACATTTGTTAGTAGAGAAAGCAAGTCCTAGCAAGGGATTCCTTTTTCTATATTCAGAATGTATTACATATAAAATGCAAATATGCCATTTACATGAAAGTAGGGAAAATTACATACCAGAAGACATCTTTGCTGCAACCGTATTTTAGTATTGCTTTATTTTTCCATGTTGCTGATAAAGAAGGATGCCATGTAACTGTCCATTTACTACTAAAAGGAGCATTTTCTTCAGTAAAAAAGGGTAAACATTTGTGTCCAGAAGTATTTTGGGATATCATTACTGCAAAAGGCTGAGATTGCTCACAGAAAGGCAGTATTTTCAAAACCACAGTTTTTCATAAGTGAGTGTTGCAAAGTAAGAACTCGTCATTTGTCAGAGCCTTACAAGCTGGTATTTTAGGGAACAGAAGCGAAGGAACAAATCTGGTTAATGAAGAGAATCACATTACATATGGAAACTTAGCTGATTAGTAGAGTCATGGAATATCCTTTTATTTCATCAGGAAAACTACCTTTCAGGTATGGGGTTATGTTGATCCAGAAAGCTGAAACCTAACACAGTGTTTGGTGTTCTGGTAAGTACTGCTTTCAGCTGCAATTGCCAAGCCACTCTTTCAAGTGGCCAGTTTTAGGTCACGCAGGGATCCAATGCTCCGGGGTAACCTCCAGAACACTTGCAACTCTTTTGCCAACCCAAGAAATGATGGGCTATTCCCGCTTACACGACTGTATCTTTCAACACAAATTTTTACCACCAGGGATCATGTTTTCAGAAGGAGCCTTCCAATTGCAAACTGAGTTTAATATCCGACCTGTTTTGTTTAGTAAGTCTTCTGCTTTCACAGACTGGGTAATGGCAAAGATATGGTTGAGTGAGATGACTGAGGGTTGATACCCCTCACCTACTGCATACGCAGTAGTGAAGGTCAGTTTAAATGTGACCTCCCTGCAAAAGGCATGGATTTGACGGATGGACCACTCGATGGATCAGGAACTGGCTAGATGGCCACACTCAAAGGGTTGCAGTCAATGGTTCAATGTCCAGTGATGAGCGGCATTCCTCAGTACTGGGGACCAGTGCTGTTTAACATCTTTGTTGGGAGACATGGACAGTGGGATTGAGTGCACCCTCAGCAAGTTTGCCAATGACACCAAGCTGTGTGGAGCGGTTGACACGCTGGAGGGAAGGGATGCCGTCCAGAGGGACCTGGACAGGTTTGAGAGGTGGAACTGTGCAAACCTCATGAAGTTCAACCAAGCCAAGTGCAAGGTCCTGCACCTGGGACATGGCAATCCCAGGTACAAATACAGGTTAGGCAGAGAATGGCTGGAGAGCAGCCCTGAGGAGAAGGACTTGGCAGTGTTGGTCAATGAGAAGCTCAACATGAGCCGGCAATGTGCCCAGAAAGCCAACCCCATCCTGGGCTGCATCACAAGAAGCATGGCCAGCAGGTCAAGGTCGGTGATTCTGCCCCTCTGCTCTGCTCTACTCTGGTGAGACCCCACCTGGAGTGCTGTGTCCAGCTCTGGAGTCCTCAGCACAGGAAGGACATGGACCTGTTGGAA
>JAOXJK010000012.1:22193218-22210084 GCA_025774025.1 Xenus cinereus | reverse complement strand
CCAGGATGCTGTTGGCCTTCTTGGCCACCTGGGCACACTGCTGGCTCATGTTCAGCCGACAGTCCACCAACACCCCCAGGGCCTTTTCTGCCGGGCAGTTCCAGCCACTCTGCCCCAGCCTGTAGCAACAAGTCAGGACTCTCTCAACCTCTGAACACAGAGGTCTGGTGCAAATTCCTCCACTTTTCTCTTCTCTGAAAAACTGACAAGAACTGGCAGATCTAGTGGACAGAGCAGTTATAGCCACGTAGGGTGATACGCAGCCATTTGTTGACAAGTACACGCACACAGACACCATACAATTTAGCTTCAGAAGAAAACAAGTTTAAAATGTTATTATTTCTTCCTCTTCTCTGTAACTAACTGTTTCTTCCAATCTCCTACTCATTACATATACCATTTTCCATGTTTCAGCCATGAAACCCTTAGCTGAACAGGGTCAAACCTTTCAACATTAGATACAAAGTTTACTACGGAGCCGGTCGATGACATTGCAATTTTTACTCAATTTTCATTGCAATGAATGGCATGGTCTGAAAACGGGCACCAAGCAGAAAAGGCAAACTGAAGGAAAATAGTTGTTTTACTGGAAAAACCTATCTTGATGATTGTAAGAGCAATTAATTTTCTTTTTGAAGTTACGGTTCTGAGAAGGGCAGGCTTTTATAAACCGCATGACTGTAGCTGCAGGAATCTAGAGCAATGGATGCTAAGAAATCATGAGTTAAAAATAAATGTTTCTGAGAGATAATAAATCTATTTGTATGACAATTTCTATTGTCATGTAAAGGTGAGGGTACAGCTGAAGACATGCAGTGGTGAACATCTGGACATCTATCCCTACGTCGTACCTGTGCTACCCATCCGTTCACCCCTCCTGCACACTGAACACAATACTACAGTAATGCATTTTTCTGTCATATCAATAATTGCACCTTAGCTCTCATGCTCTACATTTACAGTCGGGGAAGCTTAAGCAGAAAGACCCACCTGGCCTTTTACATATAAAAGTTGTTATTTTATCTTAATGCAACAAAAGAATAGTTACGATACTTAATCACATATAATGATTACTTAGAAGCACGCAGAGATTCAAATAGCAAAATTTATACATTCTTTTACAAGATATAGAAACGTTCTGCTCTGCTGGCTTACAGCAGCTGAAGGAACAAGCATAATGACATTTTCAAGCAAGAAGAAAGAAATCTGGCTTATTTGTAGAAGCAAAGCAAAAGGCGACGGGACATGTGAATTCTCTTTCTCAAATTAGAGAAAACATTTGAAAATACATGCCCTGAACTCTCTACTTTTACATTTGCTGATGGAATTCCTGATAGAATTAGAGTCCTGCTACTAGACTCCAAAAGATCAATATTGGAGTTGGTAGGAATTTTTCTGGTAAGATAGCTTTCTGTCACAAATATGTCAACTGCTCAAACCCAAAAGTCTGCGCAAAAAAAATAGATGTGCTTCAATAAAGATGACTATGCTGGGGGGAAAAGGTAAAAAAAGAAGAAAAAGAGCCAATATTTGCATCCTAGTCTTTTCTCTCAGATGAGCAGACAAAATATTGTGTTTTCAGTCACTCTGAGGTGAGGAAGACCAGAACCAGGATTGCAAAGGAAGGATGGGCTGTGCCCCCCTAATTTTACATGATGTGACTTGTGCTTTCAAACCTGAGACGACGAATAAGCTTCCCCTTTCCCACACCCATTGCCATAAAATTTATGTCTGTCCTGAATGAGAACGAGTCTGTTTGATTTTCTCATTTCTCCAGTTTGAAGACAGGTGAACATATTTGGGTTCATCCCCATGTGGACTGGGCAATCAAGAAAAGTTTTCCAAGGAAACCGAGAAACATTTCTTATTTGGACTTATTTAATATTACTTGTGGCTGCAGAGACACTTTCAGAATCTTAAAAAGGTACTGAAAAAATGTCCTTTCACAGCTAAATGAAAAAAAGCTCGATAGCAAGATAACTACCTTCACAATTAAAAACATCAGCAAAACCGTGGCTAAAAGTGTTTCAAATTCAGTTCTATCAGGTGTTAAACTGTAAACTGTATGAATCCATCTTTAATAGCCAACAGCTTGCTATCTAACTTCATACCTTCTGGCACGTTGACACAGACACATAGTTAAAACAAGGCATTTTAAGGTATCTCATGCAATTTTTTCAAGTCACCAATGAAATTTAATTCCCTTTTACAACCAGAACTTTCCACAGTGGTGATAGCAGCAGTTATATGGTCTTCACAGACATTAAGAATGTGAACAATTATTACTGAGGGAACCATTGAAAATGCAGTTGTAAGCCAACAAAAATGTCTGAAGCCTTTTAATGCAGTTACACGTGATGCTGAGAAACAAATATCTAGGTGTTACAGACAGAGGTGCAGGTTGGATGATTTAGGCGCAGAAAGTAAGGGATATACAGTTGTGGGGCTCTTCAAAAGTCAGTGTTTATCACACAGAAAAATGAGCTCTGATGTGTACCACCACATTAAACATAGAGGAGGCAGAAAAATTCCCCAAATTCTTATGAGGTTTCCTCATTTTAAAATTAGTCCCTTAAAGGCTATATTATTTTTTTAAGAAAATATCCCCTGTTCAGCAATACTAAATGGATTTGGAAATGTTCATCAAGCTGCTGTCAGAGGCTTTGGGCTTTCAGAGAAAACCGAGAGGGGAAGAAACCAGGGAGATATTTAAGATGACAGAATGAAAAGAAGAAAGGAGGGAGCTTCGTATACATAAATATAGATAGATATATAACAAAAAAGAATAAATGGTGAAACTCAATATTTAGGACAGCAAAATCTTTACAGACTTGGACTGATAGAAAAGGTGTGTGTAAATATCCTGGGTTTGATTATCAGAAACATGAACATCTGCAGGTCATATTTTGGTGTCTAAACATGAACCTCTAATACTAGAGAAACAAAAGAAAATGAGGTTGGAAACTTTTATAATGTTTTTTTTTTTGTACTTTATGTATTTTTATCATCAAAGTTAATGATCTGACTGAGCAGGATGGAAAGGAGGTGGGAGGAAAAGGGAAGGTCCAAAAGGATGAAATGAGTAGATCAATGTACACATGGACTCTGGGTTTCCAGTGCCCTGATGTAGTATCTAGCGCTAGATGCATTGCTGTCTTGTAGAGATCCACTATCTCACTGATATATTTAAGAATCATTAATAGAAAGCAATAGAGAAGTGCAGAGTGTTGTCACTGAAGCAGAACGACCAAAAGCAATTAAGGGACTCCAAGAGTGTAAGCCTTACGGAGCAGAGAATTTTGTCTCAACATTTCAATATCACAGTCACAAATTTGGGTTGAATGACCATGGATAAATGCATCATTTGATTTAAAACCAAGATGCACATACTTTGCTCTTTCCCTAAATGAATTGTTCCTGTGATTAATTACTCTTTCTTGTTAAACAAACGGGTATTATTTATAATCTGAGTTTGTCTGTCTCAGGTTCAGTGTTTTTACCTTTTCAGATGAAGAGCCACATACAACCAGCTACCTCTTCTTCATGGACAAGGATCATATTTTTTAATCTTATGCTTGATAAACAATATTTGAAAATTAGTGGACTGAGCTTTTTTGGCCTCTTTATTCTCATGTTTTCTGAGCGTTAGCTCTTTCTTGAAATTTTTCCCAAAGCCCTTTTTGTGGTTCACAGTATCCTTTGTGAAGAGACAAGGATGGGAAGCAACGGTGAAGTAAGACTTGAGTCACTGTCACTACAGTTTTGAGGTAATTCTGTCTTCCTACCTCATTTTGCTATTGGCAGGTGTAAGTACACAGGAATTACACCGCTGTCTTCCATCAGATTGGGGACTCAGCTTCTTTTGATTATCTGCTGTGATTCCTGTGTCATTTTCCGAACTACTGGCTCACACCCTCACCTTATCAGTACTTTCCCTGAGTCTTGATATAAGTCTTTGGATGGGGATGAACTTAAAAAATATGTTCTTCAGGTAAGCATAGCATGTATAATTTATCTCATTGTGATTTTTGTACGGATCCGTAAATTGTAGCATGATGATTCAAAAATAATTAGCAAGACAATTGAATAGCATCGAGCCAATAACAGATATCTTGTTCCTGCCAGACAGTTATTTTCCCATTGACAATTATTCTGTGAGACTCACTAAGTAGCCAAGTTCTAGGTAATACATGTAACGCCGATCTCACCTTCTGCAGTTTATTTTCCAAGTTTAAAATTACATTTCTAGAAATTGTTATGAGAAGTGCTCAATTGTAAATGTTGACATTTTTATGTCGTGTGAAAAGTAAAGAGTTCTTTTTTAAAAAATAAATAAAACTTTTACAAAGAAAAAACATTACTCTGAAAAACTCATGAATCTCTAAAAGCCATTTATCTGATGAATCTAGCAAATTCAGGGGCACTCCCTTTTTTTAAAAAAAGTAACTACAGAATATTCATCTTCAGCATATTCAGGGACTACAGCTACTGAACAATATCTCAGGATCTACAAACTGAAACTTTGACTACAACTTTGTTCAGACAGCAATTATAAAGTCTGTGTGTCTATGGCCTAAACAGACTCATGTTAATACGTACGTAGCATTATTTCAGCATGCAATTACCGCTAATTATTTAATATGTCCTAATTACAAGTTGCACTTGGAAGCATGATGACTAAGGCTTCAGAAATACAAACTAATTATGTAAAATGCATATTGCATATAAGATGATTTTCTGGAGCTTTCTTGCTTTAACCAATCATATCATAACAGATATTTTCTTTTCTATTTTTTCTGCTTAAAAAATATAACCTCATGTAATCTCTCCTCTTAAAGATACTTAAGAGGAGAGATTACATGAAGGGAACACATTATAAACATATTCAAGGATAAGAGATTTAGAAAAGGTAAACAGTGTTTGTGTCCATTCTACCATGAGGGCAGGAACTAAACCTTCAGTCTAAGGTATCCAGGAAATCCTCTTTGTCGGCATCCACTGCTTCTTAGACACCTGAAATGCAGACCTTTTATACAAAGATATATAAAATGTGAGTATTCTGAGGGGATAAGGAAACAGATTTGTAAAGAAAAACCACATTAGAATGAGCTGGTCTGCACCCAAAATGCCAATTTGTTTTCAGGAGAGGAAGATCCTTGTGATATTTCATATTTTCGCTATTATTCCTCAATTGTGTTGAACTTTTATAACACAATGAAACAATTTGCTTGTATTTGCAAGCAAAATAGCTGGTAACAGAAAACATCCCTGTTTCAATAGTCTGCCACGGAAAGACACCAGGGGCATAGGTTTAACCTAAATGAAGCACCCTTCCTACACTGACATGCCAAGTTGATTTACATGCTCTTGCATCACATGCCTAACGGCAAAATCCAGACAGCTCTAATCTGAAACCCCAGAGCTATTTAACAGTGCACATCGATACTAAACCGCACTCCAAGCCTTGAAGATGAGAATGTTTTACCCAAATCCATTACCAGAATGGACCATTTGGACGGCAAAGCACATACTTACCACATTTTACAGCACATGCTTACACCCTCAAAACTCTAGGACTACAAGAGTAGTCCCAAATCCTAGACCTAAAACCTTGTCTTTAAGCTAACTACACCAAAGCAAGCTCCCATGAACACATTAATCTGCACCAATTGCTTTATGTGGCTTTAATGTAGACCTGATATATTCTGTAGGTTTGCATCAGTCTGGTTTTCTAGTGAGGGAAGGCACTTTCCCTGGTGCTTCGGTACACCAAGGCTCAACACTAACAAACAGACTGATGTCTTGAGAAAAATGATGTCTCTCCTGACTCAACACTTATATACTGAAAGATTAAATGGCAGAGCTCTGCTTTGCCTTGCCCCCTCCCTGTTCTTGACCCGCGTATTCACTGGCCCACAAGTCAGCTGGTAGGGGAGTTAGCAGTGCCTTCATTAACACTTCTGCACCAAAAAAATCTCTGTAAGCCTTATCTGGCTCTTATTAGTCAACTAAGTACAGGAGCAAATTGTATCACTAGACTGGGAATCTAACTAAAATCCTGAGAAAAACCTAGTGTGAGTCTACTGATATGTTATAATGTCGTAATCCTTCCTGGGTATTTCACTGAAACTGTAGTTTTAAAAATGATTATGCAGGTCTTTAAAGAAAAGCCAAGAAAATCCTCCTGCTGCCCCTCTTCCAGCCTCTATTACATATGTAAAAAAAAAAAAAAAAAAAAAAACCAACCCAAAGTTTTAATTAGGAAACAAAATTTGGGGGCTTTAAACTGCACTGAAAACCAGTTTGTCTTCTGTATCTGCAAAATCAAATGCACGTGCATTTGGGAGTATTTGTACTGCTGGGAGTGTTTGACTGGCATCTTCAAATAAATTGTTCATGGTCCAAGTACTCAGGTGTAAAGTTTAAACAATTGAATTCTGAGTTGAAGAAGCAAGCAAAGCTTGGCACCTGCTATGTCATGGTTTATAAAAATATATCTCTTTGAACTTGAAGTGCTGTCTGCACTAGTAGCAGCATTTGCTTATCAGTCAGGATGCTTGCTTCTAAGTCACACAAACATACATGAAAATATCTTGTACCCTTAGATGTCTGTGTGTTTTGGTACACAAAACAGCGGTTGTGTCTTGGACTTAAATTACTTTATGAAGTGTTAGACGAGGATTTGATCACTACCCAACAACTTTCAATATTAAGCAAAAGTGACGATCAACAGAGAGTTCTTAGTAAATAAGTTAAATGGACTATGAGAATGAGATCAATAGAGCACTTAAATATGTGCTTAAATTATAGCAGGTAGTCCATCATCTGCTTTTTTTGACCTCATGTCTACGTATCTATCAATATTCAGCACTTTTACCCAAACCTTGCAAAACACTTTCCCATAGCAAGCGACAGACCTGGAAAAACTGCGTGAGGAAAGCCCAGTGACGTGTAACGAAGGAAGACACGGCAGACAGGAGCAAATCTCTAATTTTAGCTCTGAATGCCACACAGCACTGCGACGCCTCCTTTTGAGGCAGCGTGAGCAGGACAGGCAACGACCCAACCTGCAGGAGCCTGAGCTGCCTTCTCCTTCGGTCAGGGCAGTCAACTACATGTCCCATTGCTAGGGCAGGGTAGCAAACACCGAACTCTCACTGCTAATACTCTAAATGTCCTCTGGAAAAACAAAGTCCTTTAATTTGGCATCTTTCATGAACACTAAATTCACACAAGAAAAATTAAGAAGGGAAGAGTCCCCAGCCTAGTTTAGCAGAACGAGAGAAGTTGTACTGAGTTGCGATGAACCACTGAAAGTGTGGAGTTACTTACTGTATTTTCAAAGCAGTTGAAAAGGTAGTGTTCAAACGCAGTGCTAAGCATAGCATTTATTCTGGTAGTGCCTTCAGGCTGCCAAATGCATTTAAAAAAATCTCCGTTTAGAACGCATCCTTATAGCAAAACGTAGCCGTGTTATTGGACTACAAAAGGAGCGGCCGCTGTCTCCCTTTCAAGCGAGAATGATGCAAGAAAAGAATATTTCTGATGCGGCGCAATAACAAAGCTCCAGCTGACAATTGCATTTTCCTACCAGTTTCAGCCTTAATAGGTCAGTACAATCACTATCACACTACGCTTCAGCTTGCTGTATCAAAAAAATTAGAACAGACAGGCACCACTTTAAGGCAGTTGGTACAATTTACCTTGACTTAATAGGGTCTTTCTGTGTGAGCATGGCTGGGCGTACAAACAGTCCTACAGATATTTTCACACCTTTCTTTGGTGCTTCGTAGTATGGGCTGCTTTCATGATATTGGTCATCGAGATATTTAGCTTTCTCAGAACAGCTGCTTAGTCTTTTTTTTAATAGTATGTTTCAGTCTTCATTCTATTAAATACTGGCAGATATTTTCTTAATGTTCATCAGGTTCAGATATAGGCAATGACAAAGTTTTTTCCAGGTTTTTTATGGCTGTTTGCCCTCCACTTTATTTTACGTGCAGACATATTTTGGAGCTGACCAGTGCATTGCTTCGGCTGCACTCCCAACAGAAAGACCGACAGAGCTCTACTGGCAGCAGACAGCCTCCCAGTACCTTCTTTTCTAGAAAAAGTAGCTATTTAAGGAAACTTAGAAAATTAGCAACAAATGCCATGTTTTTTTACAGAATATCATGTTTTCCGGTAAGTTAAGGTACATTTTAATATCAGGGTAAAGGTGTCCTTGCTAAAGGAGGCATTCACTTGTCAGGGTTCCCGAGGTGGGTGATATGACTGAAAGGAAGCTAAGACCAAGGTCCTCATCATCTGGGTAGTGTTTTGGGGGCCACTGTCTGGAAATTCGCTATACATCAAGCACTGAGCGTTGTGTCTGGCTGAGTCCAAAAGTCTGGCATGTAACATCATTCCTGACTTGTAAGTGTTCTCCCTAATTAACAGAGGAAGCCACAATTTGATAGAACACAAGTAGCTGGATCTGGATCCGCATATTTCTAGCAAACTGGCACCCATGTTACAGACAATTATATTAAATATTCATACCAAGTTAACATTTCTGAATTGATAGTTTTTCAAACAGGAAACAAAAATATACCCCAAATTTGTAAAATGTGCCTATTATCTCTGATTAATTTGTCCCATCTGTTTTGCTCAGAGAATTATCTCTCTGTAAACATGGGCTTCCGTATATGATTATTGTCACTGGTACAAACAAGAGGAGGAATTTCAGTAACTGTAATTTTCACACCCCTTTGCACAGAAGTAAGTGATTATACAATCTGCATGACAATATAGGAATTCAGACTTACAGCTTCTGCAAGGCAATTAAATAGGCAGGTACAGTGTCCCAAGTGCAGTGTCTGAGATAATTAATATAATATTCAGCACAGCAAACTGTAGCTTTGTCTCCTAAAATGTGAGCTCTTCTGATTTATCTGTCACTGAGAGAGGAGAAAAAAACCACTCCCGTTCATAATAGGAATATTGTGACATGAGACTTGGTAAGTTGTCCAACATAAGCAAGGCAATAAATCAAAGAACACAGCAGCCAAATTTTTAAAGAAAGAATGTTTGCAGCGGAAAGGGAACTGTCCTTGACTTTCTTCATCGGGATGTAAAACTAAGATTCAACAGCAAATAGGAATAGAAATAAAAATGTACATATAAAATAACTGCAACTCTATCTCAGAAATCAAAACACGGGAAAAATGAGAAATCTCCCCCTGTGAGATTTTGCAATTGATGAAGGCTGCTTCAGGATAGTGTCAGCTCATAATTTAGACAACACAAAAATAGCTTCTTTTGATGCTTGCTCCTGTTTTTGTGCATGTTCTTCCGCGTGCATGTGTACGAGGATGCATGTGCAGCTTTCAGTTCTTTGCTACCTTTTGTCTTTTTTTTTTTTTTTTTTTTGCCTGGAAGATCAACACAAACAAGGAATGACTGACTAATGCACCTCACGCTGAAAGTTTCTCTCCAGGGGAAATGCCTTTGCCCACACAGCTCACCACCAGGCATGGTGAGGCTCCACACGGGAGCACGGGGCTTCCCACATGCACCAGCCTGCAGGATCAGGGGAATTAATGATGCAAAATGTTGTTTAAAGGAGGCACTTGACTAAAGAGCAAAAAAAATATAGATAGAAAACTCAAGGAACTCCTTGTAACAGCAAAGTGGAAAACAATTTTTTTCTCCTTTGTCCTGTCCTTCTCCCACAAACATTCAATACAAGAAAATCCCTTTTATTTGTTTGCCTGATCTCCAGTTGGTTATTCTTGAAGACCTGTCAGTTTTCCCCTTTCCCCATGGCTACATCAATCCCTGCATGGTGTGCACAAGGCAGAAGGGAAACGTTTTTGCTTTCAGAGCTAGATTCTTGTCCCTGTTAGAAATTTTGCAACTGAGGAATTATGCAGGAAAGAGGTAAATCCAGGTCACCCTCACTCCAGCGGTCCCCAGCTGCTGCACTAACCCCTGGAAGTGACAGTAGCAAGCCTTGAAATTTCCCCAGCTATGTAATATGGCTGAAAGCAATACCATCTACTATACAGTTGGTATCACACAAATTAATACAGTGTAAATTCTGCTATTTTGCTGCTCACCCCAGCAGCTTGCTCTTTCCCTTTCAGAAAAGTAGCTGTGCTGATCGATAGCTAGAAAATCTGTTAGACTCAGAGAAAATTGTTTGCCTTGTGAAAACTGGTTCTCTCCTGTAAACATTTGCTTTTAAATAGCACGGACTGCAGCTGCATCCTAGATTGAGCAAGCCAGCAGGAGCTCCTCACCCTAGTTTGACTCGAAAGGGGCAGTCATTTCTGCTTCTATCAATCAGCCTCCAACTTGACCCCTCTCCTACCCAACTTCTGGTCAACGCCAAGGGACTGCAGGATCCGGATCACTAAGCAGCGCCGAATGGACAAGTCCTAAAGCGAAGCAGAGGGACACTCAATCGGAGGTGGAATGCAGCAGATTTATATCCACTAGGTGAAAGAAAAATGACTCCTAAATGGGCTGGAGCAGCTGTGAAACTAGTCTGCCACAAGCAAGGATGAAGCACAGGAATCTCAGAAAAGAGGCTCTTCGCCATCCAGCTCCAAAAGCAATTACCATAGATAAAAGCAAGTTCCTGGCAGGGCAGGCAAAGTGTCAGGGCTCAATTCTTAAATAGCAATCTGAGCCCAGGGGAGGTGCCAGGTCACTTGCAGACCTACCATCACGGCAGCCGACTGAAAAGATGACAGCAGAGCAGGAGGGGGAGACACCGTCCCTCCCAAAAACACTGATGTTGTCCTCTGAGGGAGGCGTTTAAGAGAGGATTCCAGGCAGAAATTACTATTCTCGAGGCAGGCGGTGGGGGAACGCAATACAGTCAGGGTTGGTAAGAGTGAGCTCCAGCTTTGCAAATCAGAACTAAAACTCTCAGGCATTTAAATTTTTAATTGAATTCGCATTTACTGTGTGCGAAATCTGATCAAGATTAGCGTTTGGTAGTTAATTTCATGGATCAGAAAAATCGTTGCATAATCTCCCAAACACAATTCTGCAAGGCCTAAAGCTGAATTACGTTTTTGCTGTGAGTGCAAACTAACATTATTTTTTTAATAAAAGAGGAAATAATAATATATTACTTTGTATGGGGAGGCATCTGTTTGGTCTAGTGTTGTGCATTGGTTTATATCAAAATAAAACAAAAAATCAGAGAAAAGATCAAGGTTAAAGTGAAGAGTTAGAGGAAGACTGGAGAAAATGCAATATCTTTCATTTCTCTAGAAGAAACTTTTGAACCGTGTGTCTCATGAGCCATGACAGGGAGCAAAAACTGAGAAGATAGAGCAGAGCAAGAAGCTGGACACTGAAGCATGGAAAGAAATATGCTTAGTATTATTTAGAGAGACAGGTGAAAACAATGGGTAAGTGAACAAGTAAGAATAAAAGAAGCATCAAGAAGACGCGGTTGAAGCTGAAGTGGTAGCAGATGGCCATACTGCAAGAAGGGAAAATAAAGAAACTCTACTTGTGAAAAAAATACAGGCCAATAACATAAGTTTGGAAAAAAAAAAAAAAAGCCATCACAAATATAACTCTTCGGATGTGGATGGCTGGAGACAGATCTATCAAAGTTTCACTCAACAGGGAAATGGTTAACGGCATGGTGTGATGACTCCTTTGCTGTCTGTGTAGTTCTTTGGATCAGGCTAACTTAGTGCAAAGTACAGGCAAGCTGGGGCATGCATGGGTGCATCGTCATCACTAGGGGTAACCTAGATAGCATTAATAAGTACAAATACTTGAGCTTTCCTTGATCTAGCATTAACCAATTTCAGATCCATCTGTTCCATTTTGGATAGCAGCCTGGACGTTTCATGTTAAC
Source organism: Xenus cinereus (assembly GCA_025774025.1). Taxonomy (NCBI): domain Eukaryota; kingdom Metazoa; phylum Chordata; class Aves; order Charadriiformes; family Scolopacidae; genus Xenus; species Xenus cinereus. The sequence goes on along the minus strand of JAOXJK010000012.1, from coordinate 22,198,215 downwards.
TTCGTATGCTTATAAATTGCCATCAGTTGTATCTTCTATTAAATAATGTTCATAATTCAACAACTGTCTGGACAGAACAAGGGCTACGTTCTCCTCCCTAATTTAAAAAAGACTACTTAGAGGATGGGGCATAGAAGACTTGATCCCGTGCCCCTAAATTCACTCCTAAGTTTAAAGAACACTACTTAACAGCATCTTTCTGTGCCCAAATTAGCAGAGAAACACATTTAAACAAAATAGAAATGTGCTTTAAGCAAAAGGTTTGTAAGCCAAATTTTATCTTTTCTTAAATATAAGCAATCCCATGACCTTCAAAGGCCTTTTCCTAAGCAGTGGAAATTTGAGCCTATAAAGGACAAATCTTGTTTGCAATAAAGAAATGGGACGTCGGGAATTGATTTAGGGAGATAGGATTTGATCCAGTAAGTTAGTGGGAAAATAACACAGTCTGGCCTCCCTTCATGGTTTAGTTTGAGCCTGCAGAGCCATCCCCATTTCAATTCCCCTCATTAAAGAGTTTTCTCATTCTCAGTTTCTCTGATTAAAGACATAAAGTTTAAAAGGTGGCAACTACTAACTGGAAGAAATTGTGTTTGTACAGTGAATTGAAATCTAACAGTCTCAAGTTTTGCCCTCAATTACATCCACATGAAGATATTCGTAACTTTGGTACTAATTGCAAGTACAGATGGTTTCGAAGTCATTTATCTGCAGCTCTTGGGATTTATCAAAGGAATGAAGGTTAAGTGGCAAGCTGAAGTGACCACTCTTGGTTTACTCATGTGTGTTATCACTGATCACTGGCAGAAACAAGCTTGAATTTTATGCTACTGAATGAAGTCATCCTAGCACGGGGCGCGAAACAAAGCAGCAGAAGCTTCCAAAATTCCTCCACATAGTACAACAAAATTAAGTTGAAGTCAATAATACTGACTGAAACAGTAAAAGTCACTCTAATATTTTTTTTGTTATATCTGTAAAAAAAAATCTTTATTTCTTGAAAAGGGATGGAAATTTAGAAACCTTTCACTCTCAACCAGAAGCCCATTATAAATTATGCAAATTGCCCCATTGTCCCATCTTCCACTCCAGCAGTGCAACCAGGGATTTCATTCCTCTCCTTCTTCTGTTTCTCAACTGGGCAATCATCAAGACTAAGACACCTGCAGTTTAAGATTATATGTAACTAGTAAACCTGTCATTTTCTTTAAAAATGTCTGTGTAGTCACTTGTCATCTAGACTGAGTAGATTTACATACATGCCTTTGAAAAAAATTCCTCTTAACTCAGAAAGCGAACACGTGCTTTTTGCTGAAAATACCTCAGAAGTTTACAGACTCCCAGGAATACTTGTCTGCATGCTCCTCTCTGGGAAAAAATAAAAATAAAAATCAGATCAAAGCAAAAGCTTGAAAATACTTATCCTCCTGAAATATTAATCAACAAGATAACAGGAGAGGTACCACCATATAACCTGCTTAGAGTTTCTAGCCTAGTCAGACAAAGGAAAAGCAGATGAAGGTGCTTAGAGAATTGTATCCAATGGCTGGAAAGTTATAGCTTATTCTAGAGATGCTTGGTCCTCCAATTTCTCTCAGTTACAACAAGTAATTTATTTTCTTCTGCATTATTTCCATGTATTTTAAGCAGATATTAATTCTAAATATAAGGAAAGAAATGGCATTCTGAAATACTATTAAAGCTGAATTCTGCAAACTTTCTTAATGATCAGCCTATCTCAGCTATTTCTAAATATCCTCCACTAACTCAAATAATAACATTGTTCTGCCTTTTGCCTCCAGAAAACTGTAACTTAATATTCTTCTGAGACATATTCACTTTTGCTGTTAGTGAATAACTTTGTGTTATTTACAGTTAAATATTATATATTGCCTACTTCTTCTAATTTTCCTTTAACACTACATCTGCAGCACATCAGAATTTTTCAAGAACAGCCATTATCATCTTTGAATAACACTGCTAACCAAAGAAACCCCTTTCGAAATAAAAAGGACGCACCTCAAGTCCCTTGCAAACAGCCATGGTTGACTTTGAAACCCCACTTACCACAGTTCATCTCCTGCATGAACTGAAAGACTCGTCTGTTGTTCTGTCATTTAAAAGCAACAGGCATATGCCAGACTAAAAAGCAAATTATTCTTTCTAACCCTCTCAATTTATGGAATCACTTTGGAATTGAAAGGTGGGGGGGCGGGGACACACACACACGACACTTTTATCATGATCAATAAAGTGTGGATGAATCTGTGGTGTTTTTTTATATTCTGGGGTTCCTATTTATTCATGTTACCAACTTGTAAATTGTAGATTGTATATGTGAGCTAAGGGATACTCTCACTTTCCATTTCTCGAGGGTATGTGCAAATGCCTCTGTCTGCAATGGCCCTTGCACAAATACTACTTGAAATTACATTTCACCCCTTTTTCCTTTCCTTGCTTATTTTCTTTCTGAAGAAAAACTTATAGTAATCTGTGGTCTTTGGTTCCTAATTTTTATTAAAGCAGACTGGAATTCTCTTGTCTTCAAGTCATACCAGGAGAAAAACTCACATACAGCATCATATTGAAGAAGTGTGTGTTTGTTCCTGGAAGTTTGTCTGGTTTTTCCAGTTACATGAGTTGGCCTAGTGAGTGCTAGAATGTCCCACTCTTTCCACAGCCCCCCAAAAAGGGGCTTGTTTCAAAGAAGAAAAATATTGCCTTTAATCTGGTTTACACGTTACCAATTACTCTCCGAGTAAGCCAACCCACGGCATGGGTTTTATGTCGTCCGTAACACCTGAATAACTGAACCCTGAGCAGATTTCGGGCTGGAGGAGGACAGCTTGGTCCCCGGGGTCCCGGTGCAGTGGCTGAGCTGTTTCCATAGTTACCTGGGCTGCAGTGGCTCTCACAGCCTCTCTGTCCTGGGAAATCCCACCTGGGTCTGGGCACCTCTGGGCACCCTCTGGGTATGGTAGGCACTTCCCTCTAGGTCACCCTGAAGAACACAACCCTTGCATCAGGTCTGGCGTTGCACCAACTCTACTGGTCATCTCTCTTCTCCCTCTGCCCCTGGAAAGAGAAGACATGCTACTGAAGCTCGTGCACTGCAAGTATCTGGTCCTTATTTTGCATCTGCTGTTAAAGAGTGGACAGTTTACAGCCGTGTCCCAAAAGGGAAAAGGATCAGTCATTGACTTCGGTGTGTCTTTCGGTCACTGCATGATGGAGTGTGCAAAAGCACAGGCAGTATTCAGCCATGAGCAGACTGTAATTTCTACAAAAGCTACCAACGCCAAGCTTTTCTTCAGTGCAGACCTCGCAAAATAAAGATCATCTTTTTGTTTCATAGTAAACTGCTTCTCCTTCTTTCTGAGCCACGGAAAATGGATATTTTAGTTTGTGATGTTATTGACAGTTGCCACTGCTATTTGTACGGCAGCATAGCTGAGGGGACTTGGGAGAGTTTTTGTTTCCCCCAATTTGGTGAGCCATTTAATGTGGTAATCAATTCAATATTTCTAGGAAGCCCACAGCCTGGTTTTCAGACTTGAGAAAGGGGATACAAATGCCAGATAGATTACGTAAGGTTGTATATCACCCAAATTGTGAATACAGTGTCACAGGTTCAGACTCTGCCAGCTGCTGACTTCTTTTCACTGTTCACTATACATTTGCTCCGTACGAGACAATCTCATTACTTTATGTTTACAAGCCTGTTTTGTAGCAGGTTGAAGTCAAGGACATAAAAAATAAAAATATAGTACCTTGCTTTGATTTGGACATACTGAAGATTGCTTTAAAGAGAAGCTCATTCTGTGTGTGTAAAAATGCAGATTGAATACGGTTTTACTTTGTACCTACCCAAATTTTAATATCGCTTTTATATTTTAAAACACAAAAGAGATGTGGAAGTGCAGGCCTTATGTAAAATTCATCGCAAATCTTCAAAACAGGTTTGATATGGCCAGTGACAAATGATGTCCCATAAAGCACTGCATGACTATTTTTAACATAGCTCTCATACATAATTTCTCCTGCATTGATTGCCCTGCAATATGAACACGTTGAAATACTAGGCATTATAAACGACGGGCTTTCATATCTCCACTTAATCTTTGCAGGACCCATACTCACTTGACTTCATATGAGAAGCAAATAAAAACCAGTGACACTGACAACTGGGACCATCCCGGCAGCTTAGCTCTAGCCATCTATCTGTATTAATCACTGCTGCACACACGTGGTGGCTGGCTGCTAACGGGAAAGACCCCAAGCATTTCACTTGCTTCACCTTCTTCATCCTCACTTTACTGGGCAGTGATTTCCCTTTCAGTTGAGATCCCAAAGGTTGAGCCCTCCCCACACCAATATCATCACTCATTGTGCACCCTACCCCTCAGGTCTAAGTATCCTCACAATGCTTGTTTTCTTTCTTTTTTTTTTTTTTTTTTTTAAGCCAAAATTCCATTTCTCCACCACTTTCATAAAAGAACAACTTTCTCTTACCTCCTACCTCTCTAAAGTTGTTTACTTCTGCACCCTCCTCATTTTTCATCCACTACCTCCACTTTTGTCCTTCACTGTAAGATAGATGATAAAAGGCCGGAGCATCAGCATGCATTGGCTTTCATTCCCAGTTTTGCCCACTCACTTTCTGCATCACAGGATTATCTAGGATCTGAATAAAAGTGAGAATCCAGCTACCCCAGGCAATTCACAGCCGTATTAAAGGCCGGCACCCCAGAACCCATTTGCAGGCACCGAGCTGCGGGGCTGAGCGTGGCCTCAGGCTCTGCACAGTAGGATGCAGAGTCATTGCTGGCCCTGACCTGGTACAAATGGGGACTGGGACCCACTCAAAGTAGAATAGATAGCAATGAGGATATCAAGCAGTTCTCCCAGAATCACGGAATTGTTGGAAGGGACCTTCTAGAGACCATCCAGTCCAACTCCCCTGCCAAAGCAGGGTTGCCCAGAGCACATCACTCAGG
>JAOXJK010000012.1:22166411-22176542 GCA_025774025.1 Xenus cinereus | reverse complement strand
TTGGTTGTTACAGCAATAAGGATAAGCAAGGGTCTCTGCATATCTTTCCTTGGCATGGAGCACAAACATTGGTCTGACCGCTCTGAGAACAAGCAGTTTTCTCCACAATAAGCCGTTAATTTCAGAGAGTTAGAAGAGGCCGAGCTAAAATGTTAAATTACAGAACAGAAAATCGGTTCTGTTTTACTTCAAACCCGGACTAATTGGAAACCTGGTGCTGCTACTAAGCATGGTCTGAGCCTGTTACATCTCCTCACCAGTGCGCTAATGGAGCAAAACTCACTGGTTGTCGGGGGCGGATTGGATCCTGTGCTTCCGTCCTGAAAACCAGACTTCTTTCTTCCGAGCACTTTATCCCCTCTCCCCTCTCATTCTCCTTTTGCCGGGTAGGATGCCTGTCTCCTCAGAACTCTTCCACGCTCCTCACACTCACAAGGTGAAAATCTGGCCGGATACCTCTTCCCGGCTTCTCGTCGTCTCGTGCAGGCTCAGCTCGGCACGGCAGATCCGCTGTGCTGTGCCAAACCAAGGCATGGCCGAGGAGGCGCGTTCCCTGCAGCAACCGAGACAAGTGGGATCAGCTGGGGATGCCCTTCCCACTCCTTCCCCTCCGCCCGGAGCTGCCATCCCCCTGTGGCGTTGGTCCACGGCGTCTGCGTGCGGGGAAGCGGCAGGTTCTGAGGTTTTCCTGCCCCTGTCCTTTTCCCTTCCAGAGCCGGAAACAATCCTTTCCTTCTCTCTGATGAGAAAGATTTTACGATCCCTGATCACTAATGAAGTAACTTTCTAGCTTTCCCTTGTATTTCGGACATAGCTTCCCTGCCCCTCGCTGTCAGGGGAGCCTCAAAATTTTTCTTCTCTGTTTTCAGGCCGTTCTCGGGGTGCTGTGGTTACCTCCCCACTTACTGCCAAGCGTTTGCTGCTGCTTTCCACGCCGCAGATCATTTCTCTCTCCTAACGGGGCTCTCGGTCTCGCACTCGGTATTTTAAACCGTTGCAGTGAATCTGCAGTTTTCACATTTAGAAATTTCACATTTTCCCCTCCCCTCTGCCACGGGAGGTCAGCACCGACAGAAGGACCGGGAGGAGGCTGGGTAGAGGAACGGACTGTGCCTTGGTTAACAAGTGCCTGTTCGACCCCGGCAGAGTTTTCATTCCATCCACGATCCTCCCTCAGCCCCCGATGTCTCTCCTTAAACTCTCCGGCATCTGAGCGTTTCTTACAGCAAGCCGTCTATAGGGAGAAAATAAGAAAAGTTTATCTTCTCGTTGCATGGTGCCATCGAATGGGTTTTGGGGGGCTTTTTATGCCCCACAACGGGCACAGGATGGTCGTTATTTTTTTTGTCAGCCAGCACCAGACAGGTGGAAATCAAACTGACCTTTGAATGTGTTGATGAAAATGCTACATGGAAAATACAGGGTCAGATCTCGTCTGTTCAAAATGTAAACTTCTGTAGCCGTGCCATACCTCCCCCAGCGCAGCCCCGCTCCGCGTGCGCTCCGGCATTTTTGCTGCAATCTGCTGCCAATGCAAGCAAATAACTGAATTTTTTCAGGGACAGTTTTTCTTCGAGTCAGAAGCAAGTACTAACCAAACTTCCAGGAGTGAGAAAAAAGCAGCAATGAATATGGAATGTAAAGGTCCGTATGCCTCCCCAACCCGTGAAATTAGTCCAAATGTGAAAGGAGATGATTCTAAGAAGATGTTTGGTCAGCAAAAAAACTTAGTTCCTCCAGTATCATTGCTCTCGTTTTCTGGTTGGCTTGTGCTCTCTCTGTATTTCAGGCTGGAGAAGATACCGATGATGCAATGCTACAGTGTCCGTAGTGTTGTGCTCTATATGGAACTATTTATGGTGGTTTTATGAAAGGTGCTAATTTTTTTACCAGCTTCTATTTTACTTGCCTTCTTCCTGGTGCCCTTATTGGTTTGAGCCCACTCCATGTGCCTCCTCATGACTAATTGTAGTAAAAAACTGACAGTAAGGCCTTTCAGATATAGTGTGGTTACTTACAAAACTAGTATTTACTTTATTGCTGGTCAAAGCCCAGTCAGGGAGGTAAGAATTAGAATTCTGCAGCTCTGGCAAATGATGGAATTGGGAGCCTCCGGAAGGAATGAGCCCATTCCCGGTCCCGTCTGTCGGTCTCTGCCACTTCAACGCTGCGCTCTACTGCCAGATTAAACCCAAGTTTATTGGGAAACTTAAAGAGTCATGCAGTACAGACACCCACCAAATAATTCTAAAAAAAAAAAAATGAGCTGAGCAAGGGATTAAGGTTCCCAGAGTGAAACGTGGAACAGAAGGACATCTTGCAGCCGACTGTTTACAGGGGGGTGACCGAAAGGAATTACTCATTTTTCCAGGCAGCCTTGTTGTCGCTTGGCCGGGTGTGTTTCACGGAATCAGGGAATTGTCAGAGTTGGAAGGGACCTCTCGAGATCATCCAGTCCAACTCTCCTGCCAAGGCAGGACTGTGCTGGGCTCCTCTTACTTCCCGGCGCCCGCTGGCCCTGAGCAATGCCTGGCTTAATTATCTCCTCCTGTAATGAACGTCTCGGAAAGGTGTTTGGATGATAACCGTCTGTCTGGAATGCGATGCTGACAACTTAAAATTTTTATTAGCCTGGTTTGCCAGGTGGGAATTAGCTAAAGATGTGCCATTATTTGTAAACGGGACAGGCTTCTTGAAGGACCTGTCGCACACGGAGTCTGGTCCTTAACAAACGTCACGGGACCGGCTTTGGGACGGCAGCAGGAACTAACCCCGTGGATGGATGGTGCCGAGAAGGAGCTTATGCAGGAAATGATGACTTATGTGTGTGAAACCGGCGTCCTGGCCTTGGTGATGCCGAAGCTCTTGAATTCCTCCGTGGCCTTACTGGGAATGGGAATACGAAGTCATGTGTGCCGGCTGGAAAGGGTTTTCCTTGTCCACTTTGAGATGTGTGGTGATATGTTTTCAGAGGTGGGCTTTTTTTTTTTTATTTTTCATTCACTAAGTGAATTTGATTTCAATTAAAATGGAAGGATTATTTCTCCTGGGTACCTAAAAATAAGTGGGTTTGGTTATAGTACGGTCCAGCAGCGACGCGAAAAACGTAAATGCTGCTCGGTTCTGTGCCGCTGCGGAGAGAGGACCTTTCACTGAGGGGTCTGCTTTGTGCTTCTGCAGGATCCGAATGCTGGTCCACGAAGGCTACGAAGACAGAATTCTGATGGCTCATGACGTGCACACTAAGAATAGGCTGACGAAATACGGAGGTCATGGGTACTCGCATATCCTTAAAAATATAGTTCCTAAAATGCTAATTAGAGGCATAGCCCAAGATAAAATCGATAAAATACTCCGAGCAAATCCAAAGCGGTGGTTGGCTTTTAAATAGGAATAATGAATAAATATTCCTGTTTTATAGAGAAGCTTCATAAAATTCAGATTTGTTTCAGGAGAGCAGTCATTTTAAAATTGGTTCTTTTCAGAGAAACTACATTTTCTTTAATTACATGTGAACAAACTGATTATGACTTTTATTTTTAATTAGAACAACAAAATTATGTATTCTCTCTGCGTTTTCTCCCTTCTAGAAGCGTATTCACGGGTGTTTGGCTGGATGGGAGCCCACCTGCAAAATTATTTCAATTGACATTTTAAAATAATTGTTTCTAGAGAGTAATCTAATACTATTATTAAAAGTTATCGCAAAGTATTTTTGAAGATGCATCGTCTGGACTTTGAAGGAAATTACGGTTATAAATTAAATTCCCCTTCTCCGGGGGATGATTTTAATCCTTGTAATGTTGACAATCTTCTAATTATCCTCATAGTCTTTAAATACTGCTTGAGAAAAGGTCTGGGACTTTTAAATAGCTTCCATAGATAACAGCAGGCAAAAGAAAACCTCTAATAAATTCTAAAAAGATATTGTTTCTTCCCATTTTAATAATTTGCTTATTTTAACTGAAAGTGTAAAAAATACGTGAAAAAATATCTTTTTGAATAAAGCAATTTGATGACCTCTTAAACTATGTGCAGTATTATTACGGGTGTCTTTGTTTAACCCCATTAATTTTTTTATCCTCAACCTGTGGAATCCCAGGGCCATCGTGAAACTTCGTGCAGAGCAGCTTCTTTTTGTAAGGATGCAACACCAAAAGTCAAAATATATTACATAATACGGTTTTAATGAGTTGCAATAGTTATAACAAAGGTTGTGATATAAGTCTTTACAAATCAGTAGATCAAGATATGATGAAAAAAGGAAGAAATGTTTGCCTTATATGTGTTTTTCAGACAAAGCGTATTCTTTGCTCTTGTCTAACTTTAGCCAGGGCAGGTGATTTATCCAAAAAAAATGGTCTTATCCAGTAGCGGCGGTAGCCTGATTTCAAAAGCTCCTTCAAATTTGGCCGTGTACGTCCTGTAGTGTCGAGCTTTGCCACTAAATACCTTAGGAAATAGGCATTGCTAAGTTGGAACTGATCCCTAGCTTGGTACATTACTGCTGGATACGGCGTGGAAAATCTCTAGCCACGCTGCGAGTGCGCTAACCAAGAAAAGCAACACTGGAACAGACAGACGGGGTCAGTTATACATCTGTTAGTAACACACATTACCTCCTAGGAGAAAAAAAAAAAAACCCCACAAACAAACTAAAAAAGCAAACCAGGAGTAATCACTACGATGTACAGATATAGGTTGGCACTTTGTCATAAAGTGAAAGCGTCAACCGCTCCGGTGAGATAACACACAGGCAACTGGCAGCACAACGTCCCTTTTTAAATCCTACACGAGTTAGATCCCGGATCTCAGTCAGCCTGGACTGACCCGGCATCGATTTCCAATGGGGTGACTCAAAACACAAAGAGAAACAGTAACACGTTCTGTTTAAGAAAAGCTTCACTTGTTCCAATAAGAGATTTTTTTTTTTTATTTTTAGAGAGATTTGTGAAATCTTCATCAGACTTTTACTGAGCAGCCAGCACTGAGGAGCTTGCTCGTCACGGTGGCAGACGCTCTCAGCACGTTAGCGCAGATAAATCTGAGTTCGTACCCTCAGTGCGTTAGACGAGGTTGCTTGCGGCAAATTGCATGAAATAGAAATGCTAGGGGCAGGCTCTACTACTCTTTAACAAAAATTTTTAGAAATGTTACCTTGATTTTGCCAAAAATGTTAAAAATAAATCACATAACCAACTGCGCTAAGGAGCTAGTGAATTCTCTTGCTAAAATGGAGCTTTAGAATGAAATCTGCAAGTTGTAACCTGAGAGAAATAGATGGCCTTCCCCTCCCAAAACCAAAGCAAATAATAGTCCCTTTTCCAAATGATAATATTCTGTGGACATTACCGGTGTGACTGATTTTAAAGCATTTTTATAACTATGTAACTCATAGTACCTGCGTTTAGTTTAATTCTCCAAGCCATTAATCCTTTCTATGGATTAAACTTCTTTGAGACTTTATATATATATCTCTATCTATATATATATGAATGAGAAAAATAGGTTTTAATACACGCTTTTTTTTTTCTTTTTTTTTCTTTTTTTTTTTGCATGTAAATATCTGCTTCTTTCTTTGCATATGTGTTATCATTTTTGGTAATACGCTTATCCGTGTCCGTTCCGTAGGCACGCCTTAACGACGAGCCGGTAACGGGCTACCGCAGAAAAGATCCGGGTGCCACGTGTCAGCTCTCCCGCTCTGCCTTCCCGGGAATAACCCCACTAACTGCAGGGAGACAAATAAGGTTTTGACCCATTCTATTCCTACGAAATTCCTAGTTGAACACCTGCAGTACGTTAAATCCCATCTATTTTATTAAAAATAGTACCCAAGTACAGACTAAGTGCTAAAAGACTAATGAAGACTAATTGCTGCAAAGAAAACACTCTACCTTAGTCTGATAATGTGGATGCCAGGCTTGCTAAATATTTACACAACTAACCATCAAGAATGGGCCTGCAATACTGTCTAAATATATATTTACACGTTTATAAATTAAAAGCCAAATCCCTTTTCCGCTAACATCAGTGGGACTTTTGCCATTGGCTTCGGCGGAATCAGGGATTTGATCCAATAGAATAGTTTGTCACCTGTTATATTTTCCAGGAGAAAAAAAAAAAAAAAAAGTGTTTCTTCTATCCTTTTTCTTTTAGAACACAGCTAAGGGGAAGACAAAATTTAAACAACTCCACTGGATTGATTTGATGCTAAAAGTCTAATGTAAACCTACAGAGCAGGAACATTGAGTTAAGGCTTGAAGCTGATTAGTTTCTAGTTTTAAGTGGAAGGATAAGAAAAGTACAAGGCAAACAATTCCTTTGGAGAGAGAAAGTATATTTTTGATTACCTCCTCTTTTTATTGTAAAATCATTCCTCACCACTACGAGTGGACTCCAAGCATCATTGTTAGCAAGTCACAAGAACCAAAGCTGAAGTATGGATAAAGCAGCAAGATCATAACACATCAAAGTATCATATACACTGAAGAAATAACTCAGCGTCCTTAGGTGGCGGGGTTTTGGTTTTTTTTTTTCTATAAAAATTTGATCTATGTGGGACTTCATTCACATGGACACTAACGATGAGGAAGTATTTGCTTTGGCGGTAGTGGATCACACATCTGTTTAACTCGTTTTGTTAATTTTTTTTTAACGTAAGGTTTCTCTGCGTTGTACAGATGTGAATCAGGTAGCATTCGACTATTTTCCCCCACTGCTGAGGTGTTTGGTGGTTGCTCTCTGCTGGGGCGCTCGTTTCATTGACTTTTGCCACGCAAATCCGTTGCTTAGAAGAGCAAGCTTGGGTTTCGGACTGGTTTGGTGGGTCTTTTGACTCGTTATCAGTCAGCATAAATAATAAATCCAGAAAATGTGCTGTATTTGTTGTTGTTTCCTCCGTGCGCTTTTCCTCCATCTAATTTAATGTAGACTTCGTCTCCCGGCTCCAGATGAAGAACCACGCTGTTACTGGCGTAGTCGTAGTTCTGATCAGCATCCTGAGCAATCGCACTAGCTCGGACCTACATAAAATAATAAATACATAACGAGCGGTTAAGATAACTCAGATTATTTTTCCTGCATGGTGAAATTAAAGCATATTCTCAACATCTCCTTCAGCACGCGTAAGTTGCCACTTTAAATGTCTGGCAACATAAATTGTAGGGTTTTGTTTTTTGTTTTTTTTTTTTCCTACGGCTTATTTTCTCCTACGGTGCAACATTTGAAACGAAAGCAATGTAATAAAGCTCCTTTCTCAGTCAGCTTGATTAACGCACAGCTGTTTGCCCTCCTGTAAATGTTTGGAGCCTTTCAAAACACGCGCGTAATAAAAGCTGGAGTTGGGAGAACTGGGTCTGGTGGTGTGCCAGTTCCACGTCGGTGTAACTTTTATGTCAGTGGAACGTTCGATTGCCGTTGGCGAGGATCCGCGGTGAGGCCCTATGGATACCAGGCTGGACTTTTTCCGGAGGTGATTTATTGTCGTGCTACGAATAGGACGGCGCTGCAAAAGGAATGCCAAAAAAGCACCCACCCCCCCGCCCACGTGCGCACACCGACGCGCACAAGCAGGTACGGGCCCCAGACAGGGTTTGGAAAATACGTTCTTGCCACATTTTAGTAAACAAACCTTTAATTTCTGCGTGTTGAAAAATCACGGGCGAGTGGCTATTTTCTTTAAGAGGTTTTGGAACTGACAAGCCATCGAGGACTTTCCGTTTGCAACTTTCACTTAAACATCCGGGTTTTTTTCCCATTTTGCCCTTGCTATTCCGTTACTGATTAAATTCGACATGACTAGCAAACTGTAATTTTAGTCTGTAATTTTAAGATGTATGTTGGTTCCCAGCAACGAATAGTCTGTGGCATTGTAAGTAAGTCTCCAAATCATTTATATATAATTTGACCCTGCTTGGTAAAAAATTTAAACCGAGTTGTTTGTGATTTATTTCAGCGTAACACATCATCTGCTTGTTGCTTGTCTTTGTTCTAGTGTAGTTACAGAGCAGTAAGTGATTTAGTGGCATTGCAAAACCTGAGCTAAGTAATAATGCATGACTTGGCGTACTGTATGTGGGATTTTATCTGTTCTGAATTGAAAAAATAGGCTATAAGTCACAATTTTCCATGGATTCCTTTCAAAGTTGAAATGATAAATTTCCAAATTAAATTTTCATGGGATATGATTTCACATTAATATTGAAACGTTAAAAAGGAGGGGGTTCTTGTACCGTGCAGGATTTTATGGCATTACGCAGCTTAAAAAACACAGTAGGTGGAAATTCTTTATACATCCTGTAAGAAGAATGAGAAAGGCTTTAAAGGCTTGCAGTGGTGCGACAGTCGGCAAATTTAAACTGATGCATGGCGTGATGATAGACCCCAGCTATTTCAGGACTTCTTGCTCCTGGATCGCCTAGTATTGTTTACCCGGGCAATCTGTTTTGCTAGTATTTAAGCAATAATTATTCTAAACACTGGGTATTTCCTCTGGATTAATGAGTGGCAGGGTGGAGTTGAAGGCTCTGGGCCATTAACCCTGGAAATATCCTCCGGAGAAAATAAAGGGCTGAGGCTGTTTTTGGGAGCGCAAATGGAAAGGGCGAATGGGAAGGAGTGAAAAAGGTACAGGGGAGGTAGAAAAACTCTCATAGAGAACTAGTGTCCTGCATCCTGGCAAAGAAAATGGTTTCAATTACTTTCCAAATTTCCATTTACATCATAATGAAATGCTACTTCGTGGATTTATCTGGGATGTTGTGTTTCTGTGGATAGTACGGGAGAATTTAAATTGGATTGGTGACTATCCTAAGGGAGTCAGCATATGGGCACTGACTACAACAGCAATGGATATTTCATTTTTAAGATTCTATGTAGCACATAATGACTGAAGAAAAAAAAGATTCTGGGTATTGAAAGTCTAGGAACCAAAGTGGAGATCGTACTGCCCTATGTATAGCTAAAGATGTCCTGTAAACTCCAGTGTGCTATTCTTAAGAGGTTTTACCTCCTTGTTTGGTTAGCCAGGGCAATTTATTTTGAAAGCCCAGGAGAACAGTCTCAAATGAATTCTCAGTGTACTGCTGCAAGAAGGTAAATGTATCTCCAAATTAAACCATTAACGGACTGTGCATTTCATAAATTGTATGACTCCTCACCTCATCTTTCGGGAAGTGAGGCTCTCAGGTTGCACACAGGTACTAGCTAAGCGATGTGATCTCAGCACCTCCCTCTTCAAGTTTTAAAACCATTAAAGAAAGCAATGTGTTAACAGTGGAGACCTTGAGAGTCCTCCTCTGCATTGCTTAAGAATGATTTTTTTTCTCTAAGTCATATACTTTGCAACGGTTTGGGTTTTTTTTCATTGTGAGAAAACACTGGATTTATAATATTTTCTTTGCCAGACTCCATTTAAAGACTCACTTCCAAAATTCCTGAGAGCTTCCTTACAAATAATACACAGTTAACCGCTGTCACATCCCATCAGCGTTCAGTGTTTCAAGTATAAATCATTATCAAAAGGAGACATTGCTGCATGAAAACTGTGCATCAATTTTAAATAGTTTGTATGCAGATATTTACCTAAATACTTCTCTTCGCATAGGTATATACAAATATATACATAGAACCCCTGCCCTGAGTCACCAGGAGTTTAATTTGTCTTACGTCTGGTACTGGAAGTAGTTAATACTTGGGAATGGTTAAACTTCGGGCTCGATTTAATATTTATAATTGGTTAGTTTTTAAAAAAGTACTGGTATGTTTATGTTTTATTGGGAAAATAAACACTTTAAAACATTATTCTACGATTCCAGGATTACAAGTAGGGGTGCAAAAATAGGCTTAATGTCTTAATTGCAAGTCAGATGGTGTTCTCGGGGCGGACCGCACTCCCCTCTGTAAGGCGAGACGAAAGCGAATATCTATTAAGGGTTGTTATTAGCCCCGGTTTATCTGCTGAGAGACTATTTACGGTTAGACCTTTTCTAATTCAATTAATCGCTGCTGGTGTCCTCGTTATTCTGTTTTCACAGCTCCCGGGGCCCAGCGGCCGGGGAAAGCCGGCTGCGGGGACCAGCCGCTCAACAGGTCACTGCCTGGGCTATCCCGGCGGCGGTCGCCGCCGGG
>JAOXJK010000012.1:22115820-22128399 GCA_025774025.1 Xenus cinereus | reverse complement strand
GTTCAAGGCCAGGCTGGATGGGGCTTGGAGCAACCTGGTCTGGTGGGAGGTGTCCCTGCCCAGGGCAGGGGGGGTTGCAACTTGATGATCTTTAATGTTCCTTCCAACTCTAACCATCTATGATTCTATGCCTAATACTTCAGACTGCCCCAAATCTCCACACCCCAGAGCCCAGCCCCAGGACACTCCAAAGTGTAGCAACCCATTCCTTTCACCTGCCCAAATAACACAAAGTTCCTGCAGCTGGAAGTTCCTGCCCTGGCATCACCCTCCCTAATCCCTCCAAGTCCTGCACTTCACCTTTCAAAGAGACTTTTCACCAGAAATCCCTAATCCCCACAAGTGTCTTCTGGCATCTTAACCCCCAGAGGCACTCTGCAGCAGAACTGATCACCTCTTCCCATCTTGATTTAGCTCTTTTTTGTAGCTAGTTTCATTTTTTTTGGAGTCTGAATTATATAAGGCGAGGATTCAGTCCACGTGGAGAGATGGGTATCCAAGCCCATGTTGCAATCAGTGGAGATCTGGCTAATGAAGCCAGTGGAGTAGAGAGCTTTTTTGGTGACCAAATACAAGTGTCTACTGGGAGATGCTTAGCTGGTATACTCTGTTACAGATTTTCACAAACTACAGTGGACAGTGGGCAGCTAGCTGACACACAGACACTCATGTTCAGATATTTTAAAATGCTAGATGAAGTCCACCCAAAGCAACCTCTCCCGCTGTGTTCCCACTCTGCACGCTCTCACAAGCTGTTAGCTACCTTACACTACAGGCTCTGCTGAGTCACACCGTCCAACGTTGACTTACTGCAAATTCCTGCCTAAAACCACTCAAAATCTCAGTAAGCGAAAAAAAGTACTCTGCCAAAACTGTCCTGGCGCTCACTGTCTCGGTGACTGTGTAGAATGTGCATCCTCCAAAGAAAGCTCAGCCATCCCATGTGTCTCCTACTGGCCATTTCATCATTCAGTTCCCCACAGGGCTCCCTTCTGCAGGATCCCTCAACCCCAGTCTCTCCCCTTTATATTTGCTGTGCCCCATACTTGAAGAAGAGAAAGATTCAACCTCTACATGCCATGTTTCCCACCCTCTTTACCTAAAGGTTACTGTCAGAGATGGGCCCTGACCAGATGGACCTCTGGCCTGGTGCTCCTCACAACAGCATCACCAGTCCTGCCATGACGACTCGCAAGCCCGAGCACAGCAGTTGTTAAAGGGAATACAGTCCAGTTGGACCTATAAAGAGACACGTTGGGGTAAATGTGTCTGTGTGGGGAGATTTGAGCCCAGGTAACTGTGATTTACAAACGCCTGCTCTCCTATAGGTCTGGCAATTCCTGGATAATTTTAATTCTGCCAGACACGTCTGTTCTGGAACTGGTTAATTTAATCCCTGTTGCTTTGAACTCACCATCTTGAATGTTAAGGAGAACCATTTTTTTTTTTTTTCAGAAATAAATTCCAAGTAGGTGTTAGGCATTTCTTTAATTAATATACAGAAATAAAAGAAAGTCTTCTCCTTATATGCTCTGAGGCTAGCAGCCTTTTGAAGCAAGTACTTTAAATGAGAGGCTTGTTAGGGGAGCACAGCTGGAAGCTCATAGAAACCTAGCAAAATAAGAAGTCTTTTTTAAAGGAAAACATACAGGTCAAGATTTGCAAAACTGGCTGATGACTTTGCATACCCAACTTGAAAGAAGAAGAAATGTGGCTTTTGGCAGAGAGGGTGTTGAAAGCAAATGGAACACCAGCATCTGGTTCCTGAAAGTCAAACCCATCTAACACCCAGCGAGCTCAGCACTGGAAATCTCAGCAGTGATACAAAGCCAGAGAGTCACACAAGGGGGATCTCCGTGGAACTGTCATGAAGACGGAAAGGAGAGGATGCGCTTATGCTTATTTCTTTAAAAACAGAGACAAATACAAATTAAGATTTCATCTAGACAATCTATTATGTTGATAAATCAACCCCCTGCTAGCCCAGTATAATGAGTCGTCAGCCTGAGAGGACCAGGGAGAGAACAATTTGTTTCTGCACCTGGACAGAGTTCTACCAGACTATCCCAATTATGAAGAATTTGTCACTGGGACTCGCACCTTCAAGCACATCCAGGAGGGCTGATCTCCCTCCTTACGCTCCATTTTAAATGGATCTATGAGTGGTTCAGCCTACACATGCAGACGAGTCCCTGGATCCACCTCAAGCACGGAGAAACTTCACAGGTCAGAACCTGAAGTCCTCACGGCTGAGAATTCCTACAGATTGCAGTGGAATATTTTTCCCCTTATTTTCTTTTCACAGATCAAATGGTGCTTTCCCACTCATGTATAACTAGAGAAAACGATTTACCAGCAGATATAGGCATCAACTGCAAACCCTGATAGCTGACGTGTCCACTAGAACATGCTCTACCTAATGAATCAAAAGGTATTAAGAGCCACAGAATTTGCACAAGCACGCTCAGCTTCTTTGGCAGAAGCCAGCACAGGTGGCTTCAGAGAAAAAAAACACCAGCAAGAAGGAAAAAGACTATTCAAGTGAGAAAGAAGTGTATTCTGTTTACTGAAGTCATCTCTATCATCACAACCCTTGCCTTTGTAATTACACAAGCATCAACTTTTTGCTCCATTTCATCAAACCATGGTGCTGGGATTTATGTTCAGGCCCACCTGCCTGCTCTCACACTACCGCAGCCAGGCAGCAAACACGGAGCAGAAAATGCACTGCCACCCAGCACAGACACCTTCCTGGAGTCAGTTGACCACAGTCGTCTTCATTCTGATGTTATTTTAATGCTGTTGTCCACATGGAGTCCTTTGGGCTTAAGTAAACCAGTGCTCATTTTCCTTTTTGAATGCTACACTAAGGGGCTTGCTGTTCGGATAAATCCCCTTACATAATCTTTATTATTGATCTACTACATGCATTTTGCTCTGCACCTAATTAACATTAAAAAAAAAAGGAAAACGAGGGTAAAAATAGCTAAGTGCAAGCCAAGGAACTTTCTTTAAAGTTATTCTAAGTCTGGCAAGTATGTATTTCTTTTCCAGTAACTAGACAAAGTGTACCAATAAAACGCACAGAAGGGACTCTGGGGAAATACTGATATGCAGACTCTTTTTTCTCCTTTTTTTTTTTTTTTTAAGCAAAACTGAAGTGTCTGAGTTAATCTGAGCCTGCTCTGCTGCACACTGAGGATGACCGATTTCACTGGCAGCAGCAGGGAGAACGTTGAGGGGACTGCAATTCCCCACACGCAGGGTTTATATAGCTGCCCTGCTCTGCTGGGCTGCTCACATCCCTCTCCCGGGGTCTCCTACCTTCCTCACCCCCACTGGCTGCAGGGCCGGCTGCCAAATGGCTCCTCAAAATAGACACAAAGACCAAACAGTGACGAGGGACATGGTGACACAGTGGGGAACTCAACCTAACACCCCTGAATCACCACTCCTGAGACCCTCAAAGGTGAAGGACTAAGCTGCAGTCCCATCGCACAACCCACCTGCATGACCCAACACAAGAAACTCTTTCTGGAAGTCCGTGCAAGTTCTGGGGACCACTGTGTAAAGGGGACATAGGACTTACTGTGGGATGCTTAGGGGGAGTCTTGGGATTGAGCAAAAGTATTGAAGGATTATACAGGATTTATGAGATGTTTAGGGGCAAGATCGAGAGAGGAAGGGAGGGATCAAGGTGGATGGCTGAGAACAAGTGCAAGCAAATGGAGAGAGGATCAGGTGGGGAATAAATGAGACCAAATAGTGTGCAAGAAGCAGGCTGGTCAGCACGCTTCTTTGGTTAAACTCTGTGCCAAACTACCTCCACTTTGTCCTATCTAAATCCTGTTTCTAACTGTTTTCTGTGTGAGTGACAGCATGCACGTATGACCCACCAGCAAACTTCAAGCCAGAGTAGTTGGTCACTAGGATGGACTGAGTCCTGGGTACTGGAGAGGCCAAGGGTCTGGGATTAGCTCCCAGAGATGCTGAGAGGCAGTAGGCTGGTAAAACTGGGGCTGGGGGGCTGATACTTGAAATATCAAGATTTTGGAGCCAGGTACTAGAGGGTTCCCTGACATAAAGTGTTCCTTGAGCACTGATCTCTAGAAATGCAGTCTGGCTGTTTGTCCTCTCCGTGTTTATGTGGCCATCTGTCCTCCCGACACGCTAACCTGTTCATGGCTGGCCATGTGTATATACATATCCTGAATCTGTGGTTAGCCTTGCTACTGGCAGGACAAGGGAAGAAGGATAAGGAGCAGCTGCTCACCACCATCGGTGGAGGAATCTCCTGGCTCCTCCAGCCCACTGGGTTTAGCTGCTCAAAAGCACTACCAGGAAAAAGATGAAGAAATGAGGAAACTCACTTCACCTTTTTGACACAAAAGGTCACATCTGAAGTGCTACACACCACAGACCAGTCACCCGAGCTGGTTTTGTTTGACTCACATTGGATACACTTTGCAGAAAGGCTGTTCCAAGGGAACCTTCCTGGATTGAATTTTTGAACATGCATAACAGGTCAATGCAAATACTGACTTTTGCCATCTTCCTCACTAAATCTCTTTGCAGTTCCCAAACACAGCCCTTTCAACTACCCCCTGGCCAACGCTGGCACAAACATTCCAATGATATCAATATTCCAGACACTCTGGTGAATTGTGCTCAGACAGGTCCACATACGTCCAAAGGATAAAGGAGGTTCAAAGCCAACTTTGTCACCATTCATGTAAAAATGCTGGAATTTTGAAAGCCAGAGACCGAGTACTTCATTATGGAAGCACACAATATCAATAAAATTATTTTCCAGTTATATACATCTGCTGCAGAAGACCAAGGGTGATCACACAGGTACCATGTAATAAAATGATACAGACCATTCACCCCATTTTCCAGCCAGTTTCGAACAAAGCATCAGACCATTAATATTTGGCAAACAATTACTGGGTTTTAAGGAAATCTTTGGCATTTTTCCATGGCTTTTACTGTGCAAAAAAGCCATTCCAGAATCTTTTCAGGAGGGACCTATGTTATGTGGCAGCCAATAATCTTTATGGTAACACTGCAATGAAAATGTCGCTTATTGTAATGAGGAGAGATCATAAGTGAAGCCCCCAGCTACCTTTCTATTATTTTTCATTACGGTCTTTCTGGGTTTGTTGTGCTTCAAGAGTACTCAGGGAATTACACCAAACTAGGCTCACTAGTCAGCTCTTCATTACTCAGACCACACTGAAACTGAGCGATCAGCAAACTGAACCAGCTCCTGAGGTAACACAAGACACTAACATTTATTTGAATATTTACCATTTCTTTTTTAGCTTGGCCTCCTTCTTAAAGCTCTGTTCTGTAAAACAAACTTGCCTACGGTTGGAAGTGGTTTTGAAACAACGGGAAAATCGGGTAATATTTTTTCATGCCATTGACACCTTGAGCGAAGGGTTGGTTTCCTTTCATCTACCAGAAACAAACTGTGATATGCTCATCCTTTCCTGACAGCAGTGTTTTTCCTAGATTCGTGTTTCATAGTGCTGGATGAGCTGGGTGAGACAAGAAGTCCCACTTGCCGTATGAATCCTTGCCCCTGCTCCGTTGCAGATTTCTACATTGGCCTCCTTCCCTCTTGCAAATCCAGAAGCTGGCCACCCCTTTGGGAACCAGCAGTCACACTGACATCAGGAAGTTCTGGCATCATCCAATCCACACGACTTGCCAAGTTGCTTTCTGTGTCTTTCAAGGCCCAGAGTGTGAAGAACACAGAGCCTTTTGAAAGGCTTTCTTCTCCCCTGATGTCTGTCAAGATGAAATGGCAGCGTAGTGTCAACCTGATTTTGATTTCAACAAAATCAATACAAGTTTTGCTTCTGATTTCAGTGGGTGCAAGGTTTGGCCTTTAATGTCATGCAATCTACTCCTGACAACTGAAAATCCCCTAGTGCACACCAGGCAGCATGGGCTATCCTGTGAGATAGCCTCATCACAATCGGAGTGACTTGGGAAGTGCAAAGACCTCTAGGTTACTTAAGAATTACAACAGAGGCCTCATAATAATTTGTGTTGTAATTAGCGTTAGCAACTGAGGCATATTGTGGAAACTGCAAAAACAAATATGGCTTTACAATGCCAATCAAACAGCATGTTCTTTGTTATTTAAATCATCTACACGTGGCCGTTACTAACCATGCAAGCAGACAGGCAAATCGCACTTGCAGTACAGCTCACGAGCCACAAACTATGCAGCAAGATGTGGAAATCATCTAGGCTGGCTCTGAACACTAGAGTGAAAATTATGTCTTCTCATCAAGTGCTAGTAATAGCTAGGGCCAATGAGTCACTCTGTAAACTTCTTAATGCACGCATTAACCAAAATAGTTTCTCTTGCAAGGAAGGTGGGATTATGCATACCGATATGATCTGTTCTTGCTGAACATCTTTTTGCTGGAGGTAGGCAGCACTCATCCTAAGTCGTTGGTGCTTACGTACGCTCATGAGTTAGGAGAACAAATATGGAACCTTTACTTAAAAGGACAAGAATTAGTTTACTTGATCATCAGACATTTGCAAAAGGCACCCACGGGAGCCTTCAAGGGTGATGCAAAATAAACCAGTGGTTGCACCTCCATCTGGGCAAGAGGGAAAGGAAACATGGAGTTGAAACCACATGCACTGAATCAGTCTAAACACCACGGTAGCAACGAAGACAGAGAGTGCAGCAACGGGGAGACAAACCCCAGGCTGCAAACTTGGAGGATAAACCGTGAGCCGTCTACCCTGCGTCTTCTTCAAAACATGCTGTAAAACACATTGCAGGGAGGGCAAACGTGGTCCTTGGACTTCTGTCCTTACTTTCCCCTTCCTCAACACATGGGCTACTAACAGGTTTGCCAAAACCCAGCCTATGCACACAAGGTAGCAAAGGGCACCTCCTTACTTGTATTCCCCAAGCTTGAGGCGCGGAGTGGATTTATGAGCAATGCCAGTGCAGGAGTAGGAAAAGCAAAGTGGCAAAAGATTTGTCAACAGCTCTCTGTCACCAAGAAAGCACTTCATTAGCCTGTCAATTGCACAGTGTCAAGGAGATACATTTATTGACAACCCACTGCCAATTGATCCAACATCTATATAAAAAGCTCTTCTTATGCAATGAGCTGACTCACATGATCATGAGATCTATAGAGAACTAATAGCTTTACTAAGCCCAAAGTTGCTCTAATTTCTAAACAAAATGAAACCAGAAGTGGTAAAATCCCAGCAACATCTCAGCAGCTGAGCCATATTCCCTGCTTACAGCAAGGTATTTTAAAATGAGATTCATTTTTGATACACTTCATAGTGTGAAGTATGGGGGTATGAAGGCCTTATACAAAACACTGTTTTTCACTTCTATGGCCATTTGTGCCTAAGGGATTACTTTTGAAACACAGGAAGTCTGCATTTTCTACTCCCTCAATCTAGCATGGAAGTACCCAGTGGGATTCAATTCTGTACGTCAACCAGCTGCTCGGTGCGGCCTCTCGTCGGGTTAGGATAATGCTGCGAATGGCTAATTGATCCTGCGGTGGCTTTAACAACTGGCAGTCACTTCACAGAGCCAGCAGCGCTCCTGCAGTGCACATGCTCCTCACCCTTGCTTGCTTGGCTTTGTACTACCTGCTTTGTCACTTCATGGTAAGGCAGTGTCCAAGACAGCAGGAGTAACCTATTCTGGCATCTCCATCTGGCACTCTTTATCAGACTTGTGCTGCTCTGGTGGATTTGTTTCAGATCCCTGTTGGCAGATCAAAGGCAGCAATAATAACCACAAATCAATCCCTCTTTAAGGCCTAAAACATCTTCTCCCTCACATAGGATGCCTCATTTCTTCACCACCCCAGAGCCCTTATAAATACCAACTTTGCCTAGACACAACAGTTGTATGCAGATACTCAAGCCCTGGAGAATTCGGAGCTGTGTTTTCAGCTGCTTTCTCCTATTTACTGACAAACAAACTGAGCAGCTTCACTGGAGAGGGGCTCATGTAGGTTAAACACTTGAGTTCCAGAAAGTTGGAAAGCTGCTTGGTGCCAAAGGGAGGCCATACAGAGAAGGTGGCTTGCTTTCCTCAGCCTCATCTCAGGCAATGTATTTTTCCAGCACCCGTCAGTCAGACAGTGCTGTATTTTCACTGAAGTGAAGTCACCATCAGGTCACTACTCAGTGCTCTAAGCCGACCAACAGATGTTTTCAGAAAACATCTCTTCTATTCTGTATCTGAATAGATAGAGAATAGAGGCAGCCCCAGTTGAACAACTGTAATGTGGACAGGTTGCTTTCTAATGGTGTTTCCACACAGCTTATCCACTTGATTAGCACATGCTCTAGAAAACAGAACTCAAAAGAAAGGGGATTCACGAGGTCTGAGATCCACACGGCTACTCCAATACAGGGGGAGCATCTGGTCCCTTTCGCAAGGACTGTGCTTGCTTTCTTGAGAGTGCACTTGAATTCTTGATGCTCACTTGTTAGGTCTTAGCTAAAGGCAGTGGTAGTTAAAATATGACTCAAAAGCTTGGTATCAGCCTGGCTATGCTTTACTGTCAAAATGAGATTTTTACTGCAAGAGAAGTAGCTTTTGTTTGCTCCTGCTCTGCAACACCTTACTGTGACAAAGCTGTATTTACCATGGCAGTTGCCTAGGACTCAACTCACCCAGAGATATTGTGGCAAGAAAAAAATAGGTAACTCGGATTTTACAGAACAGCCGTTATACTATAAAAGGTATATCTGCATGGGCAATGAAGACATCAACTCTTCCTCTTGTCTTTCTTTAAGTCTCTCAGTCTTGCAACTTGCAGTTTGATCTATGTCTCCGAAGAGACCGCAACATCAGCTAGAATATCAACAATTCTAGATTCCTCCATTCTCACTAAAATGAAACCCAGAGATAGTGAAAATGACAGCTGCTTAAAGGTCTTCTGAAATTCTTAAGAAAAATGAATTTTGCCAATTAATGGCAAACTGCCCAAAATCCTCTGATACCAATATTGCATACTAGTAAATTTGCAAAGGCCAGAAAGACCTAATATTAGCTGGTTACCACATCAGGGCCAATGAATATTTTGTCCTAAAATTCTTTTGAATACAACTGCAAATTACTTTGATCCTGATTTCTTCAGCATTCAATTAAGATACAGTTCCATTTGGCTGTTTATCACTGATAATTTTTCTACTATACACATAAAACTAGAACATTATCTCAACATATGGAAAATGTGGATAGTACATATTGCTCATAGCTGCACATAATTTTAAGAAGAACTGTAACTGCACTATTTCTAGATAATTTTTAAACTATGACAAAGATGCATGCTATTGAAGAAAAATGGCAAGCCTATAAAAAGCTGTGTGTGTTTGAGTCAAGTATAAAGAATATAATTTTTTTTGTATCGTATGATTCTTTCACATGCTAGTGTTAAGCAGGAAGTCAGAAAGATTAACCAAAGATCAAGGAAAAACACCACCCTCTTCCTCCCCTCTCCTGCTACTGAGCTTAGAAAAATATCCTAAAAAGAAAAAAAAATTACATTGGTAGTTTCCAAGACAGTTTAATAAACCTTGGGGAAGGCCTTAGTGCTGAATTTACCTTCCCAGTAGTACCTAAAGCACAGCTACTAAAGCAATACAATAAAGTTTATGAACTTGTCTTTACTGCTGCGTAATTTATCTTTGAGAAATGACACTATGGTGAACAACTGCTCCCTATGAATCTCTTTGGGGCTTCAGTGGACTGCAGTTTTTATCACAGCGAGTAAAGTGGATCAAGATTGAACTCTGAACCGAAATATATGGCCCATTTTTTTATTAATGAAAAATACTTAATTCAAAAGTTAAACACTGCTATAACTCAAGTGTTTTCTTATCCACTACGACAACTTCCCAACTGAAGTGTTTTTGAGATACTTTACAGTGAAAATCAAAAAGAAACAAATCTCAGATTCATATTTCTTTCTATTCAAGAAATAGAAGAAATCCCTTTTCTTTTTTATTAATTTGCTGCCTAACAAATATATCCCTTCACGCAAGCAAACTAACAACTAAAACCACCCCTCAAGCCCCAACAAAACCACATGGAAAATTCAAAATAAACTTAACCAAAACCCAGCAACCAAAGCCAAAGGTAAAATGACTTCACTCTTTCACCTGGTCTGGCACTCATGGTGTAGTCTGCTCAGCTCGCCTTCCAGCATTGGAGTTACACTGCTCTAGAAAATGTTTATTTTCACGGTGGGTGCCTCCTGTCGGGTCAGTAAGCTAATGTGACTATGCAGTTGTTTGATCATCAGATTTAATGAGATGGAGGCATGGGAAACCCTAGCCAGAGGAGAAAGGCAAAGGAAAGAAAATAAAGCAATACGTTTTTGTAATTAAAAAAACCCACACAAAATAGACAGCGTGAATCCGAAGGTGTAACTACACGGGGGGAGGTGCATATACATTGTGGAGAAAACCCCGCTGTCACTGAAAGCCCACAAGCCCATGCAAAGCTGACATAACGAACGGCGAGGAACCAGCACAGTGGAAGGGAATCCCACAGAACAGGGGTCAGCCAGGATCTCCTGCCAAGGAGGTATTTAGATCAGTCTGTACAACAGCTTTGTAAGAAAGCTGGCAGACGCTCAGCGTAGGCTGGAAAAAACACCTGCGATGAGGGATGGATGACCTGTGAATACAGCAGGGTAGTTTTCCTGCCTGGATGTTATGGTTGTTGGCCAAGCACCATTTCTCCCTGCGTTCGTCTATTACAAGATAATTTCAAGATGCCGGATTATTTGATGAATTCAAACATTTCAGGGAATGTTCTAGGCAATGGACAATGTCATATTGATTATGGTGAAAACAAGAAAATGAAAAGGGAAAAGTACATACACACACAGCATTTGTGACCTCTTGCAGCTCGTTAGCAGATTGCAGCTGTTTCAGCCATCCACGTCTGCAGGGTAATGGCCTATAGATCCAAGAGCCAGTGGATGGCTACCATCTTTGCCAATGATTCCCCCTTTCCTCTGTATCCTTGCAGCACTTGCTCCCAGTGGAGTTTGGAAATGCTAATACCCAGAACAACTTGCCTCAGGGAGAAGAAGAAAGAGCAAGCTAGGGAGAGGATGGAAGAGAGGAAGGAAGAGTTACAAGGTCAGAAGAGGGATGAAGAGACACACAAAGCTTCATGGATGGAAAAGCAGCACGGGAAAAAGAGGACACCACCGGTATATTGCAAGAAACACACAGGCAACTCTCACTTTGGTGAAGAAAGGGAGCATGGAGCAAAGGAAGGAACAGATGAGTGTTCAGACCATGTGAATTCAGGGAGCCCTTATGGTATAGAACAGAAGAACATGGGGGGTCCTTGGCTGATGCACAGATCATATCCCCTAAATGCTGTGCAAGTTCTCCTTAGTCTATGTTTTTCACCACCATTACTTCAAGACCAAGCACATGCACCATGAGCACAGACTGCAGCAGACCCTTCCCCGTTTAAACATACATGGTGCTTTTCATTTCTTCACATCCATCTTTTGGTCACATTATCTCTGTTAATGAAAAAATAAATGTTGCAAAAGGGAAGTATTAACATAGCCAATGCCACGGACATTAATTTTAAAAATGCTATTTACTTTGTATCAGAGCAGTCATATATCATGATCTTGAGCAGTTATTAGCCTCGTCCAGATTCTGATTCCATGCTGCAGAGACAAACTCTGCCCTGACTCTCCTTCCTGCCCATGATTCATTAACTTGACATCTTTAGTACTGCACCCACTTGATGGGCTTCATGTATTTAGTAAAAGACAATAATTCTTATTAAAGCAAAAATGAGTTCTTTAGTGAAAATCCTGGGTAGTGACCTACTGTGAAGTATAGACACAATACAGCTCACACTGTCTGATTGGAGAGTCACCTGGCTCCAAATGCAACAGTTGGCCTCATGCTTTGTGAGAAACTCACAGCTCCATGGAAAGCGTGGGTGGGTCCCCAGTCTCAAGGGATCAACACCAGGCCCAGTGAGCTGCCTACAAGTATCACTCAGCATCTGGCTCTGGAGATCCATGTTACGTCCTGACCACACAGATGCAAGACCCTCGGGGAGAAACTCATGCAGGTAACTCATCTTCCTGATCTGACACTAACCAACCACAGATGTCAACTCCGCATTGTCCCCAAATCAAGAGAAAAAACTACAGAGAGCACAAAACTACTGCTGAGTTGAAGAGGTCAGCCCATGGCAACTCTTTGTAGTTTTTTTGATTTGGCAAGAGAGCTAGGCAGCCGGGCCGGGACAGCACATGCAGCCTCTGGGGTGTGAGGGTGGCCCTCTCAAGGCACAGAGGATTTGGAAATTCTCTCCATAGCAGTCACTGTTAGAATTAATCCAATATTTTCACAGAATCACAGAATCTTCATGGTTGGGAAGGATCTCTGAGATCACCGAGTCCAACCACGCACACACACACAAAAGGTCCCCACAATCTCGGGCACTAGAGCATGCCCTGAAGTGCCACCTCTACACCTTTCTTAAATCCCTCCAGGGATGGTGACTCC
>JAOXJK010000012.1:22089282-22108077 GCA_025774025.1 Xenus cinereus | reverse complement strand
ATTAAGCCTTGGAATGGGCTGCCCAGGGAAGTGGTTGAGGCACCATCCCTGGAGGTATTTAAAAGACGGGTTGACATGGTGCTTGGGAATATGGTTTAGTGATGAGTTGGTTTTGGTTTTGTTTTTTTTATCAGAGTTAGGTTGATGGCTGGAGTAGATGATCTTAAGGGTCCCTTCCAACCTAGACGATTCTACGATACTATGATTCTATGACTTATTACCTAATAACAAACTTTAGGGCACAAATGCTAGTTTTACCTGAAATGCATCAGTTTACTTGTAAAACAAGGCAGCTTCACAATAATTCAACAGGAATGTACGGTGCCATTCAGTGCACACAATCGCTTCACAATAATTTACCCTCCCGAACTGTTTTAAAAGAAAGCAAAAGCCAGAGTGCTGGATGGCAAGAGCAGGCAATGCCAGGAGGAAATGCACAAAGCTGGTGTCAACTCCTCGCTGGGGTCCCATTGCCAGGGGCAGTCACACAGCTAAGGTGATAACTGAGCAACTGCAACCGTCAAATTTTCAATCCTGCTTGAAAACTATTATTTGATCCCTAATATATTGCTGTCTCCATCTGAATACCCAAAATAGTATGAAATTAGGACTCAGTACTTATTCATGAGATCAAATTTAAGCAATTCTTCTTTTCAGGATTCAGGAAAATCTTCAAGATTTTCAGACTTGATTCTCCTCTCATTTGCTCAGACACAGAAAAGGAGTAATTCTGCAGAGGTCAATGTCAGAGCAAGAAAGGGACAAGTATGGAAAGGGAAGAAGTGACTCCCAGCCAAGGTAGCACAGACAACAGCAAGCAGGGAAGCAGCAGAACTATGAGTTTCAGCTGCACAAGACTGCTGAGCCTTATGCTGTACCTTTATTGTTATTCTTACTCATTAAAGCCAGCTCGAATACATTTTGGCATGCCAAGGATCAGACTTTTCTCTGAAGCACAGACAAAAGCAATATTTGAAGCGTGCTCTGTTTACACGCCATGGGACTCATCCTTGCTCGGTGTAAGCTGGAACAGCACGATGGAGCTCTAACCTCAGTGGACAGACAGTGAATTTACAGTATTTATCTTTTTGTGTTTTACCCTTTTCTTATATTCCAAGGTAAAAGATCTAGCCTTTGACATTAACTGTCAAGACTATACTCAAGAATTCAATGAGTGGACTGGCTATAGCGATAAACAAACAATGATGATTTGGAAATGTTACCCACAGAATCAAATCATACTGGTAACACATAGAGTGTGCAAAGGCACCAGCAGATTAGATTAAAACCCACTGAAATGCCTGCAAGGAGGTTTAAATTTAATTAACAGGATACAAGATTCAGATGTACAGACATGAACAAAAATAGACAAAACGGATGAAAGTCTGAAGCTCTCTCCTCTCCATTGCAGAAAAGAACTGGGGGGGAAGCCATGGATATTTTTCAGGTATTAGTACTAGGAACATTTTTTTTCTGTTCTGACAGTGACAACTTCCTTGACAGACAAGAATACTCTTTAACTCCATAAGGTACCAACTTAAACTGCCTCTTGGGAAGGCTCAAACACAGAAGAGTACGTACCACAGAGTTCGGGGAGTGCCGAACCTGAAAACCCCTATTAAAATCTTGCCAAGGAACACCACAGCCTCACACCACCTGGCGACCGGCCAGGCAGATGAAGGAACCACTGCATCTGCAAGAAATTGTATCCAGAAGTATACAAAGCCAGGATGATAGTGCAAAGAAACCTGTCAAGCCAGAGAGGCGTTTCTGAACCCGAAGAGGGACACAGCAGACAGGACGTGCCCAGCAGCACAGCGTCAGCAGCTGAACGGCCGGGACCAACCACCCCTGGGGATCTGCCGGCGAAACAACACGTAGGTAACAACTCTTCCCCACACCTGCTCTCACTCTTCTCTGGGAATGACTAATTTTTAACTTGATGGCATCTGAAGAAATCCCACCGGAACCGAAGAAACTTGTTCTGCAAAGTTTAAAACCCATTCAGACTCTAAGGGAAGGAAAGCGTGAGGACGCCTGAATAATACAATAAAAAGCGAATGGAGAGCTCAGTTTTACCAGTCTCTATTCAGGAAGAATTAGCAACTTTGTCTTGTAAGACACTGTGGTCAAATGAGTTCTGACCTCAGAGGACATGGCTGACCTTGAGTATTAGATCTATCACTAACACTCGATGATACAGCTAGGCAACTTTTTTTTTAATTAGCCATCCGTCCCCAGAATACAAGAACTCACCAACCGTAAGCTGGAAAGAAGTGGGATACAGAAGGCCACGCTGGGCCAGAGGGTTTGTCATTGGAAAGATCCCTTTGAGATCAGGTCTATATAGTATGAAGAAGTATATTCTCATGCACCAACACTAGATTTAAGTGGCCCGTGAGCACTGAAGAATGTGAGAAGTTCTCCTTCACACTGCATCTGCTTACTGAATTGTTGGGCTTTGAAACAACATCCCTCTTCTGCCTCCAGCCCACTCCCCCAGACACCCCAGTAACTCCACTGAAGGACATTTCACAGAATCACAGAATGATATGGGGTTGGAAGGGACCTCTAGAGATCATCTAGTCCAACCCCCAGGAGGAGGTTTCCCCTCCTCTGGGCACCCGTAACGTTCTCTTGGAACTGTCTCAGGGAATTTACCTGCGATGCTTTTCATTGCTTAAGTTCTCACCTCCTCTAATTTGGCAAGTCTGTGGCATTACATGAAGGGACTTCAAAGGTTAAAAATGCAGCTTCTAAATTATCTGGATCATGCCTTTGCTGCTTGAAAATAAGCATCTTTTCTTCCTAGAGAATTAACTTTTCTCTTTTGCTTGGCTGCTACCAGCACGTAATAACCACCAGGAACACCTGTTGGGGAAACCAGCAACTGCCCCTCAAAAACTGCAGTGAAATTACCACGTTTCTGCAAAGGGCATTTTCTAAAAGCTGGTTATTTAGGCCGCTTCCAGCCTGCATGAACACTCGTCTCCAGCAGGAAACTCAAGAATTTTTCTATATCGGGATCTCATCTGTTTCTCTGAAATTCCCCAATCAGTACTTAAGAATGAGGTAATTTTTTTAATCAAAAGCCTATTCTGTGAGCTGTCTGCCCGCAGGTCCATCTCATTCATCTCTCTGGACATGGGTTTCAGTTTTCTCCTCCAAAGAGGTTAACAGATTGCTGTAATTGGATGCCCCCCAAGAAAAGTGCTTCCAGCACCAGAGCAGCTGAAACAGAATCCAGCCCATGCCCTGAGCCATGAAAGATTTCCCCCTTATTAAATATTGCTAACAGGGTGTTTTAAGTACTTCAGGGGAAAGTATGATCTAAAGAGTTAATTCACTTGTATCTTGATATGAGGAGGCCGTCCCTGGCATTCAGGTTAAAACTGTCCATATCCCACTTGTAATAAGCTGAAAAAAATATTACTCTAAGGTATTCAGCTTTTAAACATCTGTAGACTGTTATGATCCTGTAATTAACATCCTCCCCTTACTGTATTACCAGCAACTACTACTGCCACAGAAGCACAGCTCCTCATGCGTCTTTTGCTTTATTTGCAAGCCTATCTCCTCAATTATTTTCTAAAATTACTTTATGAAAACGCACGAATAAGAAAAGATGTCTTTACTGACCTGTTGTGAAATCTGTACCGCATTTTTCATCATTAAAAAGCACACCTAGTTCTGTATTCTTTCTGCGATTTGCTTTGGCTTTTTTAGGGAGATTGTAACAAGGTTACAAGGTATCTTACTGTAATTACAACAGGCAGAAAACAAAACAGCTTTCAACTAATCATTCATAGTCAGTTAAAATGGACATGTCTGAATGACATGCAAATCTATGTGAAGCATCATCTTTTCAAAAGCATATTTCTGTAAGCAAAAACCTCATTGAATATCACATACTCCATCACAATTAAGATTTCCTGAAGTTTCAATCTGAATATACCTTATGCCTTTTAATTCTCAAAAGAGTTGAAATATCCATGTTGAATTGGTGAATATTTATTGAGAGTTAGCATAACACTAAGTAACCAAACAAGGGCTGCGATGGCTGTGAAAAAGAAACCATGTGAAACCCCCTAACTACTGAATCAGATTAGCCTTTTCAGTATTACAAGCTAAACCGAAGCCTTCCCCATTTTAACAAAACTGAATATATAAACTCTGCGCTGACAAAAACTCCATTGTTATCTGTTGATAGCACTCACAGATAAAAACAGTCCCTGGGATGGCCCAGCACCACACAACGGCAACCAACGGTACGTGGAGTGCGGGGAGCAGGTCCCACCGTACCCTAGACGCTGAATGGAAGATGATACATCTGGACAATACCAGTTAAATCCATAAATATGGTGACTCACTGGAAGGATAATAAGATATCATCTCTTATTGAATCAGGATGTGCAAAGATGGATACCCTAAAGAATAACGGATATGCTTCAGTTAGAGGGAGAATTTCTGCTAGGCATAGGGATATCAGAGGCAGATCTGAAAAAGATATTTACAGCCTTCAGATGAAACACAAATATTATATCAAAAGCATTTGCTATATCACTTAACCCAGACAAAGATATAAAAACACTTTTAACGTGTCATCTTTTAAAAGCAGGTCTTCCAGAAAAATCCAGTTATCCAAAATATGTTTCTTCTATCTCCTGATGCTAGAATTTTGAAGCAATGCATTAGTCAAAGTTGTTTCTAAGAAGTGGAGTTATTCTTTTTCCTTTTGTTTTTTAGGATTAGGACTGAGGAGCAAGGTCAAAAGGACAACAGACTCCTTCATTAAATCACACACACATGCATATTCTTTTACATACAGACTGTCAAGAAAGCAAAAAAAAAAGATCACCATCACACAAGTATGAATTAAAAATGTAATTATATTGAGAGTTCCCATTTTAAAGGCACCAGAATTACCTGTCACAGCACAGCACTGTTCTGAGGGACAACTTTGAAAGGTATTTGTCACCAAACCGATTGACCAGAGCTACCGAAACAATTCACACAGGAAAACCATTTAAACTGGTGGCACCTACAATACAATTGGACTGAGAGAAAGAAATATTTGCTCAAAGTTTGAAGTGCGTAAGACATGGGGACAGAAGATGACGAAAAAAGCTTTCTTAAAAAGATTAGAGCAATCAGCCAGGGCTGTTATGTCAAGCACAGGGGAGAGCCCTCTGGGAGCAGAAGCACCAGTGAAGCTTTTATCCCACATGAAACCCTACTCCCAGTGACATTTCTGGGTGGTGTTATTTACATGTGCACAAATTCTTGCCGTGCGCTGAACTAAGGGTGCTTACTCAGGAGGAAAGGCTTAATGACAAATTTTATTTCTTCAAGAACATATCCTCCTTAAAAGCACTGTTTTTAAATCTAATATATTTACTGCAAAGTTTACTGTGATTTCCCAAAGCCTTGCTTTATGATTGCTCCTCTTCTCATACAATGTTTTTTAGTGGGTTCTAAAATAGCCCGGTGGCTTCCAGTATAAAGACTAAACATATCTCCCAAAGCATCAAAAAATATAACCGATAGATAAAACCACTTTATCTGACTTTTAAAAATACTGTTGTTGTAGTTACGAATCTGGGAGACATAAATAATAACCGGGGCCACTAGGTGTTCTTAAAAGAAAACTATTTCATATCATTATATGGTTGCTTTGAAGCTGCTGTAACTCTGTCAAAATGGAAGTGAGAGATTTTATAGGTAGAAGAAAAAATATTTCTGAAGTTCTAGGTGCTTCAAAACTTGCCTAAAAACCCACATGCCTGCTGAACGTACGTGAAAATGAGATGGACGAAGGCCCCCCGCGTTATCTAAGGTGCAGACTACAGGTGCAACCACCTGAACTGATGGACAAGTCCCCACCGCTACGCTGGGCTGTGGAGCTACAGCTGCCTGCATGTGTCCTCCAGCCAGGCAGTAAAGGGCAGGTGACACTCACTGGAGGGATAAAGCACCTCTGCCCCAGGACAGGAGGGTGTATTTTGGCATGTCCCAGGGAGCAGCTGGTACGCTGGAAGGTGGCGCGGCCACGCATCTCGCCCTTGCTCTGAAGGAAGGGCAGGGAAACACACTTCTTGGCAGCTGAGGTCTTAAAAATAGCTTCCAGCCCCAAAAGCTGAACTGCCCCTGAACTAATTGTAGCTTTTCGGGCAATGCAGCAGATACAGAGTGACTCTTCGTAGACCACGGGTCAAGCAACCTTGCACAAGCGGCATGTCAGACTGCACGTATCCATCCCAAATCAGCCGAAAACAGTTACCAGGAGAGGAAAACAGATCTCTCTCTTTTACCAGCGGTATCTATCCTCCACAGAGGAACCAGCTCTTCTGAGATGACAACTTGGTGGAGATCAAGTGCCAGAGACGCTACATCTCTAGGACATCTCTCGGCACGCTACAACCACTGGCTCCTCTTCAATAAATGCCACTCGAAGTACGTGGCTCTCTTTGCAATATACTCTTACAAAAAACTATGTCAAACAGACGGCTGACATGACATGAAGAAGCATGGGCAATAGGAAGAAAAACCCATACAAAGGGGTATTCTCGGCCCCAAGTCTCGATGCATTTCCTCTTTGATGTGTGTTACTCCCTCCTCCTGTCACCCACAGGCGACTTTTGCATAACCTTCCTCTAAATCACATCTTCTCCATACCACCGAATGACATCAGGTTTTCTGCCAACAGAGCTTTAGGCGGATCTATCTCAAATAATGCATTTACCCAGAACACAAGTACTCCGGCTGCGTGCCAGGAATCTCCAGGAGGGTGAAATGCAGCTCCTTCCCAAAGGCTAGAATTGTGCCTGGAGGGTGATGGTGTAGCCAGAAGCAGTGCCTGGGTCGGGTGACAGCATGTGTTACGGACCACTGCTCCTACACACACAGCAGATGTCTGTGTTGGTACAGAGGCTGTTTCCAAACCGCTCTGCAGATACGTTATCCCACCGTTACCCAAATCAACGTGGCTGTTCCTGTCTGGTCCATGCACCCTGACTTCTTCTCCGTGGGCGTATCGGTGAAGGGGATATGAAGCGGAGTGGTCTTGCCTGGAGACAGCAGGAGGATGGGGCTGGGACACACAGCTGGAGAGGGAACTTGGAGGGGCTCAGGTACAACACCCAGCACTTTCTCTGGCACGTGTTCGACTGCTGCCGTGGGAATTAAGCAGCAGAGGAGATTCTTCACAAGCTAAGTGTTTGACTAGCTGCACACTAAGCGTTCAACCTTAATACACATATTTCTTAATGACCCTAGAAACAAGCGGAACAGGATGTCACATGAAACGTTTCTTTGTACGTGTTCTTTTGTTGTATCCTTTTAGCAGCATCGTGCACTATGGATTTATGGACTGCAGGACTGGATGAGCATTTTTTGACCCAGCACAACCATTCATTCCTGTGGCAGGTCCTCCTCTCTTCCAGCAATCAGTTTTAGAGAATTCCTGAACTGAGGTCACACCTAGAGTGCCTTATTTAACAGGAC
Organism: Xenus cinereus; assembly: GCA_025774025.1. NCBI lineage: Eukaryota > Metazoa > Chordata > Aves > Charadriiformes > Scolopacidae > Xenus > Xenus cinereus. Next base: position 22,100,574 of record JAOXJK010000012.1, on the reverse strand, counting down.
TTTCTTCCTATAACTGCTCCTGGAACAAGTTTGTGCTATCCATCTCTACAACTAATAAAACCAAACCACCTCCCTCCTTCCTTCTGTTTGTTTTACATCTGTCCCAGATTATTTCTCATAATTCTTGGATTATGAGAAGCACTGAGTAAAGTTCCTTATCCATCTGTATCATGCCATTTATTATTTTACATCCTGGTTGATCATTTCCTTTCTAGGACAGACAGTTCAAGTCTATTTCTGCACATTTGTGTTTCTTCTCTAATACTTCTCCACTGAATACACAGTTTTCCAATATTAGTTACCTTAATTAATTTAAATGCCTTCCTTTCCTAACTAGGTAAAGCCACTGAAAGTCTATAAGCTCTGAATCTGCAATCCTTCAACTATTTCTGCTATAAAGCTGATCCAAAATTGCAAATTTTGTTTTGTCGTCCAATGGACTCATTTTTCTTTGTTCTTTTCTATATCATTGCAGGCCGAAGAGATCTTGTTCTAGTTTTACAGATGTGCACTATACGAATCACTTTTAGATACAGGTATGCATAATCTTAACCTAAGAAATATTTTGAAAGTTATGGAATAAGAGAAGTTGTTTTATGGGCTTCATTTGGCACAATGATTTCTAAGACAAAACCATTATTTTTATCATGACCGCTCACCTAGAATACAATTTCTGCCCAAAGAAATCCAACAGAAAAAAAGAAAGAATTAAGAATTCTTTTTTTTTTTTTTTCTTTTTCTAAATTAAACGAATCCTTATGTATCACGATCTCCCTGCTGGGCCCTTTCAGGTCGTGCTGCCCTTTCACTCAGGAACAGACTCAAACCTTTGCTGTGAAATAAACAAACAAAAAGTATTTCCCAGAGGAATAATTTTATCCCTCTCTAGGTAAGGCTTCCCCTGCCTTTACGTACGGATACTGCTCCTGAAAGACACTGACAGCAGACTGAGGGCTCTGTCACACAAAAATTAGATCTGCAGAGGACAGGAATTCAATCTTGTAACACTTCTTTCTGACAGGATAAAATTTTTGTCGACCCATTCCTGAAATGTAAAGTGCTGTTCTATTTCTAATCTGTTTCATCTTTTGGCAAAATGAGCCTCAGAATTTCAAAGGAGGATTGTGACCTAGCTGGTTTATCAGAGAGGAGAGTGATAGCTACTGGCTTTCTGACTGCCAGAAAAAAGGAACACAATTAAAACATCAGCCATCCCCAACTGAATAGAAAGACTACAGGAGACAGGTATTTGCCAGAATATCTGCTAAGACTAAAAGTACAACTCTACCTTGTTAGAATTTTTACAAATAAAATGAGAGAAAAGTGAGTCTGAAAGGGAAATAGCATTAGGTGGAAACAAGCGTTTTAGGCTGGATATAACACACTTTGGATTGCAGAATTGAATGAGTCCCATTGCAAGCGAAACACTTCCGTTAAGGACAAGCAGAAATCCTGCCAGGGCTGTCCCAACATGTTCCTATTCTGGAACTAGAGCCTCACCACAATACAAAACATTCATACTATTGTACTATAGTTTGTACTATTACTCTGAACATGCTTCACTAACAAATAAAAACACTAAAGAAAAGGTGACAAATAATTAACCTTAGAAAGAGAAGTACTACTGAGCAATAAAGAAAGCCTGAAATAAAAATTATTAAAAAAACCAAAACAAAGATAATTATCCAGAGAACATCACCCTCAGCAACACTGGAAAATAAGAGCAACAAAATAAGCACAGTTTTCCTACAGACAGCATATGTAAACTTTTTATTTTTTACATATTTCACCAAGCACATCTCCAGGTTAAATAAAATAATGCCATTTGAAACAGTTTGCTTTTGAAATGTCTTTTTTTAGTTTAAAACACCCTGACCTGACAGTCAAGTGATAAAACACATCTGTTATTGAGTAAAACTACTCTTCAGAGCATTTCCACAACTTCTCTTTGTGTCCAGCGATGCTCCTAACGCTGAAGTCTGACAAACAATACCTATTTGGCCGTCTCTCACTGTTTAAGGGATTTAACAGTGTTTTGTGTACACAACTACATTACATACAGGTACTTTGTGATTTATCTTGGCGGTGATGCATGTTGAGTTTACTGTTAGCCACAGCAAATGCAAATTTTTTTTTGAAAGGGAAACGACAATTGCTTATTCTTGAAGCCTGTATTTTACACCTTTTGGAGCATAAGCAGATAAATTTTCAGTGTCACTGTTGCTGAGATTTCCTGCTATTTTTATTTTCTACTGACAGAATATTCAAAGCTGACAAATGTTGTAGAACAGACATAGTTATTAAAAGCTTCAATTTACAGCAAATAGCGACAGTTTGCTTTTGCTGCTCATAAACCAAAAATCTAAGAGGTGTAAATAGAGGAAAGGCGGCAACAAAACACTTAGTTCTTTAAATAATTCTACAAGTAAAGGTGATGCAGAGTAACACACTTGCTTTCATTGCATGCATCCAACACCATCGGGTTTAGGGATCTTGAAACAGTCCCTTTTAAATCTGGCTTATACAAAAAAAAGCAGCCAGGTACCATATGCCTAAGTGAACAATAAACCCCAAAAGGTAGAGGACAAAGTGTACAGCCCGTTTCAGCACACCTTGGGCTTTGCTGCGAAATACCACCGCCGCTCTTTACTGAGGTGGTGCTTATGGTTGAGGAAGTGGCGCCTCTCGCCTCTCCACCTTTGGTCCCTAAAATGCTTATTTCTCCTTCCTTACTCCCCTCTCTTCCTCCACCTTAAAATTTGGGTGGCAAGCACTACTGAAGTTTTTCAACACTCAACAAGTTTATACTTATCTTTCAATAAGCGTATCAAATATTTTATTTCAGCACACAGGTCTCTGAATCAGATTACTTTTAATTTTATTTCTTACTTTCTCCTAGTTGTTTTCTCAGCACAAAAAAAAAAAAAAAAAAGAAAAAGGTAACATTGACTAACAAAACAGTGAAATTCTATTTATTTTAACTTTTCACACTGAAATTTTTAAAGATGACCTACAGAAGACAATCTTTTAGGCTTCATTGCTGCTTCCAAAAAATCCCCTACGGAAAAATCTTTTTAAAGTCATATTTGACAAGAGCAGGAAACAACCTCATAAGGCAGCAAGCATGCTGTGGGACATTTCCCTACTTTAAATACTTATTTTTGCCTACTAAGAAACTTGAAAATTTTCTGTTCACATTCTTTCCTGACAAAGGTGTGTTTGCAGCTATATGAGGATATTGTAAAAGCTCTTGAATTTTGTTTTAAAGTAAATAAACTTCTCTCCCCTTTCCACGTTAAAGAGTCTTCAGGGTTGAGACAGAAAATTATTTAAAAAAATAATAATCACAAAATCTACTGTAAATTCTTATGTGTGGTTCACACCACTTTCTAGCAAAACATACGCTCTAAAGCAACACGAGGGGTCTGAAATAAGAGGACTACAGTTCCCTGACAGAGGTTAAGCTGATGGAGGTACTGCCTTGCAATGAACTCTGCCCACTGAGAAAGCTAGAAGCAAACAGAATCTGCGTTCCAGATTTCATGTGGCCTTTAGAAACAGTTGCTGATCAAAATTACAATCCCTCTGCTGAAATCCTTCCTGCCATTCCTCCTCAACACCACCCACACCCCCACCCCCATACAGTGGCAGGTCTCTTTTTCCCCTTTGGGATTTGATGTCACTCTTTCAATCTTTACTCATTTAAATAAAATTTACACACCTAAAGCACCACGGACAGCCCTGAAGATCATCCAATACTTTGTAGCAACAAAGAAGGTGCTATTTAGTTATTACTCAACAGCTTTTTAGGAGAAGGAAAGGTACTTTCTTTTCCTCTTTCTTTTTTTATTGGGGCACAGAGAAGGGGAGAGGAGGGGTGAAGAAGGGCCAGACTTTGAGAACACAGTAAAAAACAGAGTCAGAAAAAATAAGGCTGACAGGACACAGAGCACTCATCTGCTTCAATCTTCTGCCTCATGACTGGATTAACTCTAGTTTGTCTCGGTATCTTTCTAAAGATCTCCAGTGATGACAGAAGTCAATTTGAGTCCAATTTTTTTGTATTATTCTCACTCAAGAGCACACACTTTTTCCTCCCTTCCTCTTCTTCAAAGACTTGTAAAATATTTGAAAACATTTCAACATTTACTTCTTCAGGGCAAACCCCTCGATTTTGTCCATCTTTCCTCACAGGTGAACTTTTCCAGCCTTTGACTTTGCCTTTTCCTCTGCTCTGGACTTTCTCTAATCAGTTCCCATCCCTCTTGCAGCTGGGATACATGCCTTAAAATAGGGCTGAATGAACCAAGTAGAGCGGGGGCATTACTTCTCCCGTGTCACATAAGACCCTGCCCCAGGGATGGGGCGGCATTTGCTGACTGTCTGTGGTTCCAGAGCTCCTTCTGCAGACACAGTGCTCAGCAGTTATTCCCAATCCTATTCCTGCAGGCAGTACTGTACACTCAGCTCTGCTGACCTGCAGGCTATTCTTTTCAGGACACAGCAGTGGGAGTAGTAGTTATATTTCAAATGTTACTTTATTTCCCAAAATCATCTATGGTGGATTTTTTTTTTTCATTGTAACTCTGTCCCCTGTACTGTTATCTTCACTTCAACTCTGCTAACCACTTTATCATGCTCTCAAGTCTACAGAAAAAATACTTGTCTACTGTTCTCAAATACGCAAGTTCCAAATTTTTCAGAGGAATACTTTCTTATACAAATAAACTGTATGACTATACAGTCAGTAGGCAAGCAGTACAGTCAGTAGAAGAAAGAGAAAGAAAAACAATGTCTCATGTAAACACTGATATATCATGTCCCTGTTATTCATGTATCTCTTAATTTTTTTTTCCTTTATTCTTCACTAGCAACTGCTTTTATTGCAACCTCAGGACCAAACAGTAGAAGGGAACGTGCTTTAACCTTTCATGCAGTAGAGTAATAACTTCTCCCAAACAAGCAGCAGTGGAGGAAAGAGGATCTGGCTTGCACTATGAGATGGGACTAAAGACGGCCTCCAGGAAAACTCAGCTTCAGAGATCTACTGAAATGTCTGATTTCTCCTACAGCAATACTGGCTATTCTAGGAAAACCAGCCACTGCCTTCCTGTAAGTCATCTTTACTCAGATTTGGCTCAAGAAAGCCATTGGAGACTTGAAAATGTTCTCAAGCATTCACGGTCACTCTTAAGAGTCCTTTGCCAATGCAGATACCTACACACTGATCCAGTAAAGTGCTCAAACTGATGCCCAGCAGGTGTAGGCTTGGCAGGTGTAGGCATCTAGAGGGGAATATATAGCTATTAAACGGATTATGCAATACCTGTGATTCAGGTGCCCCCTGCAACAAGCACAGTAATGACAAAGAGGGAGTTAGTGCTCTAGCGGGTGTAAAACCGTAATGAAATAAAACATAAGTTCACTAACACGAATAAAGTCTTGGGCAAATTAAGTTTTGTTGCAAAGCCTTCCTTGAAAATTCTTCCACAAGAAATCAAACCAATTTTGGAGCAATCAGGATTTGTCTCCTGATGCTGTTTCCTTCACAACACTCTGAAGATCAGGCCATTCCCCACTGTTTGGACAGCAAAGAGCATCATTTCCCTCTGCATAGTCACTCCTCTCCAGTCTATACCAGAAGTTACCAAAAATAGTTTACCCTTCTTCACTGCATTGTGCTCAATTGTCTGTCTCTTCAGTCGGTACTGCCCAACTAAAACCTGATGCAAAAGGACCACCTTTTTTTCCCTGTCAATCCTATTTCCTCTGCACTGCACATGACATTAACTTTACTGTCCCATTTACCCATTTCCTACACAGCAAACTCCTGATGTTCTTCCACCAACCCATGGATGGACAAATCTTGCCCCACGTGCTATGGCAAGGAATTACCCCCTTGTCGGGGTTTCAGCTGGGACAGAGTTAACTTTTTTGCTAGCAGCTGGTATAGTGCTATGTTTTGGGTTTGGGATGGGAATAGTGTGAGAGCGCACTGGGGTTTTTAGTTGTTGCTGAGCACCCAAGGCCCTTTCTGCTCCTCACACCATCCCACCAGCGAGAAGGCTGGGAGTGCACAAAAAGTCAGGAGATACAGCCGGGACAGCTGACCCCAGGTCACCAAAGGGATGTCCCATACCATAGGATGCCACGCTCAGTAGATAAAGCTGGGGGAAGAAGAAGGAAGGTGGGGGACGTTCAGAGTGATGGTGTTCCAAGGTCTTCCCAAGTAACCATTAGATGTGAGGGAGCCTTGCTTTCCTGGAGATGGCTGAGCACCTGTCTGCCCATGGGAAGCACTGAATGAATTCATTGTCTTGCTTTGCTTGCGCGCACGGCTTTTGCTCTAACTATTAAACTGTCTTTATCTCAACCCATGAATTTTTTTTCATTTTTACTCTTTCGATTCTCTCCCACATCCAAACTGGGGGAGCGAGCGAGCGACTGCGTGGTTCTAGCTGCTGGCTGGGGTTAAGCCACGACACCATAACTCAATGTTTTCAGTGAGATCCCACTATACAGTGGAGCACCTAAACAGTTGTCAAAAATAATCATAAAATTATAAAGAACTTGGGAAATGTTTATTCTCTTTGACATTGCTTTGTCTTTCAGACTCCTCAGGTTCTCAAGATCAGGAACTGTCTTGCATTTGAGTATTGTCCAAGACATGTTGGTAGCATCCAAAATCTAATAATCATAACAGCCATAAAAGCAGTAACACATTTCAGATGCTGTCCTTAGAGATTTCATGTTCCAAAGGGTTCAGCCAATTAATGGAAAAATCAATGTTGCCAGTAATTGCTTTTAGAGTTGGTTGGTTCAACCCCTTTGGATATGATGGTTGTATTTGCACCCACTGGGTAAACAACCATGATAGAAAGCTCATTTACATGATTTTTAGAACACACCAACACACACTGAAGTGATCTGCATGATTTGCAAGGCCTACAACATGACGGTTTTTTGAGTGCATATGCCAACATTGAAAAAAACCTTCTCTTGCAGCTCAGTATGGGAGCAGGGTATTAGGAAAAAAAAACCTAATAGAACCCTGTCTTTTTAGCAATAACACATTTTGAACTTCTTGCACCACTTAGTCAACAAAATTAGCAATCAGTAGAAATCCTAAAGCGAGACGGATGGTTTAGTTACTGTCAGTAACATATTTCAGAGGTCTGTAACAAATAGCAGCATCAAATGAATAAATAATGTTCAAAGTCTAACAGCCGGCTTCCCTAACAGTGTGAAAATATGTAAATGTTACATTGCACTACTCTTCAAACTGGCTCTCCTTTCATTCCTCAGAGACTCTTCTGTCAGAATAACAAGCTAAAAACAAAATATGAATGACAAGTGCACATACTTAGCTGATTGAGAACATAGAGTTGAACAGTAACCATATTAATCTCGTCTCTCAAAGAGGCTGTGTGAATTCCAGGCAGAAATATTGATTTTGATCAAGTCTACTGCAGCGTAGATTGATAATCGGTGTTCAAAATCTACGTGGGAGTGCTTTCCTCCAAAACGGCAACCTTCAGCACTTCTCTTAGTTCAATTAGGACACCTAGAATTTTACAATTAAAACCCATTAAAACTGTCAAAATCCTCTGCTATCTCTATACATCCTTGACAAACAACTTGACTTCTGAACTTCCAGCATATACATAATCATAGCCTAAAAACATGAGAAAATTTAAATGTTATCAGTGACTTTACTAGTGATCTGGATTTTTTCAGTGAAGCAAGTATTCATCACATCGAAGCAAATTCTTTCTTTTGTGCACTCCTGTCACGCAGACTTGCCTGGCTGCAATACTGCAGTGACATTATTACCCCTCATACGTCCCCAACGCAGCTCAACGGTGCCACACCATCCTCACTGTCCCCCTTCATATACTGTGCATCTGCCATCGCACTACAAGATCCTACACTCATTCCCAGTAATTCATCGTTCCCTCTTCCGCACACGCCCCTGCCAACTCACAAACCATCTCACCCCATCAGTGCTGCTGAAGCTGCTGTTTAGCACCTACGGGAGTAAGATGCAGGGATGACTCGGTACACAGGGGCTCATTGCAGTATCAAACGGCGGTTCTCAGCTCCCACCACTGTTCATTTCTGCGTGACGGTGCCTCATCTGAAAAGCTATAGCCGCAACAGTTGTTCTTTGCCACTATCCCTCTCTGTGTTTTAGCAGAACAATTTGATCTTAAGTAAAATAAATCCCATTCCCAAGTTTGGTCCTCAATGAACCAAGAAGATCAGTTCAAACAGAAAACATACCCAGCACCTAGTGAACTTCTACAACTTGCTGGTAGAGGAGACTGTGCTGGCAGACAGTCTCGGAAGCTTAAAATAAGAATTAGATAAATTCACTGACAACAGGTCTGTAAATCCGTGATAAAGAGTCAGGGGCGTACTCTCCATCATCTGTTATACAATGATACTAGATGCTGGGAGAGGACAAAAGGAAGGGACTGCAGGTAGCAGCCAGTCTTGTGTGTTCTCTCTGACCAGTATCTCCTCTGGCCTCTCGAGGGGAGGCTGCTGGGCTCCACGGGTCACGGGTCTAACACAGAAAGTCTTTTCTTATGTTCTCAGGATGTCCATTGTAGAACCTGGGAGCTGAAGTAGTGAAACCACAGGTAAGACTAGCCACAAATGAATGATGCTGTAAAGGTTTTATTTGGAAAAAAACCCAATATATTTGTATTAAAAGGTCAAGAATCATTATTTTATATCTAGCTATGAAAAGCTCTCAAGCAACTAAATGAAAACCGAAACATTTCATTTAGAAGTTTCACTGTCAGAGGCTAGGGAAGCAGTTGCCTAAACTCCAATTAGTGCCATAGCCTGTGATTTTCACACACTAATTCACAAAGGCCCATCTTAATTAAAGGAAAAACGCCAGGTCACTTTTGTTGGCATCATTAGGTGGAAAAAACACCGCAACACCCAACAAACCAACAGCAATAATAGAAAAAAAAATCCAGCAGGCAGAAGCAGCTGTTTACCTCTCTGTAATGCCATAAATAACAATTACATTAAATTAGACTTCAGGAACAAGGCCCAAAGTTTGAGCTTGCGTTACTCTTTACTGACTTGAAAAGTTTCTGAGATTGTAACTCCAATAGCATTAAGCATTTCCTGTCAGTGGAGTAGGTTCACAGGAAAGCAAAGGGTATAATAAAATTGATGAGAGTATCTCATTGGCTCCTGTTGCAGAAGAACTCACCAAGGGTAGTTATTGGCCCAAGTTGTCTGTTATGTTGGTTAAAAGAAAAAAAAAAGACTGAAAAACTTTCAGCTTCCCCTGGTAAAATTGATGTCGTGTTGTTCTGAGAGGGAAAAGGGCTGTCTGCTCTCTGAAGGAAAAAAGAAAGGTTAAGCTTTCCAAATGGTTCATCTTTCATCCCCAAAACAATTGTGCTGACAGTAAGCCTTGAGCCTGCCGCCGCCCTGGAACACAAAGGTAGTAGGAAGTGTCACCACTTGCAGAGACTTAGGAAAGAAATTAATACTACTGGTTCACTACTGTAAACACAAATCCGTCCTGGTCTCACAGTAGCTTCCAGCCAGTCTGCCTCTTTTTGCGCCGAATACCCAGAGAGAAACTCCTTCCAATTACAAAATGCCCAGAAAGTCCATCACGTATCTTTTATCCACACCATTTGTGCTGGCAGAACAGCTGGGTGAGGCTGTTTAGACAACCATGTGCTTCTCAAACTGCAGCCCAACTAGCGATGTAAAATGTTGGACTGCACACAGACAAAATCCCTCTGCTAACTGCAGTGCAAATACATTTTCACAGAGGGTTTGAGACACTACATCAGGTACCGCCGAATTGTCTGGCTGGGTCACCCCTCATAAATCAGCACATCAGTCTTCTAGCTGCTACCCGGCTAGAAGGTTCTGGAGTCTGGTCACCTCAGGTATTTGTCTTGTCCGCTTGCTATAGCAAAAAAACTTCTAGTGATCACCATCTAGGAACTGATTTCTGTTCTCACACCTGGACCTAAAGACCATTACAGCACAATACCCTTAGCCTGGGAAAAGGTACGGGGGCTAGTTTGAAAGAGTAGTTTTTATTCTGCCCAAGACATAATAAAGTTGAATAGTGCACGTTTTCACTGTGATCCTACTGGATTGAATCACGGTACCACACTTTCTGCCGAGGAAAAACACTTTTCACAAGGTATTATGCTCAAAAGTTAACACAGAGAAGGCAGCCCCCAAACCCTGGTAAAACAATCCCAAACATTTGAGCAAAGGAATTACATGAACAAATACCACTATGCAAAGATATTTTTCTTAGTCTGTGGAAGCTCACCCAGAGAGTGGATAAATAGGCTGACTAAAAAAAAACAAGAAGTATTCCTCAGATTTTTCCTTATGGATACTCACACTTGGCCAGCAAATCCAGTTAGAAAGCTCCCCAGACAGGTAAGGTAAAACACACACTGTTGCATTTTCTTTCTTCTAGCTTCCCTCATTTCTCATCTTTTCCCCCATTTTATTTGCAGCATTATGGCGATGTGGAAGACCTTAATCTTGCAGTAGGATTTTCTGCACTACTTGGAGTCCAAACAATTTTGATGCTTTGCAAATTCCTTTGATAAACAGAGAGATGCTGCACTTCTTTGGGAGCAGGGTGTGTGCAGTTGGGACTGTCTTTTGTTTGAATGTAAAGCAACTGCTGTACCTCAGGCGTTCCATAGGCAAACCGTGGTCATGGCAGCCGTAGTCAGAGAGCAATTTGTCATGCAGATTGGCCTTGGTTAGTTTCAGAATTAACGTGTTGTTCTCTTAAACCCTTTTCTGTTTAATTATAAGCAGGAATCTGGGTGCATTTCAGTAAGACATGAAATAATAATGTATAAAAAGGAATTGTTCTTTTGTTTTCCACCAAGGTGTATTTAATCAAATGGAAAGCGCCCATCTGATGGTTTCCACAAAATTTAACTAGCCTCTAATTTCTTTTGAAAATTAGTGGAAATAACGCTGCATTGCCACACGAATAGCAGTACAGTACCCCATTCCAAAGCTACTCACCACAAAGCAAAACATTGCATCTACAGTATCAGACTCCTGATACTGTATTCCTGAGAAGCTTGGAGACCTCCTAGTGTCTCCACCAATGTCAGTGCTTTTGTGGTTCTTTGAACACAAGCTGTCCTGCCTTCCCCAGAGGGCAAGGGACGCCCAAAACCCCGCAGAAGGTGGCCTGTCCCACTACCACGCAGGCCCTTCCTTCGGACAAACGGCTGCTCCTGAGCGCAGGGGGCTGCACCA
>JAOXJK010000012.1:22061147-22087724 GCA_025774025.1 Xenus cinereus | reverse complement strand
AGTCCATGTCTGTTGATATGTCGTTTGCAATTTGGAGTGTCCCAAACACTTAGGGGAAGCCAGAGTTGAGGTGATAGCAACCAGTTATGAATAATTTTAATAAATATGCAAAGACTACATTCTGCCACATAAAACAGCTAGTCAGTTGTAAACCTGCAATACATTTTTAGTCTATAGTATGTGTATATCTAGAATTAAATAATTATTATCCTCATGAATATAATAATTTGGATTCTGCAATATCTGCATTGTGCATCAACTCCTCCCAAGATTCATTTTGATCATCTCTGCATTTTACGTATTAATATTACTTTTACCAATTTATTTTTAACACCATTCATATTTTTATTTTGTGGCAACAGAATTCCACACTGCAATGCCCATTGTTTTCTAAATCTATCCATCTTCCTAGAAAAGAATAAAATGGAACTGAGTTAATGGATGCACCTACTGAACAATACATAATGTCAGCACTAAACTAAACATATACAGGAATATGGGAGAATATTTATGGGTAGATGTGTGCGTAGAGACACATACACCACCAACTTATAAACTCACCACTTGTTAGAAGTCCACCTAACTAGCAAGATTTGACGGACCCATGTGTAAAACTGTTTCTGAATCATCTCTCCCAGTTATACCAAAAGTATCACACCGGAGACCACCTTCGATGCGTAAGGTCAGGCACAGTAAGTATCCAAATACACTAAACAGAATTCATCCTCGCTAGCTCCTAACATAAATGCAGGGTACAGGAGACAACCTAATAAAAAAGAAAACATCATGTATCCCTCAAGTTCTCCATGCCACTGATTAGAGCAGCTCTTGACCCTTTCCATGAGCGGTAGCTCCTATGGAAGGGGCTACAGGATCTTGGACGCGAAGAGCAGGACCCCATTTGAAGCCTGTGTGCTGGAGAAAGGGTAGATCTTTATGCTTTTGTTCTATCTATGGCACTCGAGAAACTTCTGTTCAAGTTATGGAAAATCAAGGCCTGGGATTTTACAGTGGGAATGAAGTGAACAGAATTCCCAGGGAACAGAGCAGACAGAAACTGTGTGCTCTAAAGCCGGTTTGCTATTGACTGGCTGAATTCTTACCAGCCACCTGAACCGCAGATTCTCTACAGTAAAATGGATATACGTTTTTGTTTACATACATTCAGTACCCTGGTATGACCTTTAGGAGTTTATGGCCCCTAAGCTAAAGCTATCTTGTGTTGAGATGCTCAAGAAGCCACTGTATAAAAGTCACTAAAGCTGTACATTAAATCTGCAACAGACGCAGGACTAGGATTCTACCTTACACCTTGTCAGCTTCCTGATACCCCTCCAATTTATAGAAAGGCTTGGATCTCAAACTCCCACCTCACTATTCATCCAACGGATGCTTCCAAACTTACTCTGGGAGTACTCTGAAATACATATGTATTTCCAGCAGGCCTTCTGAGCCACTGTCCAAATGACAGCCTTTAATCCACAGTATTTAACAGCTCTATTAACTTTTATATATTCCACCACGAAGCTGTCCTAAACCTGGACCAATCCGTACTCCAATCTGCCTTAAAATCAAGACCAGCAAAGTCCTTTGTATTCTGAATACAAATGCTACCGAGCAACATCCATATAAAAGGTACACAGAGAGACAGTTATTTATTTTGACATGGTAATGACAAATATACCATTTTTACCATAGAACTTTCATGTCTCAAAAATAAAAAGAAGATTAAAATCTTCTCTTGAAGTAAGATTATTCAGGTGAACTGCAGGTAGGCTGGTAAACAGAGTTAAAGAAAACGTGCAGCTACAGTCAGATGTTAACATTGATTACTGGATGTTATCATTAATTTTAAAACACCACACCTTTATAGCAGTATCTGTAAGAGAAATAAGAACACTGTATCTAGTTCTCTTACACCTTAGACACACAAGGCTAAGTGAGCAACCCACAGCAACCATTTCCAGCCATAACTCACTTGAATTGGAATCAGACCAGGGAGATAAACTTTTAAGAGCTACAAGACAACTGTGTTTTTGTAAGCCATCCATCCCATAGACAGCCCTATTTTCAGTCATATTTAGGAGTACAGACACAGAAAAAGACAATGCTGACATTAAATACGTTTCTCCTGCAAAGGCACACATCGGGTGGAAGAGGGAATGCCCAGGGAAATTCTGTGTGTCATTCACAGTTCTGCATTGTTTGGTAGCCATCCAGAAACATCCTTTCTGGTTATTAACACTGAATAAATTCAATCTCCCTTCAGTTACTTTTTTATTAGGCAAAACATATGAAAGCTAGCTGCAAGAGCTCCACTAATAAGACTTGCGTATTTTCAGCATCACCAGATGCACATGAAATACACAGTCTGTCAGGGCTTTTCCCTCCCCACATTTTCAGCACATAGACAAATCCAGACTTTACCTGTAAGTTCTTAAAAGAACTAAGTGTTCTTTTCATAGGAGGTTTACTTCATTTGGTGCACAAAGTAAAAAATTGTCCTGGTTTGGGATAGAAGAAAATCAATTTTCTTTTCAGTAATTTTACTTTTCAGTTAACTCTCTTCTAACTGACTGAACTGTCTGAAATTGAGTGTATATTTTTCAGACAGTGTCTGCTTCTAGCAGTGATATGGCCTGATGTTTATAGTTAATGCCAAGGAATGGTAATGTCGAGAGGCTCCTGCTTATACTTATTGCTAGAACAACCAAGGTCAGCTAACTTTGTTATTTACCCAGTTGGAAGGTCAGAAGCAGAAAAGCATAGAGGGGTCACACCTGCGGGGAGGAGCGGACAAGAGAGGCGACCCAAATCTGACCAACAGGGTATTCCATTCCATCGGCACCATGCTCAGTATAAAGCTGAGGGATCAAAGGCATCAAACTGCTGCTTCTTCAACGGCTGGCATCTGAGGAGGACACTGTCTGCTCGTCTGCCTTTGATTACAATCTGTGTGCTCCTGAATCCAGAGCTGCAATCCAGTTCCCATCCATTGCTGAGTCCACTCCCAGTGCTTGCTGGTGACATGACCATCATCCCGAGAGCTCCATATTGGTTTTGTATATATTTGTATATATTTCATTATTTTCTTATTAATGTTATTATCTTTTCTTGTTACTGTTAATATTTCATTACAGCTGTTCTATGTTTTTTCCAACCCATAAGTCTCTCTCCCTTATTCTCTCTCTCTTCCCCTTTCTGGGAAGGGAGAGGGGTTAACAGAGAGCATGTTATTCATTTAGTGGCCAGCCCAGCCTAAACTTTGACAAAAATGCACATAAATACCCAGGTTCTCTCCTCCTAGTGCCCTTGGATGTGCAGCCGAGGGGCTGATGTAACCAGCCCATACAATGTAATCTTACCCCAGCTGGGCCACCTCTTCCATGGCTGGGCATCTGCCCTCCTGGCTAGCACTGGCAATTAGACACTGAAGTGAAGGTAATTTAGACTAAAACTGCCAAAATAAAAGATGAGTTTCCAGCTGTATCACCTCCCCAGATCATCGTGCTACATGGTCACACGAGAGCCATTGTTGGCCTGGGCACACAGCCAGGGAAGGAGACACAGGGCTTCAGCAGCGTACTGCCCGTGGAGTGGCGGCCAAGGGCCCGGCCTCCATCTCCAGGCCTCCAGAGCATGACTCACTTTTTTGGGGAACTGTCTTGGTGCCTGAGGTGCCTCCTTAACTATACGGACAACCTAAGGTGACTCTTCCATCCCTCTCACAACTGCTTGACATGCCTACTGAGATGAAGCCAGGCTCCAAAAAAACAATGCATTCACTCCCCAAACACACATCGTGCTCTGAGGACAGGGCTACCAGCTTGCACATGGATTTTCCCGCTGACACATTTACACCAGGGAGGCAACAGCAGTTACCAGGGGAAGGTGAAGCCACCAGCCACACTCTCAATGCTGTCACCAAGTATGTTCTACCACACACCTGTGGCTACGTGCCCTTGCAGTCGAGCGGGCCTGCTCATGCACAGACTGGAGAGGAGACCAGTCAATGGACTGGAGAGGAGACTCAAACAATGCACATGTGAAAGGCAAGAGCGTTTGGGGAAGACGAGCATTTTGCTTTAATGAAAAGGTAGATTTGGGAAGTATCCAGCTCTGGATTTACTCTGTTACAACGACAGCCACCAGAACCCTGTCAGGAAAATTCTTCTTAAAATCCCAAACAAGAAACATGTAATCTTTTCAGAAAGCCGAAAGACTACTGTATCAAATAAGACACTAGAGGTTTAGCTGGAACGAACATTAGAGCTCCTTACATAACTGGATCAGAGACTGAAGCATACTGGGGGTATGCTGGTACTACTCGCAATGCACTTCCATCCCACTCTATTCCCAAAGCGCACGCCATCTATTGCAATTAACTATAGAAGCTTCGGATTTTAATTAAAATTTGTATTACATTTTACATAGAAGTTGGATGCTTTGCCAGAATGGAGCTAATGTGAAATATACACACGCACACATATATATATTAAAAGACAAAACATTGAAGGAAAAAAGGTCTAGCACAAAAGGAAGCAATTGTATCATGGTGATGACTATTTTAATGAAAGTGCAAACAAAACCTCTGACTCTAGCAGCAAATGCAATACACAAGTGTCAAAAACATGTAGTCTTGAATGATCATTTACATGCCACTTTGTTCACCCTATTAAGATGCTAGTTGTTTCTTTGATTTATCTGATAATAAATTTTTGATGACTAGTGAGTCTCATAAAAATTGCTCTGGTGCTGACTACATTGATTAATAAGCCCAAAGAATCGAAACTGTCAGAAATTCATGTGCAAAAGTAAATTACTGCCAAACATACATTAGATATTCCATAAAATATAGAATAAAAAAGGTTGATTTGGTAATTTTTTCTTGCATCAATTTGCTTGATATAATTTATATTCAGGATCATCACTGTCAGTCCTTGCATACCTTTCCTTTTTTTAAAGTCAACATTAGAGTAAATCTAAGTTTGGGACAGCCAAGAAATGAGCAGGAGACAGAATATCAAATGCAATAATCAAAACTAACATTCAGAAATTAGCCTGGAAATTATATCCGGTTGAAAGGTGACAAAAACTGTCTTCCCAGAGTTGCAGCTTTTGTAAGTAAAATTCACTCGTACTTTAGGAGTCAAAACTGGCATACATATATCCATGTCTAAATCCCATTCTTCCAAATATCTCCTTATTGGGGCCTTTGCACGTAGCAGGTTCTCGCAATGCACCTGAACTAACATCTTTGAAGTGTCCTGGACTCTGTAATCCTACTCTCTTTCCTTGAAAAACTCCCCAAACATCTAACTTGAAGAAAGTCCCACAGAACTAGACACTGGAGCAGGCCAGAGGTAGGGATTGAGTATACCTATGAACAGGGATCAAATATTCTCATTTTCCTGTCAAGGGGAACCATACTTACAGCATTGGGTTTAGGATTTGCTCCATTTACTTCTACATATATTTACCATCATGTGACAGCATTTTGTTGCAAGATACAGGATTGTAGGATTGGAAACCTATCTGATTATAAATTTAGTAAGTGGATTTCATGGATAATACTTCAGGGAATCATTGTTCCCCATTCAGTGAAATAAATGTTGCTTTTTACATCTAGCACTGGACCCAGCTTCTTAAAACATATTGCAGAACTAATATTCTTGCATTTATTATTCTTGCTTTGGTGAAGCTGGAATAATTTGAATGGTCAGTATCCTAACTAATTCTATTTACTGTTAGGCTCCTGCATACTTTAGACTATAATTTCTTTCCCTGGTTTCCCAAGGAAGTGTAATGAAGAGGAAAAACTACAGGATTTTTTTTTTCCTGGGATATTTTATACTAACTGATTTTCAGCAAAACAGAGTTTTAATGTTAAATTATTAATGGGATTGGGTAGAGAATAGAAAAAAGCCATTGCAAAGCTGTAGTCAAAAGGACTTGCTTAAACAGGACTTAAATCTGACTATCCCCAGCTTTAACATTTCCTGTTTGGATGGACAAAAGCATTGAAATGCAGGACTGGAAATCCTGTGTCATATACAGTAGAAGCTCCTGATTTTCAGGTTATACTTTTCAAGAAAAAGTTAATTTTAGTAATGGGAATTTAAGATGAAATCTGATCA
Source organism: Xenus cinereus (assembly GCA_025774025.1). NCBI lineage: Eukaryota > Metazoa > Chordata > Aves > Charadriiformes > Scolopacidae > Xenus > Xenus cinereus. The sequence goes on along the minus strand of JAOXJK010000012.1, from coordinate 22,081,587 downwards.
TAACCATTTTCAACACCGTGCCTTAGGTATAAGGGACGGTAAAAGTGCATATAAACCAGATGGCAGTCATATCTGCTAAAATAAAATCATGGCTTTTAAAAAAGTTCATCAGAGCTTGCACTACAAGTGGCTCCAGCAAATTACACCTGAATCATTCCCATCTCAGCCTTCCACTGGATAAACAGCTGAAAAAGGCAATCATAATATTAGGGACACTACTCTATCTGATAGTCCTCACCAGGAGGCTAAAAAAATTGCTAAAGATCACAGAAAATGCTCATATAATGCAAGACTGAAACAAGAAACTGGAGTTCAATAAAAGCCAGCATGCAATAAAACAGATACGACTGTACAGAGAATAGAAACTGCAGACAGTTCTGCTTGATTATAAAAGCGCCACTTTTTAATTTATTTCTCAAATAAAACCAGCAAATGTGTGCAGTAACTCTTCTTGCTTGGTTATAAAGAACCAATCTGAAGAAGAAAACAAGAAAGCAAGTCAACTGAATTTTGAAGATCGCAAAGGGTTAACAGCCTTACCCCTACTTATTGTTAGTTACGCAAGTTTACCAGAAAACCCTTATTGCTACCAACATGTTTTCCACATTAGTTCTCAATCAGTATTGTTTTATCTGCTGTTTCCTATTTATTCTTCTCCCTGTTGAAGTCTTGAGGATTTTCTTTAAAATGCTCTGTTCTTTTTGCTACCTACTGTAAAGTCCAAGTTCTGTTCTCTGCAATGTCCTCACCAAAAAAAAAAAAAGGATTAGGTAAGGCACCTTCAGAGAACATCAGTCAAGTTTCTTAATTGCATGCATTCTGTACACTCTGCCTTTAGTTAGCAACAACAGTGCCCAGAAACGTTGAGAAAAACCCTCAAATCCATGGGAGATGAGGAGCTGGACCCACCGTGCCCACAGCAGCTAGAGCAGCACAGCGCACTACTGGATACGAGGCCTTAAAATGATGGCAGTCCCGGTAAAGTCTACAATCAGGCAACAGATCATCATCTTCGTATACTAGGCATAATGCACTAAAAGCCATTAAGGCTCATACGGAGATATTGCTCCAGAACACATTTTCCCAGAAATAATCCAGATGCAGCCAGAGGACTGTAAGAGAAAATGAATCTGCTACTTTCCCTGGCAGCTTGCCCTAATAAGCATCCTTTTACAAGGTTGTACGTTGCTTTCTTTTATTAATCTGCCTGACTTTTCCTCTCAAATAATTTCCAGGTGTACCTAAACACATCTTTAACATGCCTTTAAAACTACTGACACCGTAACCGAATTCAGTATCAGCCTCAGCTAACGTTGAAAGAATTAACTTCCTATTCCTGTACTCACTAACTCAAGGCTTCTTTTAGCTCTTTTGGATATAGCATTGAACTGCCAAATGACAGTATGCTTCAGTTATATTATGTCTCTTAAAACATTTTTCAGAGCCAATTGCTTTCTGGAAAACAGTATTCACTCCTTTTTATCTCTTCCTGTAACCACAACCACAATGCACAGTGTGCCCTACGTATCTTATTCACAGATAAGCAACTCTTCTTTGGGCTGCTTTAAAATACACTATGCACAGGCACAGTTCGTTAACTGATCAAGGACAGCCCATCTTTTCCCTGTTGTCTTTCATCAGCTTCCATGTCATCTACGATTTTTAGTCAGAAATGACTGTATATTTGCTTCCAAATACCTGAAAACATTGAACATTCCAGGTCAGATCTCTGTGGAGCTCACGAGAAATGTCCTTATTGGTAATTATCTCCCAAGGCTACCAGACCGTTGTTAATTCCTCTTAGTGTTTTATTGAAATTACACAGTGCTCATTTTCTAACGAGAATATTGAACAGCTATATAAGTTAAATGTTTCACAAAATTCTATGTAGTTAAAGAGTTGCCTTGACCAACCAAATTTATAATCTCTCTTCAGGAAATAGTTCTCAATCACATTCATGTCTTAATTGTAAGAATTATATTCATACTACAGTCATATTCTTTAAACTGTCTGTAGTAGAATCCCATGTCTCTCCTTCACTATTAAACCCCAAATTGATGTCACAGTAAACTATGTCATAACAAGCCGGTTTGTTCTCTTCACCTTCCTTGATGTTGGAAGGATACTAGCACTTCTACCACTTTTTGGCATTTCCCTGACACCACAATTTAATTAAGACTGAACTTTTGCAAGTTTCCTACACCTTTTGAGTGCATGTCCACAGGCCTGGAGGTTTAAAACCATTTCTCACAATGAAATGCTGGTCAGGCTTCTACCTAGGGGACCGAGAAATAATTCATCTTCCTAAAATATCATCCTGCTTGTGCTGAACACAGGACAGGAGCATAACAGAACATGATCTTCCTTCATTCACCATTACTAACAATCTGACTATCGTAGTTCACAAAAGAGTCCATTTAATTTCTAGAGTTACTATAATCAGATAACCATAACCAGTCTCTCCAATGACTAAGAGCCTAACAAGACAGATCCCGCTTTGCACCGTCCCTCTTCCCCACTGCACATACTTTACTGAATCCCACCTACCATTTTTCCTGCTCAGGGTGCCACGTGCCTGCAGCTGCACATCTCACACTTTGCTTGCTTAGACCCCAACCTACACTCTAGGGCCAGGTCCTCAATTCTGTTTCTTACCAGTTTTTTCGACACATCCCTACTTGTTTCTCATTTTGAATTTTTACTATAATTACTACTGATTTTTAACTTGGCTGCTCATCTTGCCTTACCTTATAGTTAGATGCAACTTTGTTTTGTTTCCTTACTCAAATCCTGTATCCGTCTCTGTTTCCTTGCCTTTGAAACTTCATCAAGTCCTCAGCTTCTGCGCTTTCCTCACCTCTTTATTCTAATTCTGCTTCTAACGCAGCCATGGACATCTGCCCCAGTGACTTAAGCCCTGGGTTATCATCCTTGACACGGTAAATGGGTTACTACATAATATTCTAAACTTTGTACGAAAGTTCACATTAAAGGGAATAGTAATATCAGTAGTTAGACCAGTATTTATATGTGCGGCATCTATATCTGTCAGATACATCAGTGATAGCTTTGTTTTTATTACATATCCATCTTAGAAATATATATAAACACAAATATAAAGAGATACTGTTTTTCTTGTTTATCTTTCAACATGGTTCCAGTTTGCTCTTCTTTAGGCAAGAGTTACAGATTTGCATGTAAATGTTGTCTAAAGATGTCAGGACTCTGAGTCATCTATTGTCTCTGTTGGAAATAATGTACTAATATATTTATCAATTTTTAAAATACAGCCAATAAATACAACATTTGGTTGGAATACGAATCAGTATTTTCATATAAAATATACAGTACCATGCCTTTGATATAACAGAACCAAACGTAAATGACATTTTTATATTTCCCCACGCCACGTTGATAAAAGACTTTTATTGGTTAATTAAAATTTTTTACTGGTACGTGACCGAAATGTGTGAACCAGGATTGTTAACACTTGTTTATTTCTTAGCTATGATGGATCTCGTTTCCTGCCATCCTTCGAGGGAAGTTTAATTTGCCATGAGTTCATCTTCACAGGAGATGCAGCATGTCAGAGAATCTCACCTAAGGTAGATCATTGAGGTCATCTCTTTTCCGCTATCTTTACTCAGTCTTTGAAACCACCCTAAAATACAGCGGGTCACAGCTACCCCCGGCACAGATGACGCATCCATGTCAGGGGCCAAATGGTAAAGATGCCAGGACAAAAAGCCACTGAAATATAGAAATGAACTCCAGCAATGGACTGTTGGACACATGACACTATCTTATTTCTTGTACAGGGCCCAGGAGAAACCACACTGCGCAAATGAGAAGGGAAAAGAAGTTCATCCTATGAGCACATGCACAAGACCATTCCCCCTAGGAACAATGAGAATACCTGTTCTACAAGTATAAGTATTTGTAGAGTAGAACCTAGGAGAAAACTAATGCATGAAGCCTTCTATTCCAGAAAATACCAAAGAATACTAGTGACAAAAGAAAAGAAAAAAAAAGAAGGAAAATAGCATTTATTATGGCCTATTTTTTCTTAGCAAGGCAGGGTAGAATCACAGTATGCAAGTTCTTTAAATCTTTATTGACCTCTGCATGTCATACAAAGAGCTGAGGCATCTAACCACAATCCTTTGAATCAAAACTACATCAGATGTTTAAAACAATTGGTCTGTGTTCCTCCCTATGGTCTTTTTTTTTCCCCCCCAGAAACCCCAGAACACACACATTCTACTCTCACTATTAGAAATTACTACTGAGATCATACGGTGCTCAATTTGGTTCTTTTTGGTATTATCACAAGATTAGATAATGACTGGATAATACACGACGTTATTTAATTTTACTTAGAGACTGCCGATGAGAAGCATTCTCTCTATGTATCTCTTCAATCTAAGTGAAGAAAGGAATATTATGAAGATTTTTATAACCCCAAGTGGATTTTTCCTACTATATTTCCTAATACATAATAACAAGTAATTATCAGGTTACTAAAAATTTTTATTCATTTTAAACTATAGCACAAAAGTGCCACACATTTATTTAAACAAGTTATTAAACACAGGAATATGCAAAATAGCCTTTTGCCTTATTTATATGGACAGACAACAGAGGTTCATCTCCCTTAGCCTAGTGCCAACTGCACTGTGCAGTTCTCTTAACACATGGGCGGGGGGGACACACACATCTGAATTTTTCACTCAAAAATCAGGAGACATGAATACAGGAGCACAAAGGTCTGCCTGCGTCACAGACATGCCATCCTCTGCCACAAGCAAGCACGTCATATATATATACTCCTGCTCAAACTGATCAGTGCTCACTTCAAAACAAACAAGATTTTGGCCTTCATTTCTTCTGTCAGAAGGCTATTTCTATCAGAAGGTTATTACTTTTCTCCCTTAATAATCAGGGACCTTCCGTCAAATACACATCTGACCAGTTTATTTAGATTTGTTCTTACATTCACTATTTTTTTATGCTTTAAATGAAGTTCCTTCCTCCCCCTCTCCATCCCAATGACACCGATGATCTGTTACAAGTCTTTCCTTTGCTGAATAAACTGAATACCCTTTAAATCTCCTCTTGGCTCTTCGTTCTTTTTATCATCCTATTATCCTTCCTCATTTTGCCTGTTCCTGCCTGAATTCATCTTTCATGAACATGACGAACAGAACTGCGCAGTATTTCCTTTTCTGTACTGGAAAATTCCCACTCCCTTAACCCAGGTCTGGAGACTGTGCTTCTCTTTCTCTTCCTCTTCCTCTTCCCCTCGCTGCAGCATATCACACTGGTGGCTCACAGAAAACCCGTAACTAATACACCCGAGACATAATCCTGCATTTTTGTGCTTTTTTTTTTTTTGGAATTCTTGCAGGTCCAAGGCCATGCTGCACAAGTCACACCGCTCCAGCACAATCTTTCCTATCAGTTCAGCCCGTGGGTGCCTCCGTCTCAACTACTGGCAATTCCCACTTTCCCAGCATGCTTCCCAACCACCAACACATGGATTTTTCATTTGTTTGACCTCTTCTCCGCTCCGGGATATGTGGCTTTGCTGATCATCTTTACATCTTGGACAGCACCAATCATGCAACTGAAATGAGCTTAACGACTGTGGAGTAAGACCAGGAGTTATTTCAAGACACTATTTGTCTTTGAGTGCATTATTCTGAGCATCTTGCCAGTCTCCTCTAGTTGTAAAAAAGAAATACTGAAATACTCTTCATTAATCTAACTCAGAAGAAGAATCTCTTACTTCATGACCTGTGCCTGCTGCCCTGGAAGCAGCTGCAACATAATAGTGGGGGTCCAGTACAACAATTCATTCCCAAGAAGAAAGCTGGGGAGATTGTCTCTAAGTAGCGGACTGAACCACGAGTGGAGTTTTTCAGACTGTCACTGCCAATAAAATGAGGTTTTCAATTACAATGCTTAGCACAGAGCAGGACAGGGAAAACCTATGTTCCAGTGCTGCCAAGCGATATATACCCAGCATAGCACTTCCTCTGCTCAGATTTAATGTGTCAGTCTTTAGAATGGTTTGTTCTTCTACCCCCTTTCCTGATGGAAATATGAAAAGTGCAACTTTCTTTCACAAAACGCCTTGTCGAGGCTCTTGACTCCAAATTGACTGTCTCATGGGGAAAACCTGCTTTCTAGAAACTTAACGAATGGCAACTGTTCTATCATAATTCTGCCTCACTGGAATAAGGAGGTCAAGCAGGGAGACAGCAATCACTAAATAAAGTGTTAGAAGGTGATGGGTGGGTTCAACAGCAGCTTAAAAATGCTAGAAGTCTGAATGCTATTCTAAGCACTCAGGACCTAGCAAATTATTTTACTTTTGCTGAGATTATACTATTAGGTGATGATGACTGCAATAGACTCTACTGTGATAAAAGCAAAATCACTACCCTTTCTGTTACAAGAACAAACAGGCAAAGAGCAAGCGACACACGAAGATTGATCAAGAGGCACGTGATTAATGCCAGAAATGTACCCAAAGAGCAGCTCTCTGGATTAACTTTGCTGTAAATGTCAGCAACCAAACCCACCCACTGGTACCAATTGCATGTCTCAGCTTTACCTCATCTTAATCAAATCACTAATTGTCTTGCACTGATCCCGGTGAGCATCACAGGATTTCTCTTCTTCACAGGAGCTTAATTCAGTGTTTTCTTTCAAACATTCGTGTCTGTCCGCACTTGTCTAAGTACATTGTAGCCACTAAATCATACAATCCGTCATCTCTTTGTCAGTACCCCAGACAGAGAAGATCCTCTGAGAATATGCTTACAACATAAAGGTCACTTTGAAAGTTGACTAAAGGCATGAATAAAAAATAAAACATTTAGTTAAGCCCTTTGAGGAGATGAGGTTGCCATTACCCTTTACTGTTTGAGCAAGTTCTTCAACTGCTTTTCAACACTATTGTGACACCACATGGGGAGTTTAATGGCACCTTCTGAGTATATATAGAATCAAAGCCAAAATTCAGCTTACTAACTTAACTTTCAGAAAGTTAGTACGGCAGTCAGAGATAAAGAATCATTATATACTTGGCAAACTGACCTATTTCCAAATGATGCTGTCACAGGGTGATACGTGCAGTGGGCGTATCTTAGGCAACAAAAGCTAGCAAAGAGCCAAGAGCTGCTGAATTTCACGTTAAGAATTAAGAGCCCCTCCACACACATTTTCTGCCACAATATATGGCCCATCTTTTTGTCAGCACTAGTCTTCCTTGAAAAATGAGGGTTGAAACAAATCACCTGGCATCATTTCTCACGAAAGGTGAGGAAATTAAAGGAAATGAAAGAAGCCACAAAGTAAGAAGAGCTGATCTGAGGGTCCTGCTGGCTAACGCTATTCTGAAGTGAAGTGCAATTCCAGTTTTATACTTGCTGCTTCAGTACCATGTAAAACAGGAGCGTGAAGATGTAAAAGTATGTGAGACAAATGACATTTTATCTTTAGACATAATCATCCCTCATGGGTGTCATCCCGACTTGCCAATTAATCACTAGAGCATGAATATCTTAAGACAAGGCTAAAAATGGAGTGTAATTTTTCACTAAATACGCTTGAAACAGCTAGCACATTCCACAAAGGAAAGAAGAGGTTTGTGATCTATTTGGTAGTTGCTTCACAAGTTCAACCTCACAGAATCTGAATGGAAATCTCCAGTTGTAGCCGGCAGTTATGGCTTGTGCCAGCCATCCGTAGAAACCTCAAGGTTTAGTAACGCGGCTGCAAGTGCGCGCATTGCCAAGACTTAGCCAGTTACCACTTTCTGGCTAAGTTAACAACTGAGCAAATACGGTGTTCTAGTCATTGCAAACACAAAATAAAATGTATTAGCATAAACCACATCGTGAGACATAACTTGCTAAGCCCCTGAAACTTGGCACTTGTGATTGTATGAGCATACCCTCTCTGTCATAGCTTGGATAGACAATGTTAAACTTGTAAACAACATAAAATCAATATTTCCAATCAGCCAGCAAAAGCAATGGGCATAGGGAGACAATTACCATCTCTAGAGCTCAAAATCCATCTGCCATATAGATGCATAGTTCCTGGTTCATGGAAGTACCTGAAAAGTAAACTTACTGATCTGATTGTCAGCTGCTAACGTGCGTGAGCTGTTCTCGCTTCTCAGTGTTGCGAGTGAGGTTATCTAAACACCATTCTATCCAATCATCCACCTAACTGTACCACTTTGTCTCAGAGTAAAAGTTAAGCTGTCTGGGTCTATCAAATGTTCTAAGCTAATTTTAAAATTTTTCTTTTGGCTGAATGATCAAAAAAAAAAAACCAAAACCAAACCCCAAGAGCTCAATTTTGCTTAGTTAGGTATCTACAGAGAAATTTACTACATTTACATCTCAACCTTGTGATTTGCATAATAAGGAAAAAAGACACAGTAACTGGACATAGGCTCTGAAAGAAAAAGGAAGTTGAAGAAGGTGTACAGTTGTTAGCAGGAAAAGATCAAAATTTCATCAAAAAAAGGGGTTTCATTTCTTTTCTGTTCGCAGCTTATTTGCTTTTGTGCACAATAAAGCTATCAGACCAGTTACCTAGGTTATGCCATTGACTATGAGTTTTAACACCTAAAATAAAATGTAAACAGAAAAATGTCTGTAGCAGGTGGCATCCAAGTAATTCTCAGATCACATATTTAAAGGAATCTGGAAATAAACAGGAAATCTTTTTTCAGCAGTAAAATCCACAAACTCTCTTTATAGCATGTGAAATAAGTTCAACTGAGAATCAAGAGAACTTGCTACTGGGATTCTAACAAAATTATACAGATATTTTTAATTTATGGTTTAAATATAAAATGGTTAGATGCTAAAAATAAAAAAACCCCGACATCCAATTATTAACATCTGCATGTATTTGGTTTTCATCACTAATCGTTGACATTTTAACTGAAAAGGCTTCTAAGATCAAAACAGAAGCCATGAACGAGCCATGGAAAGATACTTTAATTTTATTTTTTTCCCCTATTAACGGGTAGTCTATTTTTGCTTACACTGTCAACTACACAGGCTTCAAATATTTACTGTGGACAAAATCAAAATCAGCCCATTAGCCAACAAGACACTGTTACACCTCAGCAAAGAACAAGACAGCAAAAATAATATGGCTAATTTAAAACAAAGCAATAGTTGAGGCAAGTGATGAATTAAACTTTGCTGTCCTCACGATACCCAGAGCTGTCCCTGCGAGAACTGCATGAGGGTCCCTAATCTAGATTGCTCAGCAAACAGAAATATAAAATTGGCAGTAAAAAAAAATGTATAAAACATTGTCAAGAAGCCTAAATGCAGCTACACAATGGACTGGGGGAAGGGATGGTCTAAGGAGATAGAGAGCTGTTTCCCTACACCATGTCTGTAGTACAGAATACTACTAGAAGGGTGTTGCAGCCTACTTAAATCTATGAATAAATCTATGTTGAGAACACATATTATAGCATAAATATCAGGACACCTCTGAGACACACAATTTTTGTAACCGCTCTCCCATCTGTGATCCGTTTCACTTAAATTCTGTAAATGAAGAACAAAAGCTGTTGCTGGATCGTTTAGTTTCACATAGAAATTTACATCTCAGTTACTTAATTGGAATCCCAAAACCTTCACCTGTGAATATTCTCCTTTGGTGATTGAGTTTAGACAGCTACCATATAAAAACTGTCAGAAATGCTTCTAAATTATTAAAATATATTTTTTAAATAAAGGGGAAATGCAAAAACTGATTTTCCAACCTAGAGGTTGTACTGTGTGTCGTACTACCTACTGGTTCCAGGAAGAACTATCAGGGTTGTTGTCAGACATGTAATAATTAATTCCCATCTGAAGTTTTACTGTGGACTGGTAACATGGAAATGTCTACTCAAAAGAAATATTTCAATTCAGTGGATGATTAAAGACATTATTCCCTTAACAAATGCTTTGCATTTGTACACAGAATTTTGAATTAAAATGGAGAAGTCCCAGCATGAGGTTTATTCTTTTCTCCTTACACTGTTGAAGAAAGCACTAGTATCTGTATTTGAATTACCAGGGTTGTAGACTTTTGTAAACCAGTCCAGATCAAAACACGCTTAAATTCTGGACATCTCTTTCAAAGCATAACAACGTGCATCCAAAAACATTAACAAGTATCTATTTTAATCTATAAAACCTTACTGTACATACTTAAAATTTGTGCTTCTCAAAGGCTTGTAATGTTTGCTCTTCTACATCTCTCATGTTACTTCATAGCTTCTTGAAATGAACAAGAAATGCAAGACAGTATCAGTCATTGCACTTTCCTAACATGCCTGAATCACATTTTTTACCTTCTTGTTAGCAAAATTCCTTAACATAAATACACAGGTTTGCATATTTTCCCTGGACACCAAGCTACTGCATGGAATATGAAAGAACGGTGTAGCTGATAACACTTTGCCAAATGCACTACAAGGAAAAAAAACCCAAACAGCTAGAGTATGTAAGCGACATGTAATACTTACTATTTATATGTTTCTGAACGAATGTATTCAAAAACATGAGATACTCCCAGCTGGAACTGGTCAGCAATAGGGGTAACCCAAGGATTGTTCTCTGCTTTGAAGACTTGCTTCTGACCAGTCAAATCCAAATTACCTGAAAGGGATTAAGCAAAACAACATATGAAAAAAATCTGAAACATGAAAAATTTGAAAGAAGTATCTTGCTGTGAATATAAAACTCTTCATTCATTTAAGAGAATAGAACCATAACAAAAGCAAGTATTTCAGTCTTAGCAGAGAGGAACAGGAGGACATAGTAGTTCACAGAATCATGGAATTGTTGGAGTTGGAAGGGACATTCTAGAGCTCCTCTAGTCCAACTCCCCTGCCAAAGCAGGGTTGCCCAGAGCACATCACTCAGAACAGCATCCAGGTGGGGCTTGAAGATCTCCAGAGAAGGGGACTCCACACCCTCCCTGGGCAGCCTGTTCCAGGGCTCTGGCACCCTCACCCAAAAGTTCTTCCTCATATCTCACACCTGCTCCTGTTTTGATAGTGCTCGTCTGCCAGTGTGGCTGCCTGGCAGCAGTCTCCCACTGTCTCAGCGAAGCCATCTTTGCTGTGAAAAACCTCAGCCAGCTGTAAAGCCTGCTCAGCCACCTGAAGTTTGATTTGCTTGTCAGTTCCAGGGCCCAGATCCAGTCCACCCTGGTGCAGGGAGGAGTGCTGCTTGGTCAGTTTGCTGATAGTGACACGTTCCTCTACTCCCTTTTTCATGCAGAACCTGATGAAGTTGACAAAAAAGGTCCCGCTCAGAGTGTTTGCTGCTGGATGGAATTTGCTGAGGATCTACGAAACCAAGACAGCCCTTCAGCCTTTGAGATGCACGGGCCACGCCTTGGCTGACGGCTTCACAGATGACTAGTTTCAGCCTTGTTTTCTTGCTTGTCTTCACGTGAGACCTTCTGGCCCATTTTGTGTGCAGGAGGAGGTCATTTCTACATGCAGACAGCCTCACGGAAGTCCCTGCCTTTTCCAGCGAAGGCCGCCTAAGTGCAGGGCTCAGCCAGACCTATTAAGCATGCACATGGTTACCTGCCACCTTCCAGATGAAGGTCACGGCAGCAGCAGAGCTGATGTCCCATGGGGCAGACAGGCTTTCTCCTGGGTGTGCTTCTCCACAGCTGACTGAGCAGCCACCAACCCATCAGGCCCAGTAACTTACTGAATTCATCTGTGCTTCTTTTCCTTAGTGTTAATTCTGGCACCATTTCTTTATGGTCATTCCATTTATGGTCTCTAAGGTCATTCCAGTCTGACCTTATCTCCTTTGAGCTCCTTTCTAGGACGACTGGAGAAGCCATTTTATTGGCACTGGGTGTTTCCTGGAGACGGAAAATCCCCCAGACATGAGTACACATCTGAACCTGAAGAATTGCACAGGGTGCTGGAAATGGTGTCGTGGTCTTTTTTGATGGGCCACTGCCTGTATCCCACTATTTACTGCCATTACTTTTGGCTCAACTGAGGAACTGGAGCTGCTGCTGCCTGTAATTGGCTTATCTCAGAGAAGCTTGGACAGACAGTGCACTACCACATGCGGCTATCAAATACACCTATGCAAATAAAGAAGCCTCCTAACCTTAAACAAAAATCCAGTCTCCCTATCTTTGAAAGCTGGAAGGTGTGTTACTGCTGCAGCAGGAGCCACCATGAGCAATGATGTTGCTGATGCCAAATGTACCACTGTGGTCTCTTTATCAGCCCGGGACCTCACCACCATTCTCAAGAAACAGGCTCTGTTCTGCTGAATTCTGCTCTTCCTCCCCCCCTTCATTCTGAATGAGTGATCTGCCTTTCTCTGCCCTCTTTACTCTCATTGCTCAAAATATCCTTATTTGGATTGGTTCCCCAGCACCAAATACTCTCTCCTTGCTGACCTCCCCTTCAAATCTGCTGGCAACTCAGGTTTTACTTCTTAGCTGCCCCAAAGAGGGCAGCAGTCTTCTTCCTGCCAACTCAGAATAAATAGGCTCAGTAGGAAAAGTTATTCCTGCAAGTGAAAATGCCAAAGTACTAAGACGAAGCATACAATATGCACTAAACATTCATAACAAGTGGTGTAAGGCATAAAAAGCATGCAGGCAGGGTAAGTGCAACTTCTCTCCTAAAGGGAAAGGCAAGATGCAACAATACCTAGTGGAAATCAGAAGAGTCATTCCAGAGGTTATTCTGGATTATGTCTCCATTACAAAGAATATATATATATAATTTAAGCAAACCCCCCCCCAAAAAAAGCTGGGTTAAATCTCCATAGGATTTTGATTGATACCCATCTATCTTTTCCTCATCACTGTAAATGAACAGGCAAAAATTTATTATGTTCTAGATTTCAAAGTATTTATCCTCAGTGTTCCCACTGGAACACTGAGCTGAATGAAGGTCACGAGACAGGGATCCTACATCTTCTGGTCTGCTATCTGGGCTACTCTGGGCAAAACGCTGATCATCATTTGTACCTGCATGCCAGCAACAATGTGTAGTTTGGGGAAGCTCACCTCCTACTGACAAAGTAGCTGGAGCTCCTGTGGCTGCTGAGGGCTGCCAGGGAGAGGATCGACACCTGGGACCAGAGAGGTTGTTGCCCTTTACAGCAAGAAGGGCCAGAGCTGGTCCTTCCTTTGGCACCCTGTGAGGACTCGCTCAGGAGCACACAATGAGCAACAGGGAACACTTTCTAATCACAGCGTACCAAACAACCTGAGATGGTTCAAATCAGGTTCCCAGAAATAAGTAGAAAGACTTGGGGTAGTTGGTTTCTTAGCTGTTAGCTGAGTCCTTCTGCAGGCACTATTGACAAACAAACTAATGAGTCCACAAAAAATGTGCGATTTTGTCCCTTCTCCCCCCTTTTGTCTTTTAAATAGAACAAAACAAGCTTCCTAGGAACATAAAAAGGAAAAAAAGAAGATACAAAAAACGAACCAGCTTCCAGAAACACTTGGCATTTTGCACAGACTTTATTGGATTTTACATGGCAATACACAGTAGCTATGTTGCCCTCTTCAAACACAAACAAATACCCCAAAGGTATCAATTGTGTGCACATGCACACATAAACTTTCTGACTTTATCACTTGCTTTCATAGTCCACCCCATAAAATAACCAAGGTTCAGATGATAGGCAGCTTCAAGGGGATGACCTGGCTTCCAACCAGTGAATGGAGGAAGGGGTTGTTCGGAGCAGAATGCTAATTACACTGGACTTAAATAAACCATCATATGCTTGCTAATTCCAGCACACAGTATTGTGTCACTAGCCTCCCCTTTTTTTTTCCCCTTGTCAATGTCCAAGTCATGTTCACTAGACAGTGTCTAGTGAGAGCGAATCTGGAGGAACAGCTTTACTCAGGAGCCTGCACCATGTCTTTCCAGTGCTTCTGTAGCATCTGGGAAAGCAGGCTCTTAGGCCCAACTTACATTGCAAATAATAACTATATCGCATGGTATTCCCAGAAAGCAAGCCCTGAATCCACATCCCAAGCATCTGCACCCTAAAGCTGATGGCAGGCATTACACAATGTGGTATTTCTGCTCAAATAAAATAGCTCAAACACCCCCAAGACTGCAGAGGAAGAAACAACAGAGAGCAAGTTGTTTGGGGACAGAATTAGTCAGGAATATTGAATAAAGCATCCATTGTGATCTGTCTGTACACAAATGGTAAGCAGCACAAACTATTTTAGGTATACATTATGGATTGTTTGCCTGGCTTCAGTAACTCAAAGAGAAAATGGCAGCGCCTGGTATTATGTGTAACACAACCAGTCCACATCAAATTTTTCCTCTTGGTACATAAGTAACAGCATACACTGCACGTCCTTCAGAGAACCAGGCTGGTAATAGCTTATAAGGATACAGTAAGATAATGCTAGATTGTGTCTCCAATCTACCCCAACATCTGACGGGAGCTCCATGGAAGCCCCTTCTTTCTTCCTTTTCTAGCCTTGTTAGTAGTTTTTAAGAAACACCCACAAAATCACCACAAATCTAACATCTCTTGTACCATACCAGCAATGTGTTGGAAATGGTCTCACTTCCTGCAAGGAGAGCGATGAAACAAGTGACAAATGCTTGGTAAAGCAACACACCACCACAAGGAACAATTCCAGCTGTACTTGTTCTGCCTTTACATAGCAAAGAAGCTTCATGCCACTGTGCGAAAATACATGCAACATTCAACACCACATGATTCACCACTGTGATAAACAGTGGGGTTTTTTGTTTGATTTTGGCTAGGACACCTCGCAATACCGAAAGGCTGGCAAAAGATTTCCACTGGGTAGGTAAGATTTTTAAAATCTGACGATCTTCAAAAGCAGAGGAGCTGTGGTTTAAGAAGGTAAAATGATGAGCAACATGTTTCATATTTCAATTTTTGAGGACAAGCCCTACTTCAGGTTTAATATTATGAAATAATATATTTCCTATATATTTCTCTATATAACTTTTTTTTTTTTTGCAACTACACCATCTTTACATTAGTCACAGCACAGAAATATCTCTTCCATACGCAAGGGAGTACTCTCAACTTTGAGAAAGTGACAGAAGTGTTAATAATCTTATTTGAATGCTATAACTACTGCTGCTGGGAACAAGAAAGAAGATGTTTTAAAATGTGCAGTTTCCAAAAGAGTCACTGCTAGAAGCAACATGCTTTATAATCGTTCCATCCCAAATGGAACTTCATTAAACTGTGCACTTAGTAAAAAAGCAACAAAAGCAAACAGTTCCAAAGGACAGCCAGCATTTTCCAGTAACCAGCTGGTATGCAAACTGGCATCTTTTTACAACCCTTGCCCCTTCCCCTACACCTCAAACTTTCCATCACTCTACCTCACAAAATTTAAATTCTTGCTTTTATATGTACTTCATATACTTCATTTGTATTTTTTTAATTATTTTTTTATAAAACAGTATAAAAATAAGAGCAACTGTCAAGAGCTACCGGGAAGTTTACACAAGACATGGATGACTAAAATCCTACACTGGATACTGTAAGAAGGGCAGACCTGGTATTTGTGCTGAACAAATGCACTTGGAAAAGGGCAGTAACGTCTTTTTTTTCAGCTGAGAGCCTAGAGAAAGCTGATGCACAATATCTACAGACACAATTCTAACGTCTTCTGTTAATTTGAAACAGTATGAAGGATTATCTGAGGCTGTGAATAAGCAAAAGGAGCACTATGATACCATGTAGATTTAAATGCAACACTCTGAAACGTATCACCAATTTGTACATTAAATATAGTAAAAACAATTACCATTAATGAGTGTGTGGGTGTTTTTTATGGCAACTTTAGAGTAGGCACCTTTTTCTTTTTTTTTTTTTTTTAATTCTCCACTCCAATATTACTTCTAACAAACAGAAGCAAGAGCAATGTAATGTACATGATCTGCTGCCCATCACGAATAACGATGACATTTCTTGCACACAGGTAAGTGAGCCTTTGTCAATGCCTGGTGGTTACTGTCACATGTTGGAGTCCTCATCTGTTATACTGGTGCTAGGAGAGCGAGTCACAAAGTCTTTAAACATTTCGTCTTCTTTCAACATATGCTAGAAAGGAAAGGAGGGAAGAGTCAAGTATCAGGCCCTCACAACTCAAACCAAGCACATGGGATGGTCCAGTCCCGTGCCTGGCAGCAAACAGTGCTGTCAGCCCTGCCAGCCACCCCTTCGTTCTGTGGAGGACATTTTTCACCCGTGCTGGTTCTTGACCAGCTTGTGGCTCAGTCCCCTTTCTGCTGGCCCAAAGGGCTGGGGAAGCACAAGCTGGGGCTGGGCTTCCACCAAGCAAATGCGCTATGACCCTCAGTTGGCAACCCACCACCCAAGGGCAACTGGCTGACCTAAAGCCGAGTGCCATGTCCTCTGCCCTCCCTGGAGGCTGGAGAGTCAGCAAAGAGGACTACTGACCACGGGCCACCACTCCCATCCGGGGCAACCACCCAGCCAGGATGGGCAGGTATCTTCCTCAATTGCTAATTTTTCTTTTCTTTTCCTCTCTGTCCCTGTACAAAAACCAAAGGACCTCAGCTGACCCCTAGTTCTGATGAGGCTTCACTATACCCATATTTTATATGTATTTTATATACTGCAAAGTATTTTATATACTTCAGCTCCAGATGCCAGTGGCGCTTCACTTATCCAAAGACTAGGTCCTGCTGTGCACTGAAATCCATCAAAACAATTGCCCCCAAAAGTACAGGACTCAGCTACTTCACAGAGCCAGTAATAGCAAGAAAAATTGTAATTAGTGTATTAAATAGCAATGCTAATGGTGACTGCCAAGGGGTTTATACCCATCTTGCAGAAACAGAGATCTTATTCCACAGACCCCGCTTTTAAGCCTTACTGTCAAGTTGTTGATGCCTTCAGAAAATGCTCCTATTTGCCTCACTGTCCCTTCTGAATCTTCCATCTACAAAAAAACAGATAATGAATCGATAATAAATACATTGTATGCCATAACAGGGTGGCAAATAAGTGCAGCACATAATGTAAATGCTTGATTACACCCAACCTAGAGCACAGAAGGAGAGTGCCCTGCCGGGAGAGGACAGTTGTGTCCTAAAGGAGCCTCCTTGGGGTAAGAGACACTTTTGTTAGTAATGCTGGGTGACTGCCACGAGTCAGGACCTTCACGGGCCTAAGCGAAAGAAAGGCTTCCCTGAGAAAAGGAAGGCTTTCTCATCAAACCTCACAGCACAATCAAGGACTTCAAACTGCTAGAACTGGCTTACCTGTTCCAGCCTGTCCAAATCATCATCGTCATACACTCGAATATCCAGGCCAGGCTTAAAACCCTTCTTTGAGCCACTTCCAGATGCCCGCCCCAGCTCCATAGGACACACATACTCTTCCACATCATCTTGCTTCTTCTTCCTTAGGCTTCCAAAATTGCTGAAGGTAAGTTTCTTTGGCTTACAAGTGAAGAGAAAATGGAAAATAGAGAATCAACAAAGAACTAATAGATCTCTTACTCTTGCACTGGCGTTTCAATGATGCAGCAGAAGGTCAAGAGCCCACTGCTCTCCTAAACAAAGATCTTTTGAGTAGCTGTATCTCATGATAATTGCATCTGAAAGAAGACGTGTCCCTTCGTTCTACCACTGTTAGGACTAAACCATTTAAACAATCCCAAATGAGATCAGAATTCCACTGCATTAAACCATGAGCACGTAACAATACAAGACAGTGTTCCTCCCAAACTCTGTCTTACAGCGCAGACAGAAAGACAATACGCAAGAGTGCTCACAAGTGAGGCTAAGATATGGTGTGTTCACAGCAGATACAAGTGCCAAACCCAGATGCCGAGTCCTGCTCTCCTTAGCAGCCAGTCCCTTGTCTCAGACTTTACTGAACTGCCCTCCAACCACAGACAAAGCCAGCACACTGGATATCCAAATGTCTGCCCGGAAGCTCACGTACTCACCCAGAACAAGTCACCTACCTTTACTTTGGCAGTTGCTGTTAAGAGGACGTAGTCTAGAGATTCCATGGCTTTGCGTTTCTGCTGCTGGGCCTCCTGTCCAATAAGGAGGTTGAAATGAGTAGCCAAATGCCGTCTCAGTAGCGTCTTGTTTGGTGGGATGTTCAGCAACTGTGCCATGGTTTCTACATTGAAACGAGGCTCCAAAACCTATTAATCAAATCACAGAGAATCCAGCTGAAGCCAGTATTGTCTGATAAGGTTCTCAAGGATATCAACAGGCACACCCGTCTTGGTTACTTCCTAAGGTTGATTTGGGGTTTTTGTTCATATTTTAGAGGAAACATACAACAAAGAGGGAGAAAAGAGGATTAAATGGTTAAAGGATTCACAAAATGCTACTTCCAGGCTTTCCTTCTGGAGTTTAAATAGAAAAAAAATTGGCAGGTAAGAAGAAAATAACAGATAAATCCACCCTTAACTCAAACGTAATGTGTGAAGCTATCACAAAATGTTTACCCAACATCCTCTTTAATTGTGGAAGACGTAGCCAGAGGAATGATGGAAAATAGACATAAAATCACCACAATAAACTTCTGCAAGTGTAAGTTTCTTGTCTGGAGTATCTGATGCTAGAGCAATTTACAGCAATCCTGATTTGACACTGAAATCACAAATTTTACAAAAGTAACAATCCTTCTGCACAAAATAAAAACATATCCAGGTCTAGGAAGGAAGATAATGGCTGTTTAACAGCATGATAGCAGCGTAAAGCAACATAGGACAGGAGGTGGAGAATGCCCTACCTAAATTAAATTGTGAGGGAAATACAGATAATCAAACCCATTGCTGCCCACAATAATCCTGCCCATTTATGTCCATAAAGATATTTATGACCTTTAAACTATAAAGTACTAAATTTTGACAGTGACCCCTTATTAAGCAGAATAAGAAGCTAAGGTGTGTGCAACAAAGATAATGTCAGAACTTTGCTGTAGCAATTCTCAGCCATTTTTTTTTTTAATAATATGGAACAGGCCAGCCTAAAACCTTACCATTAGTCCTCCATGCACACCACTCCCCCGCAGGTTTGGTGCGTACTCTGCCAGATCAACAGATCGTAACCACTCCATCACACGATGATTGGTCCACTGGGTGACTTCAGAAGGTGTGACATTATTCTGTGAACACGAGGAACAGGCAGTTAAGGAGACTTTCCAACTCACCTGTCCTAGCCCCAACCTTTACCAAACCAAAACTCTCCTGCCCTAATGAATGCAAGCTCACTTTGTACTTGAGAAAAAAACCCTCTTTTTGGATTCCTATCTTGCATCAATACCAACGTGGAGATGGATCTGGACAGTGGGCAGGTCTTATGCTTCATGAAGCAGGTATTATGCTTCATGCCATTTGATTATCCTGCTCTACATTAGGACTAACTGCAATTTCTACCAGTAGAACTGAGAATGTAACTAGCTCCATGAGCCGCTGTGCTTTTCTTGCAGATACACATTGTGAATCTAAATCCAAACCTAAATCTAAGTCCAAATCCAAGAGTCTGGGTTGCCTCATCATCCATTGCCCTATCCAGCATATGCTGCTTCCAAAACAAACTGATAGCAGTCTCTTGTCTGGTAACAGAACCAAACTCCTTTTACACAGAAAATTTGGACATAGTCATCAATTTTCCACAGAGTTACAGAAGACTTAAAGTAATAGTGCACTGAGTTCTGCTCCAGACAGCACATTAGAGACTAAGCCAAAGGAGCCAACTATTGGGCAAGCAGAGGAGTGAGAGATTTTGCAAGAAGACATGAATCTGGGGCCACGACAGGTGGAGGAAAGGAGAGGGCAGAGCAGGAGTAATCAGAAACATCAGGGAAAAATCCTAGAGAATTCCCCTTCACAGCTTCGTATTAAAGCAGTACCTCATCAGATGGCCTCCTGCGCAGACAGTTGGGCTCAAAGTTATTTATTCTCAAAACCTGAATGGCTCTTTTGATGCTGAGGTGGTGGAGGACACTGACAACTTTCAAGGACAACAAGTCATCCTGTTGAAGAGGAAGTGGGAGTCAATGAACATGAACATGCTTATTGGTGGAACCAGCACCTGACTGAATCACAGAATTACAGAATCTTCATGGTTGGAAGGGGCCTTTGAGATCATCAAGTCCAACCACAAAAAAAAAAACAAAACCCAACAACAAAAAAAAAACACCAAAAAACCCACAAACAAAAATACACACCCCAAAAAAACCCACAGACAGACACAACCCAACAATCTTGGGCACTAGAGCATGCCCTGAAGTGCCACGTCTACACGTTTTTTAAACACCTCCAGGGATGGTGACTCCACCACCTCCCTGGGCAGGCTGTTCCAGTGCCTGACCACCCTCTCAGGAAA
>JAOXJK010000012.1:22038241-22055310 GCA_025774025.1 Xenus cinereus | reverse complement strand
ATCAACCCGTCTTTTGAACACCTCCAGGGATGGTGCCTCAACCACCTCCCTGGGCAGCCCATTCCAATGTCTGATAAACCTTTCGGTGAAAAAATTTTTCCTAAAAGGAAAAAATGCTTCCCTTGGCCATCCTGAGTTTTGCAGGTCCGTGCAAAATAAACAAAGAATTTTGTTTCAAACATTTCCGTTCCGTTTGGACAATGATGGTAAAACCATTTAAAGTGAATTTGCTGTTATGTTTGTAAGGCAGCAGCATGTTTAGAACATTTAATTAGCCACAGAAGGTGGTTAGAATCAGTGCAGCATTTAACTTTCCACTTTCTGGAAAAAAACAAGGCTATAATTTAGGAAGCTACATAAAAGTGCATTTACAGATACTACATGCCTCTGAAATGTTATTGCTGTTGAAAGAGACTTTATAAATAAATATTACTTTGACAAAAAGTAAGTATACCTGTGTCAAGGAATAAACATCTAAAATTAAGCAAATGAGAGCAACTTTCATCTGCCAGTGGTGAGAAATAAAAAAAAAAAAAAGAAATACTCAGCATGGTATAGCCCACTAGATTGATAAAGGCAGAAACCCCACGGTGGGTAAACAAGTAAGAATTGAAAACAAACACCTTCCCCCACCACACAGAAAGAAGCAGACACTTTGCTGTATGAAACAAAAAGCGTACATTGCAGACTGTCACATTTATGCACACAGCTGCCAATGGGTTGAAGCAAGTTCTTATGCCAACAAATAATTTTGCTTTATCAGACTAACTTCGGTCACTATCTTTCCGAGTTTTGGGAACTATTATTTGGAAGCAGTTACTAGTAGAAACAAAGAAGCTTCCCTATATAACAGTCCACAATAACGGGAAACAAGAAATAAACCCCGAGTAACAGGTATTTCTCTAGCAGCCACATTATTCCCAACGAAAAATATTTTATTACAATCTTTAAAGAGATCTGAATCCAAATTCCGGCTTGGGGCAACAATTTCTGTTGAAGTTAATGCCTCGCATAAAATGGAATACTGCAATACAAATTCAGCAAAATCAATACTTAAGTTTCAAATATAAACTCTACCTTATAGGTTGGAAGAAGCCACTTGTAACCATAATTAAATGGCCAATAACACAAATTCAAAGTATATCAACCAACTCCACTGCTTTAAGTGAAAGAGCTGCCAACTCACTAAGAAGGTAGGCTACTGAAAGAGAAAAAACACAGAAATTCCTCTAATTTAGCTATATTTTCCTCTAGTTGATCAAGCTTCCATTTTCACAAGAACTGTCACAAAAAAGCTAGTTACACTACTGTCATTTTTGCTTAAAATAATTTTGGCTGATCCAAACAGTGTTCTCAAAACCCAGCCAGAGACAAGAATAGCTTCGCAGACCCAATATTTATGATATGTTACATAAAGCAAGATGCTATATACAAATGGGCAGCCAGGTGTACTAACTAGTACACAAGGAAAACGTAACATGAAAAAAAGCTAATAAAACCAAACAAACGTCATCTTCTGGCCCCCTGCATATCCAGTACGAAAGAAAAAAGTGAGTGTTACTCTGGGGAAAGTAAATATTAGCAGCAAGGACGACTTAAGCATGATCATTTCCTAGAGTTTAACAACTGGTTTCGTTTCAGAGGAAACACAGTGCATCGTTATCACCATTGTTCAAATAAATTGCCATCCATAATCTTACCTAGTTCTGGGGGCAGCACAGTAAGACGATTTCCCTGGATATGAAGTTCCTTAAGCTGAGTGAGTTCACCAATTTCTTTAGGCAGGGATATCAGGTCATTGTCTCTAAGACTCAGCTAAGAGTGAATAGAAAGTAGTCAGAACAATTTTCGGTGACCATAAAGCAGCCCAAAACAGAACTCTGCTCCCTCTGCCCCCACCTTTCTCCTAAACGCTCAATTCTTCCAATTTATTTACAAGTGTCTGCTGGTAAACAAGAAACTGTTCCAGGTGTAGTGGTCTATTCCTGCAAACATACCCTACTACTCCTCAAATTGACTAGATTCTATTCCTACAAGCGTTGCAAAAGTGAATTGATTTTCCAAGAATTTAGATAAATTACTTACTATCTGCAACTTTGTGAGCTTCCCAATATCTGGCGGCAGGATTTCAAAATCGTTGTCACTTAGATAGAGTGCACGCAGGGTGGCTGCAAATTAAATAGCAATATATAAACAGGGTGGCATATAACCCAACCAGTTGAGGTCTAATCAATAAAGGGGAGTCAGGATTGATTAATAACCCTGACTTGGTGAAAAGCCTTTGACACACCCAAGGCTCACAATAGTAACAAGCAGGTCAAACTTAGATTTACTGGCTTATTGTATTTTTGGTGAGTTCAGGAAAACATCTATATTCAAAAGGACTAGCACAATTAACAATTTCTACAATAGCAGATTCTGGCAGGTTCTGGCATATAGTCTCAATGCCCAGCTGTCAGAATACAGTCATTAGTCTTTATTACCCCTGATTCTTATTTATTTCATCAATTTGCATCTTAAACAAATATTAAAAAAACCCCAATGATATGAGTTTTTTGGACAAATACACATATATGTTAAGCTCTATAGAAAGCACAGCCTAATGCTGGGAAAGAGATCTTAAAAGAGATTAATACAGAAGACGCAAATTACATAATTTATAATTTCCATGCTCAGTCTCTATGAAATTCACAGAAAAAGAGATGACCCAGCCCAACCACGTAGATTGCTATTATTGAATGAGCATACATGGCAGTTTAAAAAAAAGAAAAAAAAAGTTAAAATGGAGACTCACAAAGAAGTGTTGGGTGCAGGGGGAAGGAAGGTGGTCAGTCAGCAAACCCTCTGCTCCTCACCAGAGAGGAGATCCCATTTGTCTTATGCAGTTTACTCCTTCTGCTCTATTCATTTCATTATATGTGACCCTTTTTAATAATGCTGACTTAAAAATTTCCCTCTGCCAGGTTACAATTATGAAATCCCTCAGACAGCGGCACTCCTTCCTCTCCCGTCACTTCTGCTGCTAAATGCACCGATCCCAAAGCCACCTCAGCCCAGTACACTGAAAAGAGCAGTAAGGTAGCAGAATCACTGAAATTCAGAAAGAATTCAAGTTGCTTAGGCAACCATAACGCAGCCCTTTTGCACATACGCGTTACAAAACCTTTATTTTAACTCTCTGAGAGTGTGTTTTTAACATGTGCAAAGGTCAGCTTAGCTCTGCCATTCCTGGGCTAAGCTTCGTAACCTTACCACCATTTTTTAACATACTGGACGCTTCAACATCCACGTGCTGTTAAAACTATTTCAGTCATGAACCACCAGGAACACAACTGTCTCCAGAGTCAACACACAACAGTCGTCTTGCAAAACAGCTTCCTTTCCCCTGAGGCTTGCAAGCTTCCATGAAGTTTTAACTAAGTATATGGGACCCAAGGAGATATTACTCAAAAGAAAATTAACATACCATTACTAACCAAGTCTTCTCATGTCCAATGGTGTCAGGTGACTGTATACAAGGGATAAATATTGCTGAGCTATGTAGAAATAGTCAAGAGATATTCAAAGGAAAGCATAAATATCAGAAAAAAATTCTGCTGGAGTTTGGTCTCCATGAAATAAATTTCAGCTGCAGAAAGCAAAGCACCATATCATAAAGATTTGTAGAGTTTTTAGAAAAGTTTCTTACTCAGATAGAAGAAGTTTCCTGGTAGAGAATTTTCATTTAAGTTGTTGTAAGTCAAGTCAAGAACCTCCAGAGCTGGTAAAGAGCCAAACCCCCTTGGCAAGGTGTTTAACCTGTTCATGCTGTAGGTGAAGAAGAAAAAACAGAATGTGACATCAGTATTCAATTCATCTGGTAGGAATAATACAGGCAACAAGAGTTTCATTTCTAAAAAAAAAAATGTAATCTAAACCAAATTATGCTTTTATTTTGAAAAGGGCTTGATGCTACGAGATACTAAGCAAGGCTTTGGCAATGCAGACCTTTTTTTAACTCTCACTTCCATAAACATGCCCAAAACTTACACACTTGGCAAGGGATCCTGTCAGATATGTCAATCAACAGCCACCCCTGAAACGTGAAGCAGAAGGGAGAGATGTGCCACAGTACCACACTCAGCTCCAACAGTGTGCCACAGAGAGAGCCAGTCCTCCGTAGATGACCTATCTTCTAGCTAAACTACAAATTACCCTTTTGCACATCACCTTGATCATCTGCCATACCACATAGTTCTTCACCATGGCACCAAATACGAAGAGGAACACCTCAGCTACATGGTATTTATGTTCATTGATAATTGCTGCTCAAACCCCTTCTTAGAAACAGCAAATTTGTGTCACTAGATAACTATTGATGCACATGGAGCACGAAGTAAATAAAATGCCAGTCCTCTGATTGATGAGGCTCGGTCTAAATATAGCTCTTTCAGCCTGTCTTAGAGGGTTCAGGATAGCAGTTCCCACTGGCAACATCCGAAAGAACACAGGGAAAGCTAACAGGCGGAAAAGGTTTCTCTGATAACCTGGAACAGACAAGCAACAAAGAACAGTAACTTTTCTCTGACCTCAAAGGACTTGAACAAGGTGATCCAAATAATCACTAGAGCTGCTGCAATGACAAAGAAAGGCAAGGAGCTGGAGACAATGCTCAGTACCTTACTGTTTGTCTAGAGCTCTGGCTTGCTCATCACAGAACAGCATATAACTGCCAGCTTATTCGTACACCAAACACAACACTTGGGTGTCTGTATCTTGCCTCGGTTGCCACCCGTGTTTGACAGCGGAACAGAGAAGACGGGCACCTTCAGGGAAAGCACGTACAGGTAGCTATTCTGAGAAATGAGATTTTATTCTTACATGGTTATTGGAAACAATCATGACCTTTCATATGTTATTTCTAAACACATCCTGAATTTTACTCTCCTTCTGATGCAAAAGTGATAAATAGCAATAGCCACAACTGAAGCCCAGAGGAGATTCAATGTGATGTATGAAGCATGATGCAACACTAAAAGGTATGAAAACTCGAGTATTGACAGTTACATACCCAAAAATAAAGACTTTTGGCTCTAATTTCCCCCATGCAATGTTTGTCAAACACTGTGCTATTCTATGTGATAAATACTTTGAAATATATCTGTAGGACAGCTAATAAGCCCATCTTCTAAAAGTTCTTTAGACAGTGAACTAAACACAAGAGCAGCTGCCCTTCCAGACTAAGCACGATGACTACACACCCATGTGGGCAAAGACAGGACAAGCACATACACTTCTTTTACAGACTCTCAGACAGTAACTTCACCTTTCCTCTCCCACTTTTGCATAAGCCAGCCCCACCAGAACAAGAACCTGTAGAGATCAGCTCTCTATCACTGACCTCTAGATGAAATCTTCTTCCTCCTTATCTCCTACAAGAAGTCCTACCAGGGACTTGCACTTAGAACTATTGTAGTAGTAGCTATTAAAGTACAGAAAGGTAATTCTCCACTATTGCTACGGTAGAGCTGTCACTGTTTTAAACGTTGTTCTTCATATCAAACAGGACTAAAGAACGCAGCTCCCTTTTCAGTAGTAAAAAGAGTAAGTGGCCCTGACAGCCCTCCCTTTGTAAGCAAAGGAACAGGGAGAGAAAGAGTGCTCTCCCTACTGTCAACAGGCAGAACGGTATCTGTTCTTTGACATGGAAAAAGAATCAGCTGGAAGTCCCTGCCCAGCACTATTCAGCCCTGCAGAAGTTCAAACACTGAGCTTGTGCCAAAAACCATGCCACACTCACCTTCCAAATTTTTTTTTATTTATTTATTCAGCTTTCAGTGCAGCAGTACACCTTCCCTCTTTCCACCCCACCACCTGACCCTTATGCACCAAAATCCTCCCAAAAATAATCTATGCTCTTATTCAAACTTCCCCTCTCCCCCGGAGGGCTGTTCCGATGCCCTGTGCGTACACACGCACTGCAGATCCGGGGGTATCTGGGCTGCCCCCCCAGCTTCCCCTGCTCTGACCCCCAGGACCTCCGGAGCAGAACCCATTTTGCAGAGCTAAGGCTGGGCTGTGAATCCTGCGCCTGGCACATTATGGGTAAAGAGGGGATTCAGTAGGAAGAGCATTTAACCTACAAGATCTTGGGCCACAGGACACATGAAGATGGCAACTGTGGTTCCAGGCTTAAGTGTCTGCTGGTCTGAAACCCAAGGACTTTCGCGTTACATTTTGTTCCATTAATGAAGACCAGTATTTGAACTACACTAACACTTGTCACAGCTTCAATCCATGGAAAGAGCCCGACTTCTTCCTCCCTCCATACACTGCAACACGTCTATATGCCATTCCAAAAACATGGATTCAACCCCCAAGATATATAGAATCCCAATCATGAATTAATATTTCCTCTGAAAAGCAATTCCACGTTCAAACAGATATCAAGGCATGCTAGAGACCTAAAGTGACCAAATAATGACCAGAGAAGACAGATCGTAATGAAAACATTTATTGGCATTCCAACAGTTTGAGACGCAATTCAATTATCAGCACTTTACAAAAGCATCTAAAGCAGAATACACATATCTTAGCCAAAATCACTTGGTATTTAAAATAGTAAAAAAACCCCTTCAGTTTAAGGTCTTCAGAATAAATACAAACATTCTTTCTGTGAGAAGCCTGTAAAGCTAAAGCTTACCCCTAACCAGTGTTTTTCTAATCAATTACACTTTAATATGTCCAGTTAGTTTTAAGAAGGTTCTGTGCTCCACATTTATTTTCTTAATAATTCCAGAAAGCCTTCTGAAAGTGTAGATATTATAAAGTATCACCAACTCTACTGGAATACAGTACCCGAATACTTAACAGGAACAACTCTGGCTCAAATTCAGTCAATACTAGCTCTTTGAAATAAATACACACAATATTTAAAGATTTGCTGCTTTTTTTACAGATTTAATGGAAATTGAGGCATCTTTAATTCCAAATTTAGGAGTTTGGAATTCAAGTCCTAGATTACCATGGAAAAATTAGCTTTTTTTTTTAAAAAACAAAGCAAAACAGAATATAGAGCTTGTCTCTTACACAGCAACGACAAATTAAGAAACAGTTACTAAGGAAGTAAAATTCAATAATTGTTAAGTTTGACTTCAGTATTAGATGAATGTGAGTTGCTGTTTGACCTTAAATGGTTGGCAGTACACAAGGGTGTTTGATCACTTTTAAGTACCTGATTATCCAGGACACTAGCTAAAGACTCTGAAGCCATAATTGCTGAGATATCATCACAAACACTTTTAAAAAGAAACTTTAATAGCAAAAAATAAGAAATTCAGGTTCAGTTTTGACAGCATTTAACAATACCTATATTACAGCAAATTTTTGCATTAAGATACGCACCCAAGATTCAGGTGTTTGAGCTTCTGAAGGCTGCTAATCTGTGTAGGCAGCTCCTCAATCTGGTTGTTGAAAAAGTTGAGCACTTCTATGTTTCTCAGGTCTGCGATGTTTGCTGGTACAGCTGTGGGAGAAGTTTTCACAGTGAGAGACCGCAATTCAAGCAAGCTACCCAGGCTATAGATGCTCTACAAGCACCTGCCTTTCGCTCTGTTTTCTGCTGTGGCTGACAGCAGAAACAGCACCTAATAACTACTGCACTAAAAGCAAAGTTTATATCAAAAAAGCCTCCTATCTGCAATCTGTTCTCATTGCGGAGAGCAGTGACTTTGTACTCTTCAGAAAATTACTACCAATATTGTAAGGTATTTTGACTAACAAAGACCACTGCAGAAAGAGACAAGGACAACAAATGCTCTCATAGACTAATAAAGAGGAGCAGGTCATCCTCTGGAGCTCATGTAGCACACACGGGTCTCAGAAGAGCAGAGCCTTAGAGATTTGGATCATTTCATTATTTGAATTGAAAAAATGAATGCTACAAGTAGTTACACCAAGACAACAGTTTTATTAAAGGTCTTTAACAGCAAACATCAAATTCATTTTTAGCAATAGCCCATTCTGCTTAGTGTTTAAATAATCTAGTATCCAAGTTTTTCCCATTTAAGATACAACAAAACTTACAACAAATTAAGTTCAGCCCTAAAAGATGAACTTTAGCCAAGCCCATTTTCAGTTACCTCCAATGGGTGAATAACTAACTGATCAATACATATATATGGCTACATTGGATTACCAACAAATGAAGACCTGCTCATTATCTAGAAACACAAAAAAATAAGGCAGAAGCACAATATGAATATGCCTGTACAAGTGAGATTAAAAAGTTATTCAGATTTGCCTCTTTTTCCCCCTTAAATTTAGTGAGATTTAAGCAGACAGCTGAGGTTTACATAAAAGGAGGTTGGCAAATCACCTGCACTGAAGCTTGCACCTGCGTTCAATATTCACCTTGGTTCAGTCTCAACTTTGCATCAGAAACCCGTAGAGTGCACATCTAAATAATTAGAAGCTTTTATGAGGCCATGATTTTCTTTTATTTGTTGGCATGAGGCAATCTTAGTCTTAAAATGGAGTCAATAATGTTTACAAAGCAGAACATTATAGTATGTCACATTTACTAGATTATAAGTCTAATTACATCGCGAACAATACCGGGATCCCTAACAAACACTCTAATTACACTACATAAATATTACTGTTGAGGGTCATATTCATTGCAGGAGATTTTTAGCAGCCTTTTTTTTTCCCCCCCGAAGTCATTAAGGCAAATCTGAACATTTAAAAGCCCTCCCTTTGCGGTATTTTCCAACTGGTCCATGCATATCTGTCACTCAGTGACAGCATGAATTACGTGCCTTCAGAAAGTAAAGGATAATGTACTACTACTGTTGTTTTAAATTATTCCCTAACAGAAGTTAAGCGAGGATTTTAATTGACATAATTCAGCTGTTTCCAGCCTCAATATTTCACCAGAACAGTAATTACCAGTATTAAAATGTTTTCCTTTCAGAAATTAGACTTTATAATTTGACTTTGATGAGATGCAGTGGACTGGCAAACCATGTTTCTGCTCTTCTCAAGCAGACACTGTGTTTATGCAAGACTTAGGAATCAGAAGTACTAGCAAATACAGGTTTTATTTAGTTAAAGCCTCAACAATGAAGTGACCAAACACATTTCTCCTGAAGTTACACTCTTGAAGCAGTTAATAAAAATTTGGTATGAATGTTTTTGGTGATGTAAGAAATTTTTTATTTACACCATTTACACCATTTTGGATGGTGTAAGAAATTACACCCTTCCATTAAAAAAAACAAAACCCAAAACCAAACCACTGCAACTGAACATCACAAGTTATGTTAAATGTAATGCAGAGCTGTGTTGTGGGAACACCGGAACATTCACCAGGGCAGAGTTACCAAACCAGCAGGCAGCTTGGCTGCCTAGGCATCAACTCTGTATTTCAATTATTCAGGTTGAACAGCATCACCAGCCAATAAAGAAAAGCTGATGTTATCCAAGACACTGAAATTTCTCCAAGTCAACTAAAAGAAAAGTACATCTTACACCAAGGAACACTCTAGCACTACAAAGAGAGGAAGCCGTGAAATTTTTTTGATCTTGCTATGAGGCCTGACTACAGAAACCATCAGACTACAGAGACAATTTGCCAGTGCTACCCTCATGTGAGGAAAACTAGCAATTCCTGGCATGTGTTTCAATTCAATCAGCGTTGGTTAACTTAGTTGGTCCCATTCACAGTGGATTTAGTTACCTAACGACCTCTTGCACCATGGAGTAGCAGCAAAGCTATTCTGCACCTGTGAAAAGACCACAAGGTGGGGACAAGGGCTCTCCAAGGAGCCTGATGGAGTCCAAACAATAACGGACATCAAAGCAAAAAGCTGGGCCCAGTTACTGAGCTACCTTGAAGTAGCAACACTGATTTAGTGGATGTGTCCTTTCAAATACCTGTCCAAACCAACTTGTTTGCCCCCTTAAGACTAAATGAATTCTTAAGTTTGTATCTCACTTCTAACTGAAGCTAGGAGACTGTAGAGAGAGGAAGAAACATTTCAAGGAAGAAGGTTTATCTTAATAAAAAAACCACCCCCAAAACAACCCCTAAAACCCCATGGAACTATTTAGGAAAAGATAGCAGCTGGACTTCAAGCCAAGAAGAAAATGGGTTCCAGAGATTTATTAATAAAAATTATACGTGCACTGAAGATCACAGCATCAAGAAGAACCCTAGTTTCAATGGCCTACGCCACAGTTGAAGAAGTTCAGATCCTACCTGCTCATCTGGCTTGCAAACACAGGGCAAAAATCCAACTTCCACTGGCTGGCTTATCAGAGCTTTTAAATTTGATTTTCTTTTGTCAGGGCAAAGGTGTGAGTAAGTGTCCCTAGTGACGAACAGGAGCTACGTCCTTGCACGCTGTCAACTAAGCTTCTGATATATCTGTATAATTCCTACATACTGTATTTTACGTTGTGAATCACACTTAGGACACTTTATATCATTATTTTATTCAAGCCGTTCTAAAAGCTGCACGGGTAAGCAGGCTGAGATGAGAAAAAGGCTAAAAATTTCCAAAGGATTTGGATAAAATACTTTGTGTCTCACCCTGTCAAATCAAAATGCAAAGCCCTAATCCACAAATGTATTTTTTCGTTTGGATGGAGGGGCTGCAGGTATTTCTTGAGGAGGAAAAACAGAAGAGTAGGCTTGTGGTAGGGGAGAGAGGACTTTTTCCTGTAACAGCTTATCTTCTGGTTCAACAATTCGGATGAATGAATGCTCTCTTGGATTCAAAGAAAAACAGAAGACCAAAATTAACCCCTGTACTGGTCTTGTAGCTAAACTGCGCAGGTTCAGTACTTTCAGGGCTAAAGATCAGCAGTGGTCAAGCAAGGTTGACTAGGCATATAGTGTCCTCTGTTCTGAACTTTACATGGCTAAGTGCATCCCAACTACCATCCCACTGTTATGTTGCACAATTCTTCCCAGATATATAGCAGACTGCCAAATATCAAGAAATTCATGTTCTGGCAATACTAAATTCTACTCGAGTCACCTTCTCATGACGAGCTGTGAGAGTGAACTGTCAGCATCCTGGTTCCATTCACCCACATATTTACAGTACGATCCACAGTGTCTTAACAACTCTTCTAAGACCATCTGCTGCCCAGTGTCATTAACAACTAAACTCCTCCTCAGCAAATGGTAGTAAAATTTGGCAGCCCAGTGCCTTTGCATTCCTCTGTGAAGCTTCAGTCACATCAAGAAGCCCCATTCATATTAAGTCTCACTTCACAAGACCATGAGCAGCTTCCTTCCCCTTGTTCAATACCGGCAATTGCACACAGTGATTCACTGTGACAGCTATAGACTTCATCTTGATTTCAAAAGCTTGGTTGAGAGTAACAGAGAGAGTCTACAGGCTGCACAGCAGGGAATAAGAAGACTTTGTTCATGCTCCTGGAAATAAGGATTGGCAACTTGTTATACTTGAAAGCATTTATAAACAAATATGCTCTTTTTTGCCCTGAAATTAGTGGCAACTCTTTAGGTGCTAAAATATATTCTCATCAGAGCAGCCTTTCACTCAAGGCAAGTTAATACATTTTATTCCTACATAAGCAACAGCTGTTCAAAGGTTCTGATATGATTTCAAAAACATACATAAGGAGGATTCAGAGCTACTATTCAACGCCTATACAATTCCACACCCAAGTATCCTGGATCTGGACCTTAGCTCGCTCTCCACATCAAGAGCCAGAAGCCAAAAGGACACATCTATTTTTTCTAGAGGTCTGATGTTGCCCTCTATTGAAGAAGAGATACTGGGTTAGATGGACTTTTAGACAGCTATCACGCAGAGCAACACACTAAAAGGACTTAAATCGGTTAAAGCAGGGGTTACATCCGAGACACTTAACTCCGAGCTTTCTCATAAAGCAGGAAGCCAAGTTCTCCTCATACCACTACCTATGACTGACATTTAGATCCAGCTCCTTTTGTACACCCAACCTCTGACAAAGGAGGAAGAACACAGAAAGTGGAAGAGGAGAAAAGGAAGTGAGTTTTTCCCCCTCCAGTTCCACTCTGCAATCATTCATCTAGGTTTCAATACTCTTGTGGTGGCAGGGCCCTTCATACAGCTGAAAACACACAGACTTCAGGAAGTCTCTACTTCTGCAAGCCATCTCCAGGATTTCTCTTAAAGCTTCTGTGAGGTGCTGGAAAGCAACACAACTTTAAAAGTAAACAAACTCAGGTATTCGCAAGTCTCCATTTGCTTTTCATCTAAAAGATGAAATTTAGTCTTATTTTTTGCGTTAGCAGGGACCAACATTAAATCAAACATTGTTGAAGACTCTCTTTTATTAAGAGACCCATATCAAAATTTTATTTACAATTTAAAACTGAAATATAAAGCATTTTAGACCAGGAAGCTCAGATGAAAAACATGACAAGAGACAAGTTTATTAAACTACTCAAATGGACAAGTGAAATGATTTAGTAAAAATCATAGTCTCCATGAGAGGAACACATGGTATGCAAACCGAGTGAAACGTTTTAGTTCATTTATACCTTAATACTGAATGTTCAAAATAAACATTGTCCCACTGCTGCTTGGAGTATCTGTAATACTTGCCTATTCATAAAACTGTGTGTGAGTAAACTTACAATCTCCTGCATAAATACAATTCAAAAGCTACAGAAAACGTCCAATTGAATTCAATGGATTTTGAATTAGACAACAAGTGAAAAAAGAATTTAATTTAAGATATGATTAGGTTTTTTGGCATTCGTATCTTTAGAAACTTCAAGCTGCAGAATTTGTTTTTTTTCAGAATGTTTCTTTAGTTAATGAAGTAATTTTGCAGTACCTAGGAACATGACGTTCAGTAGTACTCCAAACCTTCACGGGTTCTAAGGGAATATTTATTCAGAAGAGCTATTTATTTTAATAAATTTATAATAAAGCTCTATTTTGCACTACCTGTCAGAGAAGAGATGTATAAGCCTATGCCAGCTTCTCATTAAACTGTTCCATTTAAAAGCTGGTGAAGAATCATAGAGTAAAGAGAACTCAACGCAGACCTTTGAGAGTGCTATCAGTCCATTGTAGGTCCCAGGTAAGGTTTTCCAGCCAAGAGCAAGAACCTATTTCTTGAGGCAAAAGTAAAACTTGTGGGCTATACAGTATGATAAACCCGGTTCTGCAGGCTGTTGCTAATCCAGTTAGCATCAACAGGAACTTTTCATGAGTAAGGATCCCTTGGAGTAAAGGTCATAAAGACGCAAAACATTACTCACATTTCATGAGGGAGGAAGAATTTAGAAATACTAAATATATAATGCATTCTGTGCATCCAATATAACTGTACTCATATAGCTGGAGTCATGTTTAGATTAATTTGACAAGGGTTCTGTTTTACTGAGACAGAAGCAATCAGCTTCACCGAAATGAAAGAGGAATTAGCAGAGGGAGAACACAACAGTTTTCATTTTAAATATTCATAGGCATGCTGATATCATAGTTGGCAGTTAACTGAACTCCTGTTCCCAACTGAAGCACACAGTACTTAATTTACACATTATATAGTTCAAGTTTCGCCTTTTGACCCTCCACCCTCTTCCAAAGGTGGATACTAACCTTCTTCACACTGAAAACATTAAAAAACAAACTTGTCTCCTTGATCTTCAGCTCTTTCCAGAAATCAGCAGAATTCTTTTTTGCAATCACCCACAGAAGCACTGCAGTTATAAAAGTGTTCTTATGAAGATGTTTAAATTATGCTATAGATCACTGATGTGCTACGACGCTAACAAAACAATTTATCAATAAATTGTTTTAATTTAGAAGCCAGAGTCTAAGGAGAAGTGCTGTGAGCACAAGAAAGGCTGAGAAGAGACCAGGAATCAAATGACATCTAGTGAAGACAAAGGACAAATCTGTTCTTCTCCAAGATGAAAGCGTAAGATTTACTTCAGGGTTTGTAGAGAAATATTAGAAACCAGGGGCTAAGATTAGGGAGAGACTGCTAGTGAGTCTTCTTCAGGTGTTGAAGTTGTTTAAGCACAGTCTCTTCAGAGTTTCACAGTACTGCACAGTAGCCAGCTTTAGTTAAATAAACCAGATGAAGTTCAGCATGTTCTCCTTCCCCTCTCTCGATATTCTCTTTACTTCAGTCTATTTAACATCCTTTCAGCAGTTTAACAAGAGGGACTAACCAAAGATGCCCTGAACACTGGGCCAGATACCATAGGTTACCCCTCACAGGTCAAGGTCTCTTCAGCCTTTCACTCTGGAATTCCCTGATATTCCTCAGGAAGATATTCCTCTTAGAGAAGAGAAACCACATTATCACAAGCTACCCATCCTCAGAGAAAGATCAGGAAATTATTTCACCCCAAATGTCATTTTGCTCTACAGTATTTTTGACACAGGGCACCCAAGAAAAGAGTGAGAGGCCAGATCGGCAAGTGCTCTGATGGGAACCAACACACCCAATCACTAGATCAAAAAGAATACACAGAAAATAGAGTACAAAAATCAAGTATATAAAAGTAAGTCCAGTTTCCATACAGTCTAGACCAAATCTGCCTTCTCACCTCTGTCCTTCGATATTAGCAACAAAAGACTTTCACTCGGCTTGTCAGACAGTAAATTCTTTAAGATGATACAAAATTAAGCCCTTCATTGAAGTGAGTTCACTTGTGCAACATTCACCAGCATTAAAAATGCCAACTTCTAAGTAGTCTGTATCTGGCAAGAGGATTTTCAACAATTTTACATTACAACCTGTACATACATATGGAAAAAGATCATTTATATGTGGCTTCCACAAAAAACATTACAGCTATTTTAAGCCACTGGTAGATAAGCAAAGACACAAGAAATTTGTACTAAAACATGGCAGAAAACATTGAGACTCACAAAAAATGAGTTAATACGCTTGCAGATGCCTTTTAGTAAGAGAAGAATAACAGCTTCTGAAGAACTATGTTAAAGACAAGTGATTTGTGTCTAGTGCTGTATTTAGTATGTACGCTTACTTATGATGCAAAACTGATTTTGTTGCCATACAGCACAAACTTTGACAATTTAATTTATGCATAAATTGGGGTGGTTTCAGCACGCAGTCTTTATACCATTACAGTACAAAACTCTTTCATAAATTATTCTGCTTCATTCTCCCAAAGCTTCTTAAACCCAAAATTTATATTATTTAAAGCTAAAATGGTGTACCATCTGTACTTTCTCAGAACCAAAGCTTTGGGATTTTTTTTCAGGGAGGAAAAAAAAAAGCTAACAAGGTATTTAATCTAAACATTTGTGGAGAACTCAGATGTCACAAATTTAGTAAAGCGTATGTACAGGGATTTCCTTTTCCCTCTTTCTCACACCCCCCTGTGCACTGCATTCATAAAGATACTTCCCTTTGGATATCCTTACACAAGAAATGGGTACTAAAAAAAAAAAAAACCTAAATAAAAATATATAACAGAAATGAAAGGCTTACAGTTCATTTGAAGCACCACTGCCACGCACAGCTGAGAGGCCACTGCCGGGCAGAAGTCCTGTTCTTTAGACACAACCCTAGTTTCACCACACAGACAACTTACTTGCCCCATTTTGGGGTGTATCATGTCAGTACAACAGTGTGGAACAACGTACAGAAGGAAGCAGAGGCAGCAGCAAAGAAGAGGAGAACACAAGAAGTAACAAAGAGTATACGAGCATCTAGTTCCCTCCAGAAGTCAGCAAGTTCGCTATATAAATAATCTGAATATCAGGCAAAATGCAAAGTGTCAGACAATACCAGTGGGAGACACCGTAATGCATTCCAGCAGTCTGGACAGGACAAAGCAGCCAGACCGGGAAGGAATTCAGAACAGACAGATGCAGTGTTGGTACCTGCCTCTGGACTACCTCCAACACACACCGGAATACGCTGCAGCCAGAAAGGTGACTTAGAAAGGAGACACCCTAATATAAAAATGACACCGAGGGCCTTTAGCAGCGTGTCAGATAAGATCAAGGACACAGCTAATAGGGTTAATAGCGATGAAGGGACAAGCTCCTGTGCTGGTCACGGGCAGAGAGCAAGACAAGTGAGATGGTGGAGCACAGGAACAGTAAGCTGTGTGAGCACACGCAAAAAGAAGGAGAAAAGTTTTGAACTGCTCTTCTGGAAGAAGGCAAAACGCACAAGGATGATAAAAGGGTTAAAAGAACACGGTCAGTGAGACACAGCTATTCTGGCAGGCACAGAAAGTGAACGCAAAAATAAAATTCAGGTCTGGAATGGGAACCAGCAGCAAAAAAATAATGGACCATCTCACAGGAAAGGACTAAAGGTCAGTATAGGATTACAATTGAGAAACAAGGAAAAAGCAGTGGAAAGAGCAGAGGACAGTATAGGACAGGAACTCAGAGGAAAGGGAGAGGACTGACAATGCAACATCAGGTAATACAGGGGAGGTTTGAGAAAAAAAAAAAAAAAAAAGTTGTTCCTGATCTCTCATCATTTAGTAATATTGGAAAAGGAATCACAACACAAGAGCAAAAGGATAGGAAAAAAAAAATCATCAAGAGTCTTACTATGAATAGCAGACAACTTTTGAGAACATTTAAAAGCAGCACAAGAATATGGTGAAGCTGGCGAGCATAGGATCACCTGAGGTTAAGGAGACTGAGGAGAATGGCAAAAACTAAGCTCCTCCACCACGACGTACCAGGCAGGCTGAACTGCTACCGGGATCATCAGCTTCTCCCCACGAAAGAAACTGCTAAAACTATTTAAACAGTGACCTCTAATGGACAAACCATAGAGCACCGGTATTTCCAGTGACGGCAGAAACACTCACCGTCTCCAGGTACGACCAGATAATGACACAACAGCTAGAGTCTCTGAAAAGATTCTCCAAGTTATTACAACATCAATTAGTCACCTCAGGCAGGTAAGTCAAATCACTGCTATAGTAGTTACAAGTCATCAAAACCTTACAGCACATAGAATCACAGAATGGAGTTGGAAGGGACCTTAAAGATCATCGAGTTCCAGCCCCCCTGCCCTGGGCAGGGACACCTCCCACCAGACCAGGT